>CM046878.1:562285426-562890426 GCA_025667525.1 Glebionis coronaria
TCTATCATCATCTCCTCCGTTGAGGCTTCGGGTTTTTGGTGATATTGTGATGAATATGGCATCTATAAAACCTGCATACTTTTACCATGAACAGTACACTTAGTAAACGTACGTACATATAAAAACTTTTATTTTATAGCATGAACATGTGTCACGATTAGTAATTGCAGAAGTTATGTACGTATTATTACACGATAAGTATTAAGTACGTGATAGTACACGATAATTATTAACAATAATAATTATAATCACGAACATGAAATCATGAACGTAAAAATCACGAACATGTAACTACGTACTTAATTAATATAGTACGATTAATATCGTCACGTACAAGTATTTAAATATAACACGAACATTTAAACACGAAAACACGAACGTACGAACACGTAAATTAAAACACGGGAAAAACTTCAGGTTTTTCCCTTGTGGGCCCTACATGCCGCGGCACCAAAGAGACAAGGGCCAAGCCCATGCTGATTTTTACTAAAATAACAAAAGAGGAAACACATTATTCATTCACAGCGTTTTCACAAAAAAATCAAAACCCTAGCCTCTTGTCCTCTCTTGGCCGTCGGCAACAACAAACACCAAGGGGGTGTTTGATTGAGTTTTGGTTAATTAAATTCAAGCATCGTGTTAGTGTTATGTTCTCCATTCATTACACGCATTCGGTAATCCGTAAACCCTTTTCTTTTATTCTTTATAATTAATTATGAACATGTGATCATGGGTTTATAATAAACAAGAATTAAAAACATGTTAAACAAGTCATGGGGGTAAATTAAAAAGGTGTTTGTGGGTTGGTTGCTTGGTACCGAGAGCCCCATGGCTCTCGGCGTGTCTTGGTTCGCACCACCAACCGAGATATAGGATCTCGGTGGTGTTGGTTTCGGTTGGCAGCAGGGACAAGGGACCCTGACTCGCGTCGGGGTGTCCTTGTGGTTCAGTTGTGGTCTCGGCAGCAGGCAGCCACCACCACCGGCACACAGTCGGTGGCACTTTGGGTCAAGCAGGGGGAACCGCGGCTGTAGCAGGGGTAACCACCGGCACACAGCCATGGGAACTTCGTTTTGGGCAGCGGCTAGCCGAGAAAAACCACCGGCAGCAGCCGGTGGTGTTTTTACTCGAGTAGTGGCAACCGGCCGAGCCGGTTTGCCAATGTTAAAGGGGTGTTTGTTTGATCCGGTTCAAGGGTTTATTCGGTCTGGTTCACGACATGTCTAAATTAAATTCACGGGTTCGGTTCATGACTAAAATTGTACAAGTTAATTAAAATATTTAACATGACTTTTAATTAATTTAATTAATCATGGACTTAGGTTAATATTTATTTACAAATAATACATGTTTTAACCTAAATATTTATTTATTTAATTTAGACTATAGTATTAATTAATTATTAAGACATGAAATATAATTAATTAATAAACATGACTTAGGTTATAATTAATATATTATTAATACATGTTTTAACCTAAGTATTTTATGTACCTTAATTTAATTAAATCATGCTTATATTTAATTAAATCATATAATCTATAGTTTATTTAATTAACATGGTATTATTAATAAACTATACAAATAATCACATGACTTATGATACTTAGCCAGTAAACTTAAGCTTGTATTATTAGCTTATTAATTCAGCTTAATTCTAAATATGGAAACTTTCTAATTCAGGAAACTTACTATTTTTGGAAACTTTCTAATTTTAGAAACTGATCTATTTTAAAAAGTTAATATATTTTTGGAAACTTTCTATTTTTAGAAACTTTCCATTTTTGGATACTTTCTATTTTAGGAAACCTGCTATTTTTAGAAAGTTACTTATTATTACACAACAAGTATAATAATAACACAAGAAATACAACTAATACCTAATCAGAATACATAGAATACATGTTAAACACAGCATAACCTTAAAATCAGTAAAACAGGACATGAACATATAAAACAAGCTAAGACACGATATAAAATCAGTTAAGTACTCAGTAAACATAATACTTATACATGTACCCTATTTATTTAGCATTAGTGAGATCGAAGTAGGACTTTTATTCTTCCGTCTTCTTCGTTCACTGGACATAAGGTACGGATTTCTCGTCCCTTCAGCATGGACATTCTTTCCTTATTAGGATTCCCCGTTTGCAGCCAACTGTTTTCCCAGTATTGTTTTATATGTTTGATTACTTATGTTAGTTTAAGAGCCTAAGCCACATACATGCATGACCAGTGTCACCTAGTTATGGAGGTACAGTGTTATGACTTCCCCACGACAATGTGATTGCTCGTGGCGTCCCTTTTCAACTTTGGCCATTATATTATATTATCATGTGGGGCGTATGGGTGTATCCTAGTTACATGTTTACCAGTATTATCAGAGTGAATGCGATGTGTGCCTTGCATCCTTCACTAGGTGTTGATCCCTCCTACCCAGACTATTTAATTAGAGGCAACCCCTCTAATTGTATGACGAGGTCTCCCCTCCAAGTATTCATGCACGGTGGAACCTCATGACCTATATGGGCTATTTAGCTAATTAATATATATTTTCATAGAAACATAAGTCTTTTCAAACTATAAAACCAGTTTTATGAACATGAATCCATATTGCTTAGAACTTATATTATTCCACTGCTATTAGTCTTATATGTTTATGCTATAACATGCTATACTTGTATATCTGTGCACTGAGCGTTATGCTCAGCCGTTTTCCTTTCATGTTCCCAAACAACAGGTACTCAAGGGCGCTCGTAGACTTTAAGCGTCCGTGCATATGGATTGGAAGCTATCTGGTCTTCTTTACTTTATGCATTTCATCATACATTTTGCTACTTATTCTTTGGACACTGTTTAGTCCTTTTCCTTTACAATACTTATGTTTGTGTGTGATGAGCTTATACTTGGACTACTGATGTTTGTTTCCGGTATTTCCATTCATGGTCATTTAATGGTTTTAAGACATTTACCTTGTATGCTTTGATGACACGCCATAATCACGCGTGACCGTACATTTACTAAAATGGGGTGTTACAACATCACATCTCACGGTCGAGATTGAGGAAGGGGACGGTTCGGGTTTAGGGTAAGATAGGAATGCGAATTCCTCGAATTATGTTCGTGATATTCTTCGACATAATTCGCTTCATGAGGTTCACACATCGGCGTGTCATCCTTCATGGTGGTTTTTGGATCGTGATCGTTTCTACGACCGTCTCGCATACCTTTTAGTTCATTCCTTATGATTAGGAATTGGAATCGATAAACCTAGCGAGAGCTTCGAATTTCTCCATCAACACGGTGTGATCGAAGAGATGTTATTTCCACCGGCGGAAACAACGGTTTTAGGTTTGGGATGGATATGAGAATCCTTCGAAAAATCGAACTTGATACGGACCTTGCCCTCGAGGATTTGGAAAGCTTCGTTCGGAGTATTATAGAGGAAGATTCCTCTGGCGTCGAGAGATACTTGAGTTGGATCTTCTAAACCACGATAAAATGTTTCATTTATCGTTCTCTTAGTTAGATCATGTCCATAACAAGCGTGAAGCATTTCTTTCATTCGGAGCCAAGCTTCAACGAGAGTTTCGTTATCGAGTTAGTGAAAGTCATGAATAAAGGAGACGTTTAAACTTTGCGGATGAATAGAATCAGCTTATGAAAGCTTCTCTTAATTCGTTCCACGAGGTAATCGTTCCTTCGTTTAGTTCATTCAACCAAATCTTAGCTTCTCCGGTTAATGAGAATGCGAACGTCCTTAAGTTACTCGCTTCCTCTTGATTTTCACCATATTGGAAAAGGCTACTAATCTCAAGAAAATCGAGAGCGTGTCGGTGAGGATCGGATAGGACTTGTCCATCAAATTGGTTCTCTTGAATCATTTTCATGTGGGTACTCGTCATAGTGAAATTGTTCAAAATAGGGAATTGAACAATAGAGGAACTAGGCGTTGGAGCAACGATCCTAGTGTTTGACCACATTGGTTGGTCATCGGGATCAATGGTAATAATGGTTGAGGAATCGGATTCGGTTTCATAGGATGAGATTCCTTCAACATGGAATGGATTTTCGAATTTCGACTCAAGTATGTCGATAATGACAACACGTTCATCGGCGAACGGTTCGGGTGACTCGATATCAAATATCATTTTATCGGGTTCACGAGTATTCTTCTTGAACTTACGTTTAAGCTCGTAGAATTTATTAACGAGGCATTTACCTCTAAGATGTAGGTTTATTAAAAACAAAAATGATTTAAAAAATTTCTTAAAGACTAAAAATGAAAATGAAAAGATAAACAAAATATAAATAAACTCAAACAAAAATATTTTTGCATATATTTTTTTTAAACTAAACTAAACAAATAAAAAGACAGTAGAAAATAAAAATGAAAACACAAATGAATTATTCTACCAAATCAATCAAACCAGACGGTTCGAATAACTTCGGGTTCTATCCACGGGGTTTGGGATCAAACCGGAGTGAATAGAAATACGAACGAGGCACAAATTGATTATAACGGGACGGTTGGGTGGGTTATGATCAAACAAAGATAATTGGTTATTAACTCGAAGAACGGACGTTAACCAAGTGTAAGACACAACTAGGAACGGGTTTTGGTGAAGGCCCGATTTAAATAAAAGAAGATAAAAAGATTTTTTGTTTATTTTTTTAACAGATTTAAAGTTGTCGGCCGGCAAAATGGGTTTGCCAAACGACAAAATGGGTTTGCCAAACGACAAAATGGGTTATGTGAAAAAGATTGAAAAGTCGCTGGCAGCGAGGTTGGTTCTGCCGGCGGCAAATGGGGTTCGTGGGACTTTGCCGGGCGGCAAAAATTGTTCCATGATGACTTCGCTGGCGACAACTTTTGGTTTTGCCGGTGGCAAAATCAATTTTTGCTAAGATTTTTTTTAGGAAATAAAAACACTTAGAAAAGCTTTTGTGTGGTTGATGAAATAATCACTAAAAAGCTTAATCTAAACACACTTAAAACGCAATAAGCACAAAATAAAATAAACACAATGGAGATGAACGATACACAATATGAAGCAAAGATTCAAAACGTGAAAAGCACAAAACACAAATCTCCCACAGCGGCGCCAAAAACTTGGGCGTTCTCTTTGTGATTACATAAGTTTTAAATTTATAAAAGGATTACCGAATAAGCTATGAACACACGGGCAAGTATGACCCTTTCGTTTGTAGCTAGCTTGTTGTGGTAAGCCGAGGTCGTTCACTGGGATTTGGGTGTTTTCGGTTGTAGAGAATCTTAGTAACAATGTAACGTTAGTGGTAAAAATGGTTGTCACTCCCACAATTACCATGTAAGTAACAAAAAGCAATTAAGCAACAAGTAACAAGTAAGATGGTGATTAAGCTAAAAAGATGAGAATAATAATATTAAATACTAAAACTTGCTTGCATTAGTTCATAACATTTGCATTGTTCATATGAGAATGGTTTTGATAAATTGATTACAAGTTAAGAAGATGATGGTCACAAATTACAATATTTGATTTTAAAGTAGGATAACCAACGTGTATGATCATAAGACAATCAAATCAAGCATTAAGACAAATCAACCAATTCAAGACTATGTTTAGTTTAACAACTATGATTTACGGTCGTTTCACAAAATCATTAACAATCACACTTATGTTCCTTTGCATAATCATACCACTAAAGAAATGGTCAATACAATAGATAATCATCCATAGACAAAATAATTATAACTAGTTGATGAATGATAACCCTTTCGACCTATGAAATCACCAACAACTACTCAAGTATGATAAGCAAATGGATTGGAACTTAAACACAATTGGATATTAAACATAACATGAAATTGATCAACACCATGATTAAAATATAAACAATCCTCATGTCACAACATCATCCAAACAAGTGTATATGAAACTACTTCATATTGATATTAATCAACAACAAAGATTCAACATATGATACAGAGTTCAACATCATGAAAGTAACAAAAATTTACTCAAAGTAAGATTACAATAAGTAAATGGAAGGAATTAGATCAATCATAGGCCTCTAATTGACTACAAGTTTCGAACCAATGGTAGGAGTTTGTGGTCTTTTGGGTTATGCAAATGAAATTCATATTTGAGAATGGAGGTGAGTTTTGGAGGGGTTTGGTGAAGATTGGTGGTGATTTAGGCTTCAAGAAACACTACCAATGATAAGGGTAATGATCCCTTAGAGTTTGGCAATGTTATTTTGATTATTGGAGCTTCAAAAACGTCAATCTTTAGCACACCAATATTAAATCCGGGAATGAGGACTTTCACCAAGGTTGGGAGAGTTCCTTTGGAGAATATTGAAGGTGGTAATGACAAGTGATGATGTGATGTGAAGTGATATGTTACAATGACCCCATGGGTCTTATTTATGGTGGAATTGAAGCCATGTCTTCAATGCTTGAACTTGGAGCCAAAGAAGTGTACCTGGAGCCAAAGTCTTTTGCTTGTTCCTATAGTAGTTCTAGAATGCACATTAGAAGCTTCATGAAGGCTTTGAGAAGTTGCATGTATGTAGTAAAAAATCTGCCAACATAAAAGTAGGTGGCAACTTTGGATTCCGCCAGTGGCAACTTTCAAAAATGTTGGTGGCAACTTTGGATTCTGCCGGTGGCAACTTCCATGCTAAGTGACTTGTACATTTCTTGAAAACACTTGTTCTTGCATCCGGAATTGATCTTCAAAAAGGCTTGTATTTGTCGGGATTCCTTCGTATATGCATGAATCATCGTTTATTCTTTCTTGTTCTTCACTTTCCTTGATATTGGCTAACTAACAACACATAACACAACTTCACACATATATGAGCTAAAACGCTCGTTAGTATAACCAAAAACCATGCAAAATATACGGATAACTAATATAGGAAATATGTGTATAAGAGATTTTTGTTCGTCTCCTCGACTCGACTCGAATTGATATCCAATTTATCACAAGATTTATCATTTTTGGTTAATAATACTTGTTTGGTATCTGTCACACCCCCAATTTATCAGAGTAAGGCAACACAATGGGGTGCGACGGTCATGACTATCACAAGATATAGATACAAAGAACGACTATTTTAAAGTTGTTTTAATTTAATTAAAATCATAATATTTGTTCGGAAGCGAATTACACAGGATCATAATAAAACATTGTTTCAAAAGACTTCAATATTGTTCCAAATATCCAAACACTAGTCACGACCATTTTATTTAAAAATCTCCCAAGCATAACCACATCACTCCTTCGTCTTGATATCTGAGAAAAACATTGCTAAAGCGTCAACACAAAGGTTGGTGAGTTCATAGGTTTAAGTTTAAATAGTGTGATGAACCATAAGATTTTCAAGGCAACCAACATATAATCTTATAACAAATACAAGATTATAATCAAAAGTATACGTTTCAACAACCTACGTCTAAGCTCATGACACTGAAGCGTTAACCAACCAACAAGATATAATGAGAGCCCGAGCAAATGCCTATCCCAAAGCATTCGTAACGACTCAAATGTAAGTGTATCTAATTTGGTCACACAACCAACATTAGATAGGGAGGTCAATCCCAATAGATCTATCCATAACATTCGCGCTTACACAAAGTAATTAACGGTTCACGATAGTGGGCTAAAGCATCTAGGGATATCGCTACTTAGACATCATGTAGGCAAACGTATCAAGTTTTAGCACTTATGTTCATCCGTTTAAAACAAGCAATGTTCTCACCCCAAAATAGTTAAAACAATTAAAAGTGGGGCTATGAAACTCACCTCGATGAAGTAGTGAATACGATCAATAAAGATAGCACGGGAAATCAACGCTCGCAAAACGATGCGCGACCGTAACCTAAGTAAAATATCCGTACTTAAGCTAAATACAATAAATAATAACGTACAATGCACTTGGTTGATATTTTATACTTGCCATCGATTTATAAAATGTTTTTATACATCTTTCATGTTCAACATTTCTAGTCACGGGGTCAACTTTGGGTCTCGATATCTCGTTATTTAATAGTCCGAAAAATAAACGGGTTCTCATTATAAAAACTAGGCCACGAGGTCTTCTATATTTGATAATTATCATATTTTTATGAAGTCTCTAAGTATAGAAAATAATTATACAAAGTGGTTCACTCGCAATCAAATTAATGAGTAAAGCTTCAATTATTTCTAAGTGCCAAACAAGCATTTTTGAAAAATAATTGCGGGTTCGTTACTCAACTTTAAGACAAACGGAAAGTTACTTCGTAAACTAGGCAATGTCGAGTTTAACAAGGTATTTTTAGATTAAAGGAGCATGGTCGTTTGATTATTTAAAAATGGACTTAAAGCAGGGTGGTCGGATCATCTTGTAATTTATATAAGGTTTGATATAATATAGTATTACTTGTACCCACTTACTTTCCTAACACACAAATATACACGCATATATCATCTTGCCATATTGCAAATAATACTTGTTTTGTTTTGTGGTCCTTCATTTGGTTCAGCCTATACGACAAGAAGGTAGGGATGACCCTACCTTGCCATCACCTTTAGGATACATGCATACATACATATTTAGCAAAGTAAGTGAAGAAAGAGTAGGAGGTTTGTTGCTTTGTGTTCACTGCTCACGCAGGTACTATCCAAAAGATGGTCCTCATTTGCTTTCCTATTTTTACACATCTTACATACATACATTTCATTGCTTATGTCATACCAATGGGTTCTAGTTCTTACACCAAACAGTTGGGAGTACTAGCAGTAAAGCAAAATGAGTTTATGGTTGCTGCCTACACGCCAGGTGAAGGGAACAAGAGTGCTTGTTTTGGTTTCACACTAGCTTTATTTATACATCATACTGAGTACATACCTAGCATATTCATCATGGTGAAAAAAAAAGACAAGAAAGGGTCTAGTGTTGAGGTACACACTGTTCGTAGGTCAGGAAAAGGGGTCCAAGCTATTTGTTTTAATTTTTAGGTTTGCATATACATCATAGCATCATTCAATCACATAGCATACATTACATGGCAAGTCAAGAAGAAAAGAATTATTGTTGTTGCTACTGTTTTTCGCAGGGTATTCCAAAAGAGAAAGAATGGTCACCCTTGTACTTGTTTTTTTTACACATTCATTTTACTAAGTTTCAACCAAGTAATAAACATTACCCACTATAGTTTTACACTGTTGATTCATGTGCTCATGGAAGCCTTGCACACAATTCTTTACACACACGTCACCACGCATACATATTCATGCATAGTTTCTTGGTTTTGGTTCTTTTTCATTGTTTGAGTACTCATAGAATATGTATACCATAACAAGCAGACACTCACACTACGCACAAATACATCAGTTACATTGTCAAATTTAAGGGTTTTCAACATGCATGCTAAGGCGTTTAGTTACATCCACACACACACCTGTTCGCTCTCCCACGCGTATACAAACAAAGTATATATATCATTCATGCAGGGAGAGGACACATATCAATTTGGTTAAGTTGGCAGGTTGTTTTACATTCACGCATATACATACAAGTAAATTGTCCACATAAGGTCTTATTCACATAAAATCATAACATTAAGGTTCATATTTGGTCTTTACATGTTTTTGTCTACTTCGTTAGCCTCCTAGTGGCTTGTCTAGTTCGTTCATGTTGTTTAGGTTCTCACATAGATTTAAACCGTGGTCTCTTAATATTCACGAGACTTAGTTCATACAAGTACCCATCAACCCAAACCCGTGACCTTGGTTATTCAAGTTTTAGATTGCTTATGTTTATTGCAAGTATAATATCAACCAAAGCAAAGTTTAAACGAAGGATAGTGTGACTTACAAATGTCCTAAGATATATGATGAAGATGGAACAAGAACTACTAATCTTAACCAAAATGAGTACTCACGTCCGAACCAATCTTGATATTTATAGCTTGCTTCTAGCAACCCGAACTTCTTGTTTACTTAATTTTCTACTGTGACTTAGTAGTATGAACTTTGTATATTTTTCCTTGGTGAGCTTTGCTTTGAGTGTGTGTGAGTTTAATGAGAATGAGAGTTCTATTTATAGGGAAGGAAGTGTGTTTAGGGTCACCAAAGCTTAGTTAGGGGTTCTAGTTAGTTTGTGACTAGGGTTTCCATGGAAACTAAACATGGGGACTTTCATTTGCATGGGGAAGAAGAAAAGTGCCTTGGGGCTCGTCTAGGGCAGAAATGTGGAAGAAAGTTGTACTAACATGTTGACTAACATTACTATTACTAGTTGCAGGATTAAAAGTTTGAGAAAACATGGGGAAAGAATATATCCGACGGTATGGAGAAGAGAGGAGGCAGCAAAAGTACTAACATTAAATGTTTTGGTGTAGTACATGATTCAAATGAGCAGGTAAAACGTGGGTAAAGCATTGAAGGGGGGGGGTCCGGTTTGCTATGGTGGCAAGGACAACTACTTTTTGTTTTTCCCTTTTATTTTGATAAGTTGTAGGTTTTTGTTTGTATTTAAATGTATAAAGTTAGTGAAACTTAGATGTTTATAGGTTGTGCAAAACATTTGAGTAGTACTAGTAGTTTAATGAATTTGGAGATGGGGGTATTTCCTAAGTGTGTCGTAAATGTTTGAGCGAAGTATTTGTTTGCGTAGTGAAACTCTTAAACCTTAACGTAAATAAATGTCGTCTCATAAAATAGTAACTCTTAATGCGTGACGTAAGTTAACAATAAGTCATTCAAGTAATAATTTATATGAACATCATTCATAAAAAAAAAAGTTTATTTTCGTACACAAAATACGTGTAATCAATCGGGGACATCAATAGACACACAAGTCTAACCCGAATTATCGCGTTTCCCATAAATTAAATAGATTCAAAATTCCCGTTTGTGACATTCGTAATCCCTTAAATTGAGTTTTGTCCTCAAAACTAGCACGTCGATGTCGTTATCGAAACAAGAGGTCAGTTAAATTTTTATCTTCCTTTCATGGTGTTCAATGCGCTCATTTTTCTTTAGTTTGTTGCTAAGATCAAAATTTTTATAATCTTGTTAGGATTAAAACGAACGAAAATTTCTTTCGACTTGTACATGGTTTTATAGCGTTCCCTAAGTCTTTTATTGTATGTAAATTTTTCTTGATGACGTCGATTTTGTCTGATGAGTTTTTCCCATTATTAACTTTCGCGTCGTCCCGCGTATTACTTCCACTTTGAAGTGTCGTGTATTGTCATTTTTATTTTTTATTTTTTTTATTTTTTATTATTTTTTTTTTTTTACCTAGATGACTAGATATCGCACATTTGAAAATCGTCCCACATAGTTTGATTAATCCCGTTCACATTAACCGTCTACTTGGTAGCGATAAGTAGCGTATGCGTCAAGGTTTCTTGAATCGGTTTCCCAAAAATCTAGAACAATTGAGTGTCTTAACACATAGTGGTCAAGACGTTTCTTCCTTTTATGTGACATTCAATTATTAGATAATTTCGTTAATTAATCAATTTAGTTCGTGTTCCTCCTTGTTTATCTCCTTTTTCATGGAGAGGTAAACGGGTGCACAATTAATAATATATTTAAATCAAAGTTCGCTCGCATTTCTTCTATATAATATTTCTTAAGCCTATGAGTATGGTGTGATGCTCAAACATCGTTAGGTAAAATAGATCTTTGTCCGGACGGTTTCGGTATCTCAATTATATACGAAAGCACGCTTATCTTGACCCAACTGTTCTTTAACATCGGTTATGTTACGGCGAGTTCTGGATATCCGTTAAATTTGGATTTTACTCAAACGACGTTTAGTTCTTCTCATTATTATTTAAAATCGTTTCGATTTTCCAACTCTAATCTATTTGAGTTTAACTGTCGTCAAAAACAAGTGGCGCTCTTAGTATTTGCGTGTCATATACGCCTTTGTACGTAACCGTGGCGAAGAAAATAATTATATTAGGTTTACTCGTATCGCGTACTCGACGGTATAAAAATGTTCGACGTTCGTAGCACATAATAAATTCTTCTTTGACGAATAAGGCAACTTGGATATATTTTACTAGTACTAATGTATTTCATTTTTAAGATGACTACTATGAGCATGCTCGCGTTCGACCACGATCATACGTAGTTGATCAGGCTACGTACGTCTCGGACAAACGGTTGCATCCTCATTTTCATCATAACTTAACTCTTTGAGGTTGTAATTTATATATTGGTAGTCCATAGTTCTTTTCGTTCGTTACCATTATTCACTTTCACAATCTACAAATTAGTCCATAGTTCATTTTATTTGTTATCATTGCTCACTTTTAACCAACAACAAAATAATTTACATACTTTCAGTACTAGTTCTCTTCAAGTTTAGCAATAGTTTGCGTCCTCCAAATCATGTTGTTGATAAAAATTTTTGTTTTCAATTTTTTTTTTTCAAAACTTTACATGGTAGTCCTTACTAAAAATGTTTCAACATTAGTCACGGTGGTTTATACATTAAGTTGGTCGTCAAGACAAATTTTTCCAAAACTTTGCATGATAATTTACACTAAAATATTTTGTCATAAATCGTGGCGTTTTCATTAGAAATACCTTCATTGATTTTACCAAAACGTTTTATTAAAATTTCTGACATTCTTACTAATAAAGTTCTCGGTGATGGTTCCTTCAAAGTAAAAATTTTTTTTTTATAATGTTTTCCAAAATATTTTATAAAACTCCTTCCTAAAAAAAATTATTTGATAAATTTTTCTCCGACATATATAAAAATATTGTAGGATAAAACAATTTCTTAAATAAAAGCTTCACAAGATATAAAAGATAACTTTTTTTAAAAAAAAAGATAACTGGAAACAATTAAATAAAAGTTTTTAAAGTACGTTACATAACCCAATTTTTGTTGGTGTGACATTGACAGATGTCAAGTCACTTGATCTTCATAAAAATAAATTATTTAATATTTCACATCAGTCACTCAATTCTATCACAGAATTTTCCAGAGCTTTAATGGTTCTTTATTACATCTGAGACACTTCAATTTGTTTTTATCCCAAAATTGTTCAATTTGTTTAATCTGGTTAACTAGTTAATTCCATCACAAAAATTTTCATCACAAAAATTGTTCATTTTTTTTTCTACTGTTTGTTCATAATCGTTTTGTAGACTTTATATGTTCGACACACGCTATTAGGGTTTCTATGAAGTGACCAAAATTCACATCTAGGGTTCCCAAGCTTTGTGACATGCGATAATCTCTTTAATTGAAAATATGGCATAATCCTCATATAACTGAGTTCTACCCTTTGATATTAGTTGTTATATCATACTTTGTAAATTTATAATAGAAACTTAGTTGCAAACCAATGAACTAGAACTTTTATATCTGTCTTTGTACAATTTCTCCAACATAAATTTCTCCTTGACGTGCATTCGACTTACGCATCGCCATATTTCCAGATAGTTTTTATATTTTTGTACTACTAATTTATGTTTGTTCTTATGATATAGTACTTTGTGGGGTATTACAGGAGTAATACTTTGTATAGAGTGATTATCATCGTGTGTTGTATAAAAATAGAGACGACGACTTTAATTATTTTAGTGTTCGCACGCCATACAACTAATGGTACTAACGTATCGTTTTTGTCAAACGTCCGTGGGGAAATCACCTTGTCAGATCATGTAAGTCTTATCCATCCTCGAGGAAATTCACTAAAAATCTTGAGTTGCGTTACAACTGGCACTTGACTAAGCCTCGCAACCCAATCAAACAAGAACAGCCTTGAGGTCTAGTCAAGTAGTAGTCGTTAAACTTCTTAATATCTTTGGTGAATTTACTCGTCTTTAGATATTACTCACACAATTTAACATCGATTAAACCCACACAAAGCTCATCAAATATGTTGTAACATAACAATCAAACTAATCACGCAACATGTAAATTCATGAGTCTTACCCATCCTCAAGAAAACTCATCAGAAACCCTAAGTTGTATAACGACCGGCACTTAACTTAGTCTCGCAACCCAATCAAACAAGAACAGCCTTGAGACCTTGCTAAGTATCGTTATACCTCTTAACATTTTTGACGATTTGTCTTGGCTTTAGGTTTACTCACGACTTATCATCAACCATTACTAAATCTCACCGCGCCCAAGTACTGTTTTGGCGTATATTTTTAATTCGGCGTATATCGATATAGGGTAACATAGAAACACACAAGTGTTTAAATAGTTCATAGTAGTCTAGTGGACTGTTTTAACAAAATACGTAATAGCATAAGTATGTGTATGTTTTACTCCATATAAACATGGCACAAACCATCTTAGTTCTATTTAAACATGGCACAAACCATCTTAGTTCGATTAAAATGGCACAAACCATTTTAGTAGCACAACAATCCAAACAAGGATGCTAGGTATTTTTACTTCTAAGTATAATAAAAATCGTCTTAGTACACATTCCTATAAGTATATCTTACATAAGGATCATTCAAACAAGGCAGGAAATACTTAACGCTAATAACACGTAGCAATCAAGACAAAACTAACATAACAAATCACATGGAATAATTCAAGTCACAACTTACTTTTATCGTAGACGCAGAGTGAAGTGGTCCTTGGAGATTTTTGAGTTAGTTATAGTCTAGAATTATTTTTCCAACGATTAAATTTTGACTCGCGTTTATAAAAATCATTTTGTAAAATAACCTAGTTCTCTATAACTACAGCTCTGATACCAATCTGTCACACCCCCAATTTATCAGAGTAAGGCAACACAATGGGGTGCGACGGTCATGACTATCACAAGATATAGATACAAAGAACGACTATTTTAAAGTCGTTTTAATTTAATTAAAATCATAATATTTGTTCGGAAGCGAATTACACAGGATCATAATAAAACATTGTTTCAAAAGACTTCAATATTGTTCCAAATATCCAAACACTAGTCACGACCATTATATTTAAAAATCTCCCAAGCATAACCACATCACTCCTTCGTCTTGATATCTGAGAAAAACATTGCTAAAGCGTCAACACAAAGGTTGGTGAGTTCATAGGTTTAAGTTTAAATAGTGTGATGAACCATAAGATTTTCAAGGCAACCAACATATAATCTTATAACAAATACAAGATTATAATCAAAAGTATACGTTTCAACAACCTACGTCTAAGCTCATGACACCGAAGCGTTAACCAACCAACAAGGTATAATGAGAGCCCGAGCAAATGCCTATCCCAAAGCATTCGTAACGACTCAAATGTAAGTGTATCTAATTTGGTCACACTACCAACATTAGATAGGGAGGTCAATCCCAATAGATCTATCCATAACATTCGCGCTTACACAAAGTAATTAACGGTTCACGATAGTGGGCTAAAGCATCTAGGGATATCGCTACTTAGACATCATGTAGGCAAACGTATCAAGTTTTAGCACTTATGTTCATCCGTTTAAAACAAGCAATGTTCTCACCCCAAAATAGTTAAAACAATTAAAAGTGGGGCTATGAAACTCACCTCGATGAAGTAGTGAATACGATCAATAAAGATAGCACGGGAAATCAACGCTCGCAAAACGATGCACGACCGTAACCTAAGTAAAATATCCGTACTTAAGCTAAATACAATAAATAATAACGTACAATGCACTTGGTTGATATTTTATACTTGCCATCGATTTATAAAATGTTTTTATACATCTTTCATGTTCAACATTTCTAGTCACGGGGTCAACTTTGGGTCTCGATATCTCGTTATTTAATAGTCCGAAAAATAAACGGGTTCTCATTATAAAAACTAGGCTACGAGGTCTTCGATATTTGATAATTATCATATTTTTATGAAGTCTCTAAGTATAGAAAATAATTATACAAAGTGGTTCACTCGCAATCAAATTAATGAGTAAAGCTTCAATTATTTCTAAGTGCCAAACAAGCATTTTTGAAAAATAATTGCGGGTTCGTTACTCAACTTTAAGACAAACGGAAAGTTACTTCGTAAACTAGGCAATGTCGAGTTTAACAAGGTATTTTTAGATTAAAGGAGCATGGTCGTTTGATTATTTAAAAATGGACTTAAAGCAGGGTGGTCGGATCATCTTGTAATTTATATAAGGTTTGATATAATATAGTATTACTTGTACCCACTTACTTTCCTAACACACAAATATACACGCATATATCATCTTGCCATATTGCAAATAATACTTGTTTTGTTTTGTGGTCCTTCATTTGGTTCAGCCTATACGACAAGAAGGTAGGGATGACCCTACCTTGCCATCACCTTTAGGATACATGCATACATACATATTTAGCAAAGTAAGTGAAGAAAGAGTAGGAGGTTTGTTGCTTTGTGTTCACTGCTCACGCAGGTACTATCCAAAAGATGGTCCTCATTTGCTTTCCTATTTTTACACATCTTACATACATACATTTCATTGCTTATGTCATACCAATGGGTTCTAGTTCTTACACCAAACAGTTGGGAGTACTAGCAGTAAAGCAAAATGAGTTTATGGTTGCTGCCTACACGCCAGGTGAAGGGAACAAGAGTGCTTGTTTTGGTTTCACACTAGCTTTATTTATACATCATACTGAGTACATACCTAGCATATTCATCATGGGAAAAAAAAAGACAAGAAAGGGTCTAGTGTTGAGGTACACACTGTTCGTAGGTCAGGAAAAGGGGTCCAAGCTATTTGTTTTAATTTTTAGGTTTGCATATACATCATAGCATCATTCAATCACATAGCATACATTACATGGCAAGTCAAGAAGAAAAGAATTATTGTTGTTGCTACTGTTTTTCGCAGGGTATTCCAAAAGAGAAAGAATGGTCACCCTTGTACTTGTTTTTTTTTACACATTCATTTTACTAAGTTTCAACCAAGTAATAAACATAACCCACTATAGTTTTACACTGTTGATTCATGTGCTCATGGAAGCCTTGCACACAATTCTTTACACACACGTCACCACGCATACATATTCATGCATAGTTTCTTGGTTTTGGTTCTTTTTCATTGTTTGAGTACTCATAGAATATGTATACCATAACAAGCAGACACTCACACTACGCACAAATATATCAGTTACATTGTCAAATTTAAGGGTTTTCAACATGCATGCTAAGGCGTTTAGTTACATCCACACACACACCTGTTCGCTCTCCCACGCGTATACAAACAAAGTATATATATCATTCATGCAGGGAGAGGACACATATCAATTTGGTTAAGTTGGTAGGTTGTTTTACATTCACGCATATACATACAAGTAAATTGTCCACATAAGGTCTTATTCACATAAAATCATAACATTAAGGTTCATATTTGGTCTTTACATGTTTTTGTCTACTTCGTTAGCCTCCTAGTGGCTTGTCTAGTTCGTTCATGTTGTTTAGGTTCTCACATAGATTTATACCGTGGTCTCTTAATATTCACGAGACTTAGTTCATACAAGTACCCATCAACCCAAACCCGTGACCTTGGTTATTCAAGTTTTAGATTGCTTATGTTTATTGCAAGTATAATATCAACCAAAGCAAAGTTTAAACGAAGGATAGTGTGACTTACAAATGTCCTAAGATATATGATGAAGATGGAACAAGAACTACTAATCTTAACCAAAATGAGTACTCACGTCCGAACCAATCTTGATATTTATAGCTTGCTTCTAGCAACCCGAACTTCTTGTTTACTTAATTTTCTACTGTGACTTAGTAGTATGAACTTTGTATATTTTTCCTTGGTGAGCTTTGCTTTGAGTGTGTGTGAGTTTAATGAGAATGAGAGTTCTATTTATAGGGAAGGAAGTGTGTTTAGGGTAACCAAAGCTTAGTTAGGGGTTCTAGTTAGTTTGTGACTAGGGTTTCCAAGGAAACTAAACATGGGGACTTTCATTTGCATGGGGAAGAAGAAAAGTGCCTTGGGGCTCGTCTAGGGCAGAAATGTGGAAGAAAGTTGTACTAACATGTTGACTAACATTACTATTACTAGTTGCAGGATTAAAAGTTTGAGAAAACATGGGGAAAGAATATATCCGACGGTATGGAGAAGAGAGGAGGCAGCAAAAGTACTAACATTAAATGTTTTGGTGTAGTACATGATTCAAATGAGCAGGTAAAACGTGGGTAAAGCATTGAAGGGGGGGTCCGGTTTGCTATGGTGGCAAGGACAACTACTTTTTGTTTTTCCCTTTTATTTTGATAAGTTGTAGGTTTTTGTTTGTATTTAAATGTATAAAGTTAGTGAAACTTAGATGTTTATAGGTTGTGCAAAACATTTGAGTAGTACTAGTAGTTTAATGAATTTGGAGATGGGGGTATTTCCTAAGTGTGTCGTAAATGTTTGAGCGAAGTATTTGTTTGCGTAGTGAAACTCTTAAACCTTAACGTAAATAAATGTCGTCTCATAAAATAGTAACTCTTAATGCGTGACGTAAGTTAACAATAAGTCATTCAAGTAATAATTTATATGAACATCATTCATAAAAAAAAAAGTTTATTTTCGTACACAAAATACGTGTAATCAATCGGGGACATCAATAGACACACAAGTCTAACCCGAATTATCGCGTTTCCCATAAATTAAATAGATTCAAAATTCCCGTTTGTGACAGTATCTATGTCTAATTAAACTTAAACGGGGATACTATTTTAGGCTTAGGAAATATAGAAATAAAAGCGCAAATAGTTCACATAAAATTACTGTAAAATGTAATACAATTATACTATAATTTAAAATCTAGATGAAACTTATTAAATCTAAGATGAAACAAAACTATACTATAATTAAAAAAATTAATTATTCTAAATAAAAAATTAAACTAAATGCAAGAACGTAATAACAAGTAAAATGACAAAAATTAAATCAAAAAGATAAACTTAAGATTAAAGTGTAAAGCTTTAACCTTTATAGCTTATTAATCTTTTTATATGATAAAGCTTGAAGCTTTATATATTAATAAGCTCAACAATCACAAAAAGTTATAAACTTTATACTCAAAATAAGCTTATCTAAATAAAAACTAATTTTTAAATCTATTTTAAAATAAAAATAATTTTTAAAACTAATTAAAAATATTTTTTATAAAAGAGATATTTTTTAAAAACAATCTAAACTATATTAATCTAATTAATTAAACTAAAATGATTTAGAGGAAAATAAACTTTAAGCTAGATATTGAAAAAGGAAAGAACTTTAATACCCGTGGTCCGAAGAAAAGGCTCTAAAAATAATCAACATAACCAACAAAATATGGTCCGTAAAGTACACACTCAAATCAAACTAATCAAAAAGCGAAACTCGGCCCGTAAAGTACACGGCCTCTCAAATCAAACTCGAACCAAATCTATTAAACCCGTAAGCTCCTCACCAAACTTGATGAGTCGATACACCGAGATCAAAAGAACACAAGAGGTTAGGATGAGAAGCAACAATTAATATTTGATTACGTTGATTACTAATAGATCTAGACTATTTTTAGGGTTTATAAAAATATTTTAATTTTTAAACTAAAAACTAATAGATCTACACTAATATAAAAAAACTAATAGATCTACACTATTTTTTTTGTTATATAAAAGTACTTTAATTTTTAAGCTAAAAACTAATAGATCTACAACATTTAAAGGTGAATCAAAGATAAAAATAAATTTAAATTAATTAACTACTTGCAATAAATTAAAGAAGTAAATTAAATTACATAAAAGTAATTAATTAAAAGGCTAGCTTATTAATAAGTTGTAAGCCTAAGCTTAAAACTTATGTGATTCAAAAAGCTTAAAAAGCTAATTGAACAAATTCACCCACAATAAGCTATATCTCGAAATATAAGCCCCCAATAAGCTTGAAATAAGATAACTTATTTCAAAATTTTATATAAATCTAACTTATTTGGAAAAAGTTATAAAAACTAATCCAAATATAGGCTAGATTGTTGAAAATTAAGAAAGGTAGAATGAGAATAAGCTAAAAGAGATTAATAATAAGGTAAAACTTGAACTTTCATTGATAATAAAGAGTGCTTAAAAATAAGCTAATGCAAAAGTGTAACACCCCACTTGGATAAGTGGACCGTTACGTGTATTTATGGCGTGTCATCAAAGCATAAGGTAAATGTCCTAGAACATTAACAGACCGTGAAGGAAATACCGGAATCAAACATCGGTAATCCAACATAAGCTCAAAACATGAAAAGTAAATACTGAAAGAAAGGACTAAACAATGTCCAAATAAGCAGAATAATGTAAGTACATAAAGTAAGAAGTCTGGATAGCTTCCATCCAAATGCACATGCTCTCAGAATCCTAAGAGCGTCCTGGTGTACCTGCCGTTAGAACATGAAAGGAAACTACGGCTGAGCATAACGCTCAGTGAACGGATATAAAGCATGATAAGGAATTACCGAAATGAAACAGATGATGAAATACTGGAGCTGTAAGACTGATAAGTAAAGTTGCAGCGGAAATCTGTGTATAATTTGTAAAGGCTGATTTATAAATAATAAAGTTGAACTGGTATCTGTTAAATCTGAAAAAATATGCATTTACTGTATTTTAATTGCCAGAGATTATATAGGTCATGTGCTGTAACAACGGTGCATGAATAACTGGAGGGGTGACCTCATCATGCTGTAGAGGGGTGACCTCTAAATAACTGTAGAGGGGTGACCTCTAAATACTGTGCTGGGTGGAGGGATCAGCTCCAATGTGAAGGATGTAGAGCACACACCACATTCACCCTGATAACTTGCAAACTGATAAGCCTATGATGCATCCATACGCCCCACTAAACATACTGATAAAATGGCCAAACTAAACATGAGTGGGACGATGCAGGATATCACTCTCCTGCATGTGAGTCACGACACCGGTGCCTCTAGTGCCATGGTTACGGTACCTCCGTAACTAGTACATAAACTGGTCATGCTTGTATATAATGCTCAGGCAATTTATTTAGTTATTAACATGATTACTGATAAGCTTAAACATATATTAGGGAAAACACTTGGCTGAAGACGGAAAATCCTAATCATGCATAGAAAGGAAGTCCTTACTGAAAGGACGAAAAATCCGTACCTCGTGTCCAGTAATGAAAAATGAATGAAAGCTGAAAGATCGATTCCGACTTCAAGGTTACTACATAAATAAAGGACGCGTAATAAGTTGTCTGATTACTGTGTGTTTTATTGGTTCTGTGTGTTCTTAGCTTATTCTATATGTTCTTGTCATGTTTTACTGTTTAAAGTGTTATCTTGTACTTATTCATGTTTTACATATATTCTGATTATGCATTTCATGTATTCTTGTATTACTATACTTGTAATATCATAATAAGTAACTTTCTAAAAATAGCAGGTCTCTAAATATAGAAAGTTTCAGAAAATAGAAGTTTCCAAAAATAGAAATTTCCAAAAATAGAAATAAGCTTGATTAATAAGTCCAAAAGATAAGCTAGAGCTTAAATAAGCATAATTTATAAGTCATGGTGTCATAATAGTAAAGTTTATAAAATAAATACTTTAGGCTAAAATGATGATTATTAATTAATAATATAAAGCATGGTTTTAATAAGAATTATGAATTAATAACATGACATGATTTATTTTAATAAACTTTACCTTAGATAAATAATTAAATTAAAGCATGATATTAATTTAATTATATCATAATAAAATACTTAGGATAAATTCATGATTAATTGTATTAATTAATTATAACCTAAGTCTCATGGTTAATTTAATTAAATAACATGTTATTAAGTTAATTAAATTGATAAAATGGTTTAGCCAAAATAATCCTTGTGTACCGAGTCCTTAACCCGATCCTACCGAGACCCCGTTAGCTTTTAAAGATATGATGATAAGAATGACAATAAGCATAATCTTAAGATTTCAACTGTTAGGCACACTTGGTCTATATTTAGTCCATGACAAGATCAAATGACATAATGAAATATGTTAAATTCTCCTATCTGACCGTAGGGTTATATACATACAAGTAGTTATGGTTTTACAGGTTTGTTCACTACATTAGAGATTCTAAACCTTTTGTCATGCGTATTCTCGATATTTTTAATACCATCTTCATATACATCAAAATGTCCTAGAGCCGAGACTTATAAATTCATAACTTACGGTGATTACTTGTATCTAATAATCATATATATAATCATAAGATACATATTATTTAAGACTAATGTATATTAATATTAACGAAAGTAGTAGTAAAATATACCTCAAGATCTCTCCGAAATACATCGAAATCGAAACAACACTACATCCACTACAACAAAGTGAGACGTGATACAACTCAAAACCGAGATGTGATCGTACAGCTTAACGTAACCCGACATCGGTAAACATGCACTCAACCCTCTAGCTTACATAATGTTGCAGAGGTGATACTTTGTTTCGTCCATTTCTTCTTTATTTAGGTCGGCTGCTACCCACACCATTTTAGGGTTTTTTTTTATGTTTTTCCTTTTTTTTGTTTAAAATGAAAAGTAAAAGAGGGTTTTGCTAGTTATTGGTTGTTGGGCCGGGCCTTGGGCCTTTTTAATATTGTATGGCTTTTTTATTAACATAAAGCCCGTTTATTTTCATGTTATCATTATAACTTGTATTCTTATAAATTCGTGTATTCGTAAATTTTTGTTCGTATTATATCTTGTCAGGTAGTATTAAATATACCTAAATAGTTATAGTGTATTAATTAACTTTAAAAGTTTTAATTAAATGGTATTTTTAAGCGGGTTTTACAACTCTTCCTTTCTAAAAAGAATAATTCGTCTTCGAATTAGAATCGTGAAGTGACTGAAAAGAGTATACTTGGATCATGGAAGGAAATAGGATAAAAGTCCGGATAGACTCCTCCGTTTCCCAATGTTTTCTCGCTCGGAACGGTCCCTCAAAGGTCTAAACATAATAATAATAAAAAAAATCTTGGTCCTGATGACCCTGTCCTGATGATTCTGAATGGTTTCTGGTTTCATATTTAAGATGGATTCTCTGAATCTGATAGAAAGAATAAACTATAGCATGTAGAATACATGGAACGGTACGTACAAATATCTAGAAAAGATAAAATTTATATCTCTGGGTAAGCTGCTGAAAGTATAAATGGACGAACTACGTGAACAATTGTGAACGTACTACATGAGCAATTGTGAACGTGGTTCACGATTATATGAGGAATGATGGGCACGGAATATATTGTGCCGATGATACATGAAACATACTGTGAACGTGATGCTAGGACATATCATGAAAATGTGCTGACTGAGGGAAGAATCACAAACGATATGGCTTGAGACGTGAAACGTCTACCTGGGTATGGAGAAGCTCTGCTAACTTAAGTCTGGTTTCTTAAGCTTTCTGTATCCGTATTCGGTAATAAACCTTGAAACGTGTATTGCGAAATGGCACACGAACTTGAACGTGAACAATGTTACCAACGCTAACGTGAGCTTAAATCATGAGATAGCACAAAGCATGAACTGAAACAGAATCATACTGCGAATGAGACTTAAATGTGAAAGTGAAAATAAACGTGAACGTAAATGTGAACGTACACGTGATTGTGAACATGAACGTGAGCACGATTCGCGAACACTAATTTCGATCTGACAAGATTGTTGATGGAATACTTTGGAATCATGCAACCTATTGCTGAATTTCATGCAGCATGTCGGTGTCCTATCTTGAACCTGAGGTATGTCAGGCATCCAGATATGAACATAGTTGCATCAATTATGTTATACTGCTTCTATCAAAATTCTGCCTGGGATTACGGTACCTTCTTGTGGAATCTGAGTGATTAGTCATGAAAGAATTTTGAGTCTGGGTAAAATAGATCACTCGTAGCGTAGGATCTTATGGAATACAAAATTTTAGTGTAGGTCCTCTCCTTTATGCGAAAGCTTAGCCATAGAAAGCTAATCATGAGAACTTTCAACAATTTATGCGCTAGTAGCCAACTGAATTCTAGAAATTTTGTACTTCGTTCACCGGCGTCGGTCGTGACCATCTGGTGATGGCCTTCACCTTCACAGGATTGTCTGAAATTCCTTTCTGCTGAAATAGTGTGGTCAAGAAATGCCACCTTGTTCTACTGGGATTCATATCTAGAAAGCTGCGTATATAATGTTTCTCCTATCGGAGAATCTATACAACTGTGAGAGATGATTATCTTGTACCTCTCTAGAGTTTAGAAGATCAAAATGTTATCAAAGTACATACTGACGATTTTGTCTGCGATGTCATAAAAAAATTTATTCATAAATTTCATGCTATAGCTGGAGCATTAGGGAGCTCAAAAGTATAATTCCAAATTTTTAGAGTGACTATAATATGTATCTCTCACCACTGATGGTGACATGATCATGAATTGTTCTGGAAAATATATAAGAAGTCATAGCAGATCAGATAAACCTGCTATTCGTGGAATGAACATCGATTAAAAATGATGATCTTGTCAAAATATCGGTGCATGATCTCATGTTACCAGCCTTCTTCCTGATAGAAAGAAACGGTACACCTCATGGTGGTGCGCTAGGGCGAATAAAGCCTCATTCCGATAACTCTTGCAGCAATTGCTGCAACTCTTTTAACTTAGCTGAAGCCCTAGAATAAAGAGTTTTGAAAACAGGTTATATTCTCGAGACAAGCTTGATGTTAAATTTTGTCTCGTGGTTAGGAAGGGATTTCTGGAACACCTTCTTAATTACTTCTGGAAATGCTGAAAAATCTGTTGATCATAAATTTTAAGAACTTCAGAAGTGGATTATAACTGGTGGCTAGAAAGTCTTCGTAGCTATGGACTGATAGGTCACACGTTTGTAAGGCAGAAACAATTTATACTAATTTTTCGGGCAGAAAACATAATGACTATATTTGGGATTTAGTAAGATAAATTTCGTATTAACTGAAGGAAAAACCTTTATAAATATGGGTGATATTGTGGAGTCTTTTCTGGCTCGGAGGTTGGTAAATATCTTATTTAAGATAAAGCTGACATAGGAATACGTGTAGTAACGTGGCGAATTTCACTGAATGTGTTCGTCTGTAACCTCACAGAATGAATACTACGTGTCTAACCTGAATAATACCCAGTGGCAGTAACTGAATTGTAAGGGTCTGATTTTATACGTGGCATAATAAAATCGCATACCCTTTCGAGAAGACAATACTGATATTATGAGTCTTGACTCGTGTCCTGAGAAGATATTCGTATGACGTGTACCCTGACTCGTGTCCTGACAAGTGTCTTCCGAAATGATACTTGAGACATGTGTCTTGACTGTTGTTTGGACATGTATTTTAGTGGATGAATCTGGACAAGGCTGACAATTTTTGGTAACTGCTAGGATTGGCGGACCGGTTAGACTACTGACCTTTATATTTCTGGTCACGTCGGAACCGGAGTTCCGATGGTTACTGGCTGATTAATTATAACCACGGTGGTTGTCACTACTGCTTTGTCTGTCAGTTTCCTGACGGTCGTTATCATGACCGTGATTCATGTAACTATTTCTGTTGAGTGGCCGGCTGGGTTCCGGTTCCCACTCTTCTGAATGAAAGGTTAGCTGAGTGAAGTGTGACATCAAACTGAGAAGGTAAAAGCATGGAATGGAATGGTAATGTCTGATGGTTGAAATTTATTCTTGTCATAAAATATCAAATTTATAGTTTTCGTCCTTGTTCTGCAGAGTCTTCATAGTATAAACAGCATCTGCATCTTGAGAAATCTCCAAAGTATCAGCAGCATCAGCATTTGTGAGGTCTTCAAAGTGTTAGCAGCATCAGTATCTGGTAAAATCTTCAACTTACGAACAACATCAGCATCTGGTAGAATATCGACTAGTGGAAACGCCTGTGATGATTGAGGATTGATTAGCAATATTCATGGAGTAGGGTACCTGGTGTACACCTGGACTACTGTACATGAAGTACAAAATTAATACTACACATGGAACATATCTGAGGCACTGTACGTGGAGTACACATGAAATACTGTACATGGAGCATAACTAAGACACTGTACATGGGGTACATATGGAATACTGTACATGGCACTGTGGAAATTTTATGGGATGATCGATACTGGTGTCGCTTGTCTGACATGATCAAAGAAATAAATTTGATTTAATTAGTTAGCAATTGAACCGAAATAGTTAACATGATAGGCTGAAAATTTCTGCGTAGACTTAATGCTGGTTGTATAGAGGCTGAAAAGTATGATTAAACGGAGTTTCATCAATGTTCAGTATAAGGACATGATTGATGAAAACGAGAACATGATTTATCATGAAATAGGATGATACTGTAATCCTTCTGTATTTTAGGATGAAAACGTTATCACCTTGCTGAAAACATAATCCTCATAAGGAGACATGAACTTAGTCAGCATGAAAATGACATTCACGTGAAAGTATAAACTTGACTGATACAAATAACATAGGAGAATAATCAACTGAGGTTTAACATCAATTGATGTGAATTGTTATGGTTTAATCCACAGTATTCAAAGTAGGAAGCATGTGACTAAGTATGGGCGATTCTGTTTCGATCCATACCTGTCAAAATTTTCTGAAAACTGTCATGAATAGAAATGTACAATCTGTGACTAAATGTGGTTGGTTGTAGTCCAATTCATATTTGTCAAGATTTTATGAAACGTCATGATATGACAAAGGTGAACAACTATGGATCGGTTCACAAAACAACATTCAACTGAAAAACATGAAATTTGATCTGAACATTGGTGAACGTATATGGGCTGGTTCACGAAGTAATATTCGACTGAAATCATGAATCTGTCAAGAGTAAGGATGAACGCCATTGGGTCGGTTCACCAATACAAAAATCTGAACGGGCAAGGGTGAACGCCTATGGGTCGGTTCACCAAAACAAAATTCGCAGAAAAGCACATGCGACTAAATATGGCCCGTCCTGTACCAACCTTTTACTTAGTCAAAAACTTTAAGAAAATGACTGATAATTGAAGAAAACTGACTAATAAATGCATGAGAAACATGAAAGATAACAACGCCAAAATCTGGGAAGTTCCTGGTGACTACCCACTAGTCACAGGTCAAGTTTTAGAGCCTACAGGTCGAACCTTGCGCTCTGATACCATAATTGTAACACCCCACTTGGATAAGTAGACCGTTACGTGTATTTATGGCGTGTCATCAAAGCATAAGGTAAATGTCCTAGAATATTAACAGACCGTGAAGGAAATACCGGAATCAAACATCGGTAATCCAACATAAGCTCAAAACATGAAAAGTAAATACTGAAAGAAAGGACTAAACAATGTCCAAATAAGCAGAATAATGTAAGTACATAAAGTAAGAAGTCTGGATAGCTTCCATCCAAATGCACATGCTCTTAGAATCCTAAGAGCGTCCTGGTGTACCTACCGTTAGAACATGAAAGGAAACTACGGCTGAGCATAACGCTCAGTGAACGGATATAAATCATGATAAGGAATTACTGAATGAAACAGATGATGAAATATTGGAGCTGTAAGACTAATAAGTAAAGTTGCAGCGGAAATCTGTGTATAATCTGTAAAGGCTGATTTATAAATAATAAAGCTGAACTGTTATCTGTTAAATCTGAAAAAATATGCATTTACTGTATTTTAATTGCCAGAGATTATATAGGTCATGTGCTGTAACAACGGTGCATGAATAACTGGAGGGGTGACCTCATCATGCTGTAGAGGGGTGACCTCTAAATAACTGTAGAGGGGTGACCTCTAAATACTGTGCTGGGCGGAGGGATCAGCTCCAATGTGAAGGATGTAAAGAACACACCACATTCACCCTGATAACTTGCAAATTGATAAGCCTAGGATGCATCCATACGCCCCACTAAACATACTGATAAAATGGCCAAACTGAACATGAGTGGGACGATGCAGGATATCACTCTTCTGCATGTGAGTCACGACACCGGTGCCTCTAGTGCCATGGTTACGGTACCTCCGTAACTAGTACATAAACTGGTCATGCTTGTATATAATGCTCAGGCAATTTATTTAGTTATTAACATGATTACTGATAAGCTTAAACATATATTGGGGAAAACATTTGGCTAAAGACGGAAAATCCTAATCATGCATAGAAAGGAAGTCCTTACTGAAAGGACGAAAAATCCGTACCTCGTGTCCAGTAATGAAAAATGAATGAAAGCTGAAAGATCGATTCCGACTTCAAGGTTACTACATAAATAAGGGACGCGTAATAAGTTGTCTGATTACTGTGTGTTTTATTGGTTATGTGTGTTCTTAGCTTATTCTATATGTTCTTGTCATGTTTTACTGTTTAAAGTGTTATCTTGTACTTATTCATGTTTTACATATATTCTGATTATGCATTTCATGTATTCTTGTATTACTATACTTGTAATATCATAATAAGTAACTTTCTAAAAATATCAGGTCTCTAAAAATAGAAAGTTTCCAAAAATAGAAGTTTCCAAAAATAGAAATTTCCAAAAATAGAAATAAGCTTGATTAATAAGTCCAAAAGATAAGCTAGAGCTTAATTAAGCATAATTTATAAGTCATGGTGTCATAATAGTAAAGTTTATAAATTAAATACTTTAGGCTAAAATGATGATTATTAATTAATAATATAAAGCATGGTTTTATTAGGAATTATGAATTAATAACATGACATGATTTATTTTAATAAACTTTACCTTAGATAAATAATTAAATTAAAGCATGATATTAATTTAATTATATCATAATAAAATACTTAGGCTAAATTCATGATTAATTGTATTAATTAATTATAACCTAAGTCTCATGGTTAATTTAATTAAATAACATGTTATTAAGTTAATTAAATTGATAAAATGGTTTAGCCAAAATAATCCTTGTGTACCGAGTCCTTAACCCGAGCCTACCGAGACCCTGTTAGCTTTTAAAGATATGATGATAAGAATGACAATAAGCATAATCTTAAGATTTCAACTGTTAGGCACACTTGGTCTATATTTAGTCCATGACAAGATCAAATGACATAATGAAATATGTTAAATTCTCCTATCTGACCGTAGGGTTATATACATACAAGTAGTTATGGTTTTACAGGTTTGTTCACTACATTAGAGATTCTAAACCCTTTGTCATGCGTATTCTCGATATTTTTAATACCATCTTCATATACATCAAAATGTCCTAGAGCAGAGACTTATCAATTCATAACTTACGGTGATTACTTGTATCTAATAATCATATATATAATCATAAGATACATATTATTTAAGACTAATGTATATTAATATTAACGAAAGTAGTAGTAAAATATACCTCAAGATCTCTCCGAAATACATCGAAATCGAAACAACACTACATCCACTACAACAAAGTGAGACGTGATACCACTCAAAACCGAGATGTGATCGTACAGCTTAACGTAACCCGACATCGGTAAACATGCACTCAACCCTCTAGCTTACATAATGTTGCAGAGGTGATACTTTGTTTCGTCCATTTCTTCTTTATTTAGGTCGGCTGCTACCCACACCATTTTAGGGTTTTTTTTATGTTTTTCCTTTTTTTTTGTTTAAAATGAAAAGTAAAAGGGGGTTTTGCTAGTTATTGGTTGTTGGGTCGGGCCTTGGGCCCTTTTAATATTGTAAGGCTTATTTATTAACATAAAGCTCGTTTATTTTCATGTTATCATTATAACTTGTGTTCTTATAAATTCATGTATTCGTAAATTTTTGTTCGTATTATATCTTGTCAGGTAGTATTAAATATACCTAAATAATTATAGTGTATTAATTAACTTTAAAAGTTTTAATTAAATGGTATTTTTAAGCGGGGTTTACAAAAAGCTTGGAAGAAAAATACATTAAAAACAAGAAATAAAATTGACATTATTTAGCTACCTAAAATCTGCATACAAAATGAAGAAAAATGAGGTGCTATTTATAGTTGTAGTCAAGGTGCTTGGGGTAGATTAATCTTTTTAGGCTCCTAACCACCTTCTCTTCTTTAACTTGAGGGCATCTTGGTCATTTGATATGGGATTATGTGTTTCAACCAATAAGATGAAAGAAGCTTTTTGGATAGACCAGTAAGAGCACTTCACACGAATTACCATCTTCACCTTTTATTATTTTTTCATCCAAAGGCTCTTGATTAATCTTTATTTAATCAACTCCACCAACTTTATTCCTTTAGAAGGATGCACCTAATTACTCACAAAAGAAACACACATGCTATTTTCTTTCTTTTTAATATTTTTGTGTTAGTTTAAATATAGATAAAAATATGTAAAAATAAAACTACTAAAACTAAAAATATTTAAAAATCAAAATTAATTATTTCAATACTAAACTAACAATTATAAAATAAAAAACTTTTATTTATTTAATTTTTACTAAGATTAATAAAATGTTAAAATTAGAAATAAAATAGTAGAATATGCAAAATGCAAACCGAGACGAGTTACGCGGCAAGGCCGGAACCGTTAGCTTTGTAATTTTGTGCTCTTCTATTGTCCATGTAGGTTTGTTAGTGGATAACTTTGCAGTTTGGCAGAAATAGTCCTCTTTGTTTGCATTGCTTGATTTTAAGCTTGAAACTTCATTAAATCTTCATCCTTAGCCCTCCAAACTTCATTCTTTTGGCACTTTTGGTCCTTTAACTTTATCTTTGACTTTTTCTTTGATAAATGTCCGTGAAATCCCGTGTTTTCTTCATTTTTGTCCTTTTGTACCTATTTAACAACAAAACACAAAACCACGCGTAATTCCGACATTTACGTTTATAAATACACGTTTTGGTTTTTCCTTATTTTAATTGGTAAAAGGTTAAGTGTTTTCACACTTATTAATAACGGTCAAGAAAACATGTTGGATTTGGGCGTTATCACTTCCCCACGACGGAGTGATGCTAGTGGCGTCCCTTTACGTTTTGGCCATTATTATTTTTATTATCATATCATGTGGGGCGTATGGGTGCATCCTAGTTACATGTTTCAGTCAGAATTTTCATGGTGAATGTGGTGTGTGCCTTGCATCCTTCACATTGGAGTTGATCCCTCCTACTCAGACCAATATAACTAGAGGCAACCCCTCTAATTGCATGATGAGGTCACCCCTCTAAGTATTCATGTACGTTGATACCTCATGACCTATATGGGCTCTTAGCTAAATTTAAAATACAGTTTTCATGAGTTAATCATAAGCTTTTCAAAGTATAAAACCAGTTTTATAACCATGTTCCAGGTTTTCCAGGACTTATACTTATTCCATTGCTTTTCAGTTTTGTTTATGTTTCAGTCATTCATACTATGTCATATAACCGTTCACTGAGCGTATTGCTCAGCCGTTACTTTTCTTCCATGTCCCATAATGGCAGGTACCCATGAACAGACTTGAGCATTTGGGGGACGTGCATAGGATGGAAGCTGCCTTAGGCTTCTTCTCCTTTTGCCTTCTTATACTTATGCTTGTTTGGACACTTTTTTGTCCTTCTTATTTCATTTACTTTATTTATGTTTTGGGCTTATGTTTGAGAACCGATGTTTGATTCTGGTTTTCCCTTTTGGTCATGTATGTTTTAGTACATATTACCTTGCATGCTTTGATAACACGCCATAAATAAATGTAACGGTCCACTTATCACACACTCTTGAGATTTCTTAGTCACTTTTCCCATATTGAACACAACTTTCTCATCTCCTACCCTCACGATGAATTCCCCCTTCGCAACATCAATGAGAGTACGACCGGATCTTAAGAAAGGTATTCCTACAATAAGGGGAACTCGGGGGTCCATATCATAGTCTACAACCACAAAGTCCACGGGTAATGTGAACTTGTCAATTCCTACGAAAACATCTTCTGCTATTCCCACCGAATAAGCAATCGTACGATTTTCTAATTCTAATGTCATCTTAGTGGGGGTAAGCTCGGGAAGTGAGAGTTTTTTCCAACCGATAAAGGCATCAAATTTATGCTAGCACCAAGATCTAAGGCCATACAATTATCAAACCCCAGAAAATGACATGGTATTAAGAACCGCCCCAGATCACCAAGTTTAGTAGGTAACTTCTTTAACAACACCGCGGAAAAACTCTCATTCAAGGAATTATTAGGCACATCAATCAATTTTCCTTGTCGATAAAAGGTCCTTAAACATCTTGGCGAATCTTGCATGTGAGCAAGAGCTTCGGCAAAGGAGATATTAATATTCTATTGTTTAAACATCTTTAAAAAGTTGGAAACTTGAATATCATCCTTATTCTTAACTTTCTACTTCTTCAACCTATAAGGGTATGGTAGATTGGGTTTGGGTGAAGGTTGAGGAGATGGTTTTGGAGGACTCTTCTATTGGTTTTCCTCAAGAGTGGGCTCAAAAAGTAAGAGATCGGTTAAGGGTGGAATGTCACAAAGAGGGATCGTGGGAGAAGTCACCGAAGGGGGAGTAGGATTACTCATTGTTACCTTCGGGCCTTGTTCCTCCTTTCATAGCGGAGGAATGGAAGGTCCCACGGTGGTTTTTCAACTCCTTTTAGTAATGGCATTGACATTAGCTCGAGGGTTGGTTTGGGTGTTTGAGGGTAAAGCACCTTGAGGTCTTTGGTTTAAGAGCATCATGAATTTCTTATTGGTGTCCTCTTGGATTTCCCTAAACCTCCTTTCACTTTCTTGAAATCTTTTTTCATTTTCTTGATTTCTCCTTCCATTATCTTGATGCATTTTATGAAGAAGTTAAATAGTGTTAAAGTCATTTTGCCCGTTTCCTTGAAAACCTTGGTTTTGAAAATTTTGATGTTGATTATTTAAACCTTGGTTATTGCCATGAAAATTATTTTGCCCTTGGAAATTGTTTTGACCCATTGTGTTGGCATTCCCTTGAAAGTTTCCTTTATTAGGCCCTTGGTTCCTATTTTGAATTTGAGGATTATAACCTTGGTTTTGGGTGGGTTGATGGGGAGGGAAACCCGATGGAGCAAGGTAGTTGTTTGATTTGTAGGACAAGTGATTTGGGTTGATATTTGGTTTGAAATGTGCTCTCCCATCATCATTGTATGCATAGCATTCCCCTTGGTTGTCATGTTTTACTTTATCACAATTCAAGTATGAGGTGCTCAATTGAATCTCACAAAGTTTTTGAAGCAATTCATTGTTTTGTTTAAGCAATTGATTGTCAAGTAATTGAGGAGCACTCTCTTGCACAACATGTACCATTTCATCTCTATCCCTATTACTTTGGATGATAGACTTAGTCTCAATTATGTCCCATGCAACTTGGGTGGACTTAGCAAGAATGTTCCCACCCGCGGCCGAGTTAAGGGAATCTTGGTGGTGAAGTCTCAAACCATTATAGAAAGTAGTGATTTGGTGGACCTGGTCAAAACCGTGGTTAGGGCACTTTCGTAACAACTCCTTAAATTCATCCCAAGCATCACTAAAGGTTTGTTCTTTCTTTTTTTGGAAGCCTATGATTTGATTCCTCAATGCGGTGGTTCGTGAAGGTGGAAAGAACTTGTTCACAAACTTTTTCTTCAATTCCTCCCAAGTAAGAATGCTACTAGAGGGTTGTTTATCAAGCCATATCCTTGCATTCGCTTCTAAAGAGAAAGGAATAACATCAACCTAATCACCTCTTGTGATACCCCTTTGTATTTGATAGTGTTACTCATGGACAAAAACCTCTTAATGTGGCCATAGGAGTCATCCATTGGTCTCCCTAAGAAGGGGATGGTGGACACCATTTGGATGATGCATGTCTTAAGTTCGAAGTTATTGGCGACAATGACAATAGCATCCGCGTTCCCATCCACGTTGGATTGGAAAATCTCGATCATAGGACGTTGATCCATATCTTTGTTTACGTTGTCGAAAGCGCGATGCTTGTGATCAGATTGATGGGCGGATTTGTTCTTACTCTTCCTTTTGGTAGGATGGGGTACACCACTTGGTATGTGTGTACGTGTTCGTCTAAGCATACAACTAAACACGAGGAATGAGAGAGGAGCTCTCGGTCGACTTTGAAAGGGAAGAGATTATCCCCCTAGAGGTTCAATATTGAAAAACACAAGTAAATATATATAGCTACGTAGTACTACTTGGGCGGCAAAAACCTCGATTAGCCTTCCTTCTCAAAATACTCACTAGTGAACGAGGGAAACGAGGTGACGCGTAGCACTTACGTACCTTTTTCCTTAGGCTTTCATTTTATAGCAAGCCGCCTTTCTATTCACCGTATAGTTCGTATTTTTCGAATTCGTGCTTAAAGAAAGTATTTATCTGTTTTTGCCTTTATTATCTTTGATCGATACACGTATTTGGCACCAGAACGCCACCAAATACGGTGTATTGCAATTTCAATACTTATGGAAGTAGGTGTATTGACTTCGTATATACGTATATGTAAGTACTTATACTAATAATAGAGAAAATATTTTTGTATTTATTGAATTTTTTAACAAAATATAATATGTACGTAAAAACGATGCAACAATATATACAAATATATTTTTGGTGTAACTCTTAGGAAAGAGTTACTTTTGTATTTTTATTTTTTTGTTCAATTCTTAGGAAAGAATTGATTTTGGTGATTTTTTATTTTTTTATTTTTATCTTTGAGATTTTTTATTTTTAATTTTTGATTATATGAAAAGAACGTTCACAAGTGAACGGATCCCAAAATCCAATATGTAGCTCACTATCAACCGTCAATCTCCACACATAGAACCGGCAGCGGCGCCAGTTTATTGTTTGTTTTTAGTATCATTTTACTCTCGGAATCTTTACAAATTGATCAATCGATATCAAGCAAGTTACTTAATTGTTTTTGGTTTTAATCGTGAGATTTGGAATCTATTTCTATTTATCAAACACGTAAAAAGTAAAAATATTATCTACGTAAGGATACTTACTATTCTAAAAACAAGTTGCAAGTACAAGCAATTAAGCACAAGATACAAGTAGGAAATGCACAAGTAACTAATAAAACTAAAATTATAACTAAATGAATAGTAGAAGGTTGAAATTTAACAAACTTGTAACAAACTATCCAAATACCAACAACTAACAAACTTGAGGGATGAAAACTGTTAAAACAGAAAATGAAACTAATTACCAAAAAATTAGCACTGATTACAAACTATGAGGACCAAACTTGACAAACAAAGTTTGGTACAAAAAACGGGCTAAGTGGAAAAATAAGTTGGTTCTTGCTCAATAAGCCATGAAAACAGTTCTAGTTTTTTGCAAAATGCTTAAAAGTGAAAATAAGCTAGCCAGCTCTGAGGATTTTGATTGAAATAAGCTAGAACTCAAAAACGACTTTTTCAATAAGCTACTTTTAAGAGATAAGCTAATCCTAATGAGCACATAAGCTGTAAACTATAAAAATCATTAATAAGCCCAAATAAGGAAAACCTGTGAAAGAAATTTGCAAAAAGATCAACTCAATAGGCTAGAAAATGATTTTAAGCTAAAATGAGCTTATGTTGACCAGACGTTGACTTTTGTTGACAAAAATTTGAGTTAAGCTAAAAGCTGTTTTTAACACTTGTATAAGCCAAATGTGAAATAAAATCACTAAGTTTGTGACGTAGATAAGCCAGAATTGAAAAATCTATTTGGTAGAAAGGCTTACTCTTTATAGAGACTTTTGAGGACTTAGAACTTTGATGTGCTAAGCTACAAGGAATAAATTAAGCACATTCTTAAAGCTCATATGTTGGGCTTTCCAAAACACTAAGGCACTTGTAAAAAATCTAAGAAATCAGACAGTTATGACTGCTTGAAAATGGTTGTTCAGACAAAAGTTTTGTGACCCAAACTATTATACACCCATTTGCCTTTTTGACTGCTTGTTTGACTTTGAAAGTGTAAATTCTGACTTCTGAGTAGATGCTAAATGTGTTACAAACATACTCTAACACGTGCTGTAACAGAATCACTCAATGATCAATTATCCAAACAATAGTTTAAGCTAGAATTGAGAAAATTAACAAAGGAACAATATTTTACACTAATAGAGTTAAGCTACAAACTACTCAAGTAACTAACAGAGATCAAAATAGAACAGATTCAAGCAAATAAGAACAATTATCAGCTAAGAAACTCAAAATAGCATGCAGACACTAAAATTGAGTAGAATTTGTACTTTAGATCAAAGACCTTTAGTAGAAGCCTCCTTTGATGGAGAAGAGGAGCGATGAGCTCTCTTAAACACTAATCACCACTATATCAACCATCTACCATCAACCAAATCACCATAAACCACCAAGAACACCAATTCTGATCTATTTTGGGACTTTTTCTAATTTTCTAAGAACTAAAACTATCAACTGTAATGAATGAACTAGATCAAGCAACAACACTTCTGAACTACTTCTCAAAAAACTCAATATGATTCTGTTATAATAGAATCAATGGTTTATAACAGATTGCAAAACAGAGTAGTAAGGATGAAATCTCAAATGTGAAGTGTATTAATAGAAGTGAAATACAAGCTCTGAATTACAAATACTAGTCTAACTACAAGTTAGTTGTAACTGAAGAGGATTCAGTTACAACTGTGTGAAAGTAAATGTTAATTTCCTACTTACACTACACTAACTACAAATGAGGGGATGCAGGGGTATTTATATGAGAAGGAGAGGTGAGGGGAAGGTTGTTGATGAAGTGTAGGACGTGTAAGAGCCAATCAATTAACTCCACATGGCTCAATTAAGTGTGATTAATATTAGGGTTCATCGCGGCCCATAATTAGGGTTTTTATGATTCAATGGGTTTGGGTTTAATTGTTTAGCATATTTGAGTTCGTCTCTTCATGAGGAACACTTTTGTAGTTGATCAATTTCCATGAAATGCCTTCTATCGTCTTCTTAATTCTAGGCTCGTTGAGATATGACACGTGGCAGGCCTTGATTTGTCCATTAATGATCACATGGATCGTTATCCGTTGAAATAATAAAAATGACATGGAGCTATTCGATTGGTTGGACAGTGCTGAGTGGGAGAACTATTGTGATTTTCTGGCAAAGTCGTCACTCTCCTTATTAACTGGCTAGCTGGCAATCCTTGTATCAAGAATAGAGGCTTCCCATTGGCTAAAAGGATTTCACACGGATTAAGCCACATTTTCACTTTGGAAATTGGCAGAAACAGTCCTTATGGTTTGGCAGATTCTTGAAATCATATGATAACTTTGTAGACTTGCCAACTTCAGCCCTTCATCTTCAAGAATAAGCATCTTTAGCCCTTTGACTTATTGACTTGTCCATATATGATCCTCCTTTTGTCTTTTTCCTTTATAATTGACCTTGAAAGTCGTGTTTGTATGAAAACGTATCATCTTGTCTACACATTCACAAACAACAAACAATACCACGTAATTCTGTTTTATCACAATAAAACTTGGTATTTTATTTGTGTTTTAGGGTTTAATATATCATTAATTGATATGAAACTTCACTCATATTAGGGATTGTATGTCCTTAAGGTTCGCAGGGATGGTAATTGTATTACAACATCAATCTTACCTGGGCACAACTTGATGTCATTGGGATTTATCATGTACCCTAAAAACATTTCTTCAGTTGCTTCAAATGTACACTTGTTGGGGTTCAACTTCATGTTAATCTTCTTTTAATGTTTCGAAGATTTCTTGAATGTCCCTGATAAGTTCTTCCTCTATGTGGCTTTTAATAACCAAGTCGTCCACGTAGACTTCTTGGTTACCCCAATTTGGTCGTTGAAAGCTTTATCAACTAGCCAATAGTAGGTGGCGTCTGCGTTTTTCAAACCGAACGACATCTTGGTGTAGCAATAGACCCCTGGCTTGTATGGAATGTTGTTTTCTCCTCATACTCTTCTTCCATCTGAATATGATGGTATCCCTTGAATGCGTCCATAAAGCATTTAAAGGAGTACCCGCATAAGGATTCGACTTTCTAAACAATTAATGGCAGTGGGTAGCAGTCCTGTGGACAAGCCTTGTTGAGATCCGTAAAGTCTACACATATGTGCCAGCTACCATCATGCTTCTTAGCCATGACTGGGATGGAGAGCCATTCGTGGTAGTTAACTTCTTGCATAATGCCCATGTCAACTAGCTTTTTTTACTTCTTTGAGTATTACTGCGCTTCTAATTCATCTATGTCATCATCTACTAAAGGTGGTGTCTTAGACGAAGGACGAGTTTCATCGAATGTTACGTTAAGTGATTCTTCGATTATACCCAAGGTTCTATTAAGGACTATGTTGGGTTTACTAGATTGTGAATACCCTAAAAAGATACCTTCGTACAACTTTGGGTTGAAATTAGTAAGGTAATCTTTCGTGTTGAGAACGAAGCACTTGCTTCCAAGCAACTTAATATATTCTAATGAGGGTTTCTTACCATTAAGAATCTCATAGTGTGTTTATCCTAGAAAAGGTCGAATAAGAATTCGGTTGAGAATATAGGTCGATGTGTCCACGACATTGCACCAAAACTTTTAAGGAAAAGATTGCTCGTTTAACATGTTCCTACTCATATCTTGGAGAGTCATATTATTTCATTCGACTACCCGATGAGACCTCAATTATACATGGTCTCATCGTCTAAATCAGACTTAAAATGACTAAAATATCATTAAAATGTGCAAAAACCTTTCTATTTGTTCAATGTGTGAATGTAGGTTCAGATATCGTGAAATTGCCAAAAGAATCATAAGAATCAAAAGAATCAAGCAAAAACGAACACGGGAAACGAAGACGCACAAAGAACCGGGCCCGAGTATTGATTTTCCAAAGAAGTCCTTAAAGTTTTAAGAATTGTCAAGATTAGTCCCTCGATAATTGAAGACTTGTCACTTAACATCCGTCCAAATCTCAAATATTACATTTGGGTCCCTTAAGTTTCAAGATTTGACATTATCAGCCCCTGAAGATTGATAAAATTACAAGAGTGGTCCTTATCTTATATTTACAAAGTTAGAAGGGCCTAACTGGAATTAACCCAAAGTTGTTTATAAAGGAAACTTGCCATAATTGCTGATTAAGAAGTTTGGATCAAGAATGACACGTTTTTCTAAGTTGTGGGGGTCAAATCTTTCAAACCAATACCCATACCCTAAATAAACCCGTCCAAGCCCACTATTCCTACCCAAGCCCAGTCCAAACCGGCCCATACCCATTACCGAAACCCCAGCTGACGTCACCCTCCACTAACGGATTAATAATATTTAGTCTGATTTAAACCGGATTAAATATTATATCTTTCTCGGTTAACACCTCCTAAACCCCTAAACATGATTAAAAGCCCCAAACTCGTCCAACCAAGAACTATTAACCCTAAACTACCCCAAATGTTCCTTAACCAAAATTAAGCCTTCAAACCTTATAGATCATAAATTTGAGGTCCCCTTATCATGTTTACACGCTCAAAATCCTCACCATAGCACCCACATGTGTTGCGGGACCCTCCCCTACAACACATGGGCAAGAAAACAAAATGGTGCATAGTGACCCTATAACTCATGATCTTTTCGTGTTGCCCACAACAAGATGGACGTATATGATGCATTTGAGCAACTGGCAAAACACAAAACAACAAGGATGATCATGTGAAGACCAAAGTTGACCATGAACAAGTTTCAAACACAAGGGCATTTCTTGAATTAGCTCATTAAGGTTTTCTGCATTTTTATGTAATTCTAGGACCTTCCATTTATTAGTATAAATATGGACAACTTGTGTCCATATTATTTGTTCCAGCATATTGTAATTTTCTAAAGTAATGAATAATTAGAGTTTAAGTTTTAAATCTTGCAATTGTTGAGTTCCTTTTGTTTACTTGTTTTTTTATTAATCACTTTAATTTCTTTAAACGTAGCTTAATTTTTTATCAAATATTTTTTGGTCCAAAGTTTGGTCAATGTGTTTTTGAGATCCATTTAGCTTATAAGCTGGTAATGGGGGCCTAATTTGACACACTAAGCCCTTGTTAAACTTATAAATTAGGTGTTATGATTGTTCAAAAAGTTCTTGAGTTTTACAAAGTTTTGGTTCTAAAGGTTTTAAGAAAAGCCTCATTAATCAGTTCTATTTTGTACTTACAGCTCACATAAGCTAACTTATAAGCTGTTTGACACACAACTTATGAGCCTACCTTATGTGAGTTTGTAGTTTGTTTGTGGTGGTGTGCAGATTTACAAGTCATAGTTCATCATCTCCTTCCTTACTTTGATCTTTGGGAATGTAGTAGTCCTCCCACAATGATAAGCTCATCTCATTTCTCCTTATGCCAAACATTCCAGAGGACCCCTTTAGCTGGTGGCATCAGTCTACCTCACTTAGCTTGAACAAGGCTGAGTATAGGTATGACTTGAACTGCCTTTTGGTGTTTTTCTGTTTTGAAATGGTTTCTATGTGTATTTGTGTATGATTGTTCATTTGTGCAATTTTTATGTTGCATTCTTATTAGTATAGGTTTATTGGTATACTAGTATGTTTTAGACATTCTTTTATAGTTTAAATCAACAAATCCTTTGTTAAATTTTGGTTTTTAGAATTTAAGGGGTGTTTGGGGTAAGGGGTTTAAATAGTCTTGAGTGACAACAAGCTATACTTATTTACTTGCACAACCTTGTTTCTCTTAGGTTAAGTGTTTTTAGTTGTTATTTTCAGCTTTGGTAGATTAGAGTCTAAATTTGCTATCTATTTTCCAAAACGGTCCTTATTATAGCACTAGGTTTAGATTGTTTAATCTTGTGTTTTAAAGTCTGAAACTTGCCTCTTATTAGCTTTTAGGTTGGTTGTGATAAGTGTATAAGTGGTGTAAAGTTTGGTAGCTTTATGTGGTGTCAACTGCTCAACAAAAGTCACCAAATTGCCATCTGCATCAGCTAGCAAGCCTTTTGTCTACCGGTTTTTTTGTTGATCTGATCTTGCATTGCTAGTGGCTTAATTATGTTGGATTATGATTATTTGTTGTTTGTGTTGACTCCCCACAAGCCAACGCTTGTGGGGGTGCCTTTTGTTCCCAAGATAATCCATTTATCTAGCAAAAAACATGCTCTAAAAGTAACTGTGCAAATTACACTGTCAGTGAGAAGCAAAGTTCCCACTGACTTCACTTTGCTAGCCACTGCTAGCATAAAAAACCAATCAACTTATTTCTTGGTTTTCCTAGTTTAATCGGTCATTATTTTTGCTTCTTTTCATTTTTCTTGATTTTCTATAGTGTTTTAGAATTTTCAAAGTTGGTTTCATATTTTTCCTACTGTTCATCATTTTTTATGATTATTTTAATTTAATAATAGTTTTTGGTTAATTAAAAATAGGAAATTAGTTTTTAAAATTTTTGAAAATTATTTTTTAAAGTTAGATAAATATTTTTGAGGTTTTCAAGTTATAAAATCTTTGATTGGGATTTTTGTTAATTTATTTGATTTTTAGGCCTTTAATTAGTATTTAAAAATTAAATATTAATTAATTTAGAAATTTACAAACACAATTCTTGATTTGTAAACCTTAGTTATATTTTTAGGGACTTAATTTGAAGTTTTTGAATTTTTTAGTTAAAGTTTATTTTTCGTCACGTTTTATGATTTTACGTTTTTATCGTCGTAGTTTAATTTTAGCATAACCGTAATTTACTTTCTTCTGTTTCTATCACCAAAAATGTTACTAATCTAAATAAGATCTTTAATTGGCACACACATACTCCTCCATCGAGAACGAACTTCACTTCGAGCATATATGTTTCCTAACATATTTGTTTAATACTTACCGCATTTACTCGTTTTTCCTAAAACGTATAAAAAACACTACAATCATTTTGGCGTTGCTTCCGGGAGGTGTGTTGTCGTCTTAAAAATACGATTTTTTTAGTAGTTATGTTTTTGACCATCCATTTTGGGAAGTGTACATATTCGTCAATCATTTTTTTCCCACCGTCTAAGATGACGTTTTTCAAAAACGAGATTACGAGATTTGAACAAAAGCTGAATGAATTGTTTAGAGACGCGTGGGGTCGTTTAAGGAATTCCTTAGGCAATGTCCTCACCATGGTTTTTCCAAGTTGCACCAAAGTGACACTTTCTATAACAATTTAAATCTTCACGAGCAAGATTCGTTAAATTCCGCCGCGGGCGGTAACTTTTTGTGTAAAACTCCGAGAGAAGCTTTAATGATTAACGAGAATAGATCTAAGGTTTTTCAACTCCGTAACACACCGATTGTTGCCAATGTCGCTAATGTTAGCCATGCTAATCGCGATATTGAGAGGGTTGACGCGAAAGTCGACAAATTGACGAATGCTTTTACATCGTTTTTTATCGAAATGAAAAACAAAAAGCTCCCGCTACGGTGAAAGCGGTTGAGGTTTCGTGTACGTTATGTGGTGGACCTCATAATTATTACGAGTGTGCGGTTACGGATGGCCAAACGTCAAGTGTTAATGCGTTAAATGGAAACAACAATTTTCAAAATCAAAATAACGTCGGTCCATCACAAGAAGGGAATTATAGCAATCAAGGCAATAATTTTCAAAATAAAAATCGAAACAATTTTAAAGGAAATGATCAAGACTAGTAATAATAGTATTAAATCTAGCAAATGCACTATCAATGGTTTCATCTTCTAAAATAACAAATTGTTCATATTGTTGAACAAGAAGATCGATTTTGCTTTTTTTGACTTGACTATTACCTTGGTGAGATAACAAAAGAGTTTCCCAAATTTATTTGACGGTTTTACACATAAAATGTTTTCATACTCTTTCTTAGGCAAGACATTATAGATAACCATTTTAGCCTCATTATTTTTAGCAAGTTTCTTTTTAGTGTCATCATTTAAATTTCCAAAAGTAACTAGCTCTTTCTTTTTAGAAACTTCATTATATTGTAAAGGTAAAAAGTCACCAGTGGTAATAACATGTCAAATATCTAAATCTTTTGATTTCACATAAGCCTCGAATCTATTTTCTGATAAATAAAACTATCGGTTTCAAAAAGAGGAGGTCTTTGCATAGATTGTCCTTCTAGGTACTTATTGAAATCCATAGATCCCTTCAAGATTTAAATACAATATAATTCAAAATCTTGAGCAACCCGCTCTAATACCAATTGTAGAAACTAGAAGGGGAGGGTTGAATAGTTTCTTTAGTTAAAATTATCCAAAGAACGGTTTTCAAAAATCTTTTTCAAAAACTAGATTCAAGTGGTTTATGTGAAACCACGATATGAGCAAGTGATAGTGTATCTAAACTAACAATAAATAAAATCTGCAAGTGATAGTGTATCTAAACCGAACATCAAGAATTTATAGTTGTTCGACAATGAAGCTCACTCTTTGTTCCTACTCCACTCCTCAAGTACTTGATAAGTGTGAAAAAAACTTATCTTTTATAACCTATAACCACTAGAACTTGTAAAAACAATACTTATATGCTTTGTAAAATTTAGAATTATGCGGGTTTTGTAGTGCTTTTGTAGGCAAATAGGTACAAAATGAAGCAAACAAGAGCTTTCACGGGCTTTCTTGAAGTTTTATTGAAGAAAAGGACGAAAGAAGCTCAAAAGGACTTAACTTGTTAAAGACTTGAAGATTCAATGGTTGAAGATATTGATTTCCAAAATTAAAGGGTTTAAAGTTTAATTGGAGCAAAGTTATGACTCTAGGATAATTTGTGCCAAGTATTTAAAGTGTTATAAGCTGATGTCACACGGACCAATGTGAGAGCTCATTTGCTAGTCACACAGATTATACTATTCATTCACCAATCATATTTCATATTTTGGATAGTTATTTGTGTGACATGGTGTTGTACCCATATTAATTCACTTTACCATGGTTGATTGTATGAAATAAGATAGAAAATAGATGAAATCTAGAGAGAGAAAGAAGAGAGAGAAAAGAGAGAGATTGGTTGGAAACTTTGGGAGGATTAGATTAGAAGAGAGAAAAATACAAATGACCAACACCCTTCCTAACATGCTAGGAAGGGTATTTATAGTCGTGCCTTACATGTAGACTTTATGGGCTATATTTTTTGGGTCGGGCTTGAATAATTGCTTAGTACCTTAAAAGAGGCCTTTTAAGCTAGCCATCAAGCCCGTATTGTCATGACTATTCTACTACCTATTACAATGTTCTAATAATCAATACATAATAAAATAATGACCGGTCATTCTTGTTTGACTCAATATTTTGAGGCTAACAATATCCCCCAATGAGAGGTCATTCCTCTTCGACATTTGAGGATTTAAATAGATTACTAATCTCGCCATAAATGAGTCTTTAACGTGTAATAGTAGTCTTGTTCCTTCATGTTGTTATCTTTGAGCCTTTGTAGTTGTCTTTCGACTTTGTCTTTTAATTTTGAGATTTTTAAACCATCCTTGACTTGTCTTTGCCATCTTGCGATCTTGTGTCTTTATCCACATGCTCATACAATGCAACATCTTGAAAGTTTGCTAAAAATCTCCTTTGAATAGAGGTCATTCCTCTACATTAATTGTTAAGGAAGATTCTGAACATCAGAGTTGCGGAAGACTTTTGCTTTCTTGATTGTTGAACATGTCTTTGGGCATGGTTATGTGGTTTTAAATCTTTGACTTTGTTGAGTACACTGTAACGCCACCTTCTTGAGACAAAACATAGACACGGACTAAATGGCTTTGACATTCGTCCTAAATCGGTAGTGTTTTACCTCCGGTCGGTAAAGAACGTTAGACGATATTAAATATCGTACCTATGATTAGGTAGATTCAATTAAGAACCTCCTTGACAAGGTTTCGCGGTTGTACTAGTCGTTCTCTTTACTCGACCGTCTCAAAGCAAGACTGCAAACATAAAGAGTGAATCAATTGGAAATATTCGCTTTATTAAAGTCGTCAATTCAAATTCCTGGAACAAGTTTGATTCATAAAGAATCTTACCATTGTTGCTTTCCAGTTGACACAAGCTTGATCCATAAAGAATCTCGCAAGTCACCTACCGTAGCGATGTTTGATGTTGACGCTAGAAGGATTTCCATTTGTCACGGTGAATATTAATTATCACTCTGAATGTTCTGGCAAGACCATAAAGATATTGCGTAGAAACCTGAAACGAGTTTGAATCAATTAAGAATCAAACCACTGTTGCTTTTCAGTTTTACATATGTTTAATTCCTAAAGAATCTTACACAGGACCTACTGCAGTGCTGTTTGATGTTAACACTGGAAGGATTTCCCCTCATCATTGTGAATACTAAGTAGTATCACTCTGAGTGTTCTAGCAATATCGCATGGATATAGCGTAGGACTCTCTTGTTCGTCATCCATGTGTTCTAACGAGATTTGGTTGATCTCTAGGCTCTAGACTCGATTGTGCACTTTTAGTGGTTGGAGGCTGGAGCAGATGCCACCTATTCAATATCAACTATCTCGGAGTGAGAAAGTCAATAGAAGTCGTGTTGTTCTCCGTGACAATAAAACAAACTTCTTTTGAGAGAAGCCTGAGTCAGCTGGGGAATGGTTGTGCATTACATCACTGGGTCCATGATGCGTCGTCTTCATGATGTGTTGACCCGGTTTCTGCCTAAGTTGTATGGAGGGCTTCTTTCTTTACACCCTTTATCCTTACATTTGTTTTTCATTCTTCAACCCCTTCAATGCTTACCAAGACATCATTACTAGCACCTTGTTGTGATTGTTCCAGTGCTAGCATCAGTAACTAGTTGGCATTCAGCTACGTTCACATTCTACTCCATCTTTCCTAAGGACTTCTAATAATCTATTGGATTTTCCCTTGGAATATCCCACCGGTTCTATGAAAACCACTTGAAAAGTCTAACAAAGTGTTTGAAAAACATTTAACACCTTGATAGTTTTGTCGTTTAGAAAAGCTCCCCCTTCACATGTGCATCGATAGTCGAAAGTGTTTCGCACATGTAGGTAAGATTTAAAGTGCTTGAGTCTTAAATATATGTTTCTTATATGATATCACATTTTAATCACATTTTCTCCCTTATCTCTAATATACAAAATCGTTGATAATAGAGATACCAAATTTTATTAAAATATATCGCGAAAAATAGTCTTGAAAACTTTCGGGAGAAAAATGAGTCTAACTTAGCATGAATTATATGGAACAGTTTATGTAGTGTGGAGCACACAAATTTTGAAAGATTTTGAATAATCATTGAAAAACTCTTGAAAAAATTGTACTTGAACACTACATGTTCATGAACACATAAAAGATTATCGTTAAAGAATGTGCTCACGAACATCAAAGCTTTTTCATGTGAATAATACCAAATGATACTTACACACAATGTGGTGGATACATAAAAAATTGTCTTGACTTAACATATCTAACAACATTAAAACTTTGATTTGGAAAGCTCCCCCTCAAAAATTGATCCAATTGAATTGTCATAGTGAGGATGTGATCTACATTTCGATTTTTGAGGATAGGAGTTGTTGAACATACAACTTTTAAAAGTTTTCGAATAATCATTGAAAAACTCTTGAAAAAATTGTGTTCAACGCTTTTTGAAAAATCCATTTCTTTTTGGCGACATTGTTTTTCTAAAGCATAAACTTGAGTTCTGAATGTCTTGACGAATCCACTCAAGTGTAAGAAGATTTCTCTTCTTTAGCTGAGGGTAAGAGCATTAAATCGTACACTCCCCCGTGAATATAGAACCGGGTTGCAATCTGAAAGTGATTACAAGCCATTATGTTGAGCTCAAAACTTAGAATGTTTTGTGACAAGCTCAACCCGTGATAGATTTCTCTACCTGTTGTTAGGATAACTTATCTTTAAAGATACACTTTTCTGTATGTGAAGTCCGAGTTACAGTCTGACATTTAACTGTAAGTCGTTTACATGAGCTGAAAAACTTTGAATGTTTTTATCGAAAGCTCATGACCAAGAAAATTTATTTTCCCATTATTAAGGATAAGTTATCATCCGTGATCAACTTTCCTTTCCTTGAGGCACGAGTCACAATCTGAAGATAAATATAAATCATCTCGAGCTTAGTTGTGAAACCCTTGAGACACTTGTTTCTCAGATATCTGCTTCTTCAACAACTAAAATCTGAGTGTGTTTTTTGTTGAACGGTATTCAAAGATTGGACCTTTGGGTGCCCGTTGAGCCTTGACTTTTGTACCTGCACGTTCATCAGTAGTTTGTATGCTTGCATATTGGTTAGTGATATCTTTGTGAGAACCATGTGGGGGTTCACAGTGAACCTTTGTCGTGCTAGAGGGAAATATTTTTCCAGTAGGAACCAATTTAAGACCAATTGTTTTGAAGATTCTACCCGTTGGTATCCACTTAATACAAGGTCTAAGAAACATAGTTTTCTCATGCACAACGAAGACTTAATTAGAGAAAATCTATTTCCTATTGGGTGCCGTCTTGGATATGCTCTAGCTTTTTGGTTCACCTTGTTTAGGAATTTTGTGATGCAATCATCATGAATTGCATTAAACACGCATTTGTTACATTTCTTACAAAAAAAGTGCTTAGCATCTGAGAAGGATTTAGAGTTCCTAGTGTTGCGCCAATGAAAGTTTTAACTATGGTCCAGTCTAGATTTGTTTAAATTAGACTAAGTGTTACTGGTTGCTGAGAGGACCAGCGACAAAGACCAGACCAGCGGAAGGCAAAGCCTCGGCTGGCACACCAGGAAAGTTCAAGTCAAAGACAACGTTAGAGAAGTCGAAGACAATCTGAAGACATACTTACCAACGATTATGAATAGCTGGGATGTAGAAGGAATGTGTTGGTGTTCAAGGATATCTGAGTTGACAATACTCATATATCACTTAAGAACCCTAAAAGTCTAATGCAAGCAAAGCTTGTCTGATCCTTTTATTGTTTAGGCAGGAGAATCTACAAAGTGTTTTGAGCGTGACAAAATAAGGGATTCAAGATAAAGCCTAGTACGACCTAGTGGCACAAAAGGTGAACAGTTGGCAGAACTGTTCACCTAAAGTAGTTTAAAGGTATGTCTCGATTTGGACATGCATTTAATACGTTGTACTCTTCCACTCAGAAGATGACACGTATCAACTACTCCTACTAAGGAATCAACCTCGTACCACTATAAATAGGAGGGAGAAAGAAGAGTTATTTAACCCTTGTGCTTGAATAAATTATCTAAGTTCTTTCTCCCTTTGGAACCTCTGAGCCCTCAGCTGTCTACCAGCGACTCATAGGTTCTCTTGTAAACATGAGGCTCGAATCAAGTTTACTTGTTCTAGGGTTCATTTCTTATTGTTATTCAACGGGTGTATTCATAGCACTTTGTAATACTTTGTTTATAATAGTTAATAAAGCATTACTCGTTTGAAAAGTATTTCTTTGTGCATTTGTGTTTATACAAATTATAGTTTCGACAATTGTTATATTTTGGGATATTCAATTGGTATCAGAGCGGTTTGATTTATAAAAAAATTTATAAACCGTTCTTGTTTTTAAAATCAAGATCCAAATATGACTGAAACTATGCCTCGTATACCACCACCCTTTGGTCAAACTAGTCAAGGTAACACCTCGACCAACGTACCGGCCACCACATCGACTACCATGCCTACACCGGTTGTAAACACTGGTAATAATGATGATGACCTTCCCCAACTTCTTGATGTTCGTAGGGGTCACACGTGTCCAATGTTCCAGCGTTTGATGAAGAAGATTTCTCAAGTTGGAAGAGTAAATTTCTTATTTATTTAGATGGCTTTGAACCCTTCTTAATAGAAATCTTAGAAAATGGTACCTATGTGCCACTGGCCGTTTCCTCTACCCCTGAGAGACCCATTAAGAAGCCAGTTAAGCAATGGTCTCCAACGGATAGACGTCTGGCTAACCAGGACAAGAGACTCAAAAGATTCAAAGTCTCTTGCCTACCCAAGAACATTATGAAGTCTATAATCAAATGCAACTCTGCTAAAGAGATGTGGACTGAATTAGTTCTAGGGTATGAAGGTCCAGAGGAAACAAAAGAAACCAAAATCCAAGCCCTAAGACTCAAGTTTAATGCTTTTAAAGCTTTTGAAACAGAAACTGTTGCTCAAACTTATACTAGGCTTGAGATTTTGTTGAATGATTTAGGAAACAATGGAGTTGTTCTACCTAAGGTTGAGGTTAATGCTACTTTTGTTAATAGTTTACCTAGGAAATGGCTTAGCCTAAACGAGACCTTAAGAGCAAATAATGCTATCAAGAATGATACTCTGGCCCAGCTGTTTGGTAGATATAACTATGAAGAAGGTCTAATTGACTCCATTTACAAATCAGAGACTAATAGGTTTACCATCCAAATCACTGGTTCAAAATCTCTTGTTGCTAACCATTTCTTTTAGGACAGTGACTCTGACATAGAAGAGGATACCAAAAGCAGTCAAGAATTTCTTGATGAATTACATGCTGAGTTCCATGACAAAGCTCTTCTAGCTGACCAAAAGCGATATAATAAGTGTGAAAACACTTATCCTTTTACCACTTAAAACAATTAAAAAAAGACCATAACGTGTACTTAATGTCGTAAATGTCGGAATTATGCGTGGTTTGTGTTTTTGTTGTGTTTTAGGATCAAAATATGAAAAGGGAAGAAAACACGGGCTTTCACGGGCTTTTATCGAAGAAAAAGACAAAAGACGAAGTCAAAAGATCAAGAGTGCAAAAAGAACGGAAGTCCAAGGCCTATTCTGAAGATTTATCGAAGAAATAGTCTAAAGACGAAAGTTTAATGAAGTCGAAGAACCAAGTCTAATAAAAGAAGAAAATTAGAAGACGAGTTCATTTTATATCGATAAATCCCAAGACAACGTCGAGAAAGTCGAAGAATTTAAAAGACGAAAAGACAAGAAGAAAGCATCAACACATTTTCCTCCTCCTATATATAGTCCTTAAACACTTCATTAAGTGGTAGTAGTTAATTAGTAGATATTAGTTTAAATTTTTGTAAGGTAATTAGGAGTAGCTTAATATTACTTTCTTTCTCTAGCTTTTCTTTCATGTTTTAAGTTTTTTTATAAATCTTGTATTGAATCTTTAATCTTAATCTTAATCAAGCTTTTCACAAATCATTCTCATTCTACCTTTCTTTATTTTTAATCTTGTTTAATTTTGATAATCATGTAGTTTGCTTAATCTTGATGCTTTTTGCTTTGTTGATGTGCTTATTTGATTGTGATTATTGATTTTCATGTGTTTGATTTTTATAGCTTATTGTGTTTAGTGCTTATTGTGTTATTTTTCTTATTTTTAATTAAGTGTCTTAATAGTTTATTTTATAAAAAGTTGATTTTAAATATTTTCTTTATTTAGTGTTTTTAAAGTTTTTAAAATTTGGCTTATTTGATTTTTCTAAAAGTTGATTTGGTTAAGTTTTAGATAAGTGCTTATTTGATTTATAGCTTATTTTTACATTTTGCTTATTTTTGTTCTAATCCGGGTTCCTTTAAAACCCTCTTTTCCTGACTTATGTGCAAACCCTCATAACCCGAATTAGGTTGAGTACTTGATTTGATTCCGACTTAGGTATTGATTCTTAGTATTCCGAATTGAGTGCAAAGTGTTTTATTCCGAATTACGTGTGAGACTAGCATTCCGGATAGCATCATGACATCTTATTCCGAATAGTGTAGAGATTCCTTGATTCCGAATTAAGTTAGAACACGCATTCCGGATTGTGTCTGAATCCCTTATTCCGGATTAGGTTGAGCATTGCTATATTCCGAATTAAGTGGGAATTGGTGATTCCGGATTACGTTTGGAATTTAGATTCCCGATTAGGTCTCAACTTGGTTATTCCGGATTAGGTCATGGATTGACATTCCGCATTAGGTTAGCCACTAGGATTCCGACTTACATGTAGGATATACTTTCCGAACTAGGTTCCTTATACACATTCCGACTTAGGTTTAGCATTTGGTTTCCCGAATTAGATTTTCAGTTATTTTCAAACATTTATTTTTCCCGCCATTTTTCTTAAGTGAAATTTTAATTGTTTTATCTTAGATTTATTTTAAGTTTGCATTTTTAATTAAGTTTTCTAATTTTACTTTTTAAAGTTTTAATTTCTCGTCATTTATTTTTAAGTCTTAATTTTTAGTTTAAATTTTAAAGCTTCCATTTTTACTCAACGACATTTACATTTTCATTTTACTTTTAGTTTAAAATAGATAATCACATTTCTTTATTTTCCACCAAGAACAACTGAGTCACACGATTAACCGTAGTCAATTCGATTAGACATACTTCAAAGAACTTTTAATATACAAAATCTATGTATCAAATGGCGCCGCTGTCGGTTCTTCTCGTGAAGATTAATGGTTTGTTGTGAGAGACGCGTTGAATTTTGGGATCCGTTCACTTTTGAACGTTATTTTTCTTGTCAAATTTTCAGAAATGTTTCAAAAATTCATAAAAAGTAAACATTTAAAAAATCCAAAAACATTTAAAAAACTCATAAAAAGCATTTCTTTTTCAAAGTTTTGCACCAAAAATATTTTCTTTTCACGTTAACTTTATTTTATCTATATCTTTGCTTTTCTTTTCTTGTGTAGGTGTATGCGTACTCGTTCACGCAAAAGGAAGTCCATTCAAGCCGCTATTATTGATCCTCCTGTTGTAGAGCCTCCCGTTGTCAAGACAATGGAGAACCGTCCAATGATCGAGCTCTTGCAATCACACGTCGAAGGCAACGATGATGCGATTGTGGTACCGGCTATTGACGCCAACAACTTCGAGCTCAAGTCCGGTTTCATTCAAATGGTTTCCGCAACACCTTTCTTAGGTCGCACTCATGATGATCCACACGATCACATTAAAAGGTTCGTACACTTATCCAATACTGTTAAATACAATGGGTTTCACAAGAGGCAATTCGTTTTCTCCTATTTCTTTTCTCCCTCGAGGGACAAGCCCGAACTTGGCTTGATAAAGAACCACGCCAGAGTATTGTCACATGGACGGACCTTGAGACCAAGTTTATCAATTACTTTTTCTCACCCTCACGTACTACCGCTTTGCGGAATGACATTATTAACTTTGAACAAATCGGTGAGACATTTAGTGAATCTTGGAATCGTTTTGAGGAACTTTTAAGAAAGTGTCCACAACACGGTTTTACAAAGGTACATCAAATTAATACTTTTTATAATGGATTAACTTTGAGTGACCAAGATTCACTAAATAGTGCCTCGGGGGGGTAATATTCTTGTCAAAACTATGAATGAGGCTTGGGTTGTTATTGAAAACAAGTCCAAAGTCCAAACCAAGAGTGTTAGGGCTACTATGGCTAGTTCCAGTGAGAGTGAGTTGACCAATCATATTAAGGAACTTACTTCAGCTGTAAAGCAACTTGTTCTAAGAGATCACCCTCCTAATCAACATGCCCATTCTCTCAATATTACTTGTGAAACTTGTGGTGGGCCACACTCTTATGCTAATTGTGATAAAGCTTATGATCAATATCACGGGGAAGTGTATGCTTACAACAACACCGAGAGAGTTCATTTCAAGCCTAATGTCGATGTTAATCACTTGTCTTACAACTCGACAAATTACTTGGCTCCACCCGGTTTTCAACAGAGACCTCACCCACCCACCCATAACAACTAAGGGCCACCAAGAGCAAATGTTCAACAAAATACAAATGTGAGGGGCTACAATGCAAATCAAGGAGCTTATCCAGTGCAAAACCAAGGCTTTCAAAACCAAGGTTTCGATCCTCAAGGTTTTCAACCCTATAACCAATACCCAAACCAAGGCTTTCAACAACAAGGGTTCAATTTACCTCATCCGCACATGGACTTGATTCTACAAAAATTAACCGATCATGAGAAAACCATGAAGGAAATACAAGAGTCTACGGATAGGAAATTCGTTCAAATGTTTCAAACCCTTCGTCCCCAAGGTGCTCTTCCTTCTACAACCGAAACAAACCCTGGGGCTAATGTGAGTGCTATTACTACACGCAGTGGAGCAACTCTAGTAGGACCATCTATCCCTCCCTAAGTTACTCCATCTACAACTCCTCCACCTCCATTCATCCCTCCTACTTCCACGCCTAGTAATAGTTCTCCATTACCGTCTCCACCTCTCATGAAAGAAGTACCTAAGTACAACCCTTCACCAACCCCACCTTCCACCTCTAAACCTTCACCCTCTCAACCATCAACATCTCAACCTTTACTTGCTACACCTACACCACCTAAACCCAATATCCCTTATCCTTCTCGGTTAGACAAGTGAAAATTGCTTACTAAAGAGGATGCTCAAGTTACTTCTTTTTTGAAGATGATTACACAAATGAATTTCAACATTGGCCTCGTTGAAGCACTTGTCCAAATGCCGAAATTTGTGAAAGCATTCAAGGAATTGCTTAGTAAGAAGGAAAAGATGGCTGAGTTTGTCAACACGTGCTTAAATGAAAAATGTTCTACAATCCTTCTTAAAGAACTTCCAGAAAATTTGGAGATCCCGGTTGTTTTGTGTTGCCTTGCATTTTTAACAAAGTTGAAGAATTTACTTCCTTAGCCGATCTCGGGGCAAGTAAAAATGTGATGCCATTAAGTGTTTGGAAAAAGTTATCATTACCCGATCTTACACCAACAAAGATGACTCTTGAGCTAACAAATCGAACTCTCGCTTACCCCGTTGGTATTGCCGAAGATCTGTTTGTTAAAGTTGGTACCTCCACTTTTCCGGTCGACTTTGTTGTTGTTGATTATGAAATGGACCCTCGTATTCCGTGAATACTTGGACGGCCATTCTTGAGAACCGGAAAAGCTTTAGTCGATGTTGCCGAAGGTGAATTAATCTTAAGGGTCGGGAATGATGCCCAAGTTTTTAAGATGGGGAAGATTACAAGTAAATCAAATGGAAAAGAATCGGCGAAAATGATTAATGTGCTTCAAGAAGAGCTTACTACTACTTTGGAGAGTATAAAGCTTGATGATTTTGTTGTATATGACAATCCTCTTTTCGAGTCTTGCTATGATAATCCACTTTTCCCAGACGATGTGGATGATTCTAATGATTCTCTCTCCAATTTGGATCGCACACCAATTTATGAGTCTCCACCGATCTATGATGACTATGATGATGATTCTAGTTCTGATGTGGATGATTATGATGATTTTGATGATGTTGATACTCTTTCGAGTGATTCTTCATAAGATGACCTTGTTCCTATTTTTGTTGAAGATCCTCCACCAACAATGCTTGATCCTACTTTGGATGACTACTCATTTGAGGAAGATTTTGCTACTTTTCTCAATACTTAATTCCCCAATGAGAATGATTCTCCTCCTTTGGACTTTGATTTTGGTCTTTATCCTCCTTCGGATATTAAGAAACCCGTTTCAAAGGAGAAGAAACCAGACAACACCGATATCCGTAGTACCTATGTCTTGACACCATCGGATGAGATTGTGCGTTTTATGGGTGAATCTTCAAGGTCTACTGAGCCTAAGTCTTATTTTCCCCTAAAGGAAACGGTTTTCGATCCGGGTATCACAATTTTTAAGCCAACTCAGTATCCATCTGATGAAATAAAAGGAAAGATTTTTGGAAACAATGGAGCTATGCTTGCACTTCATCATACTTTCTACCACCGTGCTCAATCTTTGCTTAAGGGAACCCTGTCTACTCTTCTTTGGCTTGTCTTGTTCACCTTAAGCTTGTGCTATTTGATGGACGAAAACCATGTATTTGATCCCGGCGGATGTTCTTCAAGGTTCTTACCATTCTAAGCAAGGTCGAGTCAGGCTCACTACTCGGTGAACAAAAACAAGCGCTTCTCGGGAGGCAACCTGAGTATCTATCCTTTTATTCCGTCTTTATAATAAATGTACGGGGAAACCCTACTATGTGTTTGTTTTTTTCTTTCTTATCATGTGCAGGGATTCGAGCTTTCAAAGATCCATTCTTGATGACTTTTGATGACCTGTGATCCCGTGTCACGTCTTCCCGGTTCTATCCTAAACTCTTTTGATTCATTATTTTATCATTTATGTTGAAATAGGAATCACTTTAGTTGTCTCTTCCTTAGCAAGATATAAACAACGTGCACAATGTCCTAAGTGTAGGGGAGTTTACTCCCACATGCTTAAACATTGAGGAAAATGTTTATATTAAGTGTAGGGGGGACTTCTATCGAAGTTAAGTGGGCTTTTCCATTAATTTGTCCTCATTTTAACCGGAAAATTTATTTTTCGACATTTTTTAAAATTTTTGATCTATTTTGGCCTATTAGTATTTTCCTTTGTTATCGTTAATTTTCTTTCTTTTAGAATAAACTTTAATAAAATGATTTTAATGAGTTTAGATGTCTTTGATATATTAGGCCCGTCATGAATCTTTTGACACAGCCTGAGTTTACTTAACCAAATTTACTCTAGCTAGTATCCTTAACGTGTTTAAATCAAGTTTTGCTAGGCTTTTATATAGGGAACTTTAAACACGAAAGTCTTAAATCTTACGGGTTAAGAACAAGAACTTTTCGCAAGTTCCTATAATTGATCCTAGAAAGTCGTTTATCAAGGGAACTTTAAAATGCGAATTCTAAACGTGAAAAAGTCTAAGAAGTTGCAAGATCCTATAGATGACTTGAAAACCCAAAACTTTGATTTAATTGGCTAAGCATCCACGAGTCTCCTTTCTTGAGATTTTAAATTGTGGAGAACGAGAGATGATAGAGTCATTTATAAGTTTGGTATTCTTTCATGAATTTATGTGAGTTAATTATGAGCTTTTTCTCCCATCGCTTGTTAATAATTTTAATTGCAATAAGTAAGGTTGTACGATTTGAAAAGTTACTTAGCTTCTAGCACAAGATCGTTTAAAAGTTGCTCGGTATTAATTAGAGTTCATAGCCAAGGCATAACTTATTGAAGCGGCATGCGAAGATTGGCGAGTCCGAAAAGGCCCTAACAAGGCACGAGGGCTACATTTTGTTGCTAAAGATCCAAAGTGATGTGAAGAATCATTTATCAAAAATCAATATGAAGGATCGAGACACAAGACGAAAAGCAAATACACCCGTAAAGATCATGGAGAAGTCTATCCGAAAAGACCCTAGCAAGGTATGAGGATAAATAGATCCAAGTCCTAAAAGGAGGCGGATCGTTGTATATCAAAATCCAAAATAAAGATTGGAGAAAAATAATGAAGTCGTGGTCCAATTATGAAGAATCTCTCAAGAACTTCAAGTGAAGAAATTCCTATTATGAAGAGAAGACCATTATTTCAAGAACGTCTCTCAAGATTCGAAGTATGAAGTCAATGCCAAATATCGATCCGAGAAAGGTCTCAAATCGTGAAGCGAGTTATGCCAAGATATGAAATTTATGAGGTCTCGAGAAGCAGTTTTAAAAGATTTTGTCCTTTAGCTAACTATTGATTTCATCGTCCTACCTTATTTTCAGCCTAAATAACTATCGAAATAAGTCAACAATGTATCCTCGTGATCATTCAAGACAATAATAAAATATAAGAGATACACCTACGAATAAGGGAGTCTAACTGAATAATTGGGCCACATGAGTTTGTGTTAGTTTGCTAACTTATAATAACAATGATCTCGTTTTTAAGCTTGGTTTGGGGAACGTGCACCTTGAGGGTGATAAACATTCATGACAACCAAAACCCTAATGTAAGTCTTCGATCTCTTTACTTGTTTTCTTCTTTCAATTATTATCTAATTTTTTATCTCTTTAAGTTTCCTTAATGTCTTATGTTTAATAAAGGCCAAGGTGGGTTAATTATGATGGAAAATGTAAATCTTGCTTTGTAATTAATGCATTGCATGAAGGCATGCAATGGTCAAGTGTAGGGGATTTAATAAGTGTGAAAACAAATATCCTTTTACCACTTAAAACAATTAAAAGCAAGACCGTAACGTGTATTTAATGTCGTAAATGTCGGAATTATGCGTGGTTTGTGTTTTTGTTGTGTTTTAGGATCAATATATGAAAATGGAAGAAAACACGGGCTTTCACGGGCTTTTATCGAAGAAAAAGACAAAAGACAAAGTCAAAAGATCAAGAGTGCAAAAAGAACGGAAGTCCAAGGCCTATTCTGAAGATTCATCGAAGAAAAAGTCTAAAGACGGAAGTTTAATGAAGTCGAAGAACCAAGTCTAATAAAAGAAGAAAATTAGAAGACGAGTTCATTTTATATCGACAAATCCCAAGACAACGTTGAGAAAGTCGAAGAAATTAAAAGTCGAAAATACGAGAAGAAAGAAGAAAGCATCAACACATTCTCCTCCTCCTTGTATAGTCCTTAAGCACTTCATTAAGTGGTAGTAGTTAATTAGTAGATATTAGTTTAAATTTTTGTAAGGTAATTAGGAGTAGCTTAATATTACTTTCTCTCTCTAGCTTTTCTTTCATGTTTTATGTTTTTTTATTAATCTTGTATTGAATCTTTAATCCTAATCTTAATCAAGCTTTTCATAAATCATTGTCATTCTACCTTTCTTTATTTTTAATCTTGTTTAATTTTGATAATCATGTAGTTTGCTTAATCTTGATGCTTATTGCTTTGTTGATGTGTTTGTTTGATTGTGCTTACTGATTTTCATGTGTCTGATTTTTATAGCTTATTGTGTTTAGTGTTATTGTGTTATTTTTCTTATTTTTAATTATTTGTCTTAATAGTTTATTTTATAAAAAGTTGATTTTAAACATTTTCTTTGTTTAGTGTTTTTAAAATTTTTTAAATTTTAGCTTATTTGCTTTTTCTGAAGGTTGATTTGGTTAGGTTTTAGATAAGTGCTTATTTGATTTATAGCTTATTTTTACATTTTGCTTATTTTTGTTCTAATCCAGGTTCCTTTAAAACCCTCTTTCCCCAATTTATGTGCAAACCCTCATAACCCGAATTAGGTTGAGTACCTGATTTGATTCCGACTTAGATATTGATTCTCAGTATTCCGAATTGAGTGCAAAGTGTTTTATTCCGAATTACATGTGAGACTAGCATTCCGGATTGCATCATGACATCTTATTCCGAATAGTGTAGAGAATCCTTGATTCCGAATTAAGTTAGAACCTGCATTCCGGATTGTGTCTGAATCCCTTATTCTGGATTAGGTTGAGCATTGCTATATTACGAATTAAGTGGGAATTGGTGAATTACGTTTGGAATTTAGATTCCGAATTAGGTCTCAACTTGGTTATTCCAGATTAGGTCATGGATTGACATTCCGGATTAGGTTAGCCACAAGGATTCCGACTTACATGTTGGATATACTTTCCGAAATAGGTTCTTTATACACATTCCGACTTAGGTTTAGCATTTGGTTTCCCGAATTAGATTTTTATTTATTTTCAAACATTTATTTTTCCCGCCATTTTTCTTAAGTGAAATTTTAAATAGATTTATTTTAATTTTGCATTTTTAATTAAGTTTTCTAATTTTACTTTTTAAAGTTTTAATTTCTTGTCATTTATTTTTAAGTCTTAATTTTTAGTTTAAATTTTAAAGCTTCCATTTTTACTCAACAACATTTACATTTTCATTTTACTTTTAGTTTAAAATAGATAATCACATTTCTTTATTTTCCACCAAGAACAACTGAGTCACACGATTAACCGTAGTCAATTCGATTAGACATACTTCAAAGAACTTTTTAATATACAAAATCTATGTATCAAGATACTACAAGAGATCAGGTAGAGTTGGAGCTGCCAAAGTCGACAAATCCAAGGTGTCATGCTACACTTGTGGAAAAACTGGTCACTTTCAGAAAGATTGTTGGTCAAACAAACCCCCCTCTCCGAGCTTTCCATCATCCAGCAGCAACCACAATAGCAAAAAGAAGTTCTCTCCATCACCTTTCAAGAAAACTTCCCACTCTGACTCAGAGGGAAAGAAGGACTACAAGGTCAAGTACAAAGCATTGAAAGCTGAGCTGATGAAACTTAACCAAAAGGCCGAAGACGCTGCAAAGAAAAAGGACAAAAAAATACTGAAAAAGGTCTGATTGCTGCTTCATTTGATTGGGATGATGAACCTCTTACATCAGAGGATAAAGGAACCACTATTGTCAGAGCTTTTATGGTTGTGGCTGATGAAGAACCTGCTGTTGGGAAGAGCAAAGCTAGATTAGGTCAATGGGTGGACATCACAATGAAAAAGGTACAAATATTGCTTGATATGCCTGAAGTTCCTGATAGAGACCATGTCAGTGATTACACCTTAGTTGACCTCCACTTTGTGGAAGAACAAAGAAAAAACCTCTTAAACATATTTCATAATCTTAAAATTGAATCTTTGTCAATCTGAGTTAACTAATCTCAAACCTTTTGTGAATCTTGCCAATCAACTTCAAAATGAGGTAAACAAACTGCCCATTGAAAATGAGTCTTTAACTGATGAAAACGATGAACTTAGAAGAACCATACAAAAATGGAACCTGGCTCAATCCACTGTGGAGGAAATAGTTACTGATGCCATTTCAGGCGATGTGGTTCAGGAAGTAGGGGGCAAGGGTAGGTTTAAAAATCACATACATGTGCCCAAAGTTAAATTTGTCCCTTCAAATGTACCTTCTCCGTCTTCCACCTCTGTCGATGAGAAAGACTCTGACAAGGAATCTGATGTACCAGCATTACCCAAAATCACTAGTGCAATCCCATCTAATTCCTTGCTTGGCACGAAACCTACCACCAAAACCTCTGGGACATCAAATCTCAAAGTCGCTGATAAACGCACAAACAGGTTTTTGTGGCCAAAGACTCTGCCAAACCCACTCCTCCCCTGAAGAGCTTTCACCCATCAAGAAACTTCTCCTCACCCCGATGGAAGAAGTAAAGGGTTTAAAAGAACAGATCAAGCCTAGAGTTAACATTCCATCTATCAACTCTCTTGGTGAAGGATCAAGCGGCTCAAAGGGGAGAGCTTTATTCAGACCTTGCAAACATTGTGGTTTCAAAAATCATTCCTTTAAGGATTGCAATGAGAGACCTAAATGTATCACATGTGATTCCACTGAACATACCTCCAGAGAGCCTGAGGAGACCATTGTTGTTCAAAGAACCAGAACCCAATTAAGGTCAAAAACTCCACACATGTCCTCTAGGAGACTTGAACCCAAACCTAGAGATAACTCTTAGGGTTACAGACCATATCCTCTCTACAAGTACTATGGCTTCTATGACCATCACTCTGATGAGTGTGAGCATTATCACGGATGTGACATCTATGGAAGCATGCGTCATGAAACCAGAGACTGCAACCAAAGAGGGGCAGACAGGAACTAGAGAAGACCTAATGTCGCTGGTCAGCGATAGCATGGGCCCACTAGAAAGTTGGTTCATCATCGAAACTAATCTGGCTTCATTATATCTATACAGGAATACTTGAAGAAATATATTTGGTATCTGGATAGTGGGTGCTCCAGACACATGACAGGGGTTAAACAATATCTGCATAGATATAATAGGGAGCCTGGTCCGAAAGTAGTCTTTGGAGATGACTCCTCAGGGGATACTGAGGGATATGGCTCAGTGGATTGCAATGGAATCACCTTCACAAGGGTCGCTTATGTTAATGGACTGAAGCATAACTTAATCAGTATCATTCAACTATGCCATGATGGTTTCAAAGTTCTGTTCACCAAGACCCAAGGAACAATCTTCAATCAAAATGATGATGTTGTTCTAATTGCACCTAGAATAGGGGATGTGTATGTTATTGACATGACATCATGCCTAGAAGGAAAGAACACATGCCTCTTTGCCAAAGCAACTGATAGTGAAAATTGGCTCTGGCATAAGAGACTCTCCCACCTTAACTTCAAAAACATCAACAAATTAGCCAAGAATGATTTAGTTGCTGGGCTTCCCTCTCTGACCTTCAGCAAAGACAAACCCTGCTTAGCCTGTGAGAAAGGGAAGCACCATAGAGCCTCATTTAAAACGAAAAAATAATTCTCTATAAATAAGTGCCTCCATCTTCTTCACATGAACTTATTTGGGACAGTAATACCACAATCCCTAAATCACAACAAGTATACACTAGTCATTGTGGATGAATTATCTAGATTCACATGGGTATTCTTTCTCAAAAGAAAAAGTGATGTAGCTGAAAGAATAATATCTTTCATCAGAGAAATAGAGAACTTCAATGAATGCAGACTTAAGGCTATCAAGAGTGATAATGGCACTTAATTCAAGTACCATGCCATGGAAGACTTTTGTGATGAAAAGGGAATCTCACAGAAATTTTCAAACCCAGGCACCCCTGAACAAAATGGTGTCGCTGAAAGAAGAAACAGAACTCTCATAGAGGCAGCCAGAACAATGCTCAGCGAATTAAGACTCCTAAAACAATTTTGGGGTGAAGCTGTGTACACAGCGTGCTACACACAGAATAGATCCATTATTATGAAGAGACATGGCAAGACCGCTTATGAAGTGTATAGGAACAGAGCCCCTGATGTAAGCTACTTCCATGTCTTTGGTTGCCCTGTTTTCATTCACAACTACAGAGATCATCTGGGTAAATTTGATGAAAAGTCAGATGATGGATTCTTTCTTAGATACTCTCCTACCTCTAGAGCTATTAGAGTATTGAATATTCGCAGGATAGAACTTGAAGAATCCATTCATGTTACCTTTAATGAAGCAGATGCTGTCATTACTCACACCAACTCAGAAGAATGTGACATTGATTTCAATGAAGTCAAATCATATCCAAAGGATGATTTCTCAAATCCCAAGGAATCACCTCAAGTTTGTCACAAGGACTTCCCGTATGTTCATTGATGAGACTGCTTTTATACATAGTCTCGTCGTCCAAATAGGGCTTAAAATGCATTAAATATCATCAAAATACCCATATATATGCTTGTGTTTGTTGCTTGTGTATTTTAGGTACGGATATTGAGAAAATCACAAAAGATCACAAGAATCATTCAAAAACGAACACGGGAAACAAAGCCGCACAATGAACCAAGCCCTAATGAAGACTTTCCCAAGATCAACCCTTGAAGATTTGAAGAATTATGAAGAAGGGTCCTCCAATATGAAAGAATTGACACTTTATACCCTTGTATCTTCATAATTACAAGATTGGTCCCTAAAGTTTGTCAAAATTACAAAAAGGGCCCTCCACTTTGAAGAATTGGCAAGTTTAGCCCCTCAACAAAGCTAAATTGTCAACCATTGTCCTCCACAAAGTCAAATATATCATGAAGTCCTTCAAAGTACAAGAAATTACAAGTTTGGTCCTTTGAAAATCCCAAAATTACAAAAAGGACCCTTGACTTTCAACATTTGGCAAGAATGGTCCCTCATCAAACAAGACTTGGCAATTTCAGTCCTCCAAAATGCTCAACATACAAGTCAAGACCATTATCCATCATCAAAATGCCAAATCAGCCCTTGAAGAAATCAAAAATGGCAAGAAATACCCCTGAAAATACTTTGGAAAAGTATTTGGGGCAAAACTGTGAAAAATGAAACTTTGCTAACAAAGGGATTCGGATTTTGTGAAGAAAAGCTGGAAATGACAAGTTAACAAAAGATTGGGGTTTAAAGCTGGCCAGACAACCTAGTAACCTTAACCAATCATGAGCTGCCACCTCACCCCACTCACAATTTCCACCAATCCCCTCTCTCCATTCTGCCCCCTCACCAATCCACTCACCACCGGATTAAACTTAATAATTAATTAAGTTTAACTCGCGCCTAAACACTTATTTAAATCCCAAACAAGATCAAACAACCTGTTCTTCATGTTCTTGATAAAATTAGGGATTTCTTAATTACTTGTAATTAAGCCCTAAAAACCTCCAGAATCTTGATTAATGGCCTCTTAATCAAAACCCAACCCCTAAACTCCCATCACTCTCATGCATGTGACATTGCCAACCCTCCCCTGACCCACTCTTCACGTCCAAACAAAACAGGCCAGCAAATCCAACGCTCAAGAACTTGGCTTACTTTTCAAGCTTCATCTACACCCTTGGATGCATTTTCCCTTTGCCAGCTTCAACAAACAGCCAAGAATTCTTCACAAGACTCCAAGATATTCAAATTTTCCAAGAGCATTTTTGGGACTTTACAACTAGGGTTTATGTTATTTTTCAGCTCCCTTAGTCTCATTGTAGCCTATATAAAGGCATTAGGTCTTAACATTTACGTTTGCTTTTGGTTTTTCCTTGTTCAAGCACTTGTAAATCCCTTTTCAGTTTTATGAAATTTGAGTTAAGTGTTTTGAAGAAAGACCAAGTGCCATCTTATTATTGCTTGTTTATGTTCTTAGTTTACTGATTTTGAAGTTAAAAACCTGTTTTCAAAAGAGGAGTGTGCAAAAGTTTGCACATTTTCTTCATTTTCTTGATATTTTGCTAAGTTCTTAGTCTATCTTGGAATTCTTGGGTTATAGGGCTGATCATAGCATCCTAATTGTTTTGATTAAGGTGTGTGAGGCTTATAACTTGGAGATAATCAAGTGTAGAGGACACGAGTTGCATCAATCAAGAATTTTTCAAGTTTCTGATTTTATACTTGTGCTTCTAACCTTGTTGAGTCTTAGCAGGGGTGTTATTGGAAGCTTGTACTTGTTCTTGCTAGTACATAAGCTCATAAATTCGTGGGTGTGGATGTACATCCATGAGGTTTGCATACTCAATCCTAAAATCTGCTTAAAATCTTGATTTTTGGTGATATTTGTATGTGGCTTGTGTTCTTGTGAATTTTGTGGCTTAAATCTGCTTGAATTTGTTAATCTTACTTGTTATTGTGTTTATCTGAGCTTGGGTGGTCTTGAATCACACTTTTCCTTTGAAAATTTTGATTTTGAAAAGATAAAGGGGTGTTTGGGTCTACCTGTTTGTGATTGCATCTTGATATTGTGTTGTTAGAAGGTATTGTTTATGCTTGGTATCTGATATATGCCTTGTTGAGAGTGTTTTGCTGCAAGTTTTTGGGTTTGAAACTTCAAATCAAAGAATCTGCTATAACTTGGTGAACTTAACTGTTTTTGACCTAAGATTTTGGTGAAATCTAATATTTGTGCATGCTTAGGGTTGAAAGTTGTTAAAACATCATTATTATAACTTATTTGATAGATATTGAGTGTTGAATCTGGCTTATTGGTCAAATACATCAGCAAAGTGTAAAACTGCATGTGTTAGTGTTCATCAGTAACATTCATTGGTTTGAATCTTGCTTAATTCTTTGAATCATTGCATGAAACCTGTTTAGACTTGCTTATTTGAGTTTAATATAGCTTGTGTATGCATTTGGTTGAATTTGGCTGGCTGATTTGTGCTAAAACTGCTTATAAGTGCTCAACTGCTTATTTGTTCATGTCTGTATCATATATGGGACTTTATTGATTAAACTGTATCAATTGGGTGTTTGTGATTGTGATATTTTGATTGTTCTTGACTCCTTTTGATCCAAAGATCATTTGGGTGCCTTTGTGTAATCTGAATCTCCAAAAAAGTCACTAAAGACAAAAAAGTCTTATAGTCAAGCAGTGGAAACTTTTTCCACTGCTCAACACTCAAAACTAGCCCCTGCTAGTGTAAAATTGAACTCAGCTTATCAATAAGCTATTTTAGCTTATCCAGACTTGCAACAACTTATTTTTTGTAATAGGTCTTCATTATTTGACCCATTTGAGTAGACTGGAGCTTATCAAACTTTGACTTTGACTTTTTGCTAGAAAACCAACTTATTTGACTTTTACATAAGTGCTTATTTTCTTTTTCCAGCTTATTGAGTCAGCTTATTTGAAAACTCTTTGTTGATTTTGCTTAATTAAGTCATTTAAAAGCTTTAGAAACTTGAATCAGCACTTGGGGTGGCCTAGAACTCAAAAACGACTATTTTGTCGTTTTCTGTAGATTGCTTATTGCATTTTTAGGCTTATTCCTTGGGCTTGTTTCAAATTTCTTTTTGCAGAAGTCTTATTTAGGTCAAAAGAAGCTTGTGTGTCGAATTTTAGCTTATGGCATTGGCTTATAACTTAATGGGCCAAAAAGCCCATTAAGAATAAGCTGTTTAGTATAAGCTAGCTTATTTCACACTTTCAGCTTTTGGGCCTTTGGAAAAAGTTGTTTAAAATCAAATTTTGAGTCAACCTGTGCTTTTTGGGCTTATTTTGAACACTTTTTATTATTGGGCCCAAATTTGGCCCAATAAGGTACTGTTTTTGGGTTTAGCCCATTTTCTAGGCCCATTAGGGGTATTTAGGTAATTTCACTTTCATTTCTGAGTTATTTAGGTTAAATTAAGCTAGTTTGCAAGTTTTTAGAATTTTTTATGATTTTTGGATTTTTAATAATATTTTATTATTATTTTATTGTTAAAAATTAAAAGTCTAATTTTCTAAGTTTTTATATTTTTCCTAGGTTCTAGACACTTAATTAGAAATTTTGCAACTTTCCAATTATTTTTAGAGTCTTCTAATTATTTTCTAGAATTAATTTAAGTTTTAATTGATTTTAGTAGTTTTAAATTGTTTAAAAATAGTTTTTAGTGGTTTTAAAATTTTGAAAAATATTTTTTAGCTTAATTAGGGTATTTTTGAGGTTTACAAACTTTAAAATCTTGTTTGGGGGTTTTTAATAATTAATTTTGATTTTTAGGGCTTTAATTAGCATTAAAAAGTCATTATCTAATTAATTAAAAGGTTTTAGCAAGTTTGGATTTTTTGTAAACTCTTAGAATATTATTGTGGATTTTTGGTAATATTTAGGAATTTTTAGGGTAAAATTTTAATTTTGGTACTTTTACGATTTTACGTGTACACCTTTTTCGTCTTAGCTTAATCCGTCTTCGTAACCGTCATTCTCTTCTAATCCCCTTTCTATTTTTCTTTCTCAAAAATATAATCACAAATCTAATCGAAGTCATTACACACATAACACACTAGCCTCCTTGAGAACGAACTCATTTTAGGGTCATTAATACACGGTTTTCCTAAATCGTCGTATTTATTACTTGCCCTATTTGCACTCTTTTCCTAAAGAGTAGTAAAACTCAATTATCATTTTGGCGCCACTGCCGGGGAGGCGTGTTGTGTTTTGATTGTAATTTTTGTTTTTATATACTAACCATAAATAGTATTTGTATTAGTAGCACTCTACTAATACGTATTATCAGTTTTTGGTTTTTGTGTGAATACTATTACTATAGTGTATACGTAGAACAATAAATTCACAAGTACTCCAAATACGTGAGAAATCACAACCTTGACTTGGGAGGTCATTACCCAATCATTGTATTCGAATCTCAAACCAAAGAAAAGGCAAAAATAGATAAATACTTTCGTGAAGCTCGATCTTGAAAAATACAAACTATAAGGTGGGTATAAGGCGGATATTATAAAATATATCCTAAGGAAAAAGGCTCTTAAGTGCTTCGCGCCGCCTCGTTTCCCCGCTTGCTTGTGAGTATTTGATTTTGAGAGCTAATCGAGGGTTTTGCCGCCCAAAGTATTACTAAGTATCATATATATTTTCTTGGTTTCCATTGATTAAACCCTCTTGAACGTTTTGGTGTTCCACCAACGTTCTAAAGTCATCGAAGGCGTTCACTTCACGTGATCGTTTTCATTCCTTGAGGCTTCTTTAATCAAGAGATTTGATTAAGGAGGAGATTTGTAGATTTGTGTCTACTTAATACATCCACCAAGATCCAAAAAGGTTAATACAATCAAAAACCACAAAAAAAATTGAAAAATACAAAACACCAAAAAGAATCTTCTTTGCTCGTCCTCACGTTGTACGTGACGTTTATGCTAACTCATAATCAAGCAAGACGTGCACGTAAACGAAAGAACAAAACTCCCACTCCCAATCTTTCTAGTGAGGAGTCTCCTATTGACGAACCCATTGTAAGAGAAGCACCAACCATGGCGAATCGAACTATGATGGAGTTACTTCAAGAACCCACCGAGGGTTATGGAGAGGCTATTGTGATTCCCGCTATCCTTGCGGAGAATTTTGAGGTGAAAACGGGTTTGTTGTCGATGATCCAAAACAACAAATTCCGTGGTGATGAGAAGGACAATCCACACAACCATATCCGCCAATTCAATTGTCTTACCGCTACTTGCAAGTGTAAGGATGTCTCGAATGACTCGATCAAGATGATGCTTTTTCCGTATTCCTTAGCGGGGCCCGCTAAAATTTGGTTAGAGAAAGAGCCACCCAATTCTATATTGACGTGGAAGGATCTCGTGTCTAAGTTTGTGAACCAATTTTTTCCGCCCTCTAAGACTACGCACTTGAAAAACGAGATTTCAAAGTTTTCACAAGAGTTTAATGAAAGTTTTTCAACGGCTTGGAATAGGTTTAAGGAAATGTTACATGAATGTCCTCATCACGGTTTTTCCGACTTGCATCAAATTGACACGTTTTACAATGGACTTAATGATCATGAAAGGGATTATTTGAATGCCGTCGCGGGTGGTATTTTTTTGTGTAAAACAGTTGAGGAAGCTTTGGTGATAATTGAGAATAGATCTAAGGTGTATAGTCCTCGTAGCACGTCTAGTGTTTGTAAGGCTTCGTCTTCGGCTTCACCTTCTTTGTCTACTACCATCGATGCTTGCCAAATTGAGGCGAACTTGGAAAACAAGATTTTTGATAAGCTAAAAGGACTTTTGATTGAGTTTAAAGTTGGTGAACAAAGTGCTCCCGCTACGGCTAAAGCGGTTGAGGTTTCTTGCATGTATTGTGGTGGAGGTCATGATTTCTCCGAGTGCATTACCAACAGTGGTAACACTTCGAGTGCCTTCGCGGCCACGGGAAATTATAACCAAAACGGTCAAGTTTCCCGCTCTAATCAATTGACTCCACCGGGTTTTGGTTCAAATCAAAATGCTAACAATAACTATCGCAACAATCAAGTTGGTTTCAAAAACAATTACAACAAGGGAAACTATGGGAATCAAGGGGCTAATAATCAAGTTTCAAACAAGAATCAAAATGATTTTCAAAACAACAACAAAGGTTTGCAAACATTGAAAGATCTTCCAAGTGAGTTTTTTGAATACGCTAGTGGGAATGATGCTAGGTTTGACAATATTCAAAGAGAAATCATTAGCCTAAGATCCGAGTTTAAGAACGACTTGAAGAAAGAATTGAAAAATGAGTTAGCTAATGAACTTAAAATCCACACCAACAAAATGGAAGGAAATGTCACTAGGTTACAACAAAACCAACAAACAATGGAACAAGGGCAACACGAGATTAAACAAGAAATGATTAAAGCCGAGAAGAGGCAATCCGTGTTTGAAGATAAAATCTCGTCTATGTTTGAGGCAATAATGTGTAAACCGTCTTCGAGTAGTCTTCCTAGCAACACCATATCGAACCCTAAGGGTGAGATGAAAGTGATTACCACACGTAGTGGTAAGACACTTAAGGAACCGACTCCTCAACCAATTGCTCCTACGGAGGAGGCAATTAGGGAAGAACCCGAAGTGGTGGTCCAAAAGGAGCATGTCCAAATCCCACGAAGTACCACTCATGCCACACCTACGGTTGACCCATTACTATCATTGGAACCCGAGATTCCAAAGGCTATGCCTACTATGCCTCAACCCACACCACCTTTGCCCTATCCATCGAGACTTAGGAAGGAGAAACGTCAAGAGCGCGACAATTATCAATTTGATCTTTTTATGAAAATGTTTCGTGATTTGCACTTTAATGTGAGTTTTGCCGATGCTTTGGTCATGATGCCTCGATTTGCCGCTAACTTTAAGAGTATGTTGAACAACAAGGAGAAATTGCACCAATTGTCTAGTTGTTCGTCGGTTTATCTTAATCGCATACCTCAAAAAGTCGGTGATCCCGGTAAATTTTTGATCCCTTGTGCAATCCAAGATATGGAGGAATGCTTCGCCTTGGCCGATCTTGGTGCTAGCATTAACTTGATGCCACTTGCAATCTTCAAGTCGCTCAATCTTCCTAATCTTACTCCTTCACTAATGTCTATCGAGTTAGCCGACCATTCCACGATTCTCGCATGTGGTTTGGCGGAAGACGTTTTTGTGAAAGTGGGGAAGTTCTACTATCCCGTAGACTTTATCGTTGTTGATATCCCCACGGATCCTCAAGTTCCTCTCATTTTAGGTCGTTCGTTTTTAGATACGTCTATGGATTTGATTGATGTTCATGCTAGAAAGATCACCTTACGTTTCAACGACGAGGAACTTGTTATAAACGCAACTCAAAACTCTCAAATTTCTCATGTTTATTCCGTTGCAACCATAAACCTCGTTGATATGATCGACGTGGTTTGCGAGGAATTTTCACATGAAGTTCTAGGTTTTGGTGATGAAGAAACTAGTGGCAATCCCACTATGTTAGATCCAATTCTTGATAATTCGACACCAACCTTCACTCCATTTGAAGGTGGTGGTTTTACGTTGGAAGAATTCGATGTTCCACGTACTTGTAACGAAGACCTCGACAACGATGAGGACTTCTCGATTATCAAGGATTTTCTTAACGATTTCCCATTTCCTCCACCCAAGGAGGTTATGAGTATCGAGCCCAAATCTTCACTTGAGGAACCACCTATCCTTGAGTTGAAAGATTTACCTCCTCATCTCGAATATGTCTATTTGGAGGAGGACGACAAGTTGCCGATTATTATTGCGAAGGAACTTTCGATTGATGAAAAAACCGCACTTGTCGATGTTCTAAAGGATCACAAAGGGGAAATTGGGTGGAAGTTATCCGACATTAAGGGGATCGATCCCAAGTTTTGTACCCACAAAATCTTAATGGAGGAGGATTACAAGCCCGCAATCCAAAGTCAAAGGAGGGTGAACCCCAAAATTCACGACGTCATCAAAAAGAAGGTCCTTAAACTCCTTGACGCGGGAATGATTTACCCTATTTCCGATAGCCCTTGGGTGAGTCCTATTCATTGTGTCCCTAAAAAGGGAGGGATGACCGTTGTGCCAAACGATGCCAACGAGTTGATTCCCACTAGACTCGTGACCGGATGGAGAGTGTGCATTGACTATCGAAAGTTGAATGAAGCCACTCGAAAAGACCATTTTCCTTTGCCCTTCATGGACCAAATGTTGGAGCGTCTTGCGGGAAACGATTTCTATTGCTTTTTAGATGGTTTTTCCGGTTACTTCCAAATTCCCATCGATCCTCGTGATCAAGAAAAAACTACGTTTACGTGTCCATATGGAACGTTTGCCTATCGTAGAATCCCATTCGGACTTTGCAATGCACCGGGAACCTTTCAAAGGTGCATGATGGCTATTTTTCATGATATGATCGAGAAGACGATGGAAGTCTTCATGGATGACTTTTCCGTGTTTGGTAATTCGTTCACTTCGTGTTTGTCGAACCTTGAGAGAATGTTGAAACGTTGTGAGGAAACCAACCTTGTGCTCAATTGGGAAAAGTGTCATTTTATGGTTAAGAGTGGAATCGTCTTAGGGCACAAGGTCTCGAAAGCGAGGATTGAGGTAGATCAAGCTAAGGTAGACGTCATCGCCAAATTACCTCATCCCAAAACCGTTAAGGGAGTTAGGAGTTTCCTAGGCCACGCGGGCTTTTATCGTCGATTCATCAAGGATTTTTCAAAGATCTCTCGACCCATTACACATCCTCTTGAAAAAGAGGTACGTTTTGTCTTTGACGAAGATTGTGTACGAGCCTTTGGAATCCTTAAGAGGAAACTTATCGAAGCTCTCATTCTTGTTGCTCCCAATTGGAACCTCCCCTTTGAGCTCATGTGTGATGCTAGTGATTACGCTATAGGGGCCGTTTTGGGGCACCGTCATGATAAGCACTTCTTGCCTATTCACTATGCTAGCAAGACGATGACCGAGGCTCAACTAAAATACACTACAACGGAGAAGGAGTTCCTTGTCGTGGTGTATACATTTGAGAAGTTCCGACCTTATCTCGTCTTAGCTAAATGCATAGTGTATACGGATTATTCGGCTATCAAGTATCTCATTGCAAAGCAAGATGCTAAGCCTAGATTACTCCGTTGGATTCTCCTCTTTCAAGAATTTGATCACACCATCGTTGACAAAAAAGGAGCCGAGAATCTAGCGGCCGACCATCTTTCTCGTTTGGAAGATCCTCACCAAAGCGTTTACGAGCCCAAGGAAATCACCGAAACATTTCCGCTCGAGACACTTGGTGTAGTGAATTCTAAGCTTGATTCTTCCACCCCATGGTTTGCGGATTTTGCAAATTACCATGCGGGTAACTTCATCATTAAGGGTATGACGACTCAAGAAAAACGAAAATTCTTTCGTGACGTCAAGTTCTACTTTTGGAACGACCCTTACTTGTTTCGAACTTGTGCGGATCAAATCATCCGACGTTGTGTATTTGGCACCGAAGCTTCTAACATCCTTAGAGCTTGCCATTAGGGACCCACGGGAGGTCACCACGGTGCTAATCTCACGGCTAAGAAGGTGTTTGATGTCGGCTTCTTTTGGCCTACTATTTACCGAGATGCACAAGATCTTGTGAAGTCTTGTGATTCATGCCAACGACAAGGAAAAGCCTCACAAAAAGATGAAATGCCACAAAATATCATCCAAGTGTGTGAAATCTTTGACGTTTGGGGTATAGACTTTATGGGGCCGTTCCCATCATCTCGTGGTAATAAGTACATTCTCGTTGCGGTTGACTACCTATCTAAGTGGGTGGAGGCCAAAGCCTTGCCTACCAATGATGCTCGTGTGGTAGTTAAGTTTTTGAAAAGCTTGTTTTCTCGGTTTGGAACCCCTCGTGCGATCGTGGAACCCATTTTTGTAACGACCAATTCGAAAGGGTCCTAAGGAAATATGGGGTTACACATCGGGTTTCTACGGCTTATCACCCACAAACGAGTGGGCAAGTCAAGGTTTCAAACCGAGCTTTGAAGAGGATCTTGGAGAGATCCGTTGGGGAAAACCGACAATTGTGGTCGGATAAGTTGGACGATGCTTTATGGGCCTTTAGGACCGCTCATAAGACGCCCATTGGGTGCACTCCCAATAAGCTTGTGTATGGAAAGAATTGTCATTTGCCTATCGAGTTAGAACACAAGGCTTATTGGGCCCTAAAGCATTGTAATGATGATATGGAGACCGCGGGAAAACACCGGAAAATGAAATTGAATGAATTAGATGAATTGAGGGACATTGCTTATGAAAATTCATTGATTTACAAAGAAAAAACTAAAAAGTTGCATGATTCTAAAATTAAAAACCGGGTTTTTAACATTGGGGATCAAGTTTTGCTTTTTAATTCTCGTTTGAAAATCTTTTCCGGTAAGTTGAAATCCCGTTGGTCCGGTCCATTCACCGTGACTCAAGTGTTTCCGTATGGGACCATCGAGCTAGCTCAAGATGATGGACCTAACTTCAAGGTGAATGGACATAGGTTGAAGCACTACTTTGGCGGGGAAGTTCCATCCTTGAACTACCTCGACCAAGTCACCTTCCCCAATGATAATTAGTATTGAGGGGATCGAGTCGAGCTCATGACTCGGTAATCAAAAACGAGGTGCCTCGTGGGGGAGTCCCATGCTTATCCTATGTATATATTATCGCTTTCTAATGTAGTTAACGTGTGGGGATTTGTGCCCTTCCAACCTTTGTTCCGTGGTTGTTTGTGAATTGTGGACTTTAGATGATCATGATCTTCACGATTGGAGCCTCTCGTGTTCGTTTTATGGGAGCACTCGATCGTTTGCTTTGAAGACTTTCTCAATATCCATGATATATCCTTTTGATGTTCTAACCTTAGGTTTTTATCACACTTCATAAATGGCTATTAATTTATTGGTTACACCCTTTCCATGATAGATTAGGCATTCGACTACGTCTCTAGTATGGGGGTGTTTGCACCCCTAGACTCGAAACATTGAGGACAATGTTTAACTTTAGTATGGGGGGTGAATAGATACTTGCCTTGCCAAACCTTCACGCTTTCCAAAGTTTATCTTTTTATTTATCGTTTTGTTGCAAAATAAGGCTAAAAATGGCCAAATTTTAAAATTTTTCTCATGTTTTATAAGTGCTTGAAGACACGAATATAGATTTTCCGATGGCGAGAATAAGAGTAATTTTTTACTCGACCGTACGTGTTGAGCACTTAGCTTTTATTCCTTAACTACACATTAGGCTAAGTCTCTTAAATGAGGACGAGAAATGATAGGGTTAATTATAAGTTACTATGCTAAACGTAGAGTGCTCGTATTCTTTCAAAAACTCATGTGTTCTCGTTATTTGCTTATTCTCCCTTCGCATGTAAATATTTTTTGCTTAATAAATATTGACTTAGCGGTTTAGTTGGGATTGTTGGGTTTAGAGTCTTTTCTAGTAGCTTCCGTGTAATTAAATTGGGAAGACATTAAGGTATCGCCAGCATCACGGTTTTGAAGTATTGACACCCGAATAATCAAAAGCTTCACCCAATAATAACATTTCAAGTGCTCACCTAAATCAAGCAAACAATTTGAAGCCCCACAAGGCCGAAAAATCTATGCAAAATTGAAAGTGAATCAAGCCTTAATCTTCGAAGCTTTAAAGATCCAAAATTCGCCTTAGCGTGAGGATATACGTCTTTGGCTAATCAAACTACCGATGAGGTGGATAATAAAAGGCAAGGCAAGACCGAAGTCATAATAAAAGCTTCATGGCGAAGTTGAATAAAAGATGGAGGTAAACCAAAGATAATAAGGCCCTTCCGTTAGGGGGCGTATAAAAGTCTTGGTAATAAGTCTCATGTTCAAAACCGTTATAAAACCGTGTTTATCGATTCTTCTTGCCAACTTAATTTTTTGACATCGTTGTCTATTGGGAGGGGTTATTGATTTGATGGTCTTGGTTACACCGTTAGGACTCTATTTTTAGACCGAAATATCTATTATCGCATAAGTCAAACAATGTATCCTCGTGAAACATTCAAGACAATATAAAATATAAGAGATACAACTTAGGAATAATGGGAGGATAAGTACGTGATTAGGGCATATGAGTAGTGTTAGCATTACTAACTTATAATGACAATGATCTCGTTGCACGCTTGGCATGGAATTGAGGTGAAAATCGAGGACGATGAAATTATTTCTAACGAAGCATTCACGTGTTCTTATTCTATGAACCTAAACGTCCCATTTTGCGATGAAAATCATACATTATGTCTAAAACGCAAGTAGTTGTAGCAATAGTAGTAGTGTAGCTAGTTTATCGTTCAATAAAGTGAATAAAAATGAATTTTGGAGATGCTACGATACTTTATTCTAGCATTGCGTGAGGGCACGGCAATGGTTTAGTATGGGGGAGTGATGAGACTGCTTTTATACATAGTCTCATCGTCCAAATAGGGCTTAAAATGCATTAAATATCATCAAAATACCCATATATATGCTTGTGTTTGTTGCTTGTGTATTTTAGGTACGGATATTGAGAAAATGACAAAAAATCACAAGAATCATTCAAAAACGAACACGGGAAACAAAGCCGCACAATGAACCAAGCCCTAATGAAGACTTTCCCAAGATCAACCCTTGAAGATTTGAAGAATTATAAAGAAGGGTCCTCCAATATGGAAGAATTGACACTTTATACCCTTGTATCTTCATAATTAGAAGATTGGTCCCTAAAGTTTGTCAAAATTACAAAAGGGCCCTCCACTTTGAAGAATTGGCAAGTTTAGCCCCTCAACAAAGCTAAATTGTCAACCATTGTCCTCCACAAAGTCAAATATATCATGAAGTCCTTCAAAGTACAAGAAATTACAAGTTTGGTCCTTTGAAAATCGCAAAATTACAAAAAGGACACTTGACTTTCAACATTTGGCAAGAATGGTCCCTCATCAAACAAGACTTGGCAATTTCAGTCCTCCAAAATGCTCAACATACAAGTCAAGACCATTATCCATCATCAAAATGCCAAATCAGCCCTTAAAGAAATCAAAAATGGCAAGAAATACCCCTGAAAATACTTTGGAAAAGTATTTGGGGCAAAAGTGTGAAAAATGAAACTTTGTTAACAAAGGGATTCGGATTTTGTGAAGAAAAGCTGGAAATGACAAGTTAACAAAAGATTGGGGTTTAAAGCTGGCCAGACAACCTAGTAACCTTAACCAATCATGAGTTGCCACCTCACCCCACTCACAATTTACACCAATCCCCTCTCTCCATTCTGCCACCTCACCAATCCACTCACCACCGGTTTAAACTTAATAATTAATTAAGTTTAACTCGCGCCTAAACACTTATTTAAATCCCAAACAAGATCAAACAACCTGTTCTTCATGTTCTTGATAAAATTAGGGATTTCTTAATTACTTGTAATTAAGCCCTAAAAACCTCCAGAATCTTGATTAATGGCCTCTTAATCAAAACCCAATCCCTAAACTCCCATCACTCTCATGCATGTGACATTGCCAACCCTCCCCTGACCCACTCTTCACGTCCAAACAAAACAGGCCAGCAAATCCAACGCTCAAGAACTTGGCTTACTTTTCATGCTTCATCTACACCCTTGGATGCATTTTCCCTTTGCCAGCTTCAACAAACAGCCAAGAATTCTTCACAAGACTCCAAGATATTCAAATTTTCCAAGGGCATTTTTGGGACTTCACAACTAGGGTTTATGTTATTTTTCAGCTCCCTTAGTCTCATTGTAGCCTATATAAAGGCATTAGGTCTTAACATTTACGTTTTCTTTTGGTTTTTCCTTGTTCAAGCACTTGTAAATCCCTTTTCAGTTTTATGAAATTTGAGTTAAGTGTTTTGAAGAAAGACCAAGTGCCATCTTATTATTGCTTGTTTATGTTCTTAGTTTACTGATTTTGAAGTTAAAAACCTGTTTTCAAAAGAGGAGTGTGCAAAAGTTTGCACATTTTCTTCATTTTCTTGATATTTTGCTAAGTTCTTGGTTTATCTTGGAATTCTTGGGTTATAGGGCTGATCATAGCATCCTAATTGTGTTGATTAAGGTGTGGTGAGGCTTTTAACTTGGGGATAATCACGTGTGGAGGACAAGAGTTGCATCAATCAAGAACTTTTCAAGTTTCTGATTTTATACTTGTGCTTCTAACCTTGTTGAGTCTTAGCAGGGGTGTTATTGGAAGCTTGTACTTGTTCTTGCTAGTACATAAGCTCATAAATTCGTGGGTGTGGATGTACATCCATGAGGTTTGCATACTCAATCCTAAAATCTGCTTAAAATCTTGATTTTTGGTGATATTTGTATGTGTCTTGTGTTCTTGTGAATTTTGTGGCTTAAATCTGCTTGAATCTGTTAATCTTACTTGTTATTGTGTTTATCTGAGCTTGGGTGGTCTTGAATCTCACTTTTCCTTTGAAAAATGTGATTTTGAAAAGATAAAGGGGTGTTTGGGTCTACCTGTTTGTGATTGCATCTTGATATTGTGTTGTTAGAAGGTATTTTTTATGCTTGGTATCTGATATATGCCTTGTTGAGAGTGTTTTGCTGCAAGTTTTTGGGTTTGAAACTTCAAATCAAACAATCTGCTATAACTTGGTGAACTTAACTATTTTTGACCTAAGATTTTTGTGAAATCTAGTATTTGTGCATGCTTAGGGTTGAAAGTTGTTAAAACATCATTATTATAACTTATTTGATAGATATTGAGTGTTGAATCTGGCTTATTGGTCAAATACATCAGCAAAGTGTAAAACTGCATGTGTTAGTGTTCATCAGTAACATTCATTGGTTTGAATCTTGCTTAATTCTTTGAATCATTGTAACGAACCTATTTAGACTTGCTTATTTGAGTTTAATATAGCTTGTGTATGCATTTGGTTGAATTTGGCTGGCTGATTTGTGCTAAAACTGCTTATAAGTGCTCAACTGCTTATTTGTTCATGTCTGTATCATATATGGGACTTTATTGATTAAAGTGTATCAATTGGGTGTTTGTGATTGTGATATTTTGATTGTTCTTGACTCCTTTTGATCCAAAGATCATTTGGGTACCTTTATGTAATCTAAATCTCCAAAAAAGTCACTAAAGACAAAAAAGTCTAATAGTCAAGCAGTGGAAACTTTTTCCACTGCTCAACACTCAAAACTAGCCCCTGCTAGTGTAAAATTGAACTCAGCTTATCAATAAGCTATTTTAGCTTATCCAGACTTGCAACAACTTATTTTTTGTAATAGGTCTTCATTATTTGACCCATTTGAGTAGACTGGAGCTTATCAGACTTTGACTTTGACTTTTTGCTAGAAAACCAACTTATTTGACTTTTACATAAGTGCTTATTTGCTTTTTCCAGCTTATTGAGTCAACTTATTTGAAAACTCTTTGTTGATTTTGCTTAATTAAGTCACTTAAAAGCTTTAGAAACTTGAATCAGCACTTGGGGTGGCCTAGAACTCAAAAACGACTATTTTGTGGTTTTTTGTAGATTTCTTATTGCATTTTCAGGCTTATTCCTTGGGCTTATTTCAAGTTTCTTTTTGCAGAAGTCTTATTTAGGTCAAAAGAAGCTTGGGTGTTAAATTTTAGCTTATGGCATTGGCTTATAGCTTAATGGGCCAAAAAGCCCATTAAGAATAAGCTGTTTGGTATAAGCTAGCTTATTTCACACTTTCAGCTTTTGGGCCTTTGGAAAAAGTTGTTTAAAATCAAATTTTGAGTCAACCTGTGCTTTTTGGGCTTATTTTGAACACTTTTTGTTATTGGGCCCAAATTTGGCCCAATAAGGTACTGTTTTGGGTTTAGCCCATTTTCTAGGCCCATTAGGGGTATTTAGGTAATTTCACTTTCATTTCTGAGTTATTTAGGTTAAATTAAGCTAGTTAGCAAGTTTTTAGAATTTTTTATGATTTTTGGATTTTTAATAATATTTTATTATTATTTTATTGTTAAAAATTAAAAGTCTGATTTTCTAAGTTTTTATATTTTTCCTAGGTTCTAGACACTTAACTAGAAATTTTGCAACTTTCCAATTATTTTTAGAGTCTTCTAATTATTTTCTAGAATTAATTTAAGTTTTAATTGATTTTAGTAGTTTTTAATTGTTTAAAAATAGTTTTTAGTGTTTTTAAAATTTTGAAAAATACTTTTTAGCTTAATTAGGGTATTTTGAGGTTTACAAACTTTAAAATTTTATTTGCGGCTTTTTAATAATTAATTTTGATTTTTAGGGCTTTAATTAGCATTAAAAAGTCATTATCTAATTAATTAAAAGGTTTTAGCAAGTTTGGATTTTTTGTAAACTCTTAGAATATTATTGTGGATTTTTGGTAATTTTTAGGAATTTTTAGGGTAAAATTTTAATTTTGGTACTTTTTACGATTTTACGTGTACACCTTTTTCGTCTTAGCTTAATCCGTCTTCGTAACCGTCATTCTCTTCTAATCCCCTTTCTATTTTTCTTTCTCAAAAATATAATCACAAATCTAATCCAAGTCATTACACACATAACACACTAGCCTCCTTGAGAACGAACTCATTTTAGGGTCATTAATACACGGTTTTCCTAAATCGTCGTATTCATTACTTGCCCTATTTGCACTCTTTTCCTAAAGAGTAGTAAAACTCAATTATCATTCATGCTTTTGATCCTCACTCAATCTCTAACATCACTTCAGAGGTTACAATTGCTGAATCAGTCACTCCACCACCCTTAGAAGAGAATGATAACCTTATCTCACCAATCTCTCACTCAGATGAAGAGATCATGGATGAAGAAGTTATATGTGATGAACCTCCATCATTCATTGAACCTGTTGAGACTCCTGAACCCAAAGAGACTCCTACTCCTCAATCCAAATGGAGTAGGAACCAAGATGTTCTTTTGGTGAATACTCTTGGTGAACCCTCTGAGGGAGTCACCACCAGAGGAAATTTGAAATCTCTAGAAACTGCCTGAGCGAATGAATGCCTTTTCACTGATTTTCTCTCTGAAGATGAACCAAATAATGTGGTTGCTGCTCTACTGGATGAAGGTTGGGTTGTAGCCATGCTAGAAGAATTGAATCAGATCAAGAGAAAAAGGTGTGGACTCTGGTAAAAGCTCTAGTTAGAAAACAAGTGGTTGGAACTAAATGGGTCTACAGAAACAAAAGGGATGAAGCTGGCATGATAGTTAAAAACAAGGCTAGGCTTGTTGTGTTGGGGTACAATCAATCTGAGGGTATTGATTAAGATGAAACTTTTGCACCAGTGGCCAGATTAGAAGCTATTAGAATCTTCCTAGCCTTTGCAGCTTATATGGGGTTCACTGTATACCAGATGGATGTAAAGAGCGCTTTTCTAAATGGTAATCTTGCAGAGGAAGTATATGTCTATCAACCCCCAAGGTTTGAAAGTAGTGACTATCCTGACCACGTCTATAGACTTCACAAAGCACTCTATTGACTGAAACAAGCGCCTAGAGCTTGGTATGAAACTCTATCAAAATTCCTACTTGAAAATAAATTTGTCAGAGGTACCATTGACCAAACCCTATTCACCTATAGGTCTAAGGGTGATGTCATTTTAGTACAGATTTATGTGGATGACATAATTTTTGGTTCAACCAACATTACCTTGAGCAAACAGTTTTCCAAACTTATGAACAAAAAGTATGAAATGAGCATGATGGGGGATCTAACTTTTTTCTTCGGTTTTCAAATCAAACAAAATTCAAAAGGAATTTCTATTTGTCAAGAAAAATATGTTAGAGATTTGCTCAAGACGTATGATATGTCTGATTGTGCATCAGTGAAATGCCCTATGCTTCCTTCCAACAACTTGGGAGCTGATGACTCAGGGGTCTCTATTAATGAGACTTATACCGAGGCATGATTTGGTCACTAATGTACCTCATAGCAAGCAGACCAGACATAGAATTCACCACATGTCTGTGTGCTAGGTACCAAGCTAACCCCAAGGAATCCCACCTTGTAGCTATCAAAAGAATTTTCAGGTACTTAAAAGGATCTCCCTTACTGGGTCTCTGGTATTCAAATGGATCAGGCTTCGACCTTAAAGCCTACTCTGACTCAGACTATGTTGGGTGCTGCCTTGATAGAAAGAGCACCTCTGGGAGCTGTCAAATCCTTGGAGGAAAGTTGGTATGCTAGAGTGCAAAGAAACAAAACTCAGTGGCCATGTCATCAGCTAAAGCTGAATATGTATCTGCCGCTGGTTGCTGTGCTCAAGTTCTTTGGATGAAAAGTTAGTTGGCTGATTATGGGATCAATTATGAAAAGGTTCCCATGTGACAACACAAGTGCTATAGCCATCTCCAATAATCCGGTACTTCATTCCAGAATCAAGCATATTGACATCAGGTATCACTTCATCAGAGACCATATTTTAAAAGGTGATATTGAGCTTTTATGCCCACTGAATAAAAGCTCGCTGATATTTTCACCTAGCCTCTGGCTGAGCCAAGTTTTACTAGGCTGGTTGCTGAGCTGGGTATGCTCAATATTGGTAAACAAATCTGATAAGTGATCTCTGTCTCTGGGCATTTAAGGTAATTGAATGTAAAGAGGTAGTTACATTCCAATGGGAGTTAATATATTCCTATATTTAATTCAAATGATTGTCCTTCACTGTCAACAACTTTCCCGTTTTCCAAGGGGACAGAAAATCACATGAAGGGTCAAGGGGTCCCACTTTTTCTTAAAAGTCAAACATTTGCATTTAATGCATTAATTGGAAAACAGCAAAATCTTTTTACAAGCCCTTGACTCTCGTTCATTTTAACGCATCTCTCATATTTTCACACACACACATACTATTCATCTCTCTCTCTAATCCTCCAAACCTTCACTTAAACAACAATGGCTTCATCTGCAACAAACCCTTCTTTCACCGTCTTGGCTGCATCTAACGTAGACTTTGGAATTAACGATGGAAAGATTACGCTAAACAACTGTGTGGCACTCCTTGAACACAACAATACCCTTTATATACCATTGTTAACCTACTTGAATAACTCTCCAATTACCGAAGCCATCACACGAGAACCCTCCACTTGCTACCCCCAATACCTAAAGGAGTTCTGGTATTCGGCTGAAGTAGATCCGACTTCTTCTAACATCACCTTCCACCTTTCCACCCATCCTCAACCTCTCACCTTCGATTTCACAACCTTTTCCAAGGTCATTGGACTTCAAGTAAATGAAAACATGATCGTTGTGCCAACCAGCGCCAATGTGAAGAAGGCCCTGGCAACTCTCAAATCTCATGATGATGATGACAAACCCTTCTCCGCTCCAGCGCCTTCCAAAATAAATCTCTGATCAAGGTGAATTACTTCTCGCCCATATGGAGGACGCTGATGTTATACATTGTAAAATGTCTAGGGGAAACCAGGGATCGCATGATCAGTTAAATGCATCTCAGCAGAAAATTGCTTATAGTCTAATATGGGGATTAAACATAGGGATTTCCCTCATACTTTATCCGATCTCATCGCCAAGCTTGAGAACTAAGGGATGAAGAACCGTCTGGCTAGCATCTGCTATACCAGATATCTCTCTCTCATTATAGAGGATATTCTTGGTGAAACGTATACTAATGACGAACTTGACTCTATTGCTCCCTTTCACATTACTGCAGCCTCTTTGAAGACTCCTTCAGAAGATGAGGTGCCTCTCACCAGGCACATGTTAAGAGTTGCTGGTATGCTTCCTACTGGAGAAGAGGATCCCTTGATCCCTCCACCAGAGGTGAATGTTGAAAGTATGCAGATAAGTCTTTGTCCAAGACCTCTGTGTTGTCTGCTTCTCGGCCCAAGGCACTGAAGGAAAACAAGAAGAAGAGGAAATAAATTCCCCTTTCCTTTGAAGCCCCTTCTGTTAATCCATCCAAGAAGAGCAATACCAAGAAACACCCATCCCCTACTCAGGTGGATGAGGATAGAGTTCCCATCGCTGATGAACAACCTGTGTCTAGCGTCTCTAAGTCAGCACAGACACCTAAGAACCCTCTTGACGCTGATATCTATCAGGTATAAGTTTGCCTTTCATTTTTTAGAGGTTCACAAGCAATCCCTCTCAAATGTCTGTAGGAGAGGGTGATGAAGTTTAGGGTATGCCTCAACCTATAGAGTGTCTGTGTCAGCACCTAGATCTCTTAGGATTATCTGTACACTCTATCTTGGCACTAGGAAATGATTCATTGGTGCTCATAACGCACCCCGATGATCCTTCACCCTCTGGACTGTGCTCTTACAAATAATAACTTGAGCACACTATAGGTCCCTACCCAGAGTCTCTGCACTTAGATTCTGGGTCCCCTCATCATAAAAGAGTCCCAAAGAATTTATTCTTTTGGGGGGACTGATTAATCACCCTTAGTCTTCCTAGGGGTAGCGATAAAAGGATACCTTTACCTTCAAAGACTTTAGAACTAAAAGAGTCCCAAGGAGCAATCCTTCAGGGGGGGAGTTGGATAATCACACCCAGCTATCCTAGGGGCAGAGAAAGGAGACCATTCCCATATCATGTTTCACAATTAAAAGAGTCCCAATGAGCAATCCTTCAGGAGGAGCTGGATAATCACACCCAACTATCCTAGGGGCAGCGAACGGCGACCATTCCCATATCATGTTTCACAACTCAAAAGAGTCCCAAGGAGCAATCCTTCAGGAGGAGCTGGATAATCACACCCAACTATCCTAGGGGCAGCGAACGGCGACCATTCACCTCATAATATTCACAACTCAAAAGAGTCCCAAGGAGTAATCCTTAAGGGGGAGCTTAGATAATCACACCCAGCTATCCTAGGGGCAGCGAATGGCGACCCTTCAACATATTTTTTTCACAAAAAAAGAGTCCCAAGGAGAAATCCTTAGGGGGGGCTGGATAATCACACCCAGCTTTCCTAGGGGCAGCGAATGGCGATCTACAACTTCATTATAAATTCATACACTGGTCACTAACAAATTTCATAACAGGCTTTCAATCTTCATGAGGAACAGCGAAACAATGATGCATTCACCTTTGCTGATGATGATAATGCTGAAGCCTCCACCATTTATCTAGCTGCCATGTCAGACATTGACTCCATTCCCAATGATGAAGTCTTTATCATTGAAGATGATCTTACTATTTCAGACTTTGAAGACATGGATGCTGATGATGACCAGGTCACATCTGAGTTGAAGCCCACAATGATTAATGTTCAAGAACTTGCTGCCAAGCAACTATGGGAACAGCGGCCTATTCCACTCCCCACCTTGCCAAGTGTTATGGAGCAAGGGGCAAGGAAACATTAGGAATACTTGAAGGACCTCAAGCCAGTCCCTGTTCTAAGGATGAAAGATCTCCAAGAACTGGCCGCTGAGGATCTATGGGTTAAGAGGGGAGACATCAGCATCACGAAGCCTAAAGTCACAAATGATGTTCTCCTTTCTAAAATAAAAACTGTGACCCATGCTGCTGAAGAACTCACCACCAACCTCGAGGCCTCCCTAACTTCATCGGTGGAATCCTCTCTGAAAATAGTGCTTCCGCAACTGTTGGGGACTGCTTTGCAAACACACCTCCCAGAGGTCATGCATCAGAGTCTCCAGCAATATATGCCCTCAGTCCTCACAGCAGCGGTCAAGTCCAATGTTGAAGCCATTGCAAAGGCCTCTGAGCCTCAAAGGAAGCTTCTTCAAGAGCTATTACAAGAAGAGCTTAAGGAAATCTGTCTTTTTGTGCATGAAGAATTCCTTAAGTTCAGTACATCAGGATCAGGCACAGCTCATACTGGTGCTATGCCTGAGGGGGAGAATTCTGCTACCTCCACCTTTGAGGAAGAAGCTGATGCTCCATCTAAGGGGGAGCAACCACAAAAATCTACAACTCAACCCATCATATCACCAATACCATCACCAATCCCAATCAGATCCTTCGGGCCTACCACTGAAGTAGTTAAGGACAAGGGCAAAAGGATTGCCACTGAAGAGCCAGTTATTACTTTATACTCCTTGCAAGAGGAAGGAGGATCCGCACCCAAACACTCGGATTTGAACAAGTTTAAAAGCACAGATGAAGCACCACAAACCCTAGAGCAAGCAAAGGCTCAGATCATTGAACAGAAAAGGTTAGCTGACATCAGAGCTGCTGAACTGAAAAGCAAAGAGGCTTTGAACAAACTGCTCTCACCGGCTATTAAGGAGGCTCAGCTAAAGAAGCTCAAAGAACTTGAAGCAAAGAGAAACAATCTTCAAAAAGGGTATGAGAAGATTATAAATCAAAGAGCTGAGCCTGGGAAAATCACCAAGTACACCTGCTACACTGATAATGATAAAATGTGGTGATGACCTTATATAGAAAAAATGAGATAACCATCTACAAGGTTTTTAGTGACTTCAAACTCAGAGATCTGGGTTTCTCTGAATGGTTAGAATTCTTGTCTCTTGCCCAAAAGAAGACTAGGCCTGGTGCAGCCCAAATGATGAAAAACATAAAAGCCAAACTTAGCTGGGTAAGAGACACTTCTAAGAAGCTGAAGCTACCTCTACCTCCCCAACTATCACAACAACTACCACAAGGATAAAGAAAAAGGAAAATCCCAATAGGGCCTCTAGTAGAGAAGCTGGTCACTAAAAATGTTGTGGTAGATGGAATGTACAGAAACCTAGTACTTCCAAAAGAGATTGCAAAGCCAGTGGGTGGTCAAGTCTACTCCGAACCAGAGAAGGGAATGGTCTTCATGAATGGTAACTGTGAATACTGCTTCTAGAGGGAAAATGAATTGCACTTGGCTTCAACCATACAACTCATCAGACTCAAGCAAGGTATATTAAGAAATTGCAAAGAATCCAGTGACTTTGAGTTCGAAATTCAGTTGATCATTAACTCCCGAACTGATAAAGTCGAAGCACAGAGAACTGTTGACCAAGGCCTTAATCGCTGAAGAATCTTTTGTTTTTATTTTACACCATTGGTTGTCCATGTAATAGACTAGGTTCTTTATGTTGAATAAAACTTTGAGGTATGTTTGTTAAAATTATGTGTAAGAAGAAGCTATGTACTCACTTACAATAATTCTAGACTTAGTATAATTTGTAAACAAATAGGGGGAGATTGTTGGGCCAATGAAAGTTTTAACTATGGCCCAGTCTAGATTTGTTTAAATTAGACTAAGTGTTACTGGTCGCTGAGAGGACCAGCGACAGAGACCAGACCTGCGGAAGGCAAAGCCTCAGCTGGCACACAAGGAACATTCAAGTCAAAGACAATGTCAGAGAAGTCGAAGACAATCTGAAGTCATACTTACCAGCAATTATGAATAACTGGGATGTAGAAGGAATGTGTTGGTGTTCAAGGATCTCTGAGTTGACAATACTCAGAGATCACTTAAGAACCCTAGAAGTCTGATGCAAGCAAATCTTGTCTGATCCTTTTATAATTTAGGCGGGAGAATCTACAAAGTGTTTTGAGCGGGACAAAACAAGAGATTCAAGATAAATCCTAGTACGACCTAGTGGGACAAAAGGAGAACAGTTGGCAGAACTATTCACCTAAAGTAGTTTAAAGGTATGTCTCGATTCGGACATGCATTTAATACGTTGTACTCTTCCACTCGAAAGATGACACATATCAACTACTCCCACTAAGGAATCAACCTCGTACCACTGTAAATAGGAGGGAGAAAGAAGAGTTATTTAACCCTTGTGCTTGGATAAATTATCTAAGTTCTTTCTCCCTTTCGAACCTCTGAGCCCTCAGCTGTTTACCAGCGACTCATAGGTTCTCTTGTAAACTTGAGGCTCGAATCAAGTTTACTTGTTCTAGGGTTCATTTCTTATTGTTATTCAACGGGTCTATTCATAGCACTTTGTAATACTTTGTTTATAATAGTTAATAAAGCATTACTTGTTTGAAAAGTATTTCGTTGTGCATTTGTGTTTATACAAGTTATAGTTTCGACAATTGTTATATTTTGGGACTTTTACCTAGGGTTGGCAAATTTGAGTACATCTAAGAAGGGTCTAGAATTCCTAGATGTGTGAATAACGCTCCTAGGTTTAGGTTTAGTCCTATCTCTTTCTTGTGTCTTTATCTTATCATCCTCTTGATAGCTTTTATGACCCGTGTCATTTGAACTACGCATAGGCATGTTCTTGGAGCTATTATAAAGTTGCTTGAAGTATTCATGTGATCGGGTTTTTCATAGGCAGAATTTCTTAAAGATGATCTAGATTGTAGAGTGATTTTTTTTGGCAAATTGCTACGCACTTCAACTTGGGATGCAAACCTCAGGTTTGACATTTTGGTTCGTTCAGATTTAAACGTGTTCGGTTGTCTAGCAACTTAGCAATTTCTGAATGGTTGAGAAGGAGGCTTCCCCAGGATTGACTATATTGCTAACTTAGTATCCACACTATTTCCTTTTAACTTCCTTAATTCATTTTTCATCGCTCTCAGTGCAAAAACCTTTTCCTAAATCTGAGTTTTTAATTTCTCATTTTGTAGAAGTAATTGAGCAACACGTTGTTCTAACTTAATGTTCATATTATCAAATATGTTGTTATCAGCATTCACGGCATTACCATCTACAGTGTTGATAGGTTGCACATATATTTCAGTTAAAGAAGCAGGCGGAGGACTTGGATTTTGAGAAGCCAACTTTGATTCTAACAAATTTATTTGTTTCACAAAATGTTCTTTTTCCGCATTAGAATCTTGAATCTTACGATCCAGGTTTTGTTCAAGAACAACGTTTGCTTTTTCAAGTTTTTCAAAATAAGCTTCAAATTTGTCATTTTTCTTTGAAAAATCAAGTTTGGCATCCTTAAAATCTTTTGTCTTTTGAGCTAACATAGTTTCGAGCTCATGAATCTTAGAATCAGCATCCTGGGCAATCTCTCCTCCATCATTACTCATATCTGATGAATCAGTTGTGGTATTACTATCAACCTTTTCCAACAGATCTGTGTCAAAAATGGGTTTAGATTGCTCAGTATATTGATGATCATCAGACACAACAGTTAATTGTACCTCAGCCATTGGCTCATCATCATATTTCGGTCTGATATCCTTATTATCGGATGTTAGTTCATTCCCTAAGCTGTTGCTGGTATGCTGATTTTCTGATTCTGTCTCGCTGATTTATGTGACAATCGAACAAGCATCCAATGTTTGACCATCATCGACATTGATCTCGTTCGTCTGCATCAGTCTTTCATTCACCCTTCTTTCAATTTTCTGTTTATGACGTGTTCTTTCAGCAATGGACTTCATAGCATTACTAATGTGTTGAAGGAATGTCTCTTTGAACTCTTGAACGTCGAATCGAGTATATTCAAATAAGTATTGGTTAAGAACTCTCGATCATAGTTTGCAGAGACAGTTGTGTCAATGAATTGCTGAAACTCATTTTCGAGAACCAAAACGGAATCTATGGATTCAACCTCTTGAAATTTATCGTTGGCAAGTTGTTGTTGAAGTTTATCCGCAATAAATAGCATTATGCTTGTAAAGGTCTCAACATCTTTGTTAATGCAATGATGCCTAAAAAGGTTACTTGCATTTTTCGGTCTCGCTTTGTTTTGATTACGACAATAAGTAAAAACAAACATTTACGAAAACAACGAAAAACGAATTCTTGAGTTCAAGTATTTTTCATTCCTACCATTATCACTTAAGGTATGTACAAACAAGTACTCATCCAAATTAAGTGATCAAGGATTTAATCTTTTCTTAAAACTCACTTTTTATTAAGTGTGACAAGTTTTTATTAAACTTTCTTTTTAAGAAAATGTTTTATTAAACTAATTATTTGAAAATTTGAAAATTGCATATTCTATCTTGGTTTGGAATATCCTTTCAGGATATTTTAATCACCAGATTCGAACCATATCACTAAAAGACAAAAAGGAGCGGAGTCTACTCCAGCGGTTCCTTATCGATAAGGAACCGCGGGTTGCAAAAAAGAACCGCGGGCAGATATAGTCGTTGGAGCATTGTCTTATAAATAGTGGACCATTCTCATATTTTCTCTTCACCTCTTTTGCACATATAATTCCCGATTCTTGCATACTTCTAAAATCACTCAAGTCCTTGGTCATTTGGTTGATTAGTACTTGTTTAGAAGTGAATCTTTCTTCTCCCATCTCTTCCTCTTCAAGTGCAAAGAGAAGAACACTTTCATCCTTGAAGTGTTGTGTCTACATTAAAGATCCATTTAAGATCGAATCTTATTTAGTCATTGTTGTTTCTTAGTTGTGAAGATCCAAGTAGTTGTGTCTATTTGGAAGTTGTATATGTACTAAGGTTTATACTTGGTCCTTAAAGTATACTAGTGTAGATTGGTCCTAGCTAAGATTAGGGCTCGACTTTTAGCTTAGAGTCGTAAATTGAATAAGCAACGTTGTGTATGGTTTCTCCACCTTAAGGGGCTTGTTGATTAGTGAACTCTTGAGTAAGGAGTACTCGAGGAGTGGAGTAGGGATGAGGAGTGAGCTTCGTTTCCGAACCACTATAAATCCTTGGTGTTTGGTTTGATCTTTCTTTCCTTTATCTCTTTACATTCATTATTCTTTATACTTGCGATTATTACTTTATTTTCACTATGTAAAACCCACATACTTTTACCATGAACAGTACACTTAGTAAACATACGAACAAATTAAAACTTTCCTTTTATAGCATGAACACGTGTCACGAATATTAATTTCAGAAACTACGTACGTGTTATTACACGATAAGTATTAAGTACGTGATATTACACGATAATTATTAACCATAATAATTATAATCACGAACATGAAATCATGAACGTTAAATCACGAACACGTAACTACGTATGTATTGATTATTATACGATAAATATCGTTTACGTACAAGTAATTATTATAACACGAATAATTATTTACGAGCTAACAGGAAAACACTAACAAATAAGCACGTAAATTAGTAAACATGAAAATCGTACGGGTTCCATTGTGGGCCCCATATAGCCGCGGACACAAGAGAAGAAGAGGGCCCAAGCCCAGTTTGATTTTAACTAAATAAAAAAAAGGGGAAAAACAATCACAGAGTTTTCGTTAAAAAAAACCTACCTTGCCTCTTGCTCTCTCTTGTTGCCGGCTACATCAACACCAAGAGAGTGTTTTGTTGATTTTTGGTTATTGAAATCAAGTGTTAGTGTTCGTGTTATTAATCCTCATTCGATTCACGCATTCGGTAAACCTTTTAATTCCTTTTCTTTTATTCTTTTAATTAGCATAAAAAACACATGAATATGTGAAACATAAAAACAAGTAATAAACATGTTGGTTAATCATGGAGTAATAAAAAGAGGGGTTTGTGGTTCGGGTTTCGTTTGGTAGACGCAAGAACCGAGAGCCATGGGCTCTCGGTGGTCGATATATCACCACCAACCGAGACCTTAATGGTCTCGGTATGGGCTTGGTGTCTCGGCAACAGGAAACAAGGACCCAAACGCAAGTCGGGATGGCCTTGTGGTTCGGATGGTCACGGCGCAGCAACAAGAACACCACCGGTCTAAGACCGGTGGCTGTTTGGGTCAAGCAGGGGGAACACGCGGCAGCAGGGGGCCACCGGCTAACTGCCGGTGGGAACTTTGTTGTGGGCATTCGCTAGCCAAGGCAGACCAGGGGAAACCACCGGCTCAAGCCGGTTGTGATTTTTCACTAGTAGTGGCAACCGGCTAGGCCGGGTAGCCACTGATAAGGGGGTGTTTGTTTCGGTCCCGTTCAAGGGGATCCGGTCCGGTCCACATTGGGTCTAAACTAAAAACACGGTTCGGTTCATGGGCAATTTTTACAAGTTTACATTTTTTTACAAGTTATATTGTTTTAGCAAGAAAATTAAATTAATTAAATCATGGCTAGAAATTAATTTAATTTAACATAGACTTAGGTTATTATTATTTAGTAAATAATACATGTTTTAAGCTAAGTATTTTTATCATTTAATTTAGACTATAGTATTAATTAATTATTTAAAACATGGACTATAAATAATTAATAAACATGACTTAGGTTATAATTAATAAAATATTAATACATGTTTAACCTAAGTATTTTATATGCTTTAATTTAATTAAATCATGCTTATATTTAATTAAATCGTATAACCTATAGTTTATTTAATTAACATGATATTATTAATAAACTATACAAATAATTTCATGACTTATGATATTTAACCAGTAAACTTAAGCTTATATTATTAGCTTATTTATCCAGCTTATTTCTAAATATGGAAACTTTCTATTTTAGGAAACTTACTATTTTGGGGAAGTTTCTATTTTTAGAAACTGATCTACTTATAGAAGCTAATCTATTTTTGGAAACTTTCTATTTTTGGAAACTTTCTATTTTAGGAAACCTACTATTTTTAGAAAGTTACTTGTTATTACACAACAAGTATAATAATACAAGAATACAAGTTAATACTTAACCAGAATACATGAAATACATGATAAACACAGTATGACATTAAAATCAGTAAAACAAGACAAGAACATATAAAACAAGCTAAGACATGATATAATCAGTTACGTACTCAGTAATCAGAATACTTATACATGTCCCCTATTTATGTAGCATTAGTGAGATCGGAGTAGGACTTTCATCCTTTCGTCTTTCTTCGTTCACTGGATACAAGGTACGGATTTCTCGTCCTTCAGTATGGACATTCTTTCCTTATTAGGATTCCTCGTTTGCAGCTAATTGTTTTCCTAGTATTGTTTTATATGTTTGATACTTATGTTAGAATAATTGCCTAAGCCGTATACGTGCATGACCAGTGTCACCTAGTTATGGAGGTACCATAACCATAACACTGGAGGCACCATTGTTATGACTTCCCCACGGCGGAGTGATTGCTCGTGGCGTTCCTTTTCAGTTTTGGCTATTATATTATATTATAATGTGGGTCGTATGTTGCATCCTAGTTACATATTTTACAGGATTTTCATGGTGAATGTGATGTGTGTCTTGCATCCTTCACAAGGAGTTGATCCCTCCTACCCAGACTATTTAATTAAAGGGCAACCCCTCTAATTGCATGACGAGGTCTCCCCTCCAAGTATTCATGCACGATGGAACCTCATGACCTATATGGGTCATTGGCTAATTAATACAGATTTTACATAATAACATAAGTCTTTTCAAACTATAAAACCAGTTTTATGAACATGTTTCCAGGTTATCTAGGACTTATACATTTCCGCTGCTATTAGTCTTTATGCTTATGTTATTCCATGCTATACTTGTATATCCGTTCACTGGGCGTTATGCTCAGCCGTTTTCCTTCATGTTCCCAAACGGCAGGTACTCAAGGGAGCTCGTAGACTTTAAGCATATGTGCATATGGATTGGAAGCTATCTAGCCTTCTCTACTTTATGCATTTATTCTTACATTTTGCTACTTATTTCTTTGGACGTTTTTTAGTCCTTTTCCATTACAGTACTTATGTTTGTGTGTGATGAGCTTATACTTGGACTACCAATGTTTGTTTTCGGTATTTCCATTCTTGGTCATGTAATGTTTTTAAGACATTTACCTTGTATGCTTTGATGACACGCCATAATCACGCGTGACATTCCATTTACCAAAATGGGGTGTTACAATTATGGTATCAGAGACGAGGTTTCGACCTGTAGGCTCTTAAAACATGACCTGTGATTAGTGGGTAATCACCATGGTCTTCCTAGAACTGACAGTTTGTTTTCATGCATTTATATCATGTATCATTGTCGCAGGAATTTTGACTAAGTAATGGTTGGTACAAGAATGGCCATATTTAGTCGCATGTGCTTTTATCTATCATGTTGTTTTGATGAACCAACCCATAGTCATTCATATTCATCATGTCATTTTGTTTAGGTGAACCGACCCAAAGGCGTTCACCCAAACCCATGTTATTTCATTATCATGCATTCATACACTATTTTCATATGCATTTTGTTTTATACTGTTAGATGTTTCTCACACGCGAGCAGGAACAACTCAATGCAGCAGTTCAAACTGCGATGTAGGCCGTGCTTCCTGAACTGAGGAATGAAATCAGGGCCGAGGTACAAGTTACCAACAATCAGCACCAGCATCAGAATCCTCCTCCTCCTCCAGTCATACTGATCACATGGCTGGAGCGATTCAACAAGCAACGTCCGCGATCCTTCGAGAAGACTAACATCCCCAATAAGGCTGAGAGCTGGCAAGCTCATATTGAGAAGATCTTTGATGCAATGGGCTGCGACCCTGTCTTCAAGGCAAGTTTGGCCTGTTACAAGTTTGAAGGAGACGTGCTTGGATGGTGGAAGTCAGTGAAGCAGTCTGAGGGAGGCGACAATTGGGTGGCTGGCTTGACTTGGGATCAATTCATAGAGTTGGTTATGGGACAGTTCTTCTCCAAGCCTGAGCAGGATAAGATGAAGAGGGAGTACCATGGGATTAGGCAGAGAGCTGAGGAGAACAGCTACGAGTTCATGCAGCGGTTTCTTCGTTTGGCTGGTTTTCTTGGCATAGCAGCAGGTACTGTAGAGGAGCAAGCGCACCACTTTCGCTGGGCTCTTCGTACATCGGTCGTCAATCACTTGGTGTGTGCTACCTTCAACACGGTGGCACAAGTAGCTGATGCAGAGCGTAAGTTGGAAATGATACAAGAGAGGGATGAGTTTGGAGAGGCAGAGAGACCCGAGAAGAGGTATATTTCATCACTCAATGGTGATCATTTCAATTCATTTAGTACTTTCCAAATATTTATCTTTCTCTATAAATTGCATCTTTCAGGCACAAGACTGGGGACCGGTCTCAACCGGCTACTCAGCAGCAGCCTAGTCAGCACAAGGGTAACGGTCAGACCCAAGACCGTTCTACTTCTGATAGGCGTGGCGGTAATGATAATTACCGTAACAACGCTAGCAACTCCAACAGCAACAGGTCCTTAAACTTACTCATTTCTTATGTTACATGTTTATAATTCATAATTCTGACACTTCAGCGTCTTCTACCAGGAATCATGGCAACGGAAGGGAACAGGACCGCAGAGGTTCACAGCCTAAGCGTGCAGCTACTACTGATATTATGTCTTACGATTTTCTGCATTGTCCTGTTTGTACCCATAAACCATGTCTCATGTATACTTTTCTGAACAGGCTCCCAGCCAGCAAGGGCACCTTTCGGAGGGTATACTCACCCTCTCTGCACTACCTGCAATCGCAGGCACCCAGGGCCATGTCGCCGTGACAGCGATGCTTGCTTCAAGTGTGGCCAGCCAGGTCATCGCATGAAGGACTGCCGCAAGGGTGAGATAGAGGGCACATCTGGACATGCCGACTCCAAGCCACCTCCTACTACTGGACGGGTGTACACGACCTCGTGTGATCAGGCCAACAAGTAAACAGGTACCATCACTGGAATCTTGTATATGTATGGTCAAGCTGCATGCATTTTATTTAACACTGGTGCTACTCATTAGGTCATCTCTACTGCTTATGCCAAGAATGTTAGGATTTCCCCTATGCCATTAGAAAATGTCTTAAACATTTCCACGCCCTTAAGAGACTTTGTACGAATAACACATGGGTACAAGAGTCTTCCCCTCGAGTTTGACGATAAGATTCGCCCAGTTGACGCACTTCCATTAGACATGTGTGATTTCGACATGATATTAGGCATGGACTGGCTATCCAAACATCATGCCACCATTGACTGCCATTCATATCGAGTCATCTTCGGTGATGTAAATGCACCAGAGTACATTCACAACGGTTTCATACCCGAAATTTCTGTACAAATAATTTCAACCTTACAAGCACGTGCATTACTGTCACATGGTTGCGAGGGCTATCTAGCTATTGTTCATGATTTAGAGGTTCAATCTCCATCTATCCAAAATCAGCCAATCGTGTCAGAATTCCCAGACGTGTTTCCAAAGGAACTTCCGGGCATACCACCTGCTTATGAAGTGGAGTTTAATATTAAGCTCATCCCAGGAGCTGAGCGAATTTCTAAGGCTCCTTATCGCATGGATCCCATAGAGCTGAAGGAGTTAAAGGAACAACTGCAGGAACAGTTGGAACGCGGTTTCATCCGACCTAGTGCTTCTTCATGGGGCGCACCAGTCTTATTCGTAAAGAAGAAGGACGGCAGTATGCGTCTCTGCATAGATTACCGTGAGCTTAACAAGATCACCATCAGGAATAGATATCCGTTACCATGCATTGACGATCTGTTTGAACAACTCCAAGGGGCCAAACATTTCTCCAAGATTGATCTGAGGTCGGGCTATCATCAGTTACGAGTTAAGGAGCAGGTTGTCGCCAATACTGCTTTCCGTACACGTTATGGGCACTACGAATTTGTAGTCATGCCATTTGGCCTTACTAATGCTCCAGATATTTTCATGGACTTGATGAACCGTATCTTCCATGAGTTTCTGGACAAGTTCATCATTGTCTTCATTGACGATATTCTGATCTTCTCTAAGTCAAAGGAGGAACACGAAGACCATCTTCGTACAATATTACAGATACTTCGCCAGACGCAGCTGTATGCTAAATTCTCCAAGTGCGAATTCTGGTTAGACAAGTTGGCGTTCCTAGGCCACATTGTATCAGCATAAGGAATAACCATGGATCCAGCAAAGGTTGAGGCTATTACGAAGTGGCCAAGACCGACATCAGCGACTGAAGTTCGCAGTTTCCTAGGCTTAGCTGGTTACTACCGTAGGTTCGTAGAGAACTTTTCCCCGTTTAGCACTGCTATAGACCAAACTAATGCGGAAAGGGGAGAAATTTGTCTGGACTAAAGAAAGAGAGAAGAGATTTAAAGACCTAAAGCAGAGGCTAGTATCTGCATCGATTCTTACTCTCTCATATGGTACAGGTGGATTTCAAATTTTTAGTGATGCTTCAGGGAAGGGACTCGACTGTGTTCTCATGCAACATGGGAAAGTGATTGCTTACACACCACGGCAGCTTAAGCCTTATGAGCATAACTACCCTACGCATGACTTGGAACTTGTAGCAGTCGTGTTTGCATTGAAGATATGTAGGCACTACTTGTATGGTGAATCATGTGATATCTTCACAGATCATAAGAGCCTGAAATACATCTTCACTCATCGTGAACTGAACATGAGGCAGAGAAGATGGTTAGAGCTATTAAAGGATTATGACATTAATCTGCAGTATTATCCCGGCAAGGGGAATGTAGTATCAGATGCTCTTAGTAGAAAGTCGGGTACGATCAACGGAATCAAGATAGAGGAAGAGATTATAAGAGACCTGGAGCGACTAGACATTGAGATCATGGTACGTGAGCAGCATGGTTATTGGGCTAACCTTAGAGTGGAACCTAAATTACTCTCTAGGATCAAGGAAGCTCAGAAGGATGATGGTGAAATTTGGGCAATCATTCAGAACTTAGAGCAGCAGGCGGAGTTTCGGTTAGATGACGATGGTATCTTATGGCAAGGCACCAGACTTTGTGTTCTTGATGATCTTACACTCAGGGAAGCATTATTGGCTGAAGCTCATAGCTCCCCATTCTCCATTCATCCCGGTTCAACCAAGATGTACCACGACATCAAGCAGTACTTTTGGTGGAGTGATATGAAACAGGATGTTGCTACTTATGTCTCAAAATGTCTTACCTGCCAGCAGGTTAAGATCGAGCATCAGCGGTCTACTACAACCGTTAGACATTCCAGAGTGGAAGTGGGACAATATCACCATGGATTTTGTTACCGGTCTTCCGTAGACCAAGAGGAAGCATGATGCGATTTGGGTTATCATTGATCGACTTACTAAGTCAGCTCATTTCTTACCGATCCGCAAGGATGATCCGGTTAGCAAACTCGCAGACACTTACAAGAAGGAGATCATGAGACTTCATGGTGCTCCATTTAGTATCATCTCGGACAGAGATCCTCGGTTTACTTCGTGATTTTGGAGAAGTCTACAGAAATCTTGGGATACAAAACTTAAGCTTAGCACGACTTTTCATCCTCAAACAGACGGACAATCGGAGCGAACTATTCAGACATTAGAAGACATGCTTCGAGCATGTGCATTGGAATGGACGGGATATTGGGATGATTATATCTGTTTGGTAGAGTTTGCATACAACAACAGTTGGCACGCCGGCATCAAGTGTGCACCGTTAGAGATGTTATATGGCAGAAAGTGTCGCACCCTAATCTGCTGGGATCAGGTTGGTGAGCGAACACTTGAAGGACCGGAGATGATAGAGTTGACCAACGAGAAGGTCGCTGTAGCTAAGGCGGAATTACAAGAAGCTCGTGCACGTCAGAAGAGTTATGCCGACAAGCATCGTAGGGACTTGCATTTTAACGTGGAGATCATGTCTTTCTTAAGGTATCACCGACGCGTGTTGTTAGACGTTTTGGAATCAAAAGGAAACTTAGTCCTCGATTCATCGGACCGTTTGATATCATCGAGCGAGTCGGTGAAGTATCATATCGTTTAGCGTTACCTCCGCAGCTTTCTCACGTTCATGACGTTTTCCATGTGTCCTTACTCATAGGGTACAATTATCATTCCCTTCACAAGGTTCAGTATCTACTGGAACAGATTCGTAAAGATCTTAGCTTTGTAGAGGAACCTGAGCGAGTTCTTGACAGACAAGAACGATTCATGAGGAAGAAGACGATTCCATTCGTCAAAATCCTATGGAGGGATCATACCGAGCGGGAAGCCACTTGGGAAACAGAGGAGTCTATCTGGGCTTCTTACCTTTATTTCAAGTTTTGAATTCGGGTATGTTCCTCTTTCAGTTTACTTTATCTATAATTCGGGGACGAATTATTCTTTTTAGGGGGAAGAGTTGTAAAACCCGCATACTTTTACCATGAACAGTACACTTAGTAAACATACGAACAAATTAAAACATTCCTTTTATAGCATGAACACGTGTCACGAATATTAATTTCAGAAACTACGTATGTGTTATTACACGATAAGTATTAAGTACGTGATATTACACGATAATTATTAACCATGATAATTATAATCACGAACATGAAATCATGAACGTTAAATCCCGAACACGTAACTACGTATGTATTGATTATTATACGATAAATATCGTTTACATACAAGTAATTATTATAACACGAATAACTAATTACGAGCTAACACGAAAACACTAACGAATAAACACGTAAATTAGTAAACATGAAAATCGTACGGGTTTCCCTTGTGGGGCCCTTATAGCCGCGGATACAAGAGAAGAAGAGGGCCCATGCCCAGTTTGGTTTTAACTAAATAAACAAAAGGGGAAAAACAATCACAGAGTTTCATAAAAAAAACCCTACCTTGCCTCTTGCTCTCTCTTGTCGCAGGCTACATCAACACCAAGAGGGTGTTTTGTTGATTTTTGGTTATTGAAATCAAGTGTTAGTGTTCGTGTTATTAATCCTCATTCGATTCACGCATTCGGTAAACCTTTTAATTCCTTTTCTTTTATTCTTTTTATTAGAATCAAGAACAGATGAATATGTGAAACATAAAAACAAGTAATAAACATGTTGGTTAATCATGAAGTAACAAAAAGAGGGGTTTATGGTTCGGGTTTGGTTTGGCCGACGCAAGAACCGAGAGCCAGGGGCTCCCGATGGTCGTTGAATCACCACCAACCAAGACCTCAATGGTCTCGGTATGCGCTTGGTGTCTCGGCAGCAGGAAACAAGGACCCCGATGCAAGTCGGGGTGGCCTTGTGGTTCGGTTGGTCTCGGCGCAGCAGCAAGAACAACGCCGGTCTAAGATTGGTGGTTGTTTGGGTCAAGCAGGGGGAACACGCGGCAGCAGGGGGACCACCGGCTAACTGCCGGTGGGAACTTTGTTGTGGGCAGTAGCTAGCCGAGGCAGACAAGGGGCAACCACCGGCTCAAGTCGGTGGTGATTTTGCACTAGTAGTGGCAACCAGCTAGGCCAGGTAGCTACTGCTAAGGGGGTGTTTGTTTTGGTCCGGTTCAAGGGGATCCGGTCCGGTTCACTTTGGGTCTAAATTAAAAATATGGTTCGGTTCATGGGCAATTTTTACAAGTTTACATTTTTTACAAGTTATATTATTTTAGCAAGAAAATTAAATTAATTAAATCACGGCTAGAAATTAATTTAATTTAACATGGACTTAGATTATTATTATTTAGTAAATAATACATGTTATAACCTAAGTATTTTTATCATTTAATTTATACTTTAGTATTAATTAATTATTTAAAACATGGACTATAATTAATTAGTAAACATGACTTAGGTTATAATTAATAAAATATTAATACATGTTTAACCTAAGTATTTTATATGCTTTAATTTAATTAAATCATGCTTATATTTAATTAAATCGTGTAACCTATAGTTTATTTAATTAACATGATATTATTAATAAACTATACAAATAGTTACATGACTTATGATATTTAACTAGTAAACTTAAGCATATATTATTAGCTTATTAATCCAGCTTATTTCTAAATATGGAAACTTTCTATTTCAAGAAACTTACTATTTTTTGGAAACTTTCTATTTTTAGAAACTAATCTATTTTTAGAAGCTAATCTATTTTTGGAAACTTTCTATTTTTTGGAAACTTTCTATTTTCGGAAACTTTCTATTTTAGGAAACCTGCTATTTTTAGAAAGTTACTTATAATTACACAACAAGTATAATAATACAAGAATACAAGTTAATACTTAACCAGAATACGTGAAATACATGATAAACACAGTATGACAATAAAATCAGTAAAAAAAAGACAAAAACATATAAAACAAGCTAAGACATGATATAATGAGTTACGTACTCAGTAATCAAAATACTTATAAATGTCCCCTATTTATGTAGCATTAGTGAGATCGGAGTAGGACTTTCATCCTTTCGTCTTTCTTCGTTCACTGGACACAAGGTACGGATTTCCCGTCCTTTAGTATGGACATTCTTTCCTTATTAAGATTCCCCGTTTGCAGCCAACTGTTTTCCCAGTATTGTTTTATATGTTTGATACTTATGTTAGAATAATTGCCTAAGCCATATACATGCATGACCAATGTCACCTAGTTATGGAGGTACCATAACCATAACACTTGAGGCACGAGTGTTATGACTTCCCCACGACGGAGTGATTGCTCGTGGCGTCCCTTTTTGGTTTTGGCCATTATATTATATTATCATGTAGGGCGTATGGGTGCATCCTAGTTACATGTTTTACAGGATTTTCATGGTGAATGCGATGTGTGCCTTGCATCCTTCACAAGGAGTTGATCTCTTCTACCTAGACTATTTAATTAGATGCAACCCCTCTAATTGCATGATGAGGTGTCCCTTCCAAGTATTCATGCACGGTGGAACCTCATGGCCTATATGTGCTATTGGCTAATTAATACAGATTTTACATAATAACATAAGTCTTTTCAAACTATAAAACCAGTTTTATGAACATGTTTCCAGGTTATATAGGACTTATACATTTCCGCTGCTATTAGTCTTTATGCTTATATTATTCCATGTTATACTTGTATATCCGTTCACTGGGCGTTATGCTCAACCGTTTTCCTTCATGTTCCCAAACGGCAGGTACTCAAGGGCGCTCGTAGACTTTAAGCGTACGTGCATATGGATTGGAAGCTATCTAGCCTTCTCTACTTTATTCATTTCTTCATACATTTTGCTACTTATTTCTTTGGACATTGTTTAGTCCTTTTCCATTACAGTACTTATGTTTGTGTGTGATGAGCTTATACTTGGACTACCGATGTTTGTTTCCGGTATTTCCATTCATGGTCATTTAATGTTTTTAAGACATTTACCTTATATGCTTTGATGACACGCCATAATCACGTGTGACATTCCATTTACCAAAATGGGGTGTTACACACTATACCTTGTTCATATTGTGTATAAGAAGGTTTCACATAGTCTCTTAAGTCTAAGTTTCTGAAAAGGATTTTTAAAAACCATCTTTTGACAAGTAAATTTTAAGAAATTATTCAACCCCCCTTCTAGTTTCTATATTTGGTATCAAACGGGGTTGCTCAAGCATTTTTAAAATATATTGTATTTTAAAACTTGAATCGGTCTATGGATTCCAACAAGTACCTAGAAGGGCAATCCATGCAAAGACCACCTCTTTCTAAAACTGATAGCTTTATTTATTGGAAAAATAGATTTGAGACTTATGTGAAGTCAAAAGATTTAGATCTTTGGCAGGTTATTACCCATGGTGATTTTTTGCCTTATCAATATAATGAAGTTTCTAAAAGCAAAGAGATAGTCACTTTTCACAAAGCTAATGATGACACTAAAAGGAAACTTGCTAAAAATAATGAGGCTAAAATGGTGATTTATAATGCTTACCAAAGAAAGAGTACGAAAGGATTTTTATGTGTGAACCGCTAAAGATATTTGGAACACTCTTTTAGTAACCCACCAAGGTAATAGCCAAGTCAAAGAAAGCAAAATTGATCTTCTTGTTCAACAATATGAACAATTTGTCATCTTAGAAGACGAAACTATTGATAGTGCATTTGCTAGATTTAACACTATTATTACTAGTCTAAAAGCACTTGATGAAGGTTTTTCTAGCAAGAACAATGTTAGGAAGTTTCTTAGGGCGTTGCATCCAAAGTGGAGAGCCAAAGTCACGGCGATTGAGAATCAAAGGATCTCACCACATTATCACTCGATGAACTAATTGGCAACTTGAAAGTTCATGAGATGATAATTTTGAAGGACTTAGAATTGGTGAAAACCAAAAGTGAAATAAAGTCTCTAGCACTTAAAGCCAAGAAGGAACAAAGTGACCATGAAAGCTCCTCGGATAGTGATGATGAGGAATATGCCATGGCGGTTAGAGACTTCAAGAAGTTCTTCAAAAGACGAGGTCAACACGTGAGGCGACCAAGCAACGAAAAGAAATTCTTCTCCAAAAATCGTTTTACCAAGGACAACAAAGGTGATAGGAAATGCTTTAGATGTGGTGATCCGAATCATTTCATCGGTGATTGTCCTAAGCCTTCACGCGATAAGAACCACACAGCATTCATTGGAGGTTCATGGAGCGATAGCGGTGAAGATGTTGATGACAAGCCCAAAGATGAGAAATGTCTCATTGCTCACACTTCTAAAGAGGTACATTCCGAAACTGATTACTATAGTAATAATAGTTCTTCTCAAGATGATATAGAATTAGAAGGCCAATACAATAACTTACATAAACTTAGCCTTAAATTCATTAAAAAGAACAAAATGCTAAAATCAACTAGAACTAAGCTTGAAAATGAGATTAGTGAGCTAAGAGAGAAATTAGCTAAGCTTGATAAAAACAAAGAAGTTGATTTAGGTTTTCTAAAATGTGAAAACCCTAGACAAGAGAATGAAGATCTCAAGAGTACCTCCATTAAATTGGAAAAGTTCATATGAAAGGTACAAGTGCTCTTGATGATATGTTAAACAAACAAATTCATTCTAAGGAAAGACTTGGGTTGGGTTATTACACTAATGAAGCATCTACTAGTGAACCTAAACAAGTTAGGTTTTCAAAAAAACGAACCACTGTACGCGGTACGCCAGTATATGGCGCGGTTCCCTATTGCTATGGAAATGCGGGTACTGATAACGAACCGCAGACAAAGGATAGTTTTTGTGAAAATCCTGAACTTTCTGAAAAGTCTATTTTAATTGAAGGGCTAAAACATATTCTTATTAACAAGGTCAAAGTACCTATTATTGAAAAGCCTACTCTAGATAAATTCTACAAGCCCTTGAGTAAACCTCTAATGGGAACTAGAAACTTATCTAGACAAACATCTACTCCTCCAAGAGTATGAAATGAATCAAGACCTAGAAGTAGAACACCTACACCAAAAAGGGACGATCAAGCTAAGTCACGACCTAGAAGTAAAACTCCAACATCTAAAAGAAATAACAATAATTCTAGATCAAGATCAAAGACACCTAGGAGAAACAATGGACAACAAAACGGCCATATGAATTGGAATCATTTTCAACAACAATACTTTTCCCCATGGGGAATGTCTCCTCCATTCATGCATCCCAACCAAATGCAAGGGATGTTTGGAACTAACAACTTTGGACCCATGAGATATTGGGGACCAAACGTTTGATCTTGCGTGTTGTTACCTAGATATGCTTGGGAATCGATTTAGAGCCCGACGAGTGGATTAAGGTTAGTGGATGTTCTAAACACATGACGGGTAATCGAAGTTTGTTCTCGCACTACAAAGCATATGATGGAGGTAACGTTACATTCGCAAGTAATCGACGTGGTAATATCATTGGCAAAGGTACGGTCTCTCTTTACTCTATAACCATAGAAAACGTAGAGCACGTAGATAACTTAGGTTTTAACCTTCTAAGCATAGGTAAAATTTGTGACAATAAGTGTAAGGTCATCTTTTCGAAATATGACAGTGAAATCGTAAAAGATGGAAAGGTCATTGGAAAAGGTGTTAGAAAGCATGGGCTTTACGTCATGAAGGTCAATAGTAAGTCAAAGGAAAACTTATGACTAGCGACTTCAGATGATAGTTCTACTCTTTGGCATAAGAGATTAGGCCACGCTAATATGCGTTTAATTTAATCTTTAGTCTCTAAGGAGTTGGTAAGTCATCTCCCTAAGATGAAGTTTGATAGTCACTTTTGTGATGCTTGCAAAGTTGGGAAGCAAGTTTACTCAAGTCACAAAGCCAAGAATTTGGTTTCGACCTCTCGGTGCTTAGAGATCCTACATATGGATCTCTTTGGACCTTCCGCCATGTAGGATATGTAAATCTTGCTTATGTTTTAGAGAGAGAAAGGATAGAGAGATGACGAAGTTTACTTCTAGAGAGAGAAAATGAAAGATTACTATGTGTAAATTATAAAAACCACCACTCTCTCCATCAAAGGAGAGGGTTTATATACCCAAGCCCATGAGATGGGCTTGGGTTTACATTAGGCCACCGACCCATACATTTCATGGGCTCGGTTTTGGGCTTTGTTTAATAAATGTAAATAACTAAACTACGAGCTATTACATGGACTATTGTTGGAGTGACCGATCCTTCTTAATACGTAAAACGTATTTTCAACAATCTCCCCCTAAGGGAGGTCACTCCAAACAAGGGCGTTACCCAAGTTAAAATAATAAAATAAACCTAGCATACTATACTTGTCTTGAGCTCGTAGTCTTCGTCTTTCTTTTTCTTTTACTTTTCTGGTGAACATGTTGAGGTGATCTTTGATATCAATCTTTAGCATTAATCTCTTGCCTTGATCTTGTGCATCCTTCACTAGTGATCTTCGCCTCTTCGTGACTTCATGTCCCACATACTTATACCTTCGTAATTCTTGAAAGCTTCAGAGTTTGAAACAGCGGAAGACATAACTTTTAGGCTTTCTTGAATTAGATGAGGTATTAAGTGCATAAAGTATAAGCATGCGGGGACGACTTCTTCTCGGATTCCGCAACGCCACCGTCTTCAAATGCCGCAACATAAGTAGACACGAACGAAATGGCTTTGAACATTTCATTCTAATTCGGTAGCATTTTACCTCCGGTCGATGAAGACCGTTGGACGATATAAAATATCGTACTTGTGGCAGGTAGACTTAATTAAAAATCTCCTTGACAAGATTTCGCAGGTAAACCTGTTCTCTTTACTCGACTGTCCAAAGCTGACTGCGAACATAAAGAGTGAATCATTTGGATAAAAATATCCGCATGATTGAAGCCGTCAATTCTGATTCCTGGAACAAGTTTGATTCATTAAAGAATCGCACCATCGTTGCTTTCCAGTTGTCACGAGCTTGATTCATATTGAATCTTGTAAGTTACCTACCAAGTGTTGTTTGAGGTTAACACTAGAAGGATTTCCACTCATCACTGTGAACATTAAGGTATCACTCTGAGTGTTCTGGCAAGATCACTAAGATATTGCGTAGAGGCCTGGAACGTGTTTAAATTCAGTTAAGAATTAAACCACTGTTGCTTTCCAGTTATGACAGGTTTGATTCATAAAGAATCACACAAGTCACCTACCATGAGCTTTTTGATATTCGCTCAAGAAGGATTTCCATCTTCATTGTCAATACTTTTGTATTACTCGGATGTTCAGGAAAGATCATGAAGATTTAGCGTAGGACTCTTAAAATCTTTCTTACTTTTCACAGTGTGTGAAGAAGCAAGGAATTATGAAAGTGTGTCCTAATGAGATATTTGATGATCTCAAATGGCTCTAGACTCGATCGTGCACCTTGGATTTTAGTGATCGGAGGCTGGAGAGGAGTGCCACCTTTTCAATACCAATTTATTCGGAGTGAATAAATCAATAGATAATGTGTTGTCTTCGTGTGATTAAAACAAATATCTTTTAAGAGATATCTGAGTTAGCTAAGATGGGTTGTGCATTGCATCACTGGGTCCATGATGTCTATCTTCAATATTAAGAATCATTAAAAATGATCTCAATAGCATATGTGTTGACCCGGTTTCTGCCTAAGGTTGTAAGGAGGGCTTCTTTCTTTACACCCTTTATATTTACAATTCTTTTTCATTCTTCAACCTCTTCAATCCTTACCAAGACGTCATAACTAGCACCTTGTTGTGATTGTTCCAGTGCTAACTTAAGTACTTGGTCGGCATTCAGCTACATTCACATTCTTTTCTCCAACTTTCCTAAGGACTACTATTTCTAGCTATGGAATGTCCTTGGGAAGATTTCTCCGGTTCTAGAAGAATCATTGGACTTAACCTATCCTGCCATCCTTATGACACCACAATCTTCATCGTCGTGAAATAAATGGGTTTTAGGTAAGTATATGTCACCATGAAAATCCATTTTTATATGCAAATCCGTTTTGCTCCCCCTTAACATATGCCACGATATTCGAAAACATTTCGCATATGTCAGGATGAGCCAGCACATTAAGTCAAACCATTTGTGATAATTTCCCATATTAAATCACATTTTCTCCCCCATATTAAAAAATATTAACCCAATCGATGTTTTTAATATCAGTTGATTTAATGAAGTTTTAACAAAGGTTTTGGGAAGAAAAATGCAAGTCCGTTTTATCTTCATGATACCAAATGTATGAGATATGATACCGATTTGTAACATGATCACATATTCACCATATTAGAAAAAAATTGACAACGTTGGACCTGATAGATGAGAACATCATATGATAAGATCAAATGGTTCTTGTCAGCATATGTTGGTCACCTCGTCACGTCTGAAGTCATCTCTTGACACCATGTGTACGATTGGTATTGTTGTCTTGACACCAACTTGTCAACTTGGCACTTTCGGCATCGAAGATTCTGAATGCTTGACAATTGCTCCCCCTCAATTGTTGACCCGTGTTCTATTGAAAGCTCTGTAGTCGCCGATTGAGTAGTCGCATCGTCGAGTATGTAGATACCAATTGTAGATAGCTATGGTTGTAGAGATGATAGCTTCATAAAAACAAGACTTCTCTTGTTTTAACAAATAAATGCACTGAAGCGTACATATATTCGTGTTAGATCAAGTTATGAAGTAAACTTGATCCTTTACAAGGTTTTAAAGTAAACCTTGCCCGAGAAAATTAATTCCCGTTGTTGAGCCAAAGCTTTCATAAGAAATACTTGACTTTAATATGAAAACCGGGTTGCAATCATAAATAACTACAAGCCATATAGGCATGTTTTATGAAATATTTACAACTTTTGTACGAACTCTATTTTTGGCGTCGTGTCAATGTTAATCAACATTTCTAAGGCCGTAAATATTATTGTACCAAAATACATGCCTTTGAAAAATAAAGTAAAAATATTTTTGGATTTTTCTAGATTTTTCAATTTTTATGGTTTTTATATGGTTTTATAATTTTGTATTTTGCTTTTGTGAATAAAAATATAAACAATATATACAGATGATCACCAAGGATACGGAGAATAGTTTACCATTACTATTCTTTCGCTTCATCTGCCAATTCCTTTAGAGTCTCAGGCGAGAAGGTTCTCATCCTAGATTGTCGGCCAAAAATTCAATTCGAGCGCGATCTAAAGCCTTCGTGAAAATATCCGCTAATTGATACTCAGATCGGACAAAGTAAAGCTCGATCACTCCATTTTCCTCTTGCTCCTTGATGAAATGGTAGCGAATGTCAATATGCTTCGACTGGGAGAATTGAACATTGTTGCAGCATAAGGCAATTGCACTTTTGTTGTCGCAGTACACCGGAATTTTGTTGAAACCTAGACCATAGTCGGTTAACTGAGATCTCATCCAAAGAATTTGAGTACAGCAATCGGACATAGCCAAGTATTCTGCTTCCGTACTTGAAATTGCAGCGCTTTTCTGCCTTTTCGATGCCCAACTGATTAGTCGATCTCCTAGTAGTTGCAAAGTTCCACTCGTGCTACGCCTTGTATCTTGACAACCCGCGTGATCCGCATCTGCATATGCTATTAGTGCAATTGAAGAGTCCTTCGAATACCAAAGTCCCCGATTAATGGTTCATTTAAGATATCGAAAGATCTGTTTAACAGTAGCTAAGTGTAACTTAGTAGGCCTAGTTTGATACCGAGCATACATACATATAGCAAACTGAAGATCAGGTCGACTAGCTGTGATATACAGAAGAGTACCAATCATTCCACGACAAAGTGTCGGATCAACGGCAACTCCATGTGGATCTGCATCAAGCTTAGTCCGTTCCACCATTGGAGTGTCTACGGGGTCGCAAGATTCCATCTTATATTTCTTAAGCGATTTGATAGGTGTGAAAACACCCATCCTTTTACCGCTTAAATATAATAATAACCAAGCCAAAACGTGTATTTTAAGTCGTAAATGTCAGAATTATGCGTGGTTTTTGTTTTTGTTGTGATTTAGGATCAAAATATGAAAAGGGAAGAAAACATGGGCTTTCATGGGCTTTTACCGAAGAAAAGGACAAAATACGAAGTCAAAAGATCAAGAGTGCAAAAAGAACGGAAGTCCAAGGCCTATTCTGAAGATTTATCGAAGAAAAACTCTAAAGACGGAAATTTAATAAAAGCTGAAGAACTCAAGTATAAATTAATGAAGAAATTACAAGACGAGTACAAATAATCCCGAGACAAAGTCGAAAACGTCGAAGAATTTAGAAGACGAGAAAGAAAGAAAGAAGGAAGCAACACATGCTTAACCTCCCTAATCACTATAAATACCCTCCTAATGACACATTAGGAGGTGTTAGCTAATTTGACACATTAGACTTTCCAATTTATTTTCCAAGCACCTTCATATTGTTATTTACTTAATTGTCATTTAGTTACCTTGTCTTGCACCTTAAATTTGTAAGTTTCTTTAATTCTTGCTTTTACTTTTATTGTTGAATCTTTAATTTTAATCAAGTTCTATATTAATCTCTCCTTCTACCTTTCTTATTTTTGTTAATCGTTATGCTTATTATCTTATTGTCATGGTTATTTGATTAATTGTTATGTTTTTATGTGTTTGATTGTGTTAGCTTATGGATTTTATAGCTTATTGTGTGTTTGATTTGATTTTAGTTAAGTGTTTTTATTAGTTTATTTTATTAAAAGTTGATTTTTAATTTTTAGATTTATTAGTGTTTTTCAAGTTTTTAATTTGTGGTTTAATTAGTTTTTCTTAAAAGTGTTTTAGATTAAGTTTTGGTTAATTGCTTATTTGATTTGTGCTTATCTTTGGCTTATTTTCTGATTTTTAGATATTACTGTATCTGATTTTTCACTTTTTCGGATTAGGGTTAATTATTCCGAAATTTTCCTTTTCTCTGAATTTGTCATTTCTATGAATTTGTCATTTCTCTTAAAACCAATTATTCCGAAAAAGTCATTTTTCCGAAATTTTCCTTTTCTCTGAATTTATTGTTTTTCCGAAGATTATTCTTTTTTCTGAAAATTCTGTTATTCTGAAGAAGTTAATATTCCGAAAAAAAGATTATTCCGAAAAAGTTAAAAGTTCTGAAACGTGATTATTCCGAAAAACTTGTTTTTCCGAAAAAAATGATTGTTCCGAAGAAATGCAAGTCCTGAAAAGCACTGTAGCTAGCAATTATTCCGAAAAAACAGGACTTCCGAAAAGAACTGTACATATTCCGAAGAAATAGAATCTCCGAAAACCACTGTAGCTTTTCCGAAGAAAATTAGCAGCCTACTTGCCTGCTTAGCAACGTTTGGCGCCATTTTCACCAGGCAGCTTGCTAGCTTTCAGCTAGCTGCCTGGTAGCTTGTTTATTTATTAGTATTGTTCCGTAATTGTTTAGTTTTATCTGAAATTTGTTCCGTTTTTAATTTTGAAATTTACGTATTTTTAGTTGAATTTTTCGTCTATTTTTAAAATTAATATTTTTTCGTAAAGTTTAAGTTTTATCTTTTATTTAGTACCCGCTTTAGGTTTTGCCTTGTTTAGCTTTAAAGTACCATCTTAGTTTTATTCTCTCCTTTTTCATTAAGTAAACTTTATTTTTCAGTCGAAAGTTAATTTCTTCGTTTAGTTTTCTTTTTATTCATTGTTTTGCTTTAATTTACGTTTTATTATTTTTTTCGCTCCTTTATTATTAGTTATTTGTTTTAATTTCTCGTCATTTACTTTTTAATAATTTATAGCTTTATTTACCTTGCCTTTTACTTTAAAGTTTTGCAATATAATTTTACTATAACGACCAATATATTTGTTTTCACCAAAAGACAGCTGAGTCACACTGTTAACTATTATCAATTCGAAAATTCTGGACGAACAAATTTTCATACTTGGCAAAAACCTTGTATTAAATGGCGCCGCTGACGGCTCTTTTCGTAAAGATTAACGGTTTTCTGTGAGAGACGCGTTGAATTTTAGGATCCGTTCACTCGTGAACGTTATTTTTTCTTGTTTAAAAATTTTCAAAAATTAAAAAATTGTTAAAAATCCATAAAAATTAAAAAATTTCAAAAATCCAAAAAGATTTTATTTTTATTCTTACACGTACATATATATTCTCTATTTCTTTGGTATCTTTTTCTTTTGCTTTTGCAGGTGTATGCGTACTAGATCTTCAACTTATTCTGAGCCCGAGACTCGTGAAGATTTAGATATGGCTGGTGTGCACAACAACAATAACCCACCACACCTTAACAATAATAATAACAACAATGTTCCCCCACCCAACCTTCGGACAATGGAGGAGCTTTGTCAACCAACGATGAATGGACGAGGAGGACCGATTGCGCCGATGCAAATCACGGCTCCAGAGTTTTCGTTGAAGCATCACATGATCCAACAAGTTCAAAACACTTGTCCATTTCGCGGATTACCGGATGATGATGCCAACAAACACCTCGACAAATTCATTACCGTTACTCAAAGCATGAAGTTGCCCGGGGTTACTATGGATTTTCTTCGCCTTCACCTATTTCCACACACCTTATCCCACCATGCCGAAAAATGGTTTGATCGTCTTCCGAAGAATTCAATTCATACTTGGGACGAGATGACTCAACGATTTTTGTCGCGCTACTTTCCACCATCCATGGTCACGAGCCTTCGAAATCAAATTAGTGGATTTACACAAGAACCTGATGAATCACTCTTTGATGCTTGGGAACGATATAATGTTTTGATCGATCGATGTCCAAACCACAACATGATCCCCGTTACTTTGATTGATACTTTCTAAAATGGTTTAACTTTTCGTGATCGTGATACGATTAATGCAGCCGTCGGTGGCACATTTATGAAAAGAAGACCCGAGGAGTGTAGAGAGCTTATAGAGAACATGACTACTCATCAAAAAAATTGGGATTCATCCGCATCTTTCAAGGAATAACCCGAGAGTTAATGTTTCTTCTACTTCTTCAAACCCTGATATCACCGAATTGACCCGCGCAATGGTCGAAATGAGCAAAAACATGCAACTTTTGGCTACAAATCAACAACAAGTTAAAGCTGTTGCAACTTCTTGTGAGATCTGCGGCGGTCCTCATTCATACACTGATTGTCCTTCTACTCATGACAATCCGGAAAACGTGTATGCAGCTTATGGTAACTATTCAACGGAAAACCATCAAGTTTGACCTCAAGGTGATCGTAACTTGTTGAGTTATCGTTCGAACAACTTTCTTGCACCCGGTTTTTCTCCTCAAAACCACAACCCCAACAACTACAATAGAAGTAATCCAAGCCCACCTCGAGCTTCAAATCCTTATTACCCACCGGCTCAACAAGCCCCACCCATTAATCAAGATGTTGAATCTTTTATGAGGACCCAAGGAGAGCAAATTAAGAATCTGCAAAGCCATATTATCAATTTGAAAGGAGATATCACTAAGCAAGGTAATGATATTAGATCAGAGCTTCGACATGATATACAAACCTCTTTTAGCACTTAAACAAATGATTTGAAGAATATGTTGGCTAGTTTCTTACCCACTCCTCAACCCTCTACTTCGGGCTCTCTACCTTCAAATAACGTCACCAACCCGAGAGCGAATGTGAGTGCTATTACTACACGCAGTGGAGCAACCTTAGTAGGACCATCTACCCCTCCCCCAGTTACTCCATCTACACCTCCTCCACCACCATTTATCCCTCCTACTCCCACGCCTAGTATTAGTTCTCCATTACCGTCTCCACCTATGCATGAAGAACTACCCAAGAAACACCCTTCACCAACCCCACCTTACACCTTTAAACCTTCAACATCTCAACCTTTACCTGCTACACCTACACCAACTAAACCTAACATTCCTTATCCATCTCGCTTAGACAAGGCCAAACTGCAAACCAAGGATGACATTTAAGTGTCGAACTATTTGAAGAAGATTTTGGGACGGGCCATCACCTTTAGCCTTGTTGAAGCTCTTGCACAAATGCCTAAATTTGTTAAGATGTTTAAGGAATTGCTTAATAAGAAGGAGAAGATGGCCGAGTTTGTTAATACTCGATTGAATGAAAACTGTTCTGCTGTCCTTCTTAAAGAACTTCTGGAGAAACTTGGAGATCCCGGTCGTTTTGTGCTACCATGTACTTTTAACCAAACCGAAGAATTTACTTCCTTAGCTGATCTCGGGGAAAGTATAAATTTGATGCCTTTAAGTGTTTGGAAAAAGTTATCATTACCCGATCTTACACCAACAAAGATGACTCTTGAGCTAGCAAATCGCACTCTCGCTTACCTCGTTGGTATTGCCGAAGATGTATTCATTAAAGTTGGCACCTTCACTTTTCCGGTCAACTTTGTTGTTGTTGATTATGAAATGAACCCTCGTATTCCGTTAATACTTGGTCGGCCATTCTTGAGAACCGGAAAAGCCTTAGTCGATGTTTCCGAAGGTGAGTTAATCTTAAGAGTCGGGAATGATGCACAAGTATTTAAAATAGGGAAGATCACAACCAAACCCAATGGAAGAGAATCCGCGAATGTGATTAATGTGCTTGATGATTTTGTCGTCTACAATAATCCTCTCTTCGAGTCTTGCTATGACAATCCACTGTTCCAAGATGATGTGGATGATTCTCTCTCCAATTTAGATCCCCCAGCAATTCATGAATCTCCTCCAATTTATGATGACTATGATGATGATTCTAGTTCTGACATGGATGATTCTGATGATTTTTCTTCTGAGTATAAAGACATGCCAACATATGATGATTTTGATTTTGACGATGTCCATACTCTTTCGAGTGATTCTTCACATGATGACCTTGCACCTACTTTTGATGAAGATCCTCCGCCAACAATGATTGATCCTACTTTGGATGACTACTCATTTGAGGAAGACTTTGCTACTTTTCTCAACACATACTTCCCAAATGAGAGTGATTCTCCTCCTTTGGACTTTGATGATTATGGTCTTTATCCTCCTTTGGATATGAAGAAACCCGTTTCAAAGGAGAAGAAGCCGGCCGACACCGATATCTGTAGCACTTATGTCTTGACACCTCTTTATCCACCTTCTGAGGATGAGATTGTGAGATTTATGAGCGGATCCTCTTCAAGGTCTACTGAGCCTGAGTGTTATTTTCCCCAAAAGGAAAAGGTGTTCGGTCCCGGTATTGCACTTTTTAAGCCATCTCAGTATCCACCTGATGAAATAAAAGAAAAGATTTTTGGAACTTATGGAGATATGCTTGTACCTCATCATACTTGCTACCGCCGTGCTCAATCTCTGCTTAAGGGAACCTTGCATACTCTTCTTTGGCTTGCCTTGTTCGCCTTAAGCTTGTGCTATTTGATGGACGAAAACCATGTATTTGATCCGGGTGGATGTCTTTCAAGTTTCTTCCTATGCTAATCAAGGTCGATTCAGGCTCACGAATCGGTTAACAAAAACAAGCGCTTCTCGGGAGGCAACCCGCAGTATCTATCCTTTTATTTGTTTTTATAATAAGTGTAGGGGGAGACCCTAGTATGTGTATGTTGTTTTCTTTCTTATCATGTGCAGGGATTCGAGCTTTCAAAGATCCATTCTTGATGACTTTTGATGACCCGTTTACCCGTCTTCCCGGTTCTATCCTAAACTCTTTGATTCTCTATTTTATATTCTTCAATATTCAAATAGGAATCACTTTAGTTGTCCTTTCCTTAGCATGATTTAAACAAAGTGCACAATGTCCTAAGTGTAGGGGAGGTTACTTCCACATGCTTAAACATTGAGGACAATGTTTATATTAAGTGTAGGGGGGACTTCTATCGAAGTAAGTGGTATTTTCCTTGTATTTGTCCTCATTTTAACCGGAAAATTAATTTTTCGACATTTTTCAAAATTTTTAATCTATTTTTGCCTTATAGTTTTTCTTTGTTATAGTTATTTTATTTCTTTGCTAGAATAAATTTTAATAAAGTGGTTTTTATTTTTAAACGTTGTGAATCTTTTGACTCAACCCGAGTTTACTTATCCAAGTTTACTCTAGCTAGTATCCTTAACGTGTTTAAGTCAAGTTTTGCTAGGCTTTTATATAGGGAGCTTTAAAACGAGAAAGTCTTAACTCTTACGGGTTAAGAACAAGAACTTTTCGCAAGTTCCTATAATTGATCCTAGAGAGTCGTTTATCAAGGGAACTTTAAAATGCAATTTTTAAACTTGAAAAAGTCTAAGAATTTGCAAGATCCTATAGATGACTTGAAAACCCAAAACTTTGATTTAATTGGCTAAGCATCCACGAGTCTCATTCCTTGAGATTTTAAATTGTGGAGAACGAGATATGATAGAGTCAATTATAAGTTTGGTATTCTTGAATTTATGTGAGTTGATTATAAGTTTTTTCTCCCATCGCTTGTTAATAAATATAATTGCAATAAATAAGGTTGTACGATTTGAAAAGTTACTTAGCTTCTAGCCCAAGATCGTTTAAAAGTTGCCCGGTATTAATTAGAGTTCATAGCCAAGGCATAACTTATTGAAGCAGGATGCGAAGATTGGCAAGTCCGAAAAGGCCCTAACAAGGCATGAGGGCTACATTTTGTTGCTAAAGATCCCAACTGATGTGAAGAATCATTTATCAAAAATCGATATGAAGGATCGAGACACACGACGAAAAGCAAATACTCCCCTAAAGATCATGGAGAAGTCTATCCAAAAAGGCCCTAACAAGGTATGAGGATAAATAGATCCAAGTCCTAAAAGGAGGCGGATCGTTGTATATCAAAATCCCAAATAAAGATTGGAGAAAAATGAAGAAGTCGTGGTCCAAATATGAAGAATCTCTCAAAAAGTTCAGGCTAAGAAATTCCTATTACGAAGAGAAGACCATTATTTCATGAACGTCTCTCAAGATTCGAAGTATGAAGTCACTGCCAAATATCGGTCCGAGAAAGGTCTTAAATCGTGAAGCGAGTTATGCCAAGATATGAACTTTATGAGGTCTCGAGAAGCAGTTTTAAAAGATTTTTTCCTTTAGCTAACTATTGATTAAATCGTCCTACTTTATTTTCAGCCTAAATAACTATCGAAATAAGTCAACAATGCATCCTCGTGATCATTCAAGACAACAATAAAATATAAGAGATACACCTAGGAATAAGGGAGTCTAAGTAAATAATTAGCCCACATGAGTTTGTGTTAGTTTGCTAACTTATAATAACAATGATCTCGTTTTTAAGCTTGGTATGGGGGACGTGAAACTTGAGGATGATAATCATTCATGACATTTCCAAAACCCTAAGGTAAGTTTTTGATCTTTTTACTTATTTTCTTCCTTTAAATATTTTGTCTCTTTAATAAAGGCCATTGTGGATTTATTATGATGGAAAAATGTAAAACTTGCTTTGTAACTAATGCATTGCATGAGGACATTGCAATGGTCACGTGTAGGGGATTTGATAGGTGTGAAAATACCCATCCTTTTACCGCTTAACTATAATAATAACCAAACCAAAACGTGTATTTTATGTCGTAAATGTCAGAATTATGCGTGGTTTGTGTTTTTGTTGTGATTTAGGATCAAAATATGAAAATGGAAGAAAACATGGGCTTTCACGGGCTTTTATCGAAGAAAAAGACAAAAGACGAAGTCAAAAGATCAAGAGTGCAAAAAGAACGGATGTCCAAGGCCTATTCTGAAAATTTATCAAAGAAAAAGTCTAAAGACGTAAGTTTAATAAAAGCCGAAGAACTCAAGTCTAAATTAATGAAGAAATTACAAGACGAGTTCAAATAATCCCGAGACAAAGTCGAAAAGGTCGAAGAATTTAGAAGACGAGAAAGAAAGAAAGAAGGAAGCAACACATGCTTAACCTCCCTAATCACTATAAATACCCTCCTAATGACACATTAGGAGGTGTTAGCTAATTTGACACATTAGTCTTTCCAATTTATTTTCCAAGCACCTTCATATTGTCATTTACTTAATTGTCATTTAATTACCTTGTCTTGCACCTTTAATTTGTAAGTTTATTTAATTCTTGCTTTTACTTTTATTGTTGAATCTTTAATTTTAATCAAGTTTTATATTAATCTCTCCTTCTACCTTTCTTATTTTTGTTAATCTTTATGCTTATTATCTTATTGTCATGCTTATTTGATTAATTGTTATGTTTTTATGTGTTTGATTGTGTTAGCTTATTGATTTTATAGCTTATTGTGTGTTTGATTTGATTTTAGTTAAGTGTTTTTATTAGTTTATTTTATTAAAAGTTGATTTTTAATTTTTAGATTTATTAGTGTTTTTCAAGTCTTTAATTTGTGGTTTAATTAGTTTTTCTTAAAAGTGTTTTAGATTAAGTTTTGGTTAATTGCGTATTTGATTTGTGCTTATCTTTGGCTTATTTTCTGATTTTTAGATATTACTGTATCTAATTATTCACTTTTTTGGATTAGGGTTAATTATTCCGAAATTTTCCTTTTCTCTGAATTTGTCATTTTCATGAATTTGTCATTTCTCTGAAAACTAGTTATTCCGAAAAAGTCATTTTTCCGAAATTTTCCTTTTCTCTGAATTTATTGTTTTTCCGAAGATTTTTCTTTTTCTGAAAATTCTGTTATTCCAAAGAAGTTAATATTCCGAAAAAACGATTATTCCGAAAAAGTTAAAAGTTTTGAAACGTGATTATTCCGAAAAACTTGTTTTTCCGAAAAAATGATTGTTCCGAAGAAATGCAAGTTCTAAAATCACTGTAGCTAGCAATTATTCCGAAAAAACAGGACTTCCGAAAAGAACTGTACATATTCCGAAGAAATAGAATCTCCGAAGACCACTGTAGCTTTTCCGAATAAAATTAGCAGCCTACTTGCCTGCTTAGTAACGTTTGGCGCCATTTTCACCAGGCAGCTTGCTAGCTTCCTGCTAGCTTGTTTATTTATTAGTATTGTTCCTTAATTGTTTAGTTTTATCTGAAAATTGTTCCGTTTTTAATTTTGAAAGTTACGTATTTTTAGTTGAATTTTTCGTCTATTTTTATAATTAATATTTTTTCGTAAAGTTTAAGTTTTATCTTTTATTTAGTACCCGCTTTAGGTTTTGCCTTGTTTAGCTTTAAAGTACCATCTTAGTTTTATTTTCTCCTTTTTCATTAAGTAAACTTTATTTTTCAGTCGAAAGTTAATTTATTCGTTTAGTTTCATTTTTATTAATTGTTTTGCCTTAATTTACATTTTATTATTTGTTTCGCTCCTTTATTATTAGTTATTTGTTTTAATTTCTCGTCATTTACTTTTTAATCATTTATAGCTTTATTTACCATGCCTTTTACTTTAAAGTTTTGCAATTTAATTTTACTACAACGACCAATATATTTGTTTTCACCAAAAGACAGTTGAGTCGCACTGTTAACTATTATCAATTCGAAAAGTCTGGACGAACAAATTTTCATACTTGGCAAAAACCTTGTATTGCGATTCAAGGGCATACTTGGATTGATTGATAAAGATGCCTCTGGGACTCTGAGATATCTGAAGACCTAAGAAGAATGATACCTTGCCCATCATTGACATCTTAAACTTGGAAGACATGAGTTTCCCAAACTCGTCGGATAAGGTTTGGGTCGAGGCAGCAAATATAATATCATCAACATATATTTGTACCATAATCATATCTTTACCTCGTTTCTGAATGAACAGCGTGGGATCCACCTTGCCTTTAGCGAAGCCTTGTGTAATGAGTAATTGTGACAATAGATCATATCATGCGCGTGGAGCTTGCTTCAACCCATAGAGAGCCTTCTTAAGCTTGTACACATGATTAGGATAATTAGGATTCACAAAACCATCCGGCTGTTGAACATAGACTTCTTCCTTGATTTCACCATTAAGAAATGCCGTCTTCACATCCATCTGATAGACGATCATATTCATGTGGGCTGCATAAGCGAGGAATAGTCTAATAGCTTCCAAACGGGCAACAGGTGCAAAGGATTCCATAAAGTTGATGCCCAATAATTGCTTGTATCCACGAACTACTAGTCGAGCTTTGTTCTTCAATATTCCGCCTAACTCATCGAGTTTCACCTTGTAAACCCATTTCAAAGTGAGTAACTGCACTTGATCCGGGCATGGGACAAGTTCCCATACTTCAAGACGTATAAATTCATTAAGTTCTTCTTGCATAGCTTCTATCCAACAGGATTGGGTAAAAGCTTCTTGACATGTCTTAGGTTCAACTTCAGTGAGAAAAGCATCAAAATGACAAAACACTACATTTTCTTGTAGTTGACTTCGTGTGGATACCGGACGATTAGGGTCACCAATAATAGAATCTATAGGATGATCCTTTGTCCACTTACTGTCATGTTCACGAATCCGTGGATTGGAGTAAACCGTAGTAGGAGCTTCCTCTGAGGTGGACGAACCGGCTTGATTAGAATCGGGAATTGGTACACCAAAGAATGGAAGTTCACGCATTTGAGCGAATTCCAAATAGTGATCATCATCATCCTCTTCATCATCAATAGGCATGACATGGGTAGTTGAAACATGTGTTGATTGAGAACTACTCGTTGAAGGTATATTTTGACCAATTGTAGGTGCAGACGTATCTGATTGTGCTTCGGTTGCTGGAGTGACAACTTCGGGTACCGGAGCTATTACCTCAGGTTCTGGAGCAACAATACTTGGAGGAGTAAAGAATTCATCAATGAACGGTTAAAACAACGTATCCCATTCATTCCTAGTGGGTGGTATAAATGATGATGAAGTGGGGTTGTTTGGGACAAGACCAGAGCTAATGTTATTGGGTCCCATTTCATGAAGTACGGGTTCAGAGCTGCTTTGCTCAGAAGCCATTGCTGTCAGCTCATCAAAATCAACATTCATAGTTTCGAGGATCTTACGAGACTTACGGTTGTAGATTCGGTATGCCTTCTTTGCGGGTTCATAACCAATGAAAATACCAATATCAGCATTTGGTTGAAGTTTTCCCAAATTGTCACCATCATTATTTGGATAGCAAAGAGAACCAAATACATGAAGATATGATAAATCTGGTACTTTTCCATGGAGAAGCTGATAAGGTGTTTTACCATGGCGTTTACGAATTAGTGACCGGTTTTGGGTGTACACTATTGTGGATACTACTTCTGCCCATAAAAACAATGGAGCCTTTGCGTAAATTAACATCGTTCGAGCAGCTTCTATAAGTGTGAGATTTCGCCTTTCAACGACACTGTTTTGTTGTGGAGTGCGTGCAACGGATGTTCATGAGATATGCCAACTTCTTCATAATAATCACGCAAGATTTGATTCACAAATTCGGTTCCATTATCTGTACGAATGCGTCGGACAGTAGTGTTGAGACGCACTTGAATCATCTTGAGAAATCCGATGGTGAATTTAGGTGCCTCACTTTTTGTTGTAAGAAATTTCACCCATGTAAACCGAGAGTAATCATCGACAATGACAAGGATGTACCTTTTACCACTAAGACTTTCAACACGCATTGGTCCACAAAGATCCATATGCAACAGATAAAGTTTCTCTTGGTTGGTGTCTTCAGTCTTGGGTTTGTATGATTTCTTAGTGATTTTCCCCATTGTACACGCGGAACACAAATGATCCTTGTGAAATGAAAGTTTAGGAAGACCACGAACAAGTTCGTTTTTAGCCAAATGATTAATAGCATCAAAGTTAAGATGAGATAACCGTCGATGCCATAACCATGACTTAGTCTTCGATGCTTTGGAGAGAAGACATACGGGAGAATCGGCCATCATGTCTTGTAGAGACAAAGTATACAAATTATTACCTCGAGTACCTTTCAATAAATCAACCCCTTCCAAATTACAAATGAAGCAGGTATGCTCTTGAAAAGCAACTTCTAGGTTTGCATCACAAAATTGTCCCACAGAAAATAAGTTGTGACCGAGACCTTCCACATAATACACTCTTGAAATAATAACATTCCCAATATGATATTCACCATAACCTATTATCTTTGCAATATGATCATTTCCAAATCTAACCGTACCAAGAAACTTGCTGACGAAATTTCTGAGCTGAGAGCGATCTCCGGTCATATGCTTGGAGCAACTAGAGTCCAAATACTAGAGAACAATTTGGACCACCTGTTTTCAATAACAACAGTAGACAATGCATTGGAAACTATTGGTTCCGGAGTGTTAGCAGATAGAGATATAAGATTATCAGAATTGCTAGCATTTATGAGACCCTTAGATTTCCTGCGTTTTCTAATGTGAATTTTAGCACTAACAGGTTTTATTGTTCCAACTTTCTTAGGTTTTGGATTATTCGCGCGCACTACAGTGGGAGTAGACCTATTTAAAGGGCACTTGGTTCCTACAGTAGTGTCAGTGTTCCTAGTTAAAGGACACGCTTGTGTTTTGGTAGCCTTGGTACTCCTAGTTAAAGGGCACGCTTTCTTCGCTGTAGTGGGAGTGATCCTAGTTAAAGGGCACGCGTTTCCTACTATAGTGAAAGTTCTACCAGTGGGGCGCCACATCCAACCAACTTGGGTTAACACTTTCCTAGTCGGTTTCCATTCTAATCCATTTTTCCGGGCATTCATCTCATTCACATGGTCAACAAGGCAAGAATCATGACGACTAGAAAACATACATCCATTACAATTCCAACATTTCAAATTAAAATTCACAGTAGGCTTAGAACGCACAACCGCAGAGCCTTTAGGTTTAGCTACATGATTCTTTTTATTCAAAACAGAAATAACATTCCTAGGATGGGCTTCTACTTTCTTCTCCACTTGACTACTAGATGGGGGAAAGATCCTATCATTCTTCTTGTTTCTTTTAAGCTTAGATCTTTGAGCCTTAGTAGTGGTACTTACTCCTGTAGAAGGCAACACGGGAATATTAGAAGCTGGTTTTGATTCTGCCTTATCTTTAGTGACCAAAGTTTGAGATGGTTTAGTCCTAGGGCCCTTGTTAAGTGGTGTGACGGCTATAAGGTTCCTTTTGATTGCACTAGAGGACGATGCTGAGACAGTGGCTGCGTTATCCACAACATTCTTACCTTTTAGGGTACGAAGTGTTTCCTTTAACTCAGCCAAAGCCAGATTTTTATCACAAATTTGTTCCCTCAAATCAGATATTTCCACCGACTTTCGATTCAATTGTTCAATCAAGGATTGATTATGTGCAGTGGTATTAGCACATGCGGGCTTTACTGAATCGAAGAGTTGTGTATTTTTCTATTTTAAGTTATCAACTTTGGACAAAATCTTGGAAACTCGATTATCTAGATCAAGTTTTAAATTCTCAGCGGCCTCAGGTATGTTCACATAGTTAAGCTCCTTACATTTCTCAATGTCTATCGGCAATGATTTAGCAACTTTGTCACTTGGCTGACGCTGTTTTGATTGTAAATTCAATCGAAAATTCTTTTCAAAGTTTTCATCATCGATATTGACACCTTCAAATGATGTTTTAAAGATTTCTTGAATAAATTGTTGCTTGCATTCAAGCGAAATACAATGTGTATGAACCTCATCAAAACGTTTTGAAAGCGAAGAATATGAATCTTGAAGCTTTAAAAATTCAGCGTCAGATTCGTGACAAGTACTATCTACCACATTATCCACAGATTCAACATTATGCACAACAGAATCATTATCCACACTTTTATTCACACAGACGGAAACTATATCATGAGACATCACTTTCTTCAGAAGCTGATCATTTTGGCGTGAAACTCGTTCTATTTCAAGTAAACTATTTTCATAAGCATCATCCAGTTCATTGAAAACATGTTTAACTTCTTCTATTTCCAAACGCAAATCTTGATCAAGATTACTTAGACAAACTTTAACATTTTTTACAAACGGAACAATTTCGTCTCGGAACGCAGCTCTATTGTGCTCAAAGTTCCATTCACCTTCCGTTATGGTTGTGGCCGTCGTACGTTCCAAAATGACCTTGTCAAAATCGGCTAAGTGTTGGTGTACCGCTTTTAAGTTAACGGACGCCTTACTTACTGGTGGAATTACCTTCGTTAAATCCGTTTTGACAAGTGTAGAAGACGTACTAGGAGGGTTTTCATTTGACAAACTTTGGGGCACAAGAACTGTCAGTTCAGCTAATTCCTTTTGTAAGCGAATACGTGTCTTTTTAGAAATTTGATCTTTATTAAACTTATCATAATCAATCGTATGGAATTTTGAAAGCACTTTAGAATGAGTTTCTTCCATAAGTGACTGTGTCTCCTTAGAACTACGAACATAAGGTGCTTCTTTCGATTTGCCAATTATGGTCATATCATAAAGACAGGGATTATATTCTTGAGCTTGTTTTGCATAACCGGGATTAGGTGATAAATCTTGAAGACGTTTAAGTTCGAGTTCTTTAAACGATTTAGTTAAAAGATAAACCTTTTATGTGGAAGCGTATTGTTTTAAAAGTTGTTGTTCTTTGAATTTAAGAAGTTTGGTAGCATTAATTTCCGATTCAAACTTTTTAGACTCGAGAGTTTCGAAATCAATTTTAAGTTTCTGAAAATCATTGACAACCGACTCTTTTGCTTTTAATTCAATGGAAAGATTAGCTTTTAATGATTCTATTTCTTTCAAGTGTTCAATCTTTTCAAAACGAAATTGGTCAAATTCAGAGTAAGTTATTTTTTCAGCTTGAGGGACCATTTCAAAAGCTTTGACCTTTTCTTTATGCAACGCAAGCTCAGCGGTTAGGGTGGAATTCGTATCTACGGATTGTCTGAGAGCCATATGCATTTGATCAATAATATGTTTAGACACCATGACCAAATCATGTTGAGCATAAGATTCCATACCTGTCGTAGCATTTGGTTGAGGTTCACTCAAATGTGTACGATTGGATACTACATCATTTGAGTTACTAGTTCCCGAATGCTATTCGAGGTTGTCATTTTCATACCCAACTTGATGTTGGTTTTCATCATTACCAAGATTGGTTGTGGTGGGTACCTCACTAATGACATCAGAACCGTAGTGAGAGAGATTAGCAACGAGAGCAGCTTGGGCCATCACAATCCGAATCATATGCGTCAAGATCATCTGCTTGATAAGCTGCATTATAAGTGGAAACAACTGCAATGCCTTCATTATCTGCTTCCCCTGGGTCTGCAAGAAATGATAATTCCTTTAAATCCAAAATCTTCCCCTTAGACTGAGCATAACCAAATACATCTTCTCACGAAACCATATTGCATCCCTTCTCCTTTTTGGCTGAGTGCATTCCCTAGCCATATGACTTTGTCCTCTACAATTTTAGCAAGTCACAACCTTTTGTAGACCAATAGGGCTTCCATTGTCATTAGCTTGAGAATTCACAGCTTGAGCATTCACAGTCCTTGTAGGAGGTCCATATGAATTTTGCCTTCCCTGAATAGGTTGCACCGTCACTTGACCATCTTGTACAGTGGCTTGTTGTCGAGGATTTGAAGAAGTGCGGAGCTGATTGTTTGTTGGTGGAAATCCTCTAGTTGCAACAAGTTTTGACAAGTAGGCAGTGAGATGGTTTAGAACATCAGTTGGCGTATCATTTGGATTAAAGACCGGTGCTTGGATTGGTGGAAGTTCATTGGAGTAGAAGGCTTGTGCTGGTTGTGCTTCAATTTGAAAATATCCTTGCTGAGGAGTATAACCCATTGGAGAAGTGTTGGCTTGTGATGGTGATGTCTGATGTGGTGGTTGCTGTGGAAAAGATTGTTGATGAACACTTTGTTTAAATGCTTATTGTGGCATCGTTAGTGGTTGATAAGATGGTTGTTGTGGTTGCTGATAGTTGTGTGATGGTGGCTGCTGCAAGTATGATGGTTGTTGATAAGTATAAGCCATGTTTTGTTGAGAAGCATACATTGCAAGGATCATGAACTTGAGGTGTAGACAACCGAGCCTCAATCACATGGCATTCGTGTTGTTGAAGAAAGCTTGAAGTTGATCCACATTGGTGTTATGCAAGTCCTTAGCCAATTTAACATCTGTCACGTATTTTTTCCATTCTGAAGGAAGAGTGTTCAAATACTTGGTGTTCAATTGAAAGGTAGGAATTGCCATGCCATAGATATTAAGCTCATTCAACAATAGGGTAAATCTCAGATAGTAATCCTTGAGAGTCTCCCCTGGGACATAGGCAAACTTATCAAAAGTATCATAAAGCTTACACTCTCGTTGTTGTTTAGTTAACGAGGTGCCTTGCATTAGAACACGAATTCTATCCTATAACTCTTTGGCAACATTATGTTTACTGACGAGTTTGTAGACATCTGGAGGAAGGGATTGGAGAATGATATTTGTAGCTTGTTTATCACACTTGTCTTGTATCTTAGCATCTCCAGTTAGTTCACCCGTTGTGCGAGGACGAGTAACAGCACCTTCCGTCACAGTACCATACACCAATGGTCCATTGAGCACTGATGCCCAAATAAGATGTCCATTCTCCTTGTTCAACATATAAAGTTCCATTCGGGAAGCCCATTCCTCATACATAGTCTTCACCAACATTGGTGGACGATTATCCGTACCCGAGAGGATGGACTTATCCGTAAGAGATGTGTACTCCATTTCAATAAGTTAAGATTTACAAACGTTGATCGAACAATGAGAGAAAGTTAATGTGTTTGTTGTTGTGTGTTAAAACCGAGAAATAATATTGAAATCCCCTAAATTATGTTCTCGATAAACCAAAAATTCCAAGACTAAATTACACACGATTTGTTAAAAAATTTCAAAAAACACGTTTTTGGAAAATCTTGGAAATCTTGTCACTCTATCGGAATGCACAAAACAAGTTCTGTCGCAATACTTGATTGCAATACTTGGTGGCAATAATATAGGAATGCACAAACAGTTTTTGTCGCAATGTCTATCTGAATCCCTATCGCAATGCTTGATCACAATACCTGTCGGAATGTTTGATCGCAATACCTATCGGAATGTTTGATCACAATACCTATCGCAATACCTGTCGGAATGTGTGATCGCAATACCTGTCGGAATGTGTGATCGCAATACCAGTCGGAATGTGGCTAATGAAATTTCGGCAGATTAATGTTTCAATATTGCCTTATACCCGATCGCAATGTACAATGCAAGGAGCTATCGCAATGTACGATCGGAATAAGTGTCGGAGTACCCTTCGATCGCAATGTAGAAACCCTAGGGTTTTGCGATCGCAATGTAGAACCTGCTTACTTTGCGATGGAGACAAACTTTGCGATGGAGACAAACGGACCACTTTTCTCGGAAAGTACACAACCAATTCGGAATATTTAGCCAAGAAACGAGTCAAACACCCAAAAATTTTGTGTTTTTAACCAAAATACCAATACCAAATCACTATAATAAGTAACTATATGAAGTATATCAAGATTAAACCATAAAAAAAACAAAAAAAAATTGGTACTTGTGAATTCGGATCAAAATAGCCGTATAAATCAAGAACACAAACACAAAAACTAAGCAATCATCCCATGGCTCTTGATACCATTTGTAGGATATGTAAATCTTGCTTATGTTTTATAATAAGTGTGAAAACACTTATCCTTTTACCACTTATTTCCAATAATAACAAGACCAAAACGTGTGATTTATGTCATAAAAGTCGGAATTATGTGTGGTTTGTGTTTTTATTGTGTTTTAGGACCAAAAGATGAAAAAGGAAGAAAACACGGGCTTTCACGGGCTTTTATCGAAGAAAACGGGAAAAGACGAAGTCAAAAGATCAAGAGTGCCTAAAAGACGGATGTCCAAGACCTATTCTGAAGATTTATCGTAGAACAAGTCCAGAGACGGAAGTTTAATGAAGTCGAAGAACTCGAGTCTAAATAAATGAAGAAATGTTAAGACGAGTTTAGTTAATCCCGAGACGACATCGAGAAAGACAAATGAATTAAATCGAGTCGAGAAGAAAAAGAAAGAAGAAAGCACCACACATGCACTTCCCACTTCCCTATAAATACCCTCCTAATCACATTAGGAGGGTAGTTAGCTAGTTTTTATTTTTCACTTTTCTTTCTAGTTTTAGAGAGAGAAAGTTCTAAACTTTCTCTCACTAAGTTTTTCATTCTTCCTTTCTTTTAAGCTTTCATCATTTTTGTATTTGGATTCCATTAATCAATTTCAAGTTAAGCTTTGTGTTCTTTAATCTCCTTCTACATTTCTTGACTTACTTTACCTTTGATTTGATTTGCATACTTCATGCGTATGATTTAATGATTTCGTGATTGAAGGAGTATTCTTCTTTGGTTATACTTAAGCTCTTACACGTATAAGTTATAAGCTCGTAATGCTTATTGGCTTATTACAAGTTTTAGCTTATTGATTTTCGGATTTCACAAAGGATTTAGTCATCATAAAAGTTTCTTTCATAAATTGTTTGATTTCCGTTTTGAAAAGTCGCAAGTTTAAGCTTTTTGAATTGTTTTAGGTTCGAGTATAATAGCTTATTGTAGCAGCTTATTGATTTTTAAAATTTGCCACCAATTTCGGATTAAGTTAGCTTCCATCGCAAACTTGGGGTTTTCACACATTCCGACGGGTTTCTACACATTCTGATAGACTTCAGTGTTTTGATCGCAATAACCCATTAGGGTTTTACTTTGCGATCGGGTGGCTATTTCCCCCTTATTCCGACCTGGGTTGCGATCGCTCATTGCGATCGCACATTCCGACGGGACTAAGGTCTTGTTAAGACGAAGTGCTGCCCATTTTTCGACAGTAACATTGCGATAGTTAGCTTTCCGATAGATGCACATTGCGATAGAAGTTTTTACAACATTCCGATATGGATCTTTGCGATCCAAAAACATTCCGATGGACCTTTGTATTGATTATTCCGATGGCTTATTCTAGTGATATTCCGATGGTTATGATTTGGTGCATTCTGACAGAAATGGATTGTTATATTGCGATGGAACATGTTTTTAAGTTTTAAAGTTTTTACTTAAAGTTTTTCTACATAACTTTTAGTTTAGTTTAATTCTTAAACACTTTAACTTTACTCAACGACATTTTCATACTTGTAGTAAAACTTAGATAAACAAACCAAACCATTCTCTTGTTCACCAAAAGACGATTGAGTCGCACTTTAGACCGATATTCAATTCGAAGAGACTTGGGACAACGAATTTTGATACGTGGTGTAAAGCCGTGTATTAAATGGCGCCGTTGCCGGCTCTTTTCGTTAAGATTAACGGTTTTTAGTGAGAGACGCACTGAATTTTGAGATCCGTTCTTTGAACGTTATTTTCATTGCTTTAAAAAATTTCAAAAATCCTAAAAAAAATAAAAAAAATACAAAACTCTTAAAAAATACAAAAACATTAAAAAATCATAAAAAGCAATTCTTTTCTAAAGGTTTGCACCAAAAGGATTATATAGATATTCTTTGTGTATATTTTTCTGCTGCAGATGTATGCGTACTAGATCTTCGAACTATTCTAAGCCCGAGACTCGTGAAGATTTAGATATGGCTGGTGTTAATAACAACAATAACAACCCACCTCAACCCAATTTGAATAACATCAACAACAACAATGTCCTCCTACCTGATTTACGCACAATGGAGGAATTGTGTCAACCCACCATGAACGGACGCGGAGGCCCGATTGTGCCAATGCACTTCACGGCTCAGGAGTTTTCGTTGAAGCATCACATGATCCAACAAGTGCAAACGAACCCATTTCGTGGAATTCCGGATGATGATGCCAACAAACACCTCGACAAATTCATTACCATCACCCAGAGCATGAAGTGCCCCGTTGTTTCTATGGATGACCTTCGCCTTCAACTTTTTCCCCACTCGCTTTCTCACCATGCCGAAAAATGGTTTGACCGTCTCCTGAAGAATTCTATTCATACGTGGAATGACATGACTCAACGCTTTTTGTCGCGCTACTTCCCCCCATCCATGGTCACTAGCCTTCGTAACCAAATCAGTGGATTCATGCAAGACAATGATGAATCGCTCTTTGATGCTTGGGAACGATACAATTATTTGATCGACTGCTGTCCAAATCACAACATGCTCCCCGTCACTCTCATTGATACCTTCTACAATGGTCTCACTTTTCGTGATCGTGACACGATCAACGCCGTCGCCGGTGGTACTTTTATGAAAAGGAGACCGGAGGAGTGTCGAGAGTTGATTGAAAACATGACTACTCATCACAAGAATTGGCATTCATCCGCATCCTCAAGATCTAACTCGAGAGTCAATGTTTCTTCTACTACTTCCAATCCTGAGATGACTGAAATTTCTCGACAACTCGCTGAGATGAACAAGAATTTCATGACCATGGCCACAAACCACTTTCAACAAGCTAAAGCCGTTGCTATTTCTTGTGACACATGTGGTGGTCCTCATTCTTATAATGATTGTCCTTCTACCCAAGGCAATTTTTCTGAAAATGTTAACGCAGCATACGGTACTTATCCCACGGGAGGCTATTAAGCTCGTCCTCAAGGAGACCGTAGCTTGCTAAGTTATCGTTCCAACAATTATCTTGCTCCACCTGGTTTCCCTCCTGCAAGCCAAAACCAACAACAAAGCTATAACCGAAATAATCAATCCCAACCTCGTGCTAACAATCAATATCAATCCCAAAGAAACCCATACCCAACTCAAGGAAATTCTCAAGCCTACCAAGCTCCACCTCTCAATCAACCGATAGCATTAAATCAAGACGTCGAAACGTTCATGAAGACTAATCAGGAGCTGGTGACGAATCTTCAGAGTCAAGTCATCAACTTGAAGGGCGAAATGGCGAAACAAGGGAGCGATATTCGAGCCGAGCTAAGGAATGACATGGCAAAACAAAGCAATGAAATTCGTGCCGACATTAGAGATTCTTTCAGCACTCAAGCGCTTAACATTCGTGATATGATTGGTTCGCTCATCCAAGGTAATCAAACCTCTTCTTCGGGTACTCTTCCAAGTAACATCGTTGTGAATCCAAGAGGGGAGATGAAAGCAATCACCACTCGTAGTGGAAAAGGATATACGGAACCCGAGCTTCCTACACCTCCACCCGTGATTGTGAACAAGGAAAAAGAGCAACTTTCCCCACCTCCTTCACCTTCTATCCCCATTTCCCCACCACCCGTGGTTGTGAGTGATCATATTCCCCTAAAGCCTTCTTCTTCATCCAATATACCTTATCCTTCAAGGTTGAGGAAAGAGAAGCAAAAGAGCAAGGATGATATTCAGGTTTCAAACTCTTTAAAAATGTTTAAACAATTGAATTTTAACATCTCCTTTGCCGAGGCTCTCGCTCACATGCCCAAATACGCTAAGATGTTTAAAGATCTTCTAAGTGATAAGGAAAAACTTCTTGACATTGCTCAGACCCAACTTAATGAGAATTGCTCCGCAGTGCTCTTAAGGAAATTGCCCACCAAACTTGGTGATCCGGGTCGCTTCTTGATTCCTTGCAACTTCCCGGGAGTAGAGAATTACATGGCCCTAGCCGATCTAGGTGCCAGTATAAACTTAATGCCTTTAAGTGTTTGGAAGCAATTATCTCTCCCCAAGCTAGTCCCCACCAAAATGACTTTAGAATTAGCTAACCGTACGGTTGCTTATCCAGTGGGGATAGCCGAAGACGTCTTCGTTGGTGTCGACAAATTCACCTTCCTGGCGGATTTTGTTGTCGTTGACTACGAGATGGATCCTCGTGTTCCATTAATCATTGGACGTCCCTTCCTGAGGACCGGTCGCACTCTCATTGATGTAGCCGCGGGCGAAATAATCATGAGAGTTGGTGAAGATAAAATTGTCTTCAACATGGGTAAGATTTCTAAGCAACCTTATTCATATGAGAGTGTTAATGCTATTGATGTTCTCGATGAGGCTTGTGATGAACATTTTCATGATGCTTGCAAAAGTACTCTTTCTTCTCTACCCAACGTTGAGACCGTTGCCTCAATTGCTCCGGCATTGACTCCTTTTGGAGAAAGTGACTTGGATGATTTCGAAGCTAGCTTGGGTCCTCTCGATATTAAGTACGATAATTCGTCCACCAATTGGGATGAAGACATTCGTACTATTGAGAGACTTCTCAATGAAGACCCGTTTTCTCCTCCTTCTCCTAACGAGGTGACTAATGATGATCCATCGTTAGTGACACCATCTATTGAGGATCCTCCTACTCTTGAGCTTAAGGACCTACCTCCTCATCTTGAGTACGTTTTCCTTGAAGACAACGAGAAGTTACCGGTCATCATCGCAAAGGACCTGAAAGAAGAAGAAAAAGCCCAACTTGTCGCCGTGTTGAAGAAGCATAAACGAGCTATCGCTTGGAAAATCTCCGACATTCGTGGAATTGATCCTCATTTTTGCAAACATAAAATTCTCATGGAGGACGACTTTAAGCCCACAATTCAAAGCCAAAGAAGGGTGAATCCTAAAATCCATGAAGTTATCAAAAAAGAGGTTATCAAACTTCTTGATGCGGGTATGATTTACCCTATTTCGGATTCACCATGGGTTAGTCCAGTCCATTGTGTGCCTAAGAAAGGCGGAATCACCGTTGTGCCCAATCAAAACAACGAGTTGATTCCTACCCGTCTCGTTACTGGGTGGAGAGTTTGTATAGACTACCGAAAACTCAATGATGCCACGAGAAAGGATCATTTCCCTCTACCTTTTATGGACCAAATGCTTGAACGTTTAGCGGGTAATGAATATTACTTCTTTCTTGATGGTTTCTCGGGTTATTTCCAAATACCCATCGATCCCCAAGATCAAGAGAATACAACATTCACTTGTCCCTATGGCACATTTGCCTACAAAAGGATGCCTTTTGGCTTATGAAATGCCCCCGGGACTTTCCAAAGGTGCATGTTGGCTATCTTCCATGACATGGTTGAGCAAACCATGGAAGTCTTCATGTATGATTTCTCGGTCTTTGGGGATTCCTTCTCTTCTTGCCTTGCCAATTTGGAACGTATGCTTAAGCGGTGCGAAGACACTCGCCTTGTTCTGAATTGGGAAAATGCCATTTTATGGTAAAAGAAGGCATTGTGCTAGGACACAATATCTCTAACGCCGGTCTTGAAGTCGACCGTGCTAAAGTAGATGTCATAGCCAAATTACCTCCACCTTCAACCGTGAAGGGTGTGAGAAGTTTTCTGGGTCATGCGGGCTTCTATCGTCGATTCATTCAGGATTTTTCTAAAATCGCTCGCCCGATGACCCACCTCTTGGAAAAAGATACTCCTTTTATCTTTTCTAAAGAGTGTATCGAAGCCTTCAGTCTTCTTAAGGATAAGCTAACCAAGGCACCGGTCTTGGTTACCCCTAATTGGGAGCTACCTTTTGAATTGACGTGCGATGCTAGCGACTTTGCTATTGGTGCGGTTTTGGGCCAAAGAGTGAATAAACACTTCCAACCAATCCACTATGCTAGCAAAACAATGACGGGGGCTCAATTGCATTATACGACAACCGAAAAAGAGCTTTTAGCTGTTGTCTATGCTTTTGAAAAATTTCGCCCCTATCTTGTTTTATCCACCACCATCGTGTACACGGACCATTCCGCGTTGAAGTACTTGATGACAAAACACGACTCCAAGCCAAGACTTCTCCACTGGGTTTTACTCCTTCAAGAATTCAACATTGAAATTCGTGACAAGAAGGGTGCTGAAAACCTAGCCGCGGATCATCTGAGTCGACTTGAGGATCCATACCAAGGGGATCATCCGAACAAAGAGATCAATGACTCTTTCCCCCTTGAGACCTTAATGTCTATAAATCTCAATCTTGATGACACCCCGTGGTTTGCGGATATTGCAAACTACTTAGCGGGTGGTATTCTCATCAAAGGGTTAACATCCCAACAAAAGAAGAAGTTCTTGAATGATGTTAAGACTTACTTTTGGGATGACCCTTATCTATTCAAACAATGTGCTGATTTGATCATTCGTCGATGTGTTGACGGACCGGCAGCTTTTGACATTCTCCAGGCTTGCCACAAAGGACCCACCGGTGGTCACTTTTGTCCCAACTACACCGCTAAGAAAGTGTTTGATTCTGGATTCTATTGGCCCACCATTTATCGTGACGCTCACGAAATGGTTAAGCATTGTGATGCTTGCCAACGCCAAGGCAAGATCACACATAAGGATGAGATGCCTCAAAATTTCATACAAGAATGTGAAATCTTTGACGTATGGGGCATCGACTTTATGGGGCCATTTCCATCATCCAAAGGGAACAAGTACATCCTCGTCGCCGTCGACTACGTTTCTAAATGGGTGGAAGCTAAGGCTCTCCCTACGAACGATGCGAGGGTGGTTGTGAACTTTTTGAAGCAGCTTTTCGCTCGATTCGGCGTTCCTCGTGCTATTATCAGTGACCGCGGGACTCATTTTTGCAACGATCAATTTGCAAGAGTCATGGCTAAGTATGGTGTTAATCATCGTCTTTCCACTGCCTATCATCCCCAAACCAATGGGCAAGCCGAGATATCCAACCGTGGATTGAAGCGAATTTTGGAGCGTACTGTGGGAGAGCATCGCGCCGCGTGGGCCGATAAGTTAATGATGCTCTGTGGGCTTTCCGTACTGCTTATAAGACCCCGATCGGTTATACGCCTAATCGTCTTGTGTACGGGAAAGCATGCCACCTCCCCATTGAGTTGGAACATAAGGCGCACTGGGCCTTGAAGTGGACTAACTTCGACATCAACAAAGCCGGTGATCATCGCAAGATTCAACTCAACGAGCTCAAGGAACTGGGGAATGAAGCTTACGAGAACTCACTGATCTACAAGGAGAAGACGAAGATCATTCATGACGCAAAAATCAAGAACCGAGAGTTCCACGTTGGTGATCAAGTCTTACTTTTCAACTCTCGGTTGAAGATCTTCTCTGGCAAGTTGAAGAGCCGTTGGTCTGGTCCATTCACCATCGCCTAAGTCTTTTCATATGGGACTATTGAGCTTTCTCAGCCAAATGGGCCCAATTTCAAGGTGAATGGCCAGTGTTTGAAGCTGTACTTTGGTGAGGACATCTCTCATGAGATGATTCCATCCCTCACCACGTTCCCCATGAACTAAATTTGGGTCGAGTCAGGATCGTGACTCGGTTATCAAAAACAAGCGCTTCTCGGGAGGCAACCCGTGTTCTATCCTTTACTGCTTTCATAATAAGTGTAGGGGGAGCCCCGTATGTGTTTGTTGTCTTGTTTCTTGTGCTGTGCAGGGATTAAAGCTTCAAAGATCCACCTTGATGACTTTTGACAAACCGTGATACCGTGTTCCCATCTTCCCGGTTCTATCCTAAACTCTTGTGATTCAATATTTCATATTTTATATGTTCACATTGAATTCACTTTAGTTGTCCTTTCCTTAGCAAGATTTCAACAAAGTGCACAATGTCATAAGTGTAGGGGAGTTTTACTCCCACATGCTTAAACATTGAGGACAATGTTTATCTCAAGTGTAGGGGGGACTTCTATCGAAGTAAGTGGTCTTTTCCATGAATTTGCCCTCATTTTAACCGGAAAATTTGATTTTTCGACATTTTTCAAAATTTTTAATCTATTTTGGCCTAGTTGTATAGTTGTATTTTCCTTTGTTATGTTTATTTTCTTTCCTTGCTAGAATAAATTTTCAATAAAGTGGTTTTAAATTTTTCTTAGTAATGAACATTTTGACTCAACCTGAGTTTACTTATCTAAGTTTACTCTAGCTAGTATCCTTAACGTGTTTAAGTTAAGTTTTGCTAGGCTTTTATATAGGGAGCTATAAAACGCGAAAGTCTTAACTCTCACGGGTTAAGAACAAGAACTTTTCGCAAGTTCCTATAATTGATCCTAGAGAGTTGTTTATCAAGGGAACTTTAAAATGTGATTTCTAAAACTTGAAAAAGTCTAAGAATTTGCAAGATCCTATAGATGACTCGAAAACCCAAAACTTTGATTTAATAGGCTAAGCATCCACGAGTCTCATTCCTTGAGATTTTAAACTGTGGAGATCGAGAGATGATAGAGTCAATTATAAGTTCGGTATTCTTTCGTGAATTTATGTGAGTTAATTATAAGCCTATTATCCCTTCTCTTGTTAATAAATATATCTGCAATAAATAAGGTTGTACCATTTAAAAGGTTACTTAGCTTCTAGCCCAAGATCGTTTAAAAGTTGCTCGGTACGGATTAGAGTTCATAGCCAAGGCATAACTTATTGAAGCGGGATGAGAAGATTGGCGAGTCTGAAAAGGCCCTAACAAGGCATGAGGGCTACATTTTGTTGCTAAAGATCCAAAAGTGATGTGAAGAATCATTTATCGAAAATCAATATGAAGGATCGAGACACACGACGAAAAGCAAAAACTCCCCAAAAGATCATGGAGAAGTCTATCCAAAAAGGCCCTAACAAGGTACGAGGATAAATAGATCCGAATCCTAAAAGGAGGCGGATCGTTGTATATCAAAGTCCAAAATAAATATTGGAGAAAAATGAAGAAGTCGTGGTCCAAAGATGAAGAATCTCTCAAAAACTTCAAGTGAAGAAATTCCTATTATGAATAGAAGACCATAATTTCAAGAACGTCTCTCAAAGATTCGAAGTATGAAGTCGCTGCCAAATATCGGTCCGAGAAAGGTCTCAAATCTTGAAGCGAGTTATGCCAAGATATGAACTTTATGAGGTCCCGAGAAGCAGTTTTAAAAGATTTTGTCCTTTAGCTAACTATTGATTAAATCGTTCACTTTATTTTCGGCCTAAATAACTATCGAAATAAGTCAAACAATGCATCCTCGTGATCATTCAAGACAAAAATAAAATATAAGAGATACACCTAGGAATAAGGGAGTCTTAGTGAATAATTGGCCCACATGTATTCGTGTTAGTTTGCTAACTTATAATAACAATGATCTCGTTTTTAAGCTTGGTATGGGGAACGTGAAACTTGAGGATGATAAACGTTCATGGCAGCCAAAACCAAATGTAAGTTTTTAATTTCTTTACTTGTTTCTATCTTTTTATGTTTAGTATTTAATAAAGGCCAAGGTGGGTTATTTATGATGGAAAATGTAAACCGTGCTTTAAAATTAATGCATTGTATGAGGGCATTGCAATGGTCAAGTGTAGGGGATTTAATAAGTGTGAAAACACTTATCCTTTTACCACTTATTTCTAATAATAACAAGACCAAAACGTGTGATTTATGTCGTAAAAGTCGGAATTATGCGTGGTTTGTGTTTTTATTGTGTTTTAGGACCAAAAGATGAAAAAGGAAGAAAACGCGGGCTTTCACGGGCTTTTATCGAAGAAAACGGGAAAGACGAAGTCAAAAGATCAAGAGTGCCTAAAAGACGGATGTCCAAGACCTATTCTGAAGATTTATCGTAGAACAATTCCAGAGAGGGAAGTTTAATGAAGTCGAAGAACTCGAGTCTAAATAAATGAAGAAATGTTAAGACGAGTTTAATTAATCCCGAGACGACATCGAGAAAGACAAATGAATTAAATCGAGTCGAGAAGAAAAAGAAAGAAGAAAGCACCACACATGCACTTCCCACTTCCCTATAAATACCCTCCTAATCACATTAGGAGGGTAGTTAGCTAGTTTTTATTTTTCACTTTTCTTTCTAGTTTTAGAGAGAGAAAGTTCTAAACTTTCTCTCACTAAGTTTTTCATTCTTCCTTTCTTTTAAGCTTTCATCATTTTTGTATTTGGATTCCATTAATCAATTTCAAGTTAAGCTTTGTGTTCTTTAATCTCCTTCTACATTTCTTGACTTACTTTACCTTTGATCCGATTTACATACTTCATGCGTATGATTTAATGATTTCGTGATTGAAGGAGTATTCTTCTTTGGTTATACTTAAGCTCTTACACGTATAAGTTATAAGCTCGTAATGCTTATTGGCTTATTACAAGTTTTAGCTTATTGATTTTCGGATTTCACAAAGGATTTAGTCATCATAAAAGTTTCTTTCATAAATTGTTTGATTTCCTTTTTGAAAAGTCGCAAGTTTAAGCTTTTTGAATTGTTTTAGGTTCGAGTAGAATAGCTTATTGTAGCAGCTTATTGAGTTTTAAAATTTGCCACCAATTTCGGATTAAGTTAGCTTCCATCGCAAACTTGGGGTTTTTACACATTCCGACGGGTTTCTACACATTCCGATAGACTTCAGTGTTTTGATCGCAATAACCCATTAGTTTTACTTTGCGATCGGGTGGCTATTTCCCCTTTATTCTGATCTGGGTTGCGATCGCTCATTGCGATCGCACATTCCGACGGGACTAAGGTCTTGTTAAGACGAAGTGCTGCCCATTTTTCGACAGTAACATTGCGATAGTTAGCTTTCCGATAGATGCACATTGCGATAGAAGTTTTTACAACATTCCGATCTGGATCTCTACGATCCAAAAACATTCCGATGGACCTTTGTATTGATTATTCCGATGGCTTATTCTAGTGATATTCCGATGGTTATGATTTGGTGCATTCCGACAGAAATGAATTGTTATATTGCGATGGAACATGTTTTTAAGTTTTAAAGTTTTTACTTAAAGTTTTTCTACATAACTTTTAGTTTAGTTTAATTATTAAACACTTTAACTTTACTCAACGACATTTTCATACTTGTAGTTAAACTTAGATAAACAAACCAAACCATTCTCTTGTTCACCAAAAGACGATTGAGTCGCACTTTAGACCGATATTCAATTCGAAGAGACTTGGGACAACGAATTTTGATACGTGGTGTAAAGCCGTGTATTATTTTAGAGAGAGAAAGAGATAGAGAGATGATGGAGTTCACACACTTCTAGAGAGAGAAAATGAAAGATTACTATGTGTAAATTATGAAAACCACCACCCTCTCCATCAAAGGAGAGGGTTTATATACCCAAACCCATGAGATGGGCTTGGGTTTACATTAGGCCGCCGGCCCATACATTTCATGGGCTCGGTTTTGGGCTTTGTTTAATAAATGTAAATAACTAAACTACGAGCTATTACATGGACTATTGTTGGATTGACCGATCCTTCTTAATACGTAAAACGTATTTCCAACACGCCATACGGAGTTATGGAGGTAACCTTTATACCCTAGTCATAGTTGACGACTATTCTAGATTCACTTGGACTAAATTTTTGGCGTCTAAGAATGAGGCTTTCGATCACTTCAAAATCTTTGCTCGAAGAATCCAAAATCAACCAGGATGTTCAATTGTCTCTATTAGGGCGGATCATGGTATGGAATTTGATAAGAAGTGCAATTCGGTGCCTTTTGTGAAGCTCATGGTATTACCCATAACTTCTCGGCTCCTCGCACTCCTCAATCGAATGGGGTAGTTGAAAGGAAGAATAGGACCCTCCAAGAGATTAGTAGGACGATGTTAAATGAGCAATCTTTGCCTCAAAAAATTTGGTGCAATATCGTAGACACATCGACCTATATTCTCAACCGAACTCTTATTCGACCTTTCCTAGGAATGACCCCCTATGAGATTCTTAAAGGTAAGAATCCTTCATTGGATTACTTTAGGGTGTTTGGAAGCAAGTGCTTCATTCTCAACACCAAAGATTACCTTACTAAGTTCGACCCAAAGTCGTACGAAGGTATCTTTTTTGGTTATTCCCAAACTAGCAAAGCCTACATAGTCCTCAATAGAACCTCGGGTGTAATTGAAGAATCACTTAACGTGACATTCGATGAAACCCCTCCTTCATCTAAGACATCACCTTTGGTAGATGATGACTTGGATGAAATAGACATAGTCAAAGCCAAAGATGTTAGAAACATAGGATTTGAAGGACTTAAGTTGAAAAGGGAGTAAACATTAAGGATTCAAAAGATCATGCTCTCGACAATGTCATAGACGAATTAAATCAAAGGACCCTAAGATCTCAAGTCCAAAATCAAAGTAACTTCTTTTGTTTCGTCTCCTTGATTGAACCAAAGAATGTTAAAGAAGCTTTGATGGATGAGAGTTGGGTCATCGCCATACAAGAAGAATTGAATCAATTCATTGCTAATGACGTTTGGGAACTTGTTCCTCCACCTAGAAGTTCGACCATCATAGGAACCAAATGGGTATAGAAGAATAAGTTAGACGAAAATGGTGTTGTGTCTCATAACAAGGCTAGACTTATAGCTCAAGGCTATAATCAACAAGAAGGTATTGATCATGACAAGACATACGCACCCGTAGCAAGATTAGAATCCATTAGAATCCTTTTAGCCTACGCTTGTGCCTTAGAGTTTAAGCTTCAACAAATGGCTGTAAATAGTGCATTTCTTAACGGTTTGATCAATGAGGAGGTATATGTGGATCAACCTCACGGCTTCATTGATTTTGAGAAACCATATCATGTTTACAAGCTTAAGAAATCTCTTTATGGTCTCAAACAAGCACCCAAATCTTGGTATGATAGACTTAAAGTGTTTCTTGTAAAACATGAGTATACCATGGGGATGGTAGACAATACGCTCTTTACAAAGAAGAAAGTTTCTCACCTCATTATCGTACAAATATATGTTGATGACATTATATTTAGTTCAACTTGTCAATCATTATGTGATGACTTTGCCAAAATCATGCATGATGAGTTTGAAATGAGTATGATGGGAGAACTTAACTTCTTTTTAGGATTCCAAATTAAATAAATGGACGATGGTATTTTCTTTAATCAATCCAAGTATGTTAATGAAATGCTAAAGGAATTTGGATTAGAAGACTCTAGGCCAATGAAGACCCCTATGACCTCGGATACTAAACTCACCGTAGATGATGATTGTGAGTCGGTAGAGAACACCAAATATAGAGGTATGATTGGTAGTTTGTTATACCTAACGGCAAGTCGACCGGATATCATGTTTAGTGTTTGCCTTTGTTCTCGCTTCCAAGAGGCTCCCAAACCTCTCATCTTGAAGCGGTTAAGCGTATCTTCCGATACATTAAGGGCACTATACATTTAGGATTATGATATCCTAAAGGGACTGGCGTAGAAACCATCGTCTACGCGGACTCGGATCATGCAGGAGACTATGTGGACAAGAAAAGCACTAGTGGAGTTTGTACCTTCATGGGTTGTTGTTTAACTTCTTGGTTCTCCAAGAAACAAACCGCTCTTACTATATCCACCACGGAAGCCGAGTATGTGAGTGTCGGTAAAGCTTGTCAACAAGCTCTATGGATGAAGCAAGCGCTTGTTGATTACGAGATTTCTCTTGATGATGTTCCCATCATGTGCGACAATAAGGGTGCAATAGACCTTAGCAAGAAACCTGTGCAACATTCACGAACCAAGCACATAGAGATTCGCCACCATTTCCTTAGGGATAATGTTCAAAAGGGGAACATTACGATTAAGAAGGTTCCCTCGGTAGATAACTTAGCCGATATCTTCACTAAGCCACTTAAGAGGGAACCTTTTAATTATTTACGTCTAGGTCTAGGTTTAATGGAACACATTCCTTAATTTCGCATTTTATTAATCGAGTCTTTTTCTCTTTTGAGTCTCTTCTTTCTTTGAGCAATTGAGTCTTATGATCTCTTTTTGGAAAACCTCTCTTCTCTTTTTTCAAAATTCTCAAAGTTCTTTCGAAAATCGTCGAGAAATGTTTTTGCATTGTTAATTCAATCTAAAAACTTTTTTTATAGTTTCTTGCTATTAATAATGAGCTTACATAATTCATATGTACGTGTCTCTCAAATATAGCAAGAATAAAAGAGAACTATGGAGTATCATTATGTCATGACTTATTGTCTAGCTCTACACATCTCCAACATCGATTTTCTTTAAAAATCCATGTATTTTGGTCAAAACCTTGTTTGGTGAGTTCTTGTGTGTTTTCTTTGTCTATCTTTGCTTTTTAGCATATCTTTATGATTAGTTAGACTAAAAAAATAGGATTTGCTGAATTAGAAAATCTCCTCATCACCAAAATCAACCCTCTGTGGGTGGTTCTTGATAGAAACCGCGGCTCCATATCGATATGAAACCACCGGTGGAGAAAAGGAACCGCGTACAGTGCTTCCTATTTCGGGTATTTCTGAAACTATAAATTTGTTCCAACACTTTTTAGAATCTTTGTTTCAACCCTTTGACCACCCTCAAAATAACTTGAGCTTTCTCTATTTAACCCTAAGCATTTTGTATCATCTCTCAAATCAAAATGTATTATTCTCCAAATGAAAGCATTTATTCTCCTCCATTTTCTCCAATTGCTTTCAATCCCTATCACCCATGAACACTCAAAATCACATCTCTTATCCTTCTAAGAATGTTGATTGTGGAACTTATTTTCTTCCACCTCTACCCTTTAGTGTTCTTCCTCCTTCACAGGATAATGTCATGCATCATGGAACATATGGTCATTGTTGTCAATATCAACATCTTGCTATGGCTCATATCTATGAGGAGTTGAATTACATTAAAAGTCTTTTAGTCAAATCTTCTCTTCACTATGACTATGAGATCACTACCAAGCCACCACCACCTCCTTCTGCAACTACCTTGTATTTTATCTAAGCATTGGTTGCTTATCTTCAAGACATCTAGTTCAAGCAAATCTTAGAGTTCTAGTTTAACTAAGATTAGATTTATGCTTTTGGCTTGTTTTATTTTTACACACATCTTTGTATGTTTTGTTTCCTTGTATCTTTTATTCATGTTTTCCTTTTAGCATGACTTATATTGGTCTCTTCTCTTTTTTTTGTGACCTTTGATATATCTTGTTAGGTGTTTCTTCTCTTCTACTAACCCTTCTATGTAGCTTGTCACCATATCTCGATTCCTTGGTGCCCCAAGCAAGGGGGAGTAAGCACCAAGGGGGAGCTTTTCAAAGTCCGATTCTCTTCTACAAAGACTTTTGCAACATTTTTTATTCGACAAAGGGGGAGAAGTGAAATAAACTCGTCTTCGAAAATCTTATTTTTCTTGTGATTGAGTTTATGTATTGTCGAAATCAAAAAAGGGGAGATTGTTAATGCAATGATGCCTAAAAACATTACTTGAATTTTTCGGTCTCGCTTTGTTTTGATTACGACAATATGTAAAAACAAGCATTTACGAAAACAACGAAAAACGAATTCTTGAGTTCAAGTATTTTTCATTTCTACTATTATCACTTAAGGTATGTACAAACAAGTACTCATCCTAATTAAGTGATCAAGGATTTAATCTTTTTTTAAAACTCACTTTTTATTAAGTGTGACAAGTTTTTATTAAACTTTCTTTTTAAGAAAATGTTTTATTTTTTGAAAATTTGAAAATTTGAAAATGGCATATTCTATCTTGGTTTGGAATATCCTTTCAGGATATTTTAATCACCAGATTCGAACCATACCACTAAAAGACAAAAAGGAATGGAGTCTACTCCGGCGGTTCCTTAAGTGGCTATGCGGTTCCTTATCGATAAGGAACCGTGGGCTGCAATAAAGAACTGCGGGCAGATATAGCCGTTGGAGCCTTGTATTATAAATAGTTGTGTACGGTTTCTCCACCTTAAGGAGCTTGTTGATTAGTTAACTCTCGAGTAAGGATTACTCGAGGAGTGGAGTAGGGACGGGGAGTAAGCTTCGTTGCCGAACCACTATAAATCCTTGGTGTTTGGTTTGATCTTTCTTTCCCTTATCTCTTTACATTCATTATTATTTATACTTGTGATTATTAGTTTAGTTGCATTATACCTTGTTTATATTGTGTATAAGAAGGTTTCACATAATTTCTTAAGTCTAAGTTTTTGAAAAGGATTTTTAAAAACCATCTTTTGACAAGTAAATTTTAAGAAACTATTCAACCCCCCTTCTAGTTTCTACAATCTTGACCAAATAGTGACATGAATACCGGTTTGAATAAAAGTTCAACGCGAGTTCCTCTTAAATCGTCATTTGAAAGAACTTGAAGGTGTGACAGGAGTGATTTAAAGTGTGTCATGCATCATTCTTTTGCTTTCGACATCTTGCTTTGAGTGCATGCACATCTTTTGTTACAGAATCCATAATGGGTGTCTCAGTTGATGAAGTGACTTCGGAGCTTAAGTAGACATGGTGTGGTTAGGTTGTGGTTTAAATTCTGAAATTGTGATTTTTTTCTCAGTCCGACATTAAATTTTCCAGTCCGATATAACGGTAAGAGAGAAAATTTTGTAATTGCCAAATTTTGAAATCGAGTTAGAAAAATCCTAAAACTAGTAAGGAAAATTTATGAAAAATGAAATTTTTAACGAAAAATAAACCCAAAAAAATTTGAAATTTGGCCTAAAAATTTGAATTTTGGTCCGAAAATTTTAATTTTTTGGTCGAAAATTTTTTCGTATCGCCAAAATTTGAAATCAAAGCTTAAATGGCCTAAAAGTGTTCTAAGAAAAAATAAACTTTGCTTGGGTTTTCCCGCCAAAAAACTCTTTTTTTTTCTTTTTTTTAATCTCGCAATAAAAATCTTTCTACAATCTCGCAATAAAAAATTTCAAACATCTCAGAATAATATGATCTGGCAATAATGGGATTTTGGAATAACTTCACAAGGATCTCGCAATATTCAAATTTCGGAATAACTTCTCAAAGATCTCGCAATATCCAAGATTCCGCAATATCCAAGATGTCGCAATATCTCAAGATTTTCCGCAATAACCAAGAAAATAGAGATCTCGCAATACTAGGACTTACACGTTTATGCAATAACCCAATACAACAAATATCGCAATAACCCTAAACTTTCCGCAATACCCAGGTTTTAAAACCCTAATGATTGCGAGAATAGACACTGAATATTCCGCAATAATTGGATGAATTTTGCAATATTCTCGGAAAATACGTTCACTTTCGCTTCAATCGAGCCAAACGTCCCAAAATTTCGTGTTTTTGGACAATCCAAAGATCCCAAATCACTACCACAACTATGTAGATGATATTGGAAAAGATCAAACCATAAAAAACACGAAAAAAAATTGGATTCGAGTTGTTGATCTTCAAAAATCACATGAACACACTATAAAACAACAAAAGAATCAATAATCTACCCCGTGACGAATGATACCAATTGTTGTACCCATATTAATTCACTTCACCATGGTTGATTGTATGAAATAAGATAGAAAAATAGATGAAATCTAGAGAGAGAAAGAAGAGAGAGAAAATAGAGAGATTGGTTGGAAACTTTGAGAGGATTAGATTAGAAGAGAGAAAAATACAAATGACTAACACTCTTCCTAACATGCTAGGAAGGGTATTTATAGCTGTGCCTTACATGTAGGCTTTATGGGCTATATTGTTTGGGCCGGACTTGAATAATTGCTTAGTACCTTGAAAGAGGCCTTTTAAGCTAGCCATCAAGCCTGTATTGTCACGACTATTCTACTACCTATTACAACGTTCTAATAATCAATACATGATATGTAAAACCCGCATTAAAATACCATGAACAGTACACGTGAACAGTACACACATGAAAATACGATAAAATTAAAAGTTTCCATTTATAATATAATTCACGTGTCACGGTATTTAATAACATGTAGTTACATATATATTATAAATGTGTTAAGTACACGCCGTATAAAAAATAACAACATTAAAACATGAACGATCACGTAAATAATTGAACTCGGGAAAACTACGGGTTTCCCGTGGACTCCCTTTAGGCCGCGGCTACACAAGAGAAAAAGGAAGGGATGGGCTTGGCCCATGCCCCAACTTAAAATCCATCATAAGAAGAGAAAACACAAGAAACTTAAAACATAACTTAGGTTTTACAGAAAAAAATTTCTTCTTGCCTCCTTTTTGCTCTTGTCGTCGGCCACCATAAACAAGAAGGAGAAACCGAACGATTTTCTTTGTTGATTATTCGTGTGTACGTGATCGTGTTTAAAACCTTTTATTTTCCACGTGTTCGGTAAATTAAGCACTTCCTTTTTCTTTTTAATTCTTATGAATTCATGTTAGTTATTTAATTAATCATAAAAACAAGTTAATGAAACACATGGGATTAATTAAATCATGGTAAGGGGTGTTTGGTTATGATTGTGGTTCGGTCAAGGCACCACCGAGAGCCAAAGGGCTCTCAACTTGCGTTCATCACCACCACCGAGACCATAAGGGGTCTCGGCTTGGTTTGGTTTGGCTCGGATGACACAAGAAAACCCTGACTGCATGTCGGGGGTGGGATTTGGTTTAGACCGAGAGCCAACCGAGATCTATAGGGTCTCGGTGGGTTCTTTTGGCTAACAGTGGGAACCGAGCAGCAAGCAAGGGGAAACCGGGTTGAACCGGTGTGAACCGGTGGCCAATCGGTGTGAACCGTGGCTCGGCAGTGGGTACCGCAAGCCACCAGTGGCAACTGGCTAGCCGGTCTAGCCACTGGTAGGGCTGTTTGTTTCGGCTTATGGCTCGGCTTATATGTAAACCGGGTTTTGGGTTCGGGTTAATTTTTAAAACACGGGTTTGGGTCTCAGGTCGATGATTAAAATCAGAAAACATGTTAAATAAATTAATTAATAGACTTTTTAAATTAATTAATTTCATGACTTAGGTTAAATATTCAAATTAATATTACATGTATATCCTAAAGTATTTAACTTAGCTTAATTTAATTAAAACATGTATTTTAATTAAACTCTATATAACGTATAGTTTAATTAGTTAACCAGTTATTTAATTAATAAGCTATAACCATGACTTGTATTATACTATTTAAACTTTACTTATTATTTATAATCCTGCTTATTTCTAATTATGGAAACTTACTATTTTTGGAAACTTTCTATTTTTAGAAACTTATTATTTATGGAAACCTGCTATTTTTAGAAAGTTACTTAGTATTACAATGCAAGTATTATAATACACTAATACATGAATAATACACAATAGAACATGAGAATAACTACAGTTAACACAGTAAACAGTAAAACATGACAGAATATGTATAACAAGCTAATAACACACAAAACTAGTAAAACACACGTAATCCAGACAACTCATACACGTCAATATTTCTTGTGTAGTATTATCCATCAAGGCGGAGTAGTCTTCATCTATTTCATTAGCTTCTACTAGACATAAGGTACGGATTTCCCGTCCTTTAGTAAGGACAATCTCTTCCTTCATTAGGATTTCCCGTATGCAGCCAACTGTTTTCCCCAGTAGTTACAGATTAAATGCTTATGTTTTATTAGTTACCTTAGCCATATACATGCATGACCAGTTTCACCTAGTTATGGAGGTACCATAACCATAACACTAGAGGCACTAGTGTTTTGACTTCACCACGGCGGAGTGATAGCTCGTGGCGTCCATTTCAGTTATTTTGCCATTATATTTATTATGTTATCATGTGGGGCGTATGGGTGCATCCTAGTTACATGTTTCAGTCAGGATTTCATGATGAATGTGGTGTGTGTCTTGCATCCTTCACAAGGAGCTGATCCCTCCTACCCATTACCAATTAATTAGAGGCATCCCCTCTAATTTGCATGACGAGGTCACCCCTCTAAGTATTCATGCATGTTGTTGACCTCATGACCTATATTGGATTTTGGTATATTAACTAATACAGATTTTCATAAGTAACATAAGCTATGTTTTCAGAACTAAAACCAGTAAACATGACAGACAACTAGGTTTTCCAGGACTTATTCATTTCCGCTACTATTCATGCTTTATGCTCTTTATATGCTTTCATATTCTATGTCTTTCATTGCTTTATTGTATATCCGTGCACTAAGCATTATGCTCAGCCGTCTACTTTTCCATATCCCCAAACGGCAGGTACCCAAGGTCGTAAGTAGGAACTCCATAGTATGTGCATTCGGATTGGAAGCTATCCGGCCTCTTTTACCTTATGCATTTATTCTTACTTTTCATACTTTACTTCTTTTGGACATTGTATAGTCCTTTCATTTATAGTACTTAACATTTCTTGTGTGTGAGTTACTAGACTACCGATGTTTGATTCTGGTATTTCTATTTATGGTCATGAATGTTTAGACATTAACCTTGCATGCTTTGATGACACGCCATAATCTACTGTAGCATTCCATCTTAACAAATGGGGTGTTACAATTATGGTATCAGAGCCCAAGGTTTCGACCTGTAGCTCTGTAAAACATGACCTGTGACTTACGGGTAGTCATCAGTGTCTTCCTGGAACTGAAAGTTGTTTTTCATGCATTCATTCATTTTCATTTTTATTTCAAGCATTCATATCATTGTAGCAAGTTTATGACTAAGTAACGGTTGGTACAGGACTGGCCCTATTTAGTCACATGTGCTTTTTTGAAACTTTTAACTTTGGGACCGACCCATAGGCGCCCCCTCGCCATGTCTTTTGTTTTGGGTGAACTGACCATAGGCGTTCACTCTCGCGCATAAAAAAGTTTTTATAAACTGCATCATGCATTTAAAACTGTTTCATGCATTATAAATTGCTTCATTGATTTATAAATTGTTCATGCATTTTATGTCATCTCATTTCAGATTTATGATTTATGTTGCATTTTGTTTTTAAACTGTCAGATGGTGAACTCACGCAATACTCCAGATTTGGCTGCAGCTGTCAATGCAGCTCTGCAAGCCCTCCTTCCCCAACTTCGTAACAAATCAGAGACGAAGTTCATGCGGAATTCCAGGCTCATGGCAATCAGAACAAAAACAACAACAACAATCCTCCACCACCACCACCTGTTACTCTTATGACTTGGTTGGAGCGATTCAACAAACAACGACCCCGTTCGTTTGAGCAGCCTGACAGCCCCAACGAGGTTGTAGCTTGGATTTCTCACATCGAGAAGATTTTCGATGCGATGGGTTGTGACTGTGTTTTCAAGGCAAGAATGGCTTGCTATAAGTTTGAAGGTGATGTGCTGCAGTGGTGGAAGTCAGTCAAGCAGTCCAACGGTGGTGATAATTAGGTTGCGCAGTTGACATGGGACCAATTTAAGGAGATCTTCCTTAATCAGTACTTTCCACATGTTGAGCAAGAGAAGCTCAAGAGGGACTACCACAACATTCGGCAGGTTGCTGGTGAAAAAAGCAACGAGTTCATGCAAAGGTTTCTCCGTTTAGCAGGATTTCTGGGTCCAGCCGCAGGGACTGTTGCGGAGCAAGCTAAGAAGTTTCGCTGGGCACTTCGGTCACCAACATCTTGGTGTGTGCTACTTTCACTACAGTGGCACAAGTGGCCGATACAGCCCGTAAGCTTGAGATGCTTTAGGAACGAGAGGAGTTAGGTGATGACAGAGCAGTGAAGAGGTATCTTCAATCACCAATTGTAGACCTTTCATTTCCATCAGTATTTTCATTTTCATATAATCCTCTGTTCAATCTTATATTGCAGCCAAAAGACTGACGACCGCAAGCCTACGACCGCTCAGTAGCAAGCATCTAAGGGAAATGGCCAGACCAACGACCGTTCTGGTTATGAGAGGCGTGGCGGTAATGATAATTATCGTAACAACGCTAACAACTCAAACAACAATAGGTCCCTACATTAACCTCCTTTCATCTTAAACTATCTTATGTTATGGTATTCTGACACTCCAACAACTGTTAATTCAGGAACAATGGTAACGGCAGTGATCAGGGCCGTAGAGGTTCACAGCCTAACCGTTCTCCTCATCTGGTATTTAATAAACCTTCTATATAATCATGTTTATGTTCCACGGTCATGTCTCATGCATGTAATCCTTAAACAGGCTCTCAGCTAGCTAGGACGCCTGCTGGAGGATTCACGCATCCTGTATGTCCTATTTGTTCGCAAAGACATTATGGTATTTGTCGCTGAGGTACTGGTGGTTGTTTCAAGTGTGGCCAACAAGGCCATCAGCAGAAGGACTGTCGCCACGGTGAGATAGAAGGCACCTCTGGACACGCCGACACCAAGCTACCTCCTACTTCTAGTCACGTGTTCACTACTACTAGAGACCAGGCGAATAAGACTTCAGGTACCATCACCGGGATTCTCTTTATGAATGGTTTGGCAGCATGTGTTATGTTTGATACTAGAGCGACGCATTCAGTCGTATCCACTACTTTTGTTGTACGTGTTAGGATTTCCCCGATGCCATTAGATAAGCCTTATGCATTTCTATGCCACTTAGGGACTCTGTACGAATCACTCAGGTGTACAGAGATCTTCCCATAGAATTTGATGATAAGATCCGTAGAGTTGACGCACTTCCTTTGGACATGTGAGATTTTGACTTGATTTTAGGCATGGACTGGTTATCCAAACACCAGGCTACGATTGACTGCCACACTTATCAGGTTATCTTCGGAGATGTTAAATCTCCAGAGTACATACACCGTGGTTTTCTGCCAGGGAGGTCAGTACAAATTATTTCATCCATGGAAGCGCGTGCATTGCTATCACACGGCTGTCAGGGCTTCATAGCCAATATTCATGACATTGCTGCCGAGTCTTCATGGATCCAAGATCAGCCTATTGTGTCAGAATTTCCTGACGTATTTCCAGATGAACTTCCGGGCATACCACCTGTTCGTGAAGTCGAGCTTGGAATCGAGCTCATTCCAGGTGCAGAGCCAATTTCTAAAGCTCCTTACCGTATGGCTCCTATAGAGCTTAAGGAACAAAAAGATCAGCTGCAAGAACTTCTGGAACGAGGTTTCATCCGTCCCAGTGCATCGCCATAGGGTGCACCGGTACTATTCGTGAAGAAGAAAGACGACAACATGCGTTTGTGTATAGACTATCGTGAGTTGAACAAGTTCACGATCAGGAATCGTTAACCTTTGCCGCATATTGATGACCTGTTCGATCAACTTCAGGGCGCCAAGTATTTCTCCAAGATCGGTCTGAGGTCCGGCTACCATCAGTTATGGGTTAAAGAGCAGGACATCTCCAAGACTGCTTTTCGTACACGTTATGGGCTCTACGAGTTCGTAGTCATGCCATTCGGACTCACTAATGCTCCAGCTGTCTTCATGGATTTGATGAACCGTGTCTTCCATGAGTTTCTGGACAAGTTCGTTATCGTGTTCATTGATGACATCCTAATTTTCTCCAAATCCAAGGAGGAACATGAGGAACACCTTCGTACAGTCTTACAGATTCTTCGTCAGAAGCAGTTGTATGCTAAGTTCTCTAAGTGTGAGTTCTGGTTAAGCAAGGTGGCATTTTTGGGCCATATTGTATCTACAGAGGGGATCACCATGGATCCTGCAAAGGTTGAAGCTATCACTAAGTGGCCGAGACCTACATCTGCAACTGAAGTTAGAAGTTTTCTGGGTTTAGCTGGATACTACCGCAGGTTTGTAGAGAACTTTTCACGGTTGGCCTTACCTTTGACTAAGCTGACGAGGAAATGAGAGAAATTCGTCTGGACGGAAGAGCGAGAGAAGAGCTTTGAAGATCTTAAGCAGAAGTTAGTGACTGCACCTATTCTTACTCTCCCATTTGGCTCAGGTGGATTTCAGATATATAGTGACGCTTCAGGAAAGGGTCTAGGTTGTGTTCTCATGCAACATGGGAAAGTTATTACATACGCATCACGACAGCTGAAGCCTTATGAAGAAAACTATCCTACTCACGATTTAGAGCTTGCTTCGCCTTGAAAATCTGGAGACATTATTTGTTTGATGAATCATGTGACATATTCACCGACCACAAGAGTCTCAAGTACATCTTCACCCAGAAGGAACTGAACATGAGACAGAGGAGATGGTTAGAGCTGTTGAAGGACTACGCACCAACATTCAGTACCATCCTAGTAAGGCGAATGTGGTGGCAGATGCTCTAAGCAGAAGGTCGGGCATGATTGCTGGCATCTAGATTGCAAAGGAGATCATCCGTGACCTAGAGATGACTGATATTGAGTTTTGTGTACGAGGACAGCACGGTTACTGGGTTATTCTTAGAGTGGAAGCAGACTTACATTCTAGGATCAAGTAAGCTCAGAAAGACGATGGTGAGATTTGGGCTATCATTCAGAACCTTGATCAGCAGACGGAGTTTCGTGTTGAAAACGACGGTATCTAATGGCAGGACACTAGACTAGTGGTTCCTGATGACTCTACACTCAGGGAAGTTGTGCTGACAGAAGCTCACAGCTCTCCATTTACCATACATCCTGGTTCTACCAAGATGTACCACGACATCAAGCAACACTTTTGGTGGAGTGGTATGAAGCAGGATTTCCCACCTTCGTTTCTAAATGTATGATCTGCCAACAGGTGAAGATCGAACACCAGCGCGCTAGTGGTTTATTACAGCCATTAGATATTCCATCATGGAAGTGGGACAAAATCTCCATGGATTTTGTTACTGGTCTTCCGGTTACTCAGAAGAAGAACGATGCTATCTGGGTTATTGTTGATAGGTTGACTAAATCTGCTTATTTTCTGCCGATCCGCAAGGAGCATCCGGTCAGCAAATTAGCATACACATTCTAGAAGGAGATCATCAGACTAAATGGTACTCCATCAGAAATCATCTCTAACAAAGATCCCCATTTTACATCACGTTTCTGGCAGAGTCTGCAGAAAGCTTGGTGCACCAGACTTAAGCTCAGCACTGCCTTTCATCCTCAGACTGACGGACAGTCGGAACGTATCATTCAGACATTAGAGGACATGCTGCGGTCATGTGCTCTAGAGTGGTCAGGAAGCTGGGATGATTATATATTTCTAATAGAATTTGCATAAAAACAACAACTGGCACGCTAGCATCAAGTGTGCTCCTTTTGAGATGTTGTATGGTAGAAAGTGTCGCGCCCCAATCTGCTGGGATCAGGTGGGCGAACGACTGCTTGAGGGTCCAGAGATGATTGAGGTGACCAATGAGAAGGTCGCCGTCGCCAAGGTGAAGCTTCAGGAAGCTCGTGCTCGCCAGAAGAGCTATGCTGATAAACGTCGTAGAGACGTATCTTTCAACGTAGGTGATTACATTTTCCTCCAATATCACCTGTACGAGGAGTTAAACGTTTTGGAATCAGAGGGAAGCTCAGTCCTCCCTTCATCGGACCGTTCAACATCATAACACGCGTTGGTGAAGTGTCATATCTTTTAGTGTTACCGCCTCAGCTATCACACGTTCACAACGTGTTCCATGTGTCCTTACTCAGAGGATACAACTATCATCTAGTTCATGTTGTCCAGTATCCACTTGATCATATTCGAGAGGATCTTTCATATGTCGAAGAACCCGAGAGAGTTCTTGAGTGACAAGATCATGTCATGCGGAGGAAGACGATCCTTTTCGTCAAAATCCTCTGGAGGGATCATCCTGAGCGGGAAGCCACTTGGGAGACGGAGGAGTCTATACGGACTTCTTATCCTCATTTCAGTTCTAATTCGGGTATGTTTTCTTTCAGTTTATGTTTCTCCAATTCGAGGACAAATTGTTCTTTTAGAGGGGAAGAGTTTTAAAACCCGCATTAAAATACCATGAACAATACACATGAACAGTACACACGTGGAAATACGATAAAATTAAAAGTTTCCATTTATAATATAATTCACGTGTCACGGTATTTAATAACATGTAGTTACGTATATATTATAAATGTGTTCAGTAAACGACGTATAAAAATCACGACATTTAAAACATAAACGATCATGTAAATATTTGAACTCGGGAAAAGCTACGGGTTTCCCCGTGGGCTTCCTTTAGGCCGCTGCTAACACAAGAAAAAAGGAGAAGACGGGCTTTGGCCCATGACCCAACTTAAACCCATAAGAAAACAAAACACAGGAAAACCTTTTCATAATTTAGGTTACAGAAAAGTTCTTCCCTTGCCTCCTCTCTCTCCTTTGCCGCCGGCCATAGAGCAACCACAAGGACGAACCGGACGATTTTCTTTGTTGATTTATTTAGTGTACGTGATCGTAATCTTGACCCTTTTCTTTCCACGTGTTTGGTAAATTAAACACTTCTTTCTTCCTTTTTAACTTTTATGAATTCATGTTAATTATTTAATTAATCATTAAAACAAGTAAACAAAACACATGGGATTAATTAAATCATGTTAAAGGGGTGTTTGGTGTTGTTTTGGGTTAGCCGAGACACAACCGAGAGTCAAGAGACTCTCGGCTTGTTTGATCCGACACCACCGAGACCCACAAGGGGCTCGGTTTGGTTTGTTGTTCAGACGCAACAAGAGGAAAACCCCGAGCATAGGTCGGGGCGTGGTTTTAGTTTGGACCGAGAGCCAACCGAGACCTATAGGGTCTCAGTGGGGTTCTTTTGGCTAACAGTGGGAATCGAGCAAACCTAAGCAGGGGGGAACCGGTCATAACCGGTGGGAACCGGTGTGAACCGGTGTGAACCGGGCTAGGTGGGCAACCGTGACTCGGCAGTGGGTACCAAGAGCCAACAGTGGAAACCGGCTAGCCGGTCTAGCCACTGGTGTGGTGGTTATGTTTCGGCTTATATGTAAATCGGGTTTCGGGCTCGCGTTAATTTTTAAAACACGGGTTCGGGTCTTGGGTTGATTATTAAAATCAGAAAACATGTTAACTAAATTAATCACTAGACTTTTTAATTTAATTAATTTCATGACTTAGGTTAAATATTAAATTAATATTACATGTATAACCTAAAGTATTTAACTTAGCTTAATTTAATTAAAACATGTATTTTTAATTAAATTCAATATAACGTGTAGTTTAATTAACTAACCAGTTATTTAATTAATAAGCTATAACCATGACTTATATTATACTATTTAAACTTTACTTATTATTTATAATCTAGCTTATTTCTAATTATGGAAAGTTACTATTTTTGGAAACTTTCTATTTTTAGAAACTTACTATTTATGGAAACCTGCTATTTTTAGAAAGTTACTTAGTATTACAATACAAGTATTATAATACACTAATACATGAATAATACCCAATAGATAATCAGAATAACTACAGTTAACACAGTAAACAGTAAAACATGACAGAATACGTATACAAGCTAATAACACACAGAACCAGTAAAACACACGTAATGTAGACAACTCATACACGTCCATATTTCTTATGTAGTATTATCCGTCAAGGCGGAGTATTCTTCATCGTTTTCATTAGCTTTTACTGGACATAAGGTACGGATTTCCCGTCCTTCACTAAGGACAATCTCTTCCTTCATTAGTATTTCCCGTATGCAGCCAACTGTTTTCCCCAGTAGTTACAAATTAAATGCTTATGTTTTATTAGTTACCTTAGCCATATACATGCATGACCAGTTTCACCTAGTTATAGAGGTACCATAACCATAACACTAGAGGTACTAGTGTTATGACTTCACCACGGAGTGATAGCTCGTGGCGTCCCTTTCAGTTATTTGGACATTATATTTATTATGTTATCATGTGGGGTGTATGGGTGCATCCTAGTTACATGTTTCAGTCAGGATTTAATGGTGAATGTGGTGTGTGCCTTACATCCTTCATAAGGAGCTGATCCCTCCTACCCATTTACCAATTAATTAGAGGTATCCCATCTAATTTGCATGACGAGGTCACCCCTCCAAGTATTCATGGACGTTGTTGACCTCATGACCTATATTGGTTGTTGGTATATTAACTAATACAGATTTTGATAAGTTACATAAGCTATGTTTTCATAACTAAAACCAGTAAACATGACAAACAACTAGGTTTTCTAGGACTTATTCATTTCCGCTGCTATTCATGCTTTATGCTCTTTATATTCTTTCATATTCTATGTCTTCCATGCTTTATTGTATATCCGTGCATTGAGCGTTATGGTCAGTCGTCTACTTTTCCATGTTCCCGAACGGTAGGTACCCAAGGTCGCAAGTAAGAACTCCAGAGTATGTGCATTTGGATTGGAAGCTATCCGGCCTCTTTTACCTTATGCGTTTATTCCTACTTTTCATACTTCACTTCTTTTGGACATTGTTTAGTCATTTCATTTACAGTACTTAATATTGCTTGTGTGTGAGTTACTAGACTATCGATGTTTGATTCTGGTATTTCTATTTATGTGGGTCATGAATGTTTAGACATTTACCTTGCATGCTTTGATGACACGCCATAATTTACTGTAGCATTCCATCTTAACAAATGGGGTGTTACAAACACCTTCGTACAGTCTTACAGATTCTTCGTCCGAAGCAGATGTATGCCAAGTTCTCTAAGTGTGAGTTCTGGTTAAGCAAGGTGGCATTTCTGGGCCATATTGTATCTTTAGAGGGGATCACCATGGATCCTGCAAAGGTTGAAGCTATCACTAAGTGGCCGAGACCTACATCTGCAACTGAAGTTAGAAGTTTTCTGGGTTTAGCTGGCTACTACCGCAGGTTTGTAGAGAACTTTTCATGGTTAGCCTTACCTTTGACTAAGCTGATGAGGAAAGGAGAGAAATTCGTCTTGACGGGAGAGCGAAAGAAGAGATTTAAAGATCTTAAGCAGAAGTTAGTGACTGCACCTATTCTTACTCTCCCATCTGACTCAGGTGGATTTCAGATATATAGTAACGCTTCAGGAAAGGGTTTAGGTTGCGTTCTCATGCAACATGGGAAGGTTATTGCATACGCATCACGACAGCTGAAACCTTATGAAGAAAACTATCCTACTCACGATTTAGAGCTTGCAGCAGTTGTTTACGCATTGAAGATCTGGAGACATTATTTGTATGGTGAATCATGTGACATATTCACCGACCACAAGAGCCTCAAGTACATCTTCACCCAGAAGAAACTGAACATGAGACAGAGGAGATGGTTAGAGCTATTGAAGGACTACGACACCAACATTTAGTACCATCCTAGTAAGGAGAATGTGGTGGCAGATGCTCTAAGCAGAAGGTCGGTATGATTGTTGGCATCTGGATTGCAAAGGAGATCATCTGTGACCTAGAGATGACTGATATTGAGTTTTGTGTACGAGGACAACATGGTTATTGGGCTAATCTTATGGTGGAACCAGACTTACATTCTAGGATCAAAGAAGCTCAGAAGGACGATGGTGAGATTTGGGCTATCATTCAGAACTTTGATCAACAGACGGAGTTTCGTGTTGACAATGACAGTATCTTATGGCAGGGCACTAGACTAGTGGTTCCTGATGACTCTACACTTAAAGAAGTTATGCTGACTGAAGCTCACAGCTCTCCATTTACCATACATCCTGGCTCAACCAAGATGTACCACGACATCAAGCAACACTTTTGGTGGAGTGGTATGAAGCAAGATGTTTCCACCTTCGTTTCTAAATGTATGATCTGCCAACAGGTGAAGATCGAACACCAGCGAGCTAGTGGTTTACTACAACCATTAGATATTCTAGCATGGAAGTGGGACAAAGTCTCCATGGATTTGGTTATTGGTCTTCCGGTTACTCAGAAGAAGAACGACGCTATCTGGGTTATTGTTGATAGATTGACTAAATCTGCTCATTTTTTGCCGATCCGCAGGGAGCATCCGGTCAGCAAATTAGCAGACACATTCCAGAAGGAGATCATGAGACTACATGGTACTCCATTAGAAATCATATCTGACAGAGATCCCCGTTTCACATCATGTTTCTGGCAGAGTCTGCAGAAGGCTTGGGGCACTAGACTTAAGCTCAACACTGCCTTTCATCCTCAGATCGACGGATAGTCGGAACGTACCATTCAGACATTGGAGGACATGTTGCGGTCATGTGCTCTAGAGTGTTCAGGAAGCTGGGATGATTATATATTTCTAGTAAAATTTGCATATAACAACAGCTGGCACGCTAGCATCAAGTGTGCTCCTTTTGAGATGTTGTATGGTAGAAAGTGTCGCGCCCCAATCTGTTGGGATCAGGTGGGCGAATGACTGTTGGAGGGTCCAGAGATGATTGAGGTGACCAATGAGAAGGTCGTTGTCGCCAAGACAAAGCTTCAGGAAGCTCGTGCTCATCAGAAGAGCTATGATGATAAACGTCGTAGAGATGTATCTTTCAACGTAGGTGATCACGTATTCCTCAAGGTATCACCTGCACGATGTGAGACCCCAAAAATCAGGCAAGGAAACAACTAGGCAACAAAGGGGTTCCACATCATGGTACAAGAAACAATGAATTACTGTTGACACAAAGTTGACGTAATAAAACATTTACATTACATCATAAAAGATCAGAGTTTTTAAACAAAGGTCTCAGAGTTTTATAAGTGGATAAATCTATTATTTAAACATGGTTTTGTAACATTTAATTACCAAAAATACATAATAAACTTCTGTCAGCTTGTACCAAAACCAAACTTTAAAAATAACACAGAAATCTTCAAGCTGCGAAAATATTCTGCGGGCTCCCATCCAAGCAAAACTAAGAATTATTACCTGTAGATTTGTAAATCTATGCTTATGTTTTTAGAGAGAGAATTAGATAGAGAGATGGTGGATTTCACACTTCTAGAGAGAGAAACCAATGTTTACTATGTGTAAATAATGAAACCACACCACCCTCTCCATCAAAGGAGAGGGTTTATATACCAAGCCCATATGATGGGCTTGGGCTTGCATTGGGCCGCCGGCCTACACATGTTGTAGGCTTGGCTTGGCCTTGTTTGTTTAATATTAAGTTAACTAAACTACGAGCTATTACATATACTATTTGTTGGAGTGACCGATCCTTCTTAATACGTAAAACGTATTTCCAACAATCTCCCCCTAAGGGAGGTCACTCCAAACAAGGGCGTTACCCGAGTTACAATAATAAGAAAAACCTAGCATACTATGCTTGTCTTGAGCTCGTAGTCTTCGTCTTTCTTTTTCTTTTTCTTTTCTGGTGAACATGCTGATGTGATCTTTGATATCAGTCTCGAGCATTAATCTCTTGCCTTGATCTCGTGCATCCATCTCTTGTGATCTTCGCCTCTTCGTGACGCCATGTCCCACATACTTATACTTTCGTAATTCTTGAAAGCTTCAGAGTTCGATACAGCGGAAGACTTAACTTTTAGGCTTTCTTGAATTAGATGAGATATTAAGTACATAAAGTATAAGCATGCGGGGACGACTTCTTCTTGGATCCCGCAACGCCACCGTCTTCAAATGCCGAAACATAAGTTGACACGAACGAAATGGCTTTGAAAATTTCATTCTAAATCGGTAGCATTTTACCTCCGGTCGGTGAAGACCGTTGGACGATATTAGATATCGTACCCGTGACGGATAGTTTCAATTAAGTAACTTCCTGACAGGATTTCGCGGGTAAACCCGTTCTCTTTATTCGACCGTCCAAAGCTGACTGCGAACATAAAGAGTGAATCATTTGGATAATAATATCCGCATGATTTGAAGCCGTCAATTCATGTTCCTGGAACAAGTGAAATTCAATTAAGAACCGCACCATCGTTGCTTTCCAGTTGTCACGAGCTTGATTCGTATAGAATCTTGCAAGTTACCTACCAAGTGCTGTTTGAGGTTAACACTAGAAGGATTTCCACTCGTCACTGTGAACACTAAGGTATCACTCTGAGTGTTCTGGCAAGATCACTAAGATATTGCGTAGAGGTCTGGAACGTGTTTAAATTTAGTTAAGAGTTAAACAACTGTTGCTTTCCAGTTATCACAAGCTTGATTCTTAAAGAATCGCACAAGTCACCTACCATGAGCTTTTTGATATTCGCTCAAGAAGGATTTCCATCTTCATTGTAAATACTTTCGTATTACTCGGATGTACAGGCAAGATCATGAAGATTTTGCGTAGGACTCTTAAAATCTTTCTTACTTTTCACAGTGTGTGAAGAAGCAAGGAAATATGAAAGTGTGTCCTAATGAGATATTTGATGATCTCAAATGGTTCTAGACTCGATCGTGCACTTTGGATTTTAGTGATCGGAGGCTGGAGAGGAGTGCCACCATTTCAATACCAATTTATTCGGAGTGAATAAATCAATAGATGATGTGTTGTCTCCGTGTGATTAAAACAAATATCTTTTAAGAGATATCTGAGTTAGCTGGGATGGGTTGTGCATTGCATCACTGGGTCCATGATGTCTGTCTTCAATATCAAGAATCATTAAACAATGATCTTAATAGCATATGTATTGACCCGGTTTCTGCCTAAGTTGTAAGGAGGGCTTCTTTCTTTACACCCTTTATCTTTACAATTCTTTTTCATTCTTCAACCCCTTCAATGCTTACCAATACGTCATCACTAGCACCTTGTTGTGATTGTTCCAGTGTTAACTTAAGTACTTGGTCGGCATTCAGCTACGTTCACAATCTTTCTCCATCTTTCCTAAGGACTACTATTTTTAGCTATGGAATGTCCTTGGGAAGATTCCTCCGGTTCTAGAAGAATCATTGGACTTAACCTATCCTACCATCCTTATGTCACCACAATCTTCATCGTCGTGAAATAAATGGGTTTTGGGTAAGTATATGTCACCATGAAAATCCATTTGATATATCAAATCCATTTTGCTCCCCCTTCACATATGCCACGATATTCGAAAACATTTCGCATATGTAGAGATGAGCCAGCACATTAAGTCAAACCATTTGTGATACTATCCCATATTAAATCACATTTTCTCCCCCATATTAAAAATATTAACCCAATCGATGTTTTTAATATCAATTGATTTAATGAAGTTTTAACAAAGGTTTTGGGAAGAAAAATGCAAGTCCATTTTATCTTCATGATATCAAACGTATGAGATATGATACAGATTTGTAACATGATCACATATTCACCATATTAGAAAAGAATTGACAAGGTTGGACCTGATAGATGAGAACATCATATGATAAGATCAAATGGTTCTTGTTCACGAATGTTGGTCGCCTCGTCACGGCTGAAGTCATCTCTTGACATCACATGTACGATTGGTATTGTTGTCTTGACACCAACTTGTGATCTAGGCACGTTCGGCATCGAAGATTCTGAATGCTTGACAGTTGCTCCCCCTCAAATGTTGACACGTGTTCTATTGAAAGAGCTGTAGTCGTCGGTTGAGTAGTCGCATCGTCGAGTATGTTGATACCAATTGTAGATTGCTATGGTTGTAGAGATGATAGTTTCATAAAAACAAGACTTCTCTTGTTTTAACAAATAAATGCACTGAAACGTACATAGATTTGTGTTAGATCAAGTTATAAAGTAAACTTGATCCCTTACAAGGTTTTAAAGTAAACCTTGCCCGAGAAAATTAATTCCCGTTGTGAGCCAAAGCTTTCATAAGAAATACTTGACTTTAATGTGAAAACCGGGTTGCAGTCAGAAATAACTACAAGCCATAAGGGCATGTTTTATGAAATATTTACAACTTTTGTACGAACTCTATTTATGGCGCCGTGTCAATATTAATCAACATTTCTAAGGCCGTAAATATTATCGTACCAAAAGACATGCCTTTAAAAAATAAAGTAAAAATATTTTTGGATTTTTCTAGATTTTTCAATTTTTATGGTTTTTATATGGTTTTATATTTTTATATTCTGCTTTTGTGGATAAAAATATAAACAATATATACAGATGATCACCAAGGATACGGAGAATAGTTTTACCACCACTATTATTTCGCTTCATCTGCTAGCTCCTTAAGAGTCTCAAGCGAGAAGGTTCTCATTCCTAGCTTGTCGGCCAAAAATTCAATTCGAGCGCGATCTAAAGCCTTCGTGAAAATATCCGCCAATTGATACTCAGATCGGACAAAGTAAAGCTCGATTACTCCATTTTCCACTTGCTCCTTGATGAAGTGGTAGCGAATGTCAATATGCTTCGACCGGTAGAATTGAACATTGTTGCAGCATAAGGCAATTGCACTCTTGTTGTCGCAGTACATCAGAATTTTGTTGAAACCTAGACCATAGTCGGTTAATTGCGATCTCATCCAAAGAATTTGAGCACAGCAACCGGACATGGCTATGTATTCTGCTTCCGTACTTGAAATTGCAGCGCTTTTCTGCCTTTTCGACGCCCAACTGATTAATCGATCTCCTAGTAGTTGCAAAGTTCCACTCGTGCTACGCCTTGTCTCTTGACAACCCGCGTGATCCGCATCTGCATATGCCATTAGTGCAATGGAAGAGTCATTCGAATACCAAAGTCCCCGATTAATGGTTCCTTTAAGATATCGAAAGATCGTTTTAACAGTAGCTAAGTGTAACTCAGTAGGCCTAGTTTGATACCTGGCACACATACATATAGCAAACTGAAGATCAGGTCGACTAGTTGTGATATACAGAAGAGTACCGATCATTCCACGATACAGTGTCGGATCAACGGCAACTCCATAAGGATCTGCATCAAGCTTAGTTCGTTCCACCATTGGAGTATCCACGGGGTCGCAAGATTCCATCTTATACTTCTTAAGCGATTCAAGGGCATACTTGGATTGATTGATAAAGATGCCTCTGGGACTCTGAGATATCTGAAGTCCTAAGAAGAATGATACCTTGCCCATCATTGACATCTTAAACTTGGAAGACATGAGTGTCCCAAATTCGTCGGATAAAGTTTGGGTCGAGGCTGCAAATATAATATCATCAACATATATTTGTACCATAATCATATCTTTACCTCGTTTTTGAATGAACAGCGTAGGATCCACCTTGCCTTTAGCGAAGCCTTGCGTAATGAGGAATTGTGACAAAAGATCATACCATGCACGAGGAGCTTGCTTCAACCCATAGAGAGCCTTCTTAAGCTTATACACATGATTAGTATAATTAGGATTCACAAAACCATCCGGCTGTTGAACATAGACCTCTTCCTTGAGTTCATCATTAAGAAATGTCGTCTTCACATCCATCTGATAGACGATCATATTCATGTGGGTTGTATAAGCGAGGAATAGTCTAATAGCTTCCAAACGGGCAACAGGTGCAAAGGATTCCATAAAGTCGACGCCCAATAATTGCTTGTATCCACGAGCTACTAGACGAGCTTTGTTCTTTAATATTCCGCCTAACTCATCGAGTTTCACTTTGTAAACCCATTTCAAAGTGAGTAACTGCACTTGATCCGGGCATGGGACAAGTTCCCAAACATCAAGACGTATGAATTCGTTAAGTTCTTCTTGCATAGCTTCTATCCAACAGGATTGAGTAAAAGCTTGTTGCCATGTCTTAGGTTCAACTTCAGTGAGAAAAGCATCAAAGTGACAAAACAATGCACTTTCTTGTAACTGACTTCGTGTGGATACCGGATGATTAGGGTCACCAATAATAGAATCTATAGGATGATCCTTTGTCCACTTGCTGTCATGTTCACGAATCCGTGGATTGGAGTAAACTGTAGTAGGACCTTCCTCTGAGGTGGACGACCCGGCTTGATTAGGGTCGGGAATAGGTACACCAAAGAATGGAAGTTCACGCATTTGAGCGAATTCCAAGTCATGATCATCATCATCCTCTTCATCATCAATAGGCATGACATGGGTAGTTGAAACAGGTGTTGGTTGAGAATTACTTGTTGTAGGTATATCTTGACCAATTGTAGGTGCAGATGTGTCTGATTGTGCAACGGTTGCTGGAGCGACAACTTCGGTTACCGGAGCTATTACCTCAGGTTCTGGAGCAACAATAGTTGGAGGAGTAAAGAATTCATCAAAGAACGGTTGAAACAACGTATCCCATTCAGTCCTAGAAGGTGGTGTAAATGATGATGAAGTAGGGTTGTTTGGGACAAGACCAGAACTAATGTAACTGGGTCCCATTTCATGAAGTGCAGGTTCAGAGCTGCTTTGCTCAGAAGCCATTGCTGTCAGCTCATCAAAATCAACATTCATAGTTTCAAGGATTTTGCGAGAGTTACGGTTGTAGATTCGGAATGCCTTCTTTGCGGGTGCGTAACCAATGAAAATACCAATATCAACCTTTGGTTGAAGTTTTCCCAAATTATCACCATCATTGTTTGGATAGCAAAGAGAACCAAATACATGAAGATATGATAAATCTGGTACTTTTCCATGGAGAAGCTCATAAGGTGTTTTACCATGGCGTTTACGAATTAGTGACCGGTTTTGGGTGTACACTGCTGTAGATACTGCTTCTGCCCATAAAAACAATGGAGCCTTTGCGTAAATTAACATCGTTCGAGCAGCTTCCATAAGTGTGCGATTTCGCCTTTCAACGACACCGTTTTGTTGTGGAGTGCGTGCAACGGATGTTTCATGAGATATGCCAACTTCTTCATAATATCACGCAAAATTTGATTCACAAATTCGGTTCCATTATCTGTACGAATGCGTCGGACAGTAGTGTTGAGACGCACTTGAATCATCTTGAGAAATCTGATGATGAATTTAGGTGCCTCATTTTTTGCTTTAAGAAATTTCACCCATGTAAACCGAGAGAAATCATCGACAATGACGAGGATGTACTTTTTGCCACTAAGACTTTCAACACGCATTGACCCACAAAGATCCATATGCAACAGATAAAGTTTCTCTTGGTTGGTGTCTTCAGTCTTGGGTTTGTAAGACTTCTTAGTGCTTTTCCCCATTGTACACGCGGAACACAAATGATCCTTGTGAAATGATAGTTTAGGAAGACCACGAACAAGTTCGTTTTTCGCCAAGTGATTAATAGCGTCAAAGTTAAGATGAGATAACCGTCGATGCCATAACCATGACTTACTCTTCGAAGCTTTGGAGAGAAGACATACGGGAGAAGCGGCCATCATGTCTTGTAGAGACAAAGTATACAAATTATTCCCTCGAGTACCTTTCAATAAATCAACCCCTTCCAAATTACGAATGAAGCAAGTATGCTCTCGAAAAGCAACTTCTAGGTTTGCATCACAAAATTGTCCCACAGAAAATAAGTTGTGACCGAGACCTTCCACATAATACACTCTCGAAATTATAACATTCCCAATATGATATTCACCATAACCCATTATCTTTGCAATATGATCATTACCAAATCGAACCGTACCAAGAAACTTGCTGACGAAATTTCTGAGCTGAGAGCGATCTCCGGTCATATGCTTGGAGCAACCAGAGTCCAAATACCAGAGAACAATTTGGACCACCTGTTTTCAACAACAACAGTAGACAATGCATTGGAAACTATTGGTTCCGGAGTGTTAGCAGATACAGATATAGAATTATCGAAATTGCTAACATTTTTGAGACCCTTAGATTTCTTGCGTTTTCTAATGATAGTTTTAGCACTAACAGGTTTTACTGTTCCAACTTTCTTAGGTTTTGGATTATTCGCGGGCACTACAGTGGGAGTAGACCTATTTAAAGGGCACTTTGTTCCTACAGTAGTGTCGATGTTCCTAGTTAAAGGACACGCTTGTGTTTTGGTAGCCTTGGTACTCCTAGTTAAAGGGCACGCTTTCTTCACTTCAGTGGGAGTGATCCTAGTTAAAGGGCACATATTTCCTACTATAGTGAAAGTTCTACCAGTGGGGCGCCACATCCAACCAACTTGGGTTAACACTTTCCCAGTCGGTTTCCATTCTAATCCATTTTTCCGGGCATACATCTCATTCACATGTTCAATAAGGCAAGAATCATGACGACTAGAAAACATACATTCATTGCAATTCCAACATTTCAAATTAGAATTCACAGTAGGCTTAGAACGCTGCACAACCGCAGAGCCTTTAGGTTTAGCTACATGATTCTTTTTATTCAAAACAGAAATAACATTCCTAGGATGGGCTTCTACTTTCTTCTTCACTTGACTACTAGATGGGGGCAAGATCCTATCATTCTTCTTGTTTCTCTTAAGCTTAGATCTTTGAGCCTTAGTAGTGGTGCTTACTCCTGTAGAAGGCAACACGGGAATATTAGAAGCTGGTGTTGATTCCGCCTTATCTTTAGTGACCAAAGTTTGAGATGGTTTAGTCCTAGGGCCCTTATTAAGTGGTGTGACGGCTATAAGGGTTCTTTTGTTTGCACTAGAGGACGATGCTGAGATAGTGGCTGCGTTATCCACAACATTCTTACCTTTTAGAGTACGAAGTGTTTCCTTTAACTCAGCCAAGACCAGATTCTTATCACAAATTTGTTCCCTCAAATCAGATATTTCCACCGACTTTCGATTCAATTGTTCAATCAATGATTGATTCTGTGCAGTGGTATCAACACATGCGGGCTTTACTGAATCGAAGAGTCGTGTATTTTTCTGTTTTAAGTTATCAACTTTGGACAAAATCTTGGAAACTCGATAATCTAGATCAAGTTTAAGATTCTCAGCGGCCTCAAGTACGTTCACACAGTTAAGCTCCTTAGATTTCTCTATTTCAATCGGCAAAGAGTTAGCAACTTTGTCACTTGGCTGACGCTGTTTTGATTGTAAATTCAATTGAAAATTCTTTTCAAAATTTGCATCATCGATATTAACACCTTCGAATGACGTTTCAAAGATTTCTTGAATAAATTGTTGCTTGCATTCAAGCGAAATACAATGTGTTTGAATCTCATCAAAACGTTTTGAAAGTGAAGAATATGAATCTTGAAGCTTTAAAAATTCAGCGTCAGATTCGTGACAAGTACTATCTACCACATTATCCACAGATTCAACATTATGCACAATAGAAACATTATCAACACTTGTATTCACACAGACAGAAACTATATCATGAGACATCACTTGATTCAGAAGCAGATCATTATGGCGTGACACCCGTTCTATTTCAAGTAAACTGTTTTCATAAGCATCTTCCATTTCATTGAAAACACGTCTAACTTCTTCTATTTCCAAAAACAAATCTTGATCAATATTACGAAGACAAGCTTTAACATTGTTTACAAACGGAACAATTTCATCTCGAAACGCAGCTCTAGTGTGCTCAAAGTTCCATTCACCTTCCGTTATGGCCGTGGCCGTCGTACGTTCCAAAATGACCTTGTCAAAATCGGCTAAGTGTTGGTGAACCGTATTTAAGTTAACGCACGCCTTACTTACCGGTGGAATTAACTTCGTTAAATCCTTTTTGACGAGTGTAGGAGACGTACTAGGAAGGTTTTCATTTGAAAAACTTTGGGGCACAAGAACTGTTAACTCTGCTAATTCCTTTTGTAAGCGAATGCGAGTCTTTTTCGAAAATTGATCTTTGTTATGTTGATCATAATCAATTGTATGGAATTTTGAAAGCATTTTAGAATGAGTTTCATCCCCAAGTGATTGTGTCTCCTCAGTACTACGAACAAAAGGTGCTTCTTTCGATTTGCCAATTATGGTCATATCATAAAGACTGGGAATATATTCCTGAGCTTGTTTTGCATAACCGGGATTAGGTGGTAAATCTTGAAGACGCTTAAGTTCGAATTCTTTAAATGATTTAGTTAAAAGATGAACCTTTTCTGTGGAAGCGTATTGTTTTAAAAGCTGTTGTTCTTTGAATTTAAGAAGTTTGGTAGCATTAATTTCCGATTCAACCTTTTTAGACTCGAGAGTGTCGAAATCCATTTTAAGTTTCTGAAAATCATTGACAACCGACTCGTTTTCTTTTAATTCATTGGAAAGATTAGCTTTTAATGATTCTATTTCTTTCAAGTGTTCAATCTTTTCAAAACGAAATTGGTCAAATTCAGAACATGTTATTTTCTCTTCTTGAGGGACCATTTCAAAAGCTTTGACCTTTTCTTTATGCAACGCAAGCTCAGCAGTTAGGGTGGAATTGGTATCTACGGATTGTCTGAGGGCCATATGCATTTGATCAATAATATGTTTAGGCACCATGACAAAATCATGTTGAGCATAAGATTCCATACCTGTCGTAGCATTTGGTTTAGGTTCACTCAAATGTGTAGAATTAGGTATCACATCATTTGAGTTACTAGTTCCCGAATGCTGTTTGAGGTTGTCATTTCCATGCCCAACTTGATGTTGGTTATCATCAATATTATTAGATGTGGTTGGTACCTCACTGATGACATCAGAACCGTAGTGAGAAAGATTAGCAACGAGAGCAGCTTGGGCAGAGTGAATGTCATCACAATCCGAATCATATGCGTCAAGATCATCTGCTTGATAAGCTGCATTAGAAGTGGAAACGACTGCAATGCCTTCGGTATCTGCTGCCCCTGGGTCTGCAAGAAATGCTAACTCCTCTGAATCCAAAATCTTCCCCTTAGACTGAGCATCAACCAAATACATCTTCTCACGAAACCATGCATCATCCCTTCTCCTTTTCGGCTGAGTGCATTCCCTAGCCATATGACCTTGTCCTCGGCAATTGTAGCAAGTCACAACCTTTTTAGGACCACTAGGACTTCCATTTCCATTAGCTTGAGAATTCACAGCTTGATTGTTCCCAGTCCTTGTAGGAGGTCCATATGAATTTTGCCTTCCCTGAATAGGTTGCACCGTCACTTGACCATCTTGAACAGTGGCTTGTTGTCGAGGATTTGAAGAGGTGCGGAGCTGATTGTTTGTTGGTGGAAATCCTCTAGTTGCAACAAGTTTTGACAAGTAAGCAGTGAGATGGTTTAGAACATCAGCTGGCGTATCATTTGGAGTAAAGACCGGTGCTTGGATTGGTGGAAGTTCATTAGAGTAGAAAGCTTGTGCTGGTTGTGCTTCTATTGGAAAATATCCTTGCTGAGGAGTATAGCCCATTGGAGAAGTGTTGGCTTGTGATGGTGATGTCTGATATTGTGGTTGTTGTGGAAAAGATTGTTGATGAACACTTTGTTGATAGTCTTGCTGTGGCATCATTGGTGGTTGATAAGATGGTTGCTGATAGATGTGTGGTGGTGGCTGCTGCAAGTATGATGGTTGTTGATAAGTATAAGCCATGTTTTGTTGAGAAGCATACATTGCAAGTGGATCATGAACTTGAGGTGTAGACAACCGAGCCTCGATCACATGGCATTCGTGTTGTTGAAGAAAAGCTTGAAGTTGATCCACATTGGTGTTATGCAAGTCCTTAGCCAATTTAACATCCGTCACGTATTTTTTCCATTCTAGAGGAAGAGTGTTCAAATACTTGGTGTTCAATTGAAAGGTAGGAATTGCCATGCCATAGATATTAAGCTCATTCAACAATAGGGTAAATCTCAGATAGTAATCATTGAGAGTCTCCCCTGGCACATAGGCAAACTTATCAAAAGTATCATAAAGCTTACACTCTCGTTCTTGTTTAGTTAACGAGGTGCCTTGCATGAGAACACGAATTCTATCCCATAACTCTTTGGCAACTTTATCTTTGCTGACGAGTTTGTATACATCTGGAGGAAGGGCTTGGAGAATGATGTTTGTAGCATACTTATCACATTTGTCTTGAATCTTCATATCTCCAGTCAATTCACCCGTTGTGCGAGGACGAGTAGTTGTGCCTTCCGTCACAGCACCGATGCCCAAATGAGATGTCCATTCTCCTTGTTCAACATATAAAGTTCCATTCGGGAAGCCCATTCCTCATACATAGTCTTCACCAACATTGGTGGACGATTATCCGTACCCGAGAGGATGGACTTATCCGTAAGAGATGTGTACTCCATTTCAATAAGTGAAGATTTACAAAGTTGATCGATCAATGAAAGAAAGTAAATGTGTTTGTTGTAGTGTGTTAAAACCGAGAAATAATGTTAAAATCCCCTAAAATATGTCCTCGATAAACCAAAAAATCCAAGTCAAAATTATTAAAAAATTTCAAAAACACGTGTTTGAAAAAATGTTGGATCGTACTCAGATCGTGGTTGTGATCGCACTCAGATCGTGGTTGTGATTGTACTCAGATCGTGGTTGTGATCGCACTCAGATCGTGCTTGTGATCGTACTCAGATCGTGGTTGTGATTGTACTCAGATCGTGGTTGTGATCGCACTCAGATCGTGGTTGTGATCGTACTCAGATCGTGGTAATGATCGCACTCAGATCGCAGTGATGATCGTACTTAGATCGCAGTGAGGATCGCACTCCCTATGATCGCACTTAGATCGGACTCCCAGATCGTACCCAACGATCGTACCCTGATCGCACTCCCTTATCGCAACAAGTGATCGGACTATGGATCGCAACGAGAGATCGTACTGAACAAACTTACCTTGATCGTAGTATGGATCGTAGTGAGCTATCGAAGTCAAGATCGCAACTTGGATCGCACTACCGATCGCAGTTAGATCGCAACACCAGATCGTGATGATGGATCGCAAGTAGAAACCCCCAGGGTTTATGCAATCGCAACTTCAGATCGTACTATGGATTCCCTTTTACCTTGTTTCTCGGACAGTACACGAACACCAACAATTCAAGATTCTAGGCCAAAAAATGAATCAAACAACCAAAAAATTTTGTGTTTTTAACCCAAATAACAATACCAAATCACTATAACAAGTAATAAGATGAAGTAAATCAACATTAACCCATAAAAACACAAAAAAAAAATTGGTTCGTATGAAAATGGATCAAAAATGGCGAGAATCAAGAACACAAACACAAGAACTAAACAATCATCCCATGGCTCTTGATACCATTTGTAGGATTGTAAATCTATGCTTATGTTTTTAGAGAGAGAAAGAGATAGAGAAATGGTGGATTTCACACACACTTAGAGAGAGAAACCAATGTTTACTATGTGTAAATAATGAAACCACACCACCCTCTCCATCAAAGGAGAGGGTTTATATACCAAGCCCATATGATGGGCTTGGGCTTGCATTGGGCCGCCGGCCTACACATGTTGTAGGCTTGGCTTGGCCTTGTTTGTTTAATATTAAGTTTACTAAACTACGAGCTATTACATATACTATTTGTTGGAGTGACCGATCCTTCTTAATACGTAAAACGTATTTCCAACATTACCTGAGATTAAACATGAAAAAGGTCAACACAAAGTTGAGTGATATTAATAGGTTTAACAGTAAAGGTGTGGAACACAAGCATTCATTTGTAAAACAAGTAATGGGGGATGACTATGTACATTATCCATAGTCATGATGTATATTATTGCTATTTAGCTCATGACACCGAAGCGTAACAAACGGTAAGTTCCCCTAGTGAGTATTCAGCCTAAATACTCAAGTATAAACAAATGTAATGCGTCAAAGTAATACGAGACGGGGATTGTCAATCCCGATGGATCCATCCACAACATTCGCGCTTGCAAACTGTGAATTATTAACGGTTCATAATATTGAGGGGAAACTTAGTGGCTATGGAAACTAAAAGCAATAATATATTGTATTCATCTGGTAGCATACAGTTCAAGATAGCATACAGTTTAAAAGATTGTGTTCCAACATGAAAATCTCACCCCGCGTTTCAGAAACATTTTATAAATAGTAAAAAGGGTTATGAACTCACCTTAGCGATACGATAACAAACGAGGAGAACGATCAAAATAATAGTGACGAGAGTGAAACGGTGAAATAAGGTAAGCCGAGAAACCACGAGCTTCTAACGAAGACCTAAAATAAAGTGGCGTGTCTTAGAGATATAAACTACAACATAAAAGAATAAATGAGTTTTATAAAGGTTTTCTAAAAATAATATAATTGGACTAGTTCTGGAAAGATAAAATGAGCAAGGACAAAAAATGTTACTTTAAACTTACATAAGATTTATTTGTATCTGTCTTTATAAATCATGGACTAAGTATGTAAAATTGCATTTGAACAACATGAAAATGACGTAAAGTCTTATTTTTTAGTTGTAGTTTACAAATCTAGATTACTTGCTCATATCATGCGCGCGTTTCTAAGCATGTGTATTTCTAGTACGTACAAGTTCCATTTTCACATTATCACAACATATAGTTTTTAACTCTTTCAAAAACTTTAGCTCATGGCTAATTATTCATGGTGATTGCATATAATAAATATGTATTATGCTTGACGTATATGCGATGCATCACGATGATAGTGAAAATATACCTCAAAAGCGCTAAACAGGAACACACCAAAAGAAAACTGAAACCGGTCTCGAACTCGAACATGTGTGCAAATACCAATTCAGTATTAGCACCTATACTCATTGAGTAATGACCGAAACCTTAAACCATTACTTGAGAATGAACAATCACCGACTCCAAGCACGAATACCAACGCGAGGACGAACACTAATTTATGATGAAGATGCGTGATGGTTTCTAGCAACCAAAACACTCCTTCTTTTTACTACTTTTCACTAAATAATACTTCAAGTTTGAAGTCACAATTTATTTATATATTTTCTTGGCAAAATGAAGAGCACAAGATAGGAAAATGATCATATATGTTTTGTTGATGTATACATGAAGTAAAGGATAAGAGTGCATATTGGTTTGACACCAATGATGGTGACGTACCCATATATGGGACGTGTAACATGAAGAGAAAAAAGAGAAGTTTAAAATATTATATAAGCGGGTATTATCAAAGCCCGATATTTTAAAAGTTACGCGATTTAAAAGATACGTGTAAAATACGAAAAATAAATGCTCAATATAAAATAAAAACGTCGACATTTGGAGAACAATTATATTTTGATATATAAATAGGGGCTTATTATTTAATAAACGTTAACACGTCATAAAAAATGACACTTAAAGGTTTATCATAAATTTACAAAGAATGTCCATAAAACGAACAATTAAATAATGACAAGAAAAATATTTATATATCATGATGAGGATATTTACGGTCGATGACGGGCATCCACTTGCTAATAAATAATAATTGACACGTATTCGATATACTAATGTTCTAACCCTGTCGGTTAGTCAAGACTTTCATATTATTCATAGAATGAACATGACAATTAAAAGTCGAGTAATAATTATTGGTCCGAATATTAGGAATAAGATTAGAGCTTGGTCTAGATGTTGATATTAAATTTCCGGTTATTACAGTGAATAAATATGAAAAAATAAAAATAAAAATTTTATAATTCCGAATAAAATATTATCAATGATTAGAAAAATATTAAAATATAATTTAATTAAAATTCTTAAGATCTCAGGATTTACATATAAGAATATAAGAAAATTTAATACGTTGGAAAATTCAAGAAGCACGAATAAAAGAATAAAATAATACCGGGAAAATACGAGTTCTTATAGTCGACACTCCTAAAGGAACTCTGGTCCCTCAGAGTTCCACTGGAGACAAAAGAAGATACAAACAGAAGGAGATACATAGTTTAGAATTGATTCATTGCTTTCCATGTAATTTATGCACCACGGCGTACCTTAACAATTAGAATTCATTATGTTTCAGTTTCTTAACTCCTTTTTTAATAAATTTTCAAACTTAGATTAGAATATTGACCTTTCAATGCTAGAAAATATTAAGGGTAAAATGAACACAATGATGACTTGTACGGACAAGGTGCGCTAAAATGAGTTAAGATTGATAATCGACAAGGAATCGCGAATCGTGCAAACTGTAAAACATGACAATCTTAAAACGTAACAATCTAATTACAAGAGAAATAGAACGGAAAAATAAATTACATATGAACATTTAAAATACAAGTTGTCATAATTACCTGTCTAGGATTTTGTATTACTTTTAAATTTAGCTTAAGTATTTTCTTGATTAAAAGAAAAATTTTCAAGGTTTAGTGATTTGAAATCAAACTATATATATTTAGTGGGTACGTAGTTGCTAAATCTTTATCTTGATCAAGATTTCAAAGATAAAAAGTAGAACAGTTCAAAATAGTTATCTTGATCGGCTTAAGAACTTTTGGATGACTGTATGGAATTATTGTTAAAGACTCAAGTTTATTTTTACCGTTCAAAGAAAATCAAATTTCCAAATTATTTAGAATCATTGTTAGAAATTATAAATTAAATTGATAATTTCATTAGATTGAAAGTAAAGTATGATAGAATTAAATACTTTAAAAGATAAAACTTGACATCCTTTTAAGCACTAGTTATAAATCTACCAAAGAGGATGTAAAGATCTAACATTAAACTTGAAACGGGTATTTTGGTAAATTAAGACTTGATAAAATGTGTAAAATGTTCTTAAAAATTTATAATAATTTTTAGAAATCCAAGAGGGTGTTTAATGCATCAAACGATAAACATGTGACATGTTCGGATTTTCAAAAGGTGAAAAGATAGCAAACGAGTATGAAACGAATAATAATCAATAATTAGTATGCGAGCAATAACACGAGGGGATAAAACGTAATTCGTATCAATTCTTAACGAACATGATAGAATAGATGCATCGATGATAAAGATAATAAGAAACAAATGATTGGCAAGTAATCATATAGAGTGTGGTTGGTGTCACCAATATTGGCTTATTAATTTCTCGGTGGTCAATACCCGATCGAAAGATAAAGCCACAAAAAAATTTCAAATCAAGAAAAAAAATTCTTAAATAGCCACTTGTGTAAGATTCAAGTAAAATGAACAACATTGACAATTTGAGAGTGAAATCAACGCATGGTTCACACGAGCGAACTTCGAGGCAGTAGAGTCTAACACACATCATGAAGAATATACGATAACACTATTCATGTATAGTCATAAATTGTTATTCGCGTCCAGAGACATTTCGAATGTATACCAAAATTTACTCAAAGAAAGTTGGTCGAGGAGAAAGTATAAAAACATTAGAACTTCCAAGTATGATATCAATAGTCAGTAACTATACGAGTGGTAAATATAATTGTATCATGAGAGAAAATGAAGTAACATGTGCACAAAGCTCGTTGAGTAAAGAAAAAGAAAATAAATTATACTCGCAGACGCGTAATTTGTTCAAGAAAATATAAGGAAACACATGCATATGTCATGAACTTGTACTACTTGCATAGCGCATAAAAGTTTTCATAATTTTATTTTAACAAGATTTTAAGGTGGCTACTATTCAGCCTCGCATGGCTCCTTCTAAATTACGCATAGGTGATCAGGCCATGCATAATTTAGGACCAACAATGCGATGCTCAGTTTTGTCAAACTAGTATTACATGTCAAATGATTTAAAATATGTATATAATGCCATTTGTAAAAATAGGAATCAAAATAATTTATGAAACTTTCCGCCAGTGATTAATTGGCTAGACGTTTAAATCAACAATTTTTATTGTTTCATGAATTATTTACAAGACCGGTTGTTGAATAATTTGTGAAATTCCATCGTAAAATTAATATAAATTAATTTTATAAGATAACATTCAAGTATTCTGATAAGGCCCAAGTGGAACATTTGTAAAATGATTCGCAAACAATGACATTTTGAGTTTATATGGTAACTTATAATATAGCGAGTGGGTTACACGAGAGTTGTAAAGAGTAATTAATTAGAAAATCGAAGAAATGCTTACATGATGATAAAGGTTTAGCCGGAATCATTATGAGACACTTGTTATTAATGATGATGAAAGATGTGAAAACAAGAACTTCAAATCTCAATCCAAATCGTTGGGACTATAGAGGAAAAGAAAGATAAAATAGAATAACAAATAAGTCATGTATAAAAGAAAGGATAAAGGAATCCATATGTGTGCATAGTAAATTATTCGACATATATAAATGCTTTTAAGAAAGTAGAATATCAGTTTCAATACTAGTTCCTTCGCGGTAGACGTAAAACGACATTCCAGACAACTTTCGTGTTTCGACCGACAGCTGTATCATACCAGAAAATGACAATTTACCCATTCAATTATGCATTACCACTAAATTTCCTTATACGCAGAAAATAAGTTCTATGATTTTACAAAATTCAAATGAGCGAAACTTGCTCGTTTTTAAGAGTTACAGGCCGAATTTTATCTCCAAACGACCGTCTTGACAAGTAGAAACATGTTTTTAAGTCTAAACTTTAATAAAATATTTTCTCGACATCGTTAAATTACATGTAACTTTTCTGCAGAAAGTATATTTTTTTACACACCTTGAAATTTAATTCAAACTTCATAACGACCCGGAATTTATGAACACACATGACTAGTGGATTCCATAAAGACGAAAGAGAATAGATTGTATAATTAAGTATATAAAGGAAAAACATGGTATAAAAATGGTTCAAGAATACCAACGATAATCTAAGAATTCAAAAACGACGCATGACATCATGGCTTAAATTGCAAGATGCAATGCAGGAAGGTCTTTTGGCGGTGTGATTTTACAAAATCACAAGACATATAGAGAAAGAATTGAACATTAACAGGTTGCAATCCTAGAGCGAGGAGCTTTAATGAAAGGGAACGATACAAGTTTTTAGGAGTGAAATCGTATTCCAAACAAGCACCATATTATATCAAAGGATATGAATTACAAGATGACGGTGGTGTTTCCAAGGTACAAACGGTCGTTGTAATTCGAAGTCGAAACGTAGCATGGTCAATGAAGCAATATTTAATCGATATACGAGTGTCGTGTAAAACGGTAACGTAAAGGTAAATCAAGGTTACGAAAACTTATGATATTATTCAACACAGATTCAACGAATGCTTCGAGATGTGTGACTCACACGATGTCCTTTAGTCTTTTTCGGGGACACATTGAACTACACAATGGTCTATAGACTAGACATTCAATTACGAATGGTCGGAAAACAATTTGGATATCTAAATAGATATCTTTAAGAGGTTTAACAATGAAAGTAACACGCACTGTAGTAGAATGAAAATCAGAAGTTTCATCGAAAGCAACAGTTATTTAATCCCGGCAATGATATCACGGGAATAAACACAACATGTAAAAGGATGAGTCGAGGAAACAGGTAGTTCAAACAAACGAGTATATGAGGTCAGTCGTATCACGCATAAACAAGATAGCATCAATACTCAGAAAAGTGAGTATGAACAGTCGGCAGCAATACTCGCTCCGATTACAAGTATGAAATGTCATAACAATATAAAATTGTTGTAACAAGATCAATTCACAAGAACAAGAATTCAAGAAATGCATTAAGATCATATGTAATAAAGTAATATCCAATGATAATTTATGAAGCACAAGGCTTTGAAAAGATATATTAATTATCGTCATTAAGGTAATGTAATATTTCAAGATGTAATCCATATATGAAATACTACAATGATAACTAAAAGTAAATAATAATGATTAGAGAGTTACCCGCGCAGATATCGAACAACAATGGCAGATTCTGTGTTTGACACTTAGAAACAATAAAATGTTTGAACTTTCGGTTATAGACTAAGTTTTGAAAAACGACTCAGATCCCTATAACCATCGCTCTGATACCAATCTATGAGACCCCCAAAATCAGGCAAGGAAACAACTAGGCAACAAGGGGGTTCCACATTATGGTACAAGAAACAATGAATTATTGTTGACACAAAGTTGACGTAATAAAACATTTACATTACATCATAAAAGATCAGAGTTTTTAAACAAAGGTCCCAGAGTTTTATAAGCGGATAAATCTATTATTTAAACATGGTTTTGTAACATTTAGTTACCAAAAATACATAATAAACTTCTGTCAGCTTTTACCAAAACCAAACTTTAAAAATAACACAGAAATCTCCAAGCTGCGAAAATATCCTACGGGTACCCATCCAAGCAAAACTAAGAATTATTACCTGAGATTAAACATGAAAAAGTCAACACAAAGTTGAGTGATATTCATAGGTTTAACAGTAAAGGTGTGGCACAAGCATTCATTTGTAAAACAAGTAATGGGGGGATGACTATGTACATTATCCATAGTCATGATGTATATTATTGCTATTTAGCTCATGACACCGCAGCTTAACAAAAGGTAAGTTCCCCTAGTGAGTATTCAGCCTAAATACTCAAGTATAAACAAATGTAATGCGTCAAAGTAATACGAGACGGGGATTGTCAATCCCGATGGATCCATCCACACCATTCGCGCTTGCAAACTGTGAATTATTAACGGTTCATGATATTGAGGGGAAACTTAGTGGCTATGGAAACTAAAAGCAATAATATATTGTATTCATCTGGCAGAATACAGTTCAGGATAGCATACAGTTTAAAAGATTATGTTCCAACATGAAAATCTCACCCCGCGTTTCAGAAACATTTTATAAATAGTAAAAGGGGCTATGAACTCACCTTAGCGATACAATAACAAACGAGGAGAACGATCAAAATAATAGTAACGAGAGTGAAACGGTGAAATAAGGTAAGCCGAGAAACCACGAGCTTCTAACGAAGACCTAAAATAAAGTGGCGTGTCTTAGAGATATAAACGACAACATAAAAGAATAAACGAGTTTTATAAAGGTTTCTAAAAATAATATAATTTGGACTAGTTCTGGAAAGAATAAAATGAGCAAGGACAAAAAATGTTACTTTAAACTTACATAAGATTTATTTGTATCTTTCTTTATAAATCATGGGCTAAGTATGTAAAATTGCATTTGAACAACATGAAAATGACGTAAAGTCTTATTCTTTAGTTGTAGTTTACAAATCTAGATTACTTGCTCATATCATGCGCGCATTTCTAAGCATGTGTATTTCTAGTACGTACAAGTTCCATTATCACAACATATAGTTTTTAACTCTTTCAAAAACTTTAGCTCATGGCTAATTATTCATGGTGATTGCATATAATAAATATGTATTATGCTTGACGTATATGCGATGCATCACGGTGATAGTGAAAATATACCTCAAAAGCGCTAAACAGGAACACATCAAAAGAAAACCGAAACCGGTCTCAAACTCGAACATGTGTGCAAACACCAATTCAGTACTAGCACCTATACTCATTGAGGAATGACCGAAACCTTAAACCATTACTTGCGAATGAACAGTCACCGACTCCAAGCACGAATACCAACGCGAGGACGAACACTAATTTAAGATGAAGATGCGTGATGGTTGCCAGCAACCAAAACACTCCTTTTTTTTTACTAATTTTCACTAAATAATACTTCAAGTTTGAAGTCACAATTTATTTATATATTTGCTTGGCAAAATGAAGAGCACAAGATAGGAAAATGATCATATATGTTTTGTTGATGTATACAGGAAGTAAAGGATAAGAGTGCATATTGGTTTGACACCAATGATGGTGACGTACCCATATATGGGACGTGTAACATGAAGAGAAAAAAAGAGAAGTTTAAAATATTATATAAGCGGGTATTATCGCCTGATATTTTAAAAGTTACGCGATTTAAAGGATACGCGTAAAACACGAAAAATAAATGCTCAATATAAAATAAAAACGTCGACATTTGGTAACATTTATATTTCGATATATAAAGGAGGGCTTATTATTTAATAAACGTTAACGCGTCATTAAAAAATGACACTTAAAGGTTTATCATAAATTTACAAAGAATGTCCATAAAACGAACAATTAAATAATGACAAGAAAAATATTTATATATCATGATGAGGATATTTACGATCGATGACGGGCATCCACTTGCTAATAAATAATAATTGACATGTATTCGATACACTAATGTTCTAATCCTGCCAGTTAGTCAAGACTTCCATATTATCCATAGAATGAACATGACAATTAAAAGTCGAGTAATAATTATTGGTCCGAATATTAGGAATAAGATTAGAGCTTGGTCTAGATGTTGATATTAAATTTCGTGTTATTACAGTGAATAAATATGAAAAGATAAAAATAAAAATTTTATAATTTCGAATAAAATATTATAAATGATCAGAAAAATATTAAAATATAATTTAATTAAAATTCTTAAGATCTCAGGATTTGCATATAAGAATATAAGAAAATATAATACGTTAGAAAATTCAAGAAGCACGAATAAAAGAATAAAATAATACCGGGAAAATACGAGTTCTTATACACGAGGAGTTAAATGATAGGTGTGAAAACACCCATCCTTTTACCACTTATTTCGTGCTAAAACGAGACCAAAACGCGTATTTAATGTCATTTGTTTGGAATTATGTGTGGTTTGTGTGTTTATTGTGTTTCAGAGCCAACCGGATAAATATTGAAGAAAACATGGGACTGCACGGGTTTTATCGAAGAAAAAGACGAAAGACGAAGTCTATAGTCCAAGAGATGCAAAATATTTGAAGTTAATGGGCCTATTTGAAGATTTATCGAAGAAAAGGACCAAAGATGGAAGATTTTTATATGTCGAAGAACTCAAGTCTACTAAATGAAGAAATTAAAAGACGAGTTAAATTTATTCGTCGACAAATCCCGAATCGAAATCGAAAACGTCAACTTTTCTGAAAATACGAGAAGACAAAAAGAAAGGGAGAAAGCCCACTCACCAAACCAAGCCAAGGCCTATAAATAGAGACTCCCTTCACATTTTCAAGACTAGTTCATTTTCTGTTTTATTTTCTTCATGTTTCGTAGGAAATACCATCACCATTAGGGTGTTTGGTGATTTTTATTGTCCTTTGATCTTGTAAGTTTAATCCTTCCTTATGATTGTTTAAACCTTAATCTTTCAATATAATCTTTTATTCAATCTTGTTCTTCTTTTTCTTATTGCTTCTTAAGTTTTAAAGTTTTTATTTGGTTGATTTTGATCTCTAAAAACATGTGGGTTTTGTGTTTTTATTGATTTGGATTGATGCTTATCACTAGTTGATGATTAGTGGTTAGTTTGGTTTAAGTTTTGGTTAAAAACTTGGTGGATTTTGGTTTAAATTCGTGTTGATTAAGTTCCCCTGTTCTTCGCATTTCTGTTTCATCTCCCCATATTCCGAATGAAGTAATCATTCCGAACCAAGGATTTGAACAAATTATTCCGAACCAAGGCTTGTAGTGAAAATATTCCGGATGAACTAATCGTTCCGGATGAAGGGTTTTTGTTTAAGTTATTCCAGATCAAGCAAGTTTTCCGAACGAGCATTTTTTTTGTTTATAATATTTCGAATCAATAGTTATTCCGGATAAAGAGCATTATTTCGAGTCAAGCCATTTATTCCGAATAAACAAAGTTTATTCCGGATCAGTATACATTCCGAATGAACCATTATTCCGGATTAGTTGAATATTCCGCATGAGTACTTTGTTAAAAATTATTCCGAATCAAGCTTTTGTTTTTCAATATTCCGAATAAACAAATTATTCCGGATCAGTTAATTATTTTGAGTGATCAGTTATTCCGGATCAAAGGTTATTCCGGATGAACGTTGTTTTCCAAATCAAGAGATTATTCCGCATGAAGGTTATATATTCCGGATAAGCATTATTCCGAATAAAGGATATTCCGGATCAAGCTCCTTTTCCGAACCAGCATTATTATTCCGGATCAAGGCTTTTTCATTATTATTCCGGATCAAGGCTTTTTCATAATTATTCCGGATGAGCAAGTTTTCCGCATGAACCATTTATTCCGGATGAAGTGATTATTCCGGATCAGCAGATTTATTCCGAATCAGTAGTTTTTCCAAGGGAAGGTATTTTACTGTTTAATTTTAATTCAAGTTTCAATTTCATTAATTGCTTTTAGTTTAATTTTATTGCTTCACGCACTTACCTTTTAAGTAGATATAGATCAAAAGCTCCCCCTTTTAGTTACCAAGAACAACAATTCCACTTTGAACCGTGATCAATTCGAGAAGATACCGAGAACGAAACAACGACAAATATAATTGGGTACGAGCAACACAAAGAAAGATCTTGCAAAAGCTACATTTTTAATTAACTAACCAAAAATCAGTTATTAAAATGGCGCCGCTGCCAGCTCTTTTCGTAAGGATCAACGGTTTTTTGTGAGAAAAATTGGATTTTGGGATCCGTTCTTTCGGGAACGTTATTTTCAACACACAAAAATTTTCAAAAACCCATAAAAATATAAAATTTTAAAAAATACAAAAAAAAATTATAAAACCTATAAAAACCAAAAATATTTTCTTTTGCATTTTCTTTTTAGTGTATGCGTACTCGATCAACGTCTTATCCCGAGCCCGAGACTCTCGATAATTTAGACATGGCCGGTGTACACAACAACAATAATAATCCACCCCACCCCAACATGAATAATCTTCCCCAACCCGACCTACGAACCATGGAGGAGCTATGCCAACCTACAATGAATGGACGTGGAGGCCCGATTGCGCCGATGCAAATCACAGCTCAGGAGTTTTCGCTGAAGCATCACATGATCCAACAAGTGCAAACTAATCCATTTCGCGGAATACTGGATGATGATGCCAACAAACACCTCGACAAATTCATTACCATCACCCAAAGCATGAAGTTACCCGGTGCTTCTATGGATGTACTTCGCCTTCAACTATTTCCCCACTCGCCTTCTCACCATGACGAAAAATGGTTTGACCGTCTCCCTAAGAATTCTATTCATACTTGGGACGACATGACTCAACGATTTTTGTCGCGCTACTTTCCACCATCCATGGTCACGAGCCTTCGTAACCAAATTAGTGGATTCATGCAAGACGATGATGAATCGCTCTTTTGATGCTGGGGAACGTTACAATGATTTGATCGACCGTTGTCCAAATCATAACATGCTCCCCGTCACTCTTATTGATACTTTCTACAATGGTCTCACTTTTCGTGATCGTGACACGATCAACGCCGCCGCCGGTGGTACTTTTATGAAAAGGAGACCGGAGGAGTGTAGAGAGTTGATTGAAAACATGACTACTCACCACAAAAATTGGGATTCATCCGCATCCTCAAGATCTAACCCGAGAGTCAATGTTTCTTCTACTACTTCCAATCCCGAAATAACCGAACTTACCCGACAAATCGCGGAAATGAACAAGAATTACATGACCATGGCCACAAACCACTTTCAACAAGCTAAAGCCGTTGCTATTTCTTGTGACACATGTGGTGGTCCTCATTCTTACAATGATTGTCCTTCTACTTAAGGCAATTTTTGTGAAAACGTTAACGCGGCATACGGTACTTATCCCACGGGAAGCTATCAAGCTCGTCCTCAAGGAGACCGTAACTTACTAAGTTATCGTTCAAACAACTATCTTGCGCCATCCGGTTTTACTCCTCCAAACCAAAACCAACAACAAAGCTATAACCGAAATAACCAATCCCAACCTCGTGCTAACAATCAATATCAATCCCAAAGAAACCCATACCCACCTCAAGGAAATTCTCAAGCTTACCAAGCTCCACCTCTCAATCAACCGATGGCATTGAATCAAGACATCGAGACGTTCATGAGGACTAATAGAGAGATGGTGACGAATCTTCAGAGTCAATTCATCAACTTGAAGGGAGACATGGCGAAACAAGGGAGAGATATTCGAGCCGATCTAAGGAATGACATGGCGAAACAAAGCAATTATATTCGTGCACATGAGAGACTCTTTCAGCACTCAAGCGGATAACATACGTGATATGATCGGTTCGCTCTTCCAAGGTAATCAACCCTCTTCTTCGGGTAATCTTCTGAGTAACACCGTTGCTAATCCAAGAGGGGAGATGAAAGCAATCACCACTCGTAGTGGAAAAGGTTATACGGAACCCGAGCTTCCTACACCTCCACCCGTGATTATGAACAAGGAAAAAGAGCAACTTTCCTCACCTCCGTTGCCTTCTACCCCCCATTCCTCCACCACCCGCGGTTGTGAGTGATCCTACCCCCCTAAAGCCTTCCTCTTCATCCGATATACCTTATCCTTCAAGATTGAGGAAAGAGAAGCAAAAGAGCAAGGATGATATTCAAGTTTCAAACTTTCTCAAAATGTTTAAACAATTGAATTTTAACATCTCCTTTGCCGAGGCTCTCGCTCACATGCCTAAATATGCGAAGATGTTTAAAGATCTTCTAAGTGACAAGGAGAAGCTTCTTGACATTGCTCAGACCCAACTTAATGAGAATTGCTCCGCGGTTCTCTTAAGGAAATTACCCACCAAACTTGGTGATCCGGGTCGCTTCTTGATTCCTTGCAACTTCCTGGGAGTAGAGAATTGCATGGCCCTATCCGATCTAGGTGCTAGTATTAACTTAATGCCTTTAAGTGTTTGGAAGCAATTATCTCTCCCCGAGCTTGTCCCCACCAAAATGACTTTGGAATTAGCTAACCGTACGGTTGCTTATCCAGTGGGGATAGCCGAAGACGTCTTCGTTGGTGTTGACAAATTCACCTTCCTGGCGGATTTTGTTGTTGTTGACTACGAGATGGATCCTCGTGTTCCATTAATCGTTGGACGTCCCTTCTTGAGGATAGGTCGCACTCTCATTGATGTAGCCGCGGGCGAAATAATCATGAGAGTTGGTGACGATAAAATTGTCTTCAACATGGGTAAGATTTCTAAGCAACCTTATTCATATGAGAGTGTTAATGCTATTGATGTTCTCGATGAGGCTTGTGAAGAACACTTTCATGATGCTTGCAAAAATAATCTCTCTTCTCTACCCAATGTTGAGACCTTGCCTCAATTGCTCCGTCATTGACTCCATTTGGAGAAAGTGACTTTCTTTTGGATGATTTTGAAGCTAGCTTGGGCCCACTTGATCTTAAGTATGATGATTCTCCCACCGATTGGGAAGAAGACATTCGTATAATTGAGAAACTTCTCAATGAAGACCCTTTTTCTCCTCCTTCTCCTAAAGAGGTGACTAATGATGATCCATCGTTAGTTACACCATCTATTGAGGATCCTCCCACTCTTGAGCTTAAGGACTTACCTCCTCATCTCGAGTATGTTTTCTTAGAGGACATTGATCAACTTCCCGTTATCATTGCTAAAGACTTAAAACCCGATGAGAAAACTCGTCTCATTGAAGTTCTCAAGAAACATAAAAGAGCTATCGCTTGGAAAATCTCCGATATTCGCGGAATTGATTCTCACTTTTGCACACATAAAATTCTCATGGAGGACGACTTTAAGCCCACAATTCAAAGCCAACGAAGGGTGAATCCTAAAATCCATGACGTTATCAAAAAAGAGGTTATCAAACTTCTTTATGCGGGCATGATTTATCCTATCTCGGATTCACCATGGGTTAGTCCAGTCTATTGTGTGCCTAAGAAAGGCGGAATCACCGTTGTGCCCAATCAAAACAACGATTTGATTCCTACACGTCTCATTACTGGGTGGAGAGTTTGTATAGACTATCGCAAACTCAATGATGCCACGAGAAAGGATCATTTTCCTCTTCCTTTTATGGACCAAATGCTTGAAATTTTAGCGGGTAATGAATATTACTGCTTTCTAGATGGTTTCTCAGGTTATTTCCAAATACCCATCGATCCCCAAGATCAAGAGAAGACAACATTCACTTGTCCCTATGGCACATTTGCCTACAAAAGAATGCCTTTTGGCTTATGCAATACCCCCGGGACTTTTCAAAGGTGCATGTTGGCTATCTTCCATGACATGGTTGAGCAAACCATGGAAGTCTTCATGGATGATTTCTCGGTCTTTGGGGATTCATTCTCTTCTTGCCTTGCCAATTTAGAACGTATGCTTAAGCCGTGCGAAGACACTCACCTTGTTCTAAATTGGGAAAAATGCCATTTTATGGTAAAAGAAGGCATTGTGCTAGGACACAAAATCTCAAAAGCCGGTCTTTAAGTGGACCGTGCTAATGTGAATGTCATAGCCAAATTACCTCCACCTTCAACCGTGAAGGGTGTGAGAAGTTTTCTTGGTCATGCGGGCTTCTATCGTCGCTTTATCAAAGATTTTTCTAAAATCGCTCGCCCGATGACCCACCTCTTGGAAAAAGATACTCCTTTTATCTTTTCCAAAGAGTGTATTGAAGCCTTCAATCTTCTTAAGGATAAGCTAACTAAGGCACCGGTCTTGGTTACCCCTAATTGGGAGCTACCCTTTGAGTTGATGTGCGATGCTAGCGACTTTGCTATTGGAGCGGTTTTGGGCCAAAGAGTGAATAAACACTTCCAACCAATCCATTATGCTAGCAAGACAATGACGGGGGCTCAATTGCATTATACGATAACCGAAAAAGAGCTTTTAGTTGTTGTCTATGCTTTTGAAAAATTTCGCCCCTATCTTGTTTTATCCACCACCATTGTATACATGGACCATTCCGCGTTGAAGTACTTGATGACTAAGCACGACTCTAAGCCAAGACTTCTTCGTTGGGTTTTACTCCTTCAAGAATTTAACATTGAAATTCGTGACAAAAAGGAAGCTGAAAACCTAGCCACGGATCATCTAAGTAGACTTGAGGATCCATATCAAGGGGATCATCCGAACAAAGAGATCAATGACTCTTTTCCCCTTGAGACCTTACTGTCTATTTGTGCCAATCTTGATGACACCCCGTGGTTTGCGGACATTGCAAACTACTTGGCGGGTGGTGTTCTCATCAAAGGGTTAACATCCCAACAAAAGAAAAAGTTCTTGAATGATGTTAAGACCTACTTTTGGGATGACCCTTTTCTATTCAAACAATGCGTTGGCTTGATTATTCGTCGATGTGTTGACGGACCGGCAACTTTAGACATTCTTGAGGCATGCCACAAAGGACCCACCGGTGGTCACTTTGGTCCCAACTACACCGCCAAAAAAGTGTTTGACTCGGGATTCTATTAGCCCACCATTTATCGTGACGCTCACGCAATGGTTAAAAACTGTGATGATTGCCAAAGACAAGGCAAGATCACACATAAAGATGAGATGCCTCAAAATTTCATACAAGAATGTGAAATCTTTGATGTATGGGGCATCGACTTTATGGGGCCATTCCCTTCTTCTAAAGGAAACAAATACATCCTTGTCGCCGTTGACTACATTTCTAAATGGGTTGAAGCCAAAGCTTTACCCACTAACGACGCAAGGGTGGTTTGTAATTTCTTGAAACAACTGTTTGCTCGATTCGGTGTTCCTCGTGCTATAATCAGTGACCGCGGGACTCATTTTTGCAATGATCAATTTGCAAGAGTCATGGCTAAGTATGGTGTCAATCACCGTCTTTCCACCGCTTATCATCCTCAAACCAACGGTCAAGCCGAGATATCCAACCGTGGATTGAAACGAATTTTGGAACGTATTGTGGGATAGCATCATGCCTCATGGCCGATAAACTTGATGATGCTCTGTGTGCTTTTTGTACCGCCTACAAGACCCCGATTGGTTGTACACCTTATCGTCTTGTGTACGGGAAAGCATGCCACCTCCCTATCGAGCTGGAACATAAGGCATACTGGGCCTTGAAGTGGGCTAACTTCGACATCAACAAAGCCGGTGATCTTCGCAAGATTCAACTCAACGAGCTAAATGAACTGAGGAATGAAGCTTACGAGAACTCATTGATCTACAAGGAGAAGACCAAGATCATCCACGATGCTAGAACTAAGAACCGAGAGTTCCACGTTGGTGATCAAGTCTTACTTTTTAACTCTCGGTTGAAGATCTTCTCGGGCAGGTTGAAGATCCGCTGGTCTGGTCTATTCACCATCGCCAAAGTCTTTCCCTATGGCACCATTGAGCTTTCTCAGCCAAATGGGCCCAATTTTAAGGTGAATGGCCAGCGTTTGAAGTTGTACTTTGGTGAGTACATCTCTCATGAGATGATTCCATCCCTCACCATGTTTCCCATGAACTAGTTTCGGGACCAAGTCAGGCTCGTGACTCGGTTAACAAAAAGAAGCGCTCCTCGGGAGGCAACCCGAGTATCTATCCCCCTTTCCCGTTTTTCATCCTAAGTGTAGGGGAGTTATATAGGTTGCTTATGTTTGTATGGTGATGTGATTACAGGGATAAGTGCACTTTTGGAATCTTTGAAGAACCGTGCTCCCATGTTATTCGCAATTCCGATTCTATCTCTCAACTATCGTGATTCAATTTTCTTCATACTCACATTTGAAATTGATCACTTTAGTTGTCTCCTCTTTAACTTGATTTAACCAACGTGCACAATGTCATAAGTGTAGGGGAGACTTTTCTCACATGCTTAAACATTGAGGACAATGTTTATATTAAGTATAGGGGAGACTTCTATCGAAGTTTTTAAGTGGACTTTTCCATTAAAGTGCCTTCATTTAAACCGAAAAATCATATTTTTCGACATTTTTCAAAATTTTTAATCTATTTTGGCCTAGTTGTATAGTTGTATTTTGCTTTGTTATGGTTATTTTCTTTCCTTGCTAGAATAAGTTTTCAATAAAGTGGTTTTAAATTTTTCAAAGTCGTGAATATTTTGACTCAACCCGAGTTTACTTATCTAAGTTTACTCTAGCTAGTATCCTTAACGTGTTTAAGTCAAGTTTTGCTAGGCTTTTATATAGGGAACTTTAAAACGCGAAAGTCTTAACTCTCACGGGTTAAGAACAAGAACTTTTCGCAAGTTCCTATAATTGATCCTAGAGAGTCGTTTATCAAGGGAACTTTAAAATGCGAATTTTAAACTTGAAAGAGTCTAAGAATTTGCAAGATCCTATAGATGACTCGAAAACCCAAAACTTTGATTTAATTGGCTAAGCATCCACGAGTCTCATTCCTTGAGATTTTACTTGTGGAGAACGAGAGATGATAGAGTCAATTATAAGTTTGGTATTCTTTCGTGAATTTATGTGAGTTGATTATAAGCCTATTCTCCCATCGCTTGCTAATAAATTTATCTGCAATAAATAAGGTTGTACGATTTGAAAAGTTACTTAGCTTCTAGCACAAGATCGTTTAAAAGTTGCTCGATATTAATTAGAGTTCATAGCCAAAGCATAACTTATTGAAGCGGGATGCGAAGATTGGCGAGTCCGAAAAGGCCCTAACAAGGCATGAGGGCTACATTTTGTTGCTAAAGATCCAAAAGTGATGTGAAGAATCATTTATCGAAAATCAATATGAAGGATCGAGACACACGACGAAAAGCAAGAACTCCCCAAAAGATCATGGAGAAGTCTATCCAAAAAGACCCTAGCAAGGTATGAGGATAAATAGATCCAAGTCCTAAAAGGAGGCGGATCGCTGTATATCAAATTCCAAAATAAAGATTGGAGAAAAATGAAGAAGTCGTGGTCCAAAGATGAAGAATCTCAGAAGACCATAATTTCAAGAACGTCTCTCAAAGATTTGAAGAATGAAGTCGCTGCCAAATATCAGTCCGAGAAAGGTCTCAAATCGTGAAGCGAGTTATGCCAAGATATGAACTTTATGAGGTCCCGAGAAGCAGTTTTAAAAGATTTTGTCCTCTAGCTAACTATTGATTAAATCGTCCCACTTTGTTTTCAGCTTAAATAACTATCGAAATAAGTCAAACAATGCATCCTCGTAATCATTTAAGACAATATTAAAATATAAGAGATATACCTAGGAATAAGGGAGTCTAAGTGAATAATTGGGTCACATGAGTTCGTGTTAGTTTGCTAACTTATAATAACAATGATCTCGTTTTTAAGCTTGGTATGGGGAACGTGAAACTTGAGAATGATGAACATTCATAACAACCTAAAACCCCAATGTAAGTCTTTTAATACTTTACTTGTTTTGTTCTTTTGGTTTCCTTAGTGTTTAGAATTTAATAAAGGCCAAGGTGGGTTATTTATGATGAGAAATGTAAATCTTGCTTTGAAACTAAGCATTGCATGAGGGCATGGCAATGGTTAAGTGTAGGGGATTTGATAGGTGTGAAAACACCCATCCTTTTACCACTTATTTCGTGTTAAAACGAGAACAAAACGCGTATTTAATGTCATTTGTTTGGAATTATGCGTGGTTTGTGTGTTTGTTGTGTTTCAGAGCCAACCGGATAAATATTGAAGAAAACATGGGACTGCACGGGTTTTGTCGAAGAAAAAGACGAAAGACGAAGTCTATAGTCCAAGAGATGCAAAAGATTTGGTTAATGGGCCTATTTGAAGATTTATCGAAGAAAAGGACCAAAGATGGAAGATTTTTATATGTCGAAGAACTCAAGTCTACTAAATGAAGAAATTAAAAGACGAGTTAAATTTATTCGTCGACAAATCCCGAATCGAAATCGAAAACGTCAACTTTTCTGAAAAGAAGAGATGACAAAAAGAAAGGGAGAAAGCCCACTCACCAAACCAAGCCAAGGCCTATAAATATCGACGATCATATAGATTTGTGTCCGTTACAATTTATAGTGCACTTTCTTTTAATTTTTTTAGTTTTTTTTTTAAAATTATAAAGTATTGATGTTAATACTGTTAGTTTTCGTTATTTATTTATTTATATTGACAATTTAATTGTAAAGCTGTTTATATTTTATTAATTGTTCGATTATATGTTTTAATCATCGAGGATTGTCTGGATCTGATAATTTTGCCGTTTGTTATGTTTATGATATAATCTATTGAAAAGTTTAGTTTATATTTATATTTAATTGAACTGTTTATTATTGTTTAATTAGTTGTTTTAACAGATACGATAAATTTGCTGTTTGTTATGTTAATGATATAATTAATTGAACAGAACTGTTTTATAATTCATAATTAATTGAATTGTTTTATTGTTTAATTAGATGTTTTATTAATATAGGTTTTTATAGATATGATAAATTAGCTTTTTGTTATGTTAATGATATAATTAATTCAACAGTTTATATTTTATATTTAATTTAACTGTTTATTAGTATTATATGTTTTTTGTGTTTATAATATAACTTTATACTTAATTAATTGTTTATAGAGGATTTGATGTTTTATTAATCTGTTTAGTTTACTTTATCAAAGCTAGTTCTAATTGTTTATTTCTCGTTTTGTGATACAGTTTAACCCTGAAAGAGTTCTTGTTGCCGAGTGGCCTGTTCAGTTTGCCACTGATGATGAGTGGCCTTTTAATGTTAATGTTGACAGTGATGATGTTTGGCCGGATGCTGATTTTAAATTGCTAGATCGTTTTTTGTCTGATGGAGCAGTCTTACCTTATGCTGGTGTCAGTGATAAGCAGATGGTGTCTCAAAGAGCTGGATTACATGTTGAAGGTCCTGGCCATGATGTTTTGTTGTCAGACTTGCCGGACTTTATGTTCACTGTGGAAAGTGAGTTGGTGTATGTGTTGGATAGTGATGATGACTTTTATGCTTGGATGGATAATCTTGATTTGGAGCGATTTGTGGTTGATAATGGTTATGTTAGTGATGAGCAGCTGGTGCCTGAAGGTCCTGACAGTGATATTGAGTCCTTTGGCTGGGTTGACGAGTTTCAATTACCTGAGGAAGAAGACATACCTGACATTGCTTTGGGTGATAATGGCGATGAGGACACAGAAATGTCTGAACTCATTGGATGCCCTCACATCGGTTGTTCAGTTTCTCATTTCGATCAACGTTCTATCGACGATCATATAGATTTGTGTCCGGTACAATTTATAGTGCACTTTCTTTTAATTTTTTTAGTTTTTTTTTAAATTATAAAGTATTGATGTTAATACTGTTAGTTTTCGTTATTTATTTATTTATATTGACAATTTAATTGTAACGCGGTTTATATTTTATTAATTGTTCGATTATATGTTTTAATCATAGTGGATTGTCTAGATCTGATAATTTTGCCGTTTGTTATGTTTATGATATAATCAATTGAAAAGTTCAATTTATATGTATATTTATTTGAACTGTTTTTGTTTAATTAGTTGTTTTAATTATATAGTTTTTTACAGATTTGATAAATTTGCTGTTTGTTATGCTAATGATATAATTAGTTGAACAGAACTGTTTTATAATTCATATAATTAATTGAATTGTTTTATTGTTTCAATATAGGTTTTTATAGATATGATAAATTTTCTTTTTTGTTTTGCTAACGATATAATTAATTCACCAGTTTAGATTTATATTTAATTTAACTGTAAACTATTACTCCATGTTTTTTGTGTTTATAATATAATTATATACTTAATTAGTAGTAGTAATTGTTTATAGAGGATTTGATGTTTTATTAATCTGTTTAGTTTACTATACCAAAGCTAGTTCTAATTGTTTATTTCTTGTTTTGTGATACAGTTTAACCCTGAAAGAGTTCAGTTTGCCACTGATGATGTGTGGCCGGATGCTGATTTTAAATTGCCAGATCATTTTTTGTCTGATGGAGCAGCCTTACCAAGTGTTGATGAATTGCCTGATGATATGTTTTCTGATAATCAGCATGAGTTGGTGCCTACGTTGGATGACAATGATGATATGTTTTCTGATAATCAGCAGTTTGCAACCGTGGATTGAAACGAATTTTGGAACGTATTGTGGGATAGCATCATGCCTCATGGCCGATAAACTTGATGATGCTCTGTGTGCTTTTTGTACCGCCTACAAGACCCCGATTGGTTGTACACCTTATCGTCTTGTGTACGGGAAAGCATGCCACCTCCCTATCGAGCTGGAACATAAGGCATACTGGGCCTTGAAGTGGGCTAACTTCGACATCAACAAAGCCGGTGATCTTCGCAAGATTCAACTCAACGAGCTAAATGAACTGAGGAATGAAGCTTACGAGAACTCATTGATCTACAAGGAGAAGACCAAGATCATCCACGATGCTAGAACTAAGAACCGAGAGTTCCACGTTGGTGATCAAGTCTTACTTTTTAACTCTCGGTTGAAGATCTTCTCGGGCAGGTTGAAGATCCGCTGGTCTGGTCTATTCACCATCGCCAAAGTCTTTCCCTATGGCACCATTGAGCTTTCTCAGCCAAATGGGCCCAATTTTAAGGTGAATGGCCAGCGTTTGAAGTTGTACTTTGGTGAGTACATCTCTCATGAGATGATTCCATCCCTCACCATGTTTCCCATGAACTAGTTTCGGGACCAAGTCAGGCTCGTGACTCGGTTAACAAAAAGAAGCGCTCCTCGGGAGGCAACCCGAGTATCTATCCCCCTTTCCCGTTTTTCATCCTAAGTGTAGGGGAGTTATATAGGTTGCTTATGTTTGTATGGTGATGTGATTACAGGGATAAGTGCACTTTTGGAATCTTTGAAGAACCGTGCTCCCATGTTATTCGCAATTCCGATTCTATCTCTCAACTATCGTGATTCAATTTTCTTCATACTCACATTTGAAATTGATCACTTTAGTTGTCTCCTCTTTAACTTGATTTAACCAACGTGCACAATGTCATAAGTGTAGGGGAGACTTTTCTCACATGCTTAAACATTGAGGACAATGTTTATATTAAGTATAGGGGAGACTTCTATCGAAGTTTTTAAGTGGACTTTTCCATTAAAGTGCCTTCATTTAAACCGAAAAATCATATTTTTCGACATTTTTCAAAATTTTTAATCTATTTTGGCCTAGTTGTATAGTTGTATTTTGCTTTGTTATGGTTATTTTCTTTCCTTGCTAGAATAAGTTTTCAATAAAGTGGTTTTAAATTTTTCAAAGTCGTGAATATTTTGACTCAACCCGAGTTTACTTATCTAAGTTTACTCTAGCTAGTATCCTTAACGTGTTTAAGTCAAGTTTTGCTAGGCTTTTATATAGGGAACTTTAAAACGCGAAAGTCTTAACTCTCACGGGTTAAGAACAAGAACTTTTCGCAAGTTCCTATAATTGATCCTAGAGAGTCGTTTATCAAGGGAACTTTAAAATGCGAATTTTAAACTTGAAAGAGTCTAAGAATTTGCAAGATCCTATAGATGACTCGAAAACCCAAAACTTTGATTTAATTGGCTAAGCATCCACGAGTCTCATTCCTTGAGATTTTACTTGTGGAGAACGAGAGATGATAGAGTCAATTATAAGTTTGGTATTCTTTCGTGAATTTATGTGAGTTGATTATAAGCCTATTCTCCCATCGCTTGCTAATAAATTTATCTGCAATAAATAAGGTTGTACGATTTGAAAAGTTACTTAGCTTCTAGCACAAGATCGTTTAAAAGTTGCTCGATATTAATTAGAGTTCATAGCCAAAGCATAACTTATTGAAGCGGGATGCGAAGATTGGCGAGTCCGAAAAGGCCCTAACAAGGCATGAGGGCTACATTTTGTTGCTAAAGATCCAAAAGTGATGTGAAGAATCATTTATCGAAAATCAATATGAAGGATCGAGACACACGACGAAAAGCAAGAACTCCCCAAAAGATCATGGAGAAGTCTATCCAAAAAGACCCTAGCAAGGTATGAGGATAAATAGATCCAAGTCCTAAAAGGAGGCGGATCGCTGTATATCAAATTCCAAAATAAAGATTGGAGAAAAATGAAGAAGTCGTGGTCCAAAGATGAAGAATCTCTCAAAACTTCAAGTGAAAAAATTCCTATTATGAAGAGAAGACCATAATTTCAAGAACGTCTCTCAAAGATTTGAAGAATGAAGTCGCTGCCAAATATCAGTCCGAGAAAGGTCTCAAATCGTGAAGCGAGTTATGCCAAGATATGAACTTTATGAGGTCCCGAGAAGCAGTTTTAAAAGATTTTGTCCTCTAGCTAACTATTGATTAAATCGTCCCACTTTGTTTTCAGCTTAAATAACTATCGAAATAAGTCAAACAATGCATCCTCGTAATCATTTAAGACAATATTAAAATATAAGAGATATACCTAGGAATAAGGGAGTCTAAGTGAATAATTGGGTCACATGAGTTCGTGTTAGTTTGCTAACTTATAATAACAATGATCTCGTTTTTAAGCTTGGTATGGGGAACGTGAAACTTGAGAATGATGAACATTCATAACAACCTAAAACCCCAATGTAAGTCTTTTAATACTTTACTTGTTTTGTTCTTTTGGTTTCCTTAGTGTTTAGAATTTAATAAAGGCCAAGGTGGGTTATTTATGATGAGAAATGTAAATCTTGCTTTGAAACTAAGCATTGCATGAGGGCATGGCAATGGTTAAGTGTAGGGGATTTGATAGGTGTGAAAACACCCATCCTTTTACCACTTATTTCGTGTTAAAACGAGAACAAAACGCGTATTTAATGTCATTTGTTTGGAATTATGCGTGGTTTGTGTGTTTGTTGTGTTTCAGAGCCAACCGGATAAATATTGAAGAAAACATGGGACTGCACGGGTTTTGTCGAAGAAAAAGACGAAAGACGAAGTCTATAGTCCAAGAGATGCAAAAGATTTGGTTAATGGGCCTATTTGAAGATTTATCGAAGAAAAGGACCAAAGATGGAAGATTTTTATATGTCGAAGAACTCAAGTCTACTAAATGAAGAAATTAAAAGACGAGTTAAATTTATTCGTCGACAAATCCCGAATCGAAATCGAAAACGTCAACTTTTCTGAAAAGAAGAGATGACAAAAAGAAAGGGAGAAAGCCCACTCACCAAACCAAGCCAAGGCCTATAAATAGAGACTCCCTTCACATTTTCAAGACTAGTTCATTTTCTGTTTTCTTTTCTTCCTGTTTCGTAGGAAATACCATCACCATTAAGGTGTTTGGTGATTTTTATTGTCCTTTGATCTTGTAAGTTTAATCCTTCCTTTTGATTGTTTAAACCTTAATCTTTCAATATAATCTTTTATTCAATCTTGTTCTTCTTTTTCTTATTGCTTCTTAAGTTTTAAAGTTTTTATTTGGTTGATTTTGATCTCTAAAAACATGTGGGTTTTTTGTTTTTATTGATTTGGATTGATGCTTATCACTAGTTGATGATTAGTGGTTAGTTTGGTTTAAGTTTTGGTTAAAAACTTGGTTGATTTTGGTTTAAATTCGTGTTGATTAAGTTCCCCTGTTCTTCGCATTTCTGTTTCATCTCCCCAGATTCCGAATGAAGTAATCATTCCGAACCAAGGATTTGAACAAAGTATTCCGAACCAAGGCTTGTAGTGAAAATATTCCGGATGAACTAATCATTCCGGATGAAGGGTTTTTGTTTAAGTTATTCCGGATCAAGCAAGTTTTCCGAACAAGCATTTTTTTTGTTTATAATATCCCGAATCAATAGTTATTCCGAATAAAGAGCATTATTCCGAGTCAAGCCATTTATTCCAAATAAACAAAGTTTATTCCGGATCAGTATACATTCCGAATGAACCATTATTCTGGATGAGTTGAATATTCCGCATAAAGGATATTCCGGATCAAGCTCCTTTTCCGAACCAGCATTATTATTCCGGATCAAGGCTTTTTCTTTATTATTCCGGATCAAGGCTTTTTCATAATTATTCCGGATGAGCAAGTTTTCCGCATGAACCATTTATTCCGGATGAAGTGATTATTCCGGATCAGCAGAATTATTCCGAATCAGTAGTTTTTCCAAGGGAAGGTATTTTACTGTTTAATTTTAATTCAAGTTTCAATTTCATTAATTGCTTTTAGTTTAATTTTATTGCTTCACACACTTACCTTTTAAGTAGATATAGATCAAAAGCTCCCCCTTTTAGTTACCAAGAACAACAATTCCACTTTGAACCGTGATCAATTCGAGAAGATACCGAGAACGAAACAACGACAAATATAATTGGGTACGAGCAACACAAAGAAAGATCTTGCAAAAGCTACATTTTTAATTAACTAACCAAAAGTCAGTTATTATTAAACGTTTCGGAATCAGAGGGAAGCTCAGTCCTCGCTTCATCGGACCGTTCGACATCATATAACGCGTTGGTGAAGTGTCATATCACTTAGCGTTACCGCCTCAGCTATCACACGTTCACAACGTGTTCCATGTGTCCTTACCCAGATGATACAACTATCATCCAGTTCATGTTGTTCAGTATCCGCTTGATCATATTCGAGAGGATCTTTCATATGTCGAAGAACCCAAGAGAGTTCTTGAGCAACAAGATCGTGTCATGCGGATGAAGACGATCCTTTTCGTCAAAATCCTCTGGAGGGATCATCCTGAGCGGGAAGCCACTTGGGAGACGGAGGAGTCTATACGGACTTCTTACCCTCATTTCCAGTTCTAATTCGGGTATGTTTTTCTTTCAGTTTATGTTCCTCCAATTTGAGGACGAATTGTTCTTTTAGAGGGGAAGAGTTGTAAAACCCGCATTAAAATACCATGAACAATACACGTGAACAATACACACATGAAGATAGGATAAAATTAAAACTTTCCATTTATGATATAATTCACGTGTCACGGTATTTAATAACATGTAGTTACGTATATATTATAAATGTGTTAAGTACACGACGTATAAAAATCACGACATTAAAACATGAACGATCACGTAAATAATTGAACTCGGGAAAACTACGGGTTTTCCTATGGACTCCCTTTAGGCCGCTGCTACACAAGAGAAAAAGGAAGGGATGGGCTTGGCCCATGACCCAACTTAAAATCCATCATAAGAAAAGAAAACACAACAAACTTAAAACATAATTTAGGTTTTACAGAAAAAGTTTTCTTCTTGCCTCTTTTTTGCCTCTTGCCGCCGGCCACCATAAACAAGAAGGAGAAACCGAACGATTTTCTTTGTTGATTATTCGTGTGTACGTGATCGTGTTTAAAACCTTTTCTTTTCCACGTGTTCGGTAAATTAAGCACTTCCTTTTTCTTTTTAATTCTTATGAATTCATGTTAATTATTTAATTAATCATAAAAACAAGTTAATGAAACACGTGGGATTAATTAAAACATGGTAAGGGGTGTTTGGTTGTGTTTGTGGTTCGACCGAGGCACCACCGAGAGCCAAAGGGCTCTCGGCTTGCGTTCATCAGCACCACCGAGACCACAAGGGGTCTCGGCTTGGTTGGGTTTGGCTCGGACGACATAAGAAAACCCTGACCGCATGTCGGGGGTGGGATTTGGTTTGGACCGAGAGCCAACCGAGACCTATAGGGTCTCGGTGGGTTCTTTTGGCTAACAGTGGGAACCGAGCAGCAAGCAGGGGGAAACCGGGTTGAACCGGTGTGAATCGGTGGCCAACCGGTGTGAACCGTGGCTCCGCAGTGGGTACCGCAAGCCACCAGTGGCAACCAGCTAGCCGGTCTAGCCACTGGTAGGGCTGTTTGTTTCGGCTTATGGCTCGGCTTATATGTAAACCGGGTTTCGGGCTCGGGTTAATTGTTAAAACACGGGTTCGGGTCTCGGGTTAATTATTAAAATCAGAAAACATGTTAATTAAATTAATTAACAGACTTTTTAAATTAATTTATTTCATGACTTAGGTTAAATATTATAATTAATATTACATGTATAACCTTAAGTACTTAACTTAGCTTAATTTAATTAAAACATGTATTTTTAATTAAATTCTATATAAAGTATAATTTAATTAATTAACCAGTTATTTAATTAATAAGCTATAACCATGACTTGTATTATACTATTTAAACTTTACTTATTATTTATAATCCAACTTATTTCTAATTATGAAAACTTACTATTTTTGGAAACTTTCTATTTTTAGAACTTAGTATTTATGGAAACCTGCTATTATTAGAAAGTTACTTAGTATTACAATGCAAGTATTCTAATACACTAATACATGAATAATACACAATAGAACATCAGAATAACTACAGTTAACACAGTAAACAGTAAAACATGACAGAATATGTATAACAAGCTAATAACACACGAAACCAGTAAAACACACGTAATTCAGACAACTCATACACGTCCATATTTCTTATGTAGTATTATCCGTCAAGGCGGAGTAGTCTTCATCGTTTTCATTAGCTTCTACTGGACATAAGCTACGGATTTCCTGTCCTTCAATAAGGACAATCTCTTCCTTCATTAGGATTTCTCGTATGCAGCCAACTGTTTTCTCTAGTAGTTACAGATAAAATGCTTATGTTTTATTAGTTACCTTAGCCATATGCATGCATGACCAGTTTCACCTAGTTATGGAGGTACCATAACCATAACACTAGAGGCACTAGTGTTATGACTTCACCACGGCGGAGTGATAGCTCGTGGCATCCCTTTCAGTTATTTGGCCATTATATTTATTATGTTATCATGTGGGGCGTATGGGTGCATCCTAGTTACATGTTTCAGTCAGGGTTTCATGGTGAATATGGTGTGTGCCTTGCATCCTTCACAAGGAGCTGATCTCTCCTACCCATTACCAATTGATACCCGAAACCCGTTAATACGATACAATATTACGAAAAAAAGAAAAAAAAATCGATATAATTATTAATTCGGATACCATGCTCGTCGCTAGGTAAATTTTAAGTTTTGAAAATAATAAAAGACGTTCAAATAAATACTTTGTGTTATGTACAGTATCATTTTGTCTAGGATTAAAGATCCGCAAATCACTCAACCGTTGATTTGAGTCTAGAGATGAACGCGTACAGTTAATTTTGGCACAACTTACCATAAAGAAAACGTATTTAAAAGAAAAAAATAAAAAAGAAAAAGAACAAGAGAAGAAAAAGTCAAACGACCAGCAAACCTAGTTTGAGTTTCACATATCTCTGTCCCCCTATATAATAGTACTATATGCCCTCATCTCTCTCTCACACATCTCTCTTTCAAATACAAATAAATCTCTCTCTCTCTCTCTCTCTCTCTCTCTCATACACATAAATCTCTCAGATCTAAAAACCACATCTTGGTTATCATGGCAAAACACCAGAACCTTGGCAACTTTGTTATGTTGAAGATGGCTTTGAGAACCAGTATGGTATGGCCAAGAAGAGTCATGATGATGTTTCCACCCTGATCTATGACATATCTGTGTTTTGTCAAAACCACAAAGCAAACTACATCATTTAAAACCACTAGTTATCATGGCTAAACACTGGGTAACTTGTTTATCTTGAAGAAGAAGAAGAACAAGAGTCATGAACAGATGTGGTTTCTCTTCCATGGGGTAGGTAATATTTACTCTTATAACATCTAGATCTATAAATTACAAAGTTTTGTGTCTATTTTGAAAAAATAATTTCCTAAAGGTTAACATTGAAAAGTTAACTGGGCTGGATTTATGGTCTAAGTTCAATTTTTAAATTGGGCCGGGTTTTAATTTTGTGTTGAATTTCAATCCACACTGGACTGGTAATACTTAAAGATTTTCAATTCGGCCCATGATTAAACAAAAGCGGGATATGGAAAACTTTTGAATTTCAATTCCAACGATTTTGGGCGTTCTGTTAAACGTATCTAAAAACTTGTATATAAATATACTTAACATCACTCTTCTCTTATTTCACCCCTTTCACAAATTAACACCTCTCTCAAAATAAACACAGTTAAATCACCTTAAAATTAAGGGCGAAACTTTCATCTTCACTTCAAAAATGTCTGAACTCATTGGATGCCCTCACATCGGTTGTTCAGTTTCTCATTTCGATCAACGTTCTATCGACGATCATATAGATTTGTGTCCGGTACAATTTATAGTGCACTTTCTTTTAATTTTTTTAGTTTTTTTTTTTAAAATTATAAAGTATTGATGTTAATACTGTTAGTTTTCGTTATTTATTTATTTATATTGACAATTTAATTGTAAAGCTGTTTATATTTTATTAATTGTTCGATTATATGTTTTAATCATCGAGGATTGTCTGGATCTGATAATTTTGCCGTTTGTTATGTTTATGATATAATCTATTGAAAAGTTTAGTTTATATTTATATTTAATTGAACTGTTTATTATTGTTTAATTAGTTGTTTTAACAGATACGATAAATTTGCTGTTTGTTATGTTAATGATATAATTAATTGAACAGAACTGTTTTATAATTCATAATTAATTGAATTGTTTTATTGTTTAATTAGATGTTTTATTAATATAGGTTTTTATAGATATGATAAATTAGCTTTTTGTTATGTTAATGATATAATTAATTCAACAGTTTATATTTTATATTTAATTTAACTGTTTATTAGTATTATATGTTTTTTGTGTTTATAATATAACTTTATACTTAATTAATTGTTTATAGAGGATTTGATGTTTTATTAATCTGTTTAGTTTACTTTATCAAAGCTAGTTCTAATTGTTTATTTCTCGTTTTGTGATACAGTTTAACCCTGAAAGAGTTCTTGTTGCCGAGTGGCCTGTTCAGTTTGCCACTGATGATGAGTGGCCTTTTAATGTTAATGTTGACAGTGATGATGTTTGGCCGGATGCTGATTTTAAATTGCTAGATCGTTTTTTGTCTGATGGAGCAGTCTTACCTTATGCTGGTGTCAGTGATAAGCAGATGGTGTCTCAAAGAGCTGGATTACATGTTGAAGGTCCTGGCCATGATGTTTTGTTGTCAGACTTGCCGGACTTTATGTTCACTGTGGAAAGTGAGTTGGTGTATGTGTTGGATAGTGATGATGACTTTTATGCTTGGATGGATAATCTTGATTTGGAGCGATTTGTGGTTGATAATGGTTATGTTAGTGATGAGCAGCTGGTGCCTGAAGGTCCTGACAGTGATATTGAGTCCTTTGGCTGGGTTGACGAGTTTCAATTACCTGAGGAAGAAGACATACCTGACATTGCTTTGGGTGATAATGGCGATGAGGACACAGAAATGTCTGAACTCATTGGATGCCCTCACATCGGTTGTTCAGTTTCTCATTTCGATCAACGTTCTATCGACGATCATATAGATTTGTGTCCGGTACAATTTATAGTGCACTTTCTTTTAATTTTTTTAGTTTTTTTTTAAATTATAAAGTATTGATGTTAATACTGTTAGTTTTCGTTATTTATTTATTTATATTGACAATTTAATTGTAACGCGGTTTATATTTTATTAATTGTTCGATTATATGTTTTAATCATAGTGGATTGTCTAGATCTGATAATTTTGCCGTTTGTTATGTTTATGATATAATCAATTGAAAAGTTCAGTTTATATGTATATTTATTTGAACTGTTTTTGTTTAATTAGTTGTTTTAATTATATAGTTTTTTACAGATTTGATAAATTTGCTGTTTGTTATGCTAATGATATAATTAGTTGAACAGAACTGTTTTATAATTCATATAATTAATTGAATTGTTTTATTGTTTCAATATAGGTTTTTATAGATATGATAAATTTTCTTTTTTGTTTTGCTAACGATATAATTAATTCACCAGTTTAGATTTATATTTAATTTAACTGTAAACTATTACTCCATGTTTTTTGTGTTTATAATATAATTATATACTTAATTAGTAGTAGTAATTGTTTATAGAGGATTTGATGTTTTATTAATCTGTTTAGTTTACTATACCAAAGCTAGTTCTAATTGTTTATTTCTTGTTTTGTGATACAGTTTAACCCTGAAAGAGTTCAGTTTGCCACTGATGATGTGTGGCCGGATGCTGATTTTAAATTGCCAGATCATTTTTTGTCTGATGGAGCAGCCTTACCAAGTGTTGATGAATTGCCTGATGATATGTTTTCTGATAATCAGCATGAGTTGGTGCCTACGTTGGATGACAATGTTGATCTAAAGCAGTTTGCACTTGATAATAGTAAAGAGGACAGAGAAATAATCGTGTATGATTTCGATCTTAATCTGTTGCCAGCTGATAACAAGGAAGAGGAGGAAGAAATAACCGTGCATAATTTTGATCTTAATCTGTTGCCAGCTGATAACAAGGAAGAGGATGATGATTTTGATCTTAATCTGTTGCCAGTTGATAACAAGGAAGAGGACAAAGAAATAGCCAACCATAATGGGCTATTTGTGCATGAATTTGATATTAATCAGTCGGCAGATGATAGTGATGAAGATGACGCTTTGATTGTGAATAATGTTCATGTGGAAGGGGTGCTGCAGCCGCCTGGTGTGGAAGTTCCTGATTAGATGGAACGTTACCTTGGCTTTTGAAATGAAGAATACTTTTAACAATGTGTTAAGATCAATGTTTTTAAAGGCTTTGTATGTTCTGTGGTGTGTAAGAAAGGGCATGAGTAGTTTTAAACATTTCTGATTTCAGCTATTATAGTTCTGTTTTGTATTTTGAAATTGTTAAGATCAATGTTTTTAAAGACTCTTTGTATGTTCTATGGTGTGTAAGAAAGGGCATGAGTAGTTTAAACATTTCTGATTTCAGCTATTATAGTTCTGTTTTGTATTTCGGATTTCAAACTCTTGTATTTCTTTAGTAAATCAATAAATGTTTACTTGTTTTATAAATACGTGTTTTTATTAAATCTCTTATATAAAAGCTAATGTCACTGTTTGATATCACACTATTTAGTGAAAATTAAAGCCAAAGAATCCCCAGGAATGTGGTGGACAATTCCAAAATGGATGGCATGGTAATTAAATGACAGAGTTTGTCATTCCATGTTTCCAGGTGACAGATTTGGCATTGGCAAAGGAGAATCACAGTACCTTTCAGGTAATTTATTTTATATCTTCAGAAAGTATAAAAAAATTCCAAACAAGCTTGCCATCTCTACAAGTAGGCAAAGATCAGAGGACTTATAATTCGGCCAGAAACCCGTGGTCAAGACAGTGCCAAGAGTGAAGTATGGTAATAATGAACATTTGGATAGAAATTTCAGCAACATTAGTTTTCCGTCTATTTAAAGGAGATTTCACTTGAGAAGTTGAGAGTGATCCTTTGTTTCCCATAAAAAAGGGGATGATAGTTTGGTTTATGCTGCCTTACATATAGTTAATATAAATTAATATTTTGATTTGGAATTCAGTGGGGATGATGACGTACCTGGAGAAAATGATTCAAACGAACTAGTTTTTAGAGATGAGTTGATAGTAGCGAACTCCAAAAGGGTTTATGAAGCATGATTTTTATATAGGTTTGTTTATTTTTCCTGTGTTTGATCGGCTGTCTTACTTAATTCCAACTGTCCATTGCCTGTGTTGATTTGTATGATCATATTACTGATCAGTTGCATTATACCTGCAGTTAAATGCAATAAATAGGTCTGCAGCCAAAGAATGCTATTTACGTACAGAGATTTGTTTGGAAGGTAAGTGTATTTGGTTACCTTTTGTTGTTATATTTAAGATCGTGCTGTAAATTCATTCTGAACCATCCTTTCATTCCTACACGGAATACATGCTTGTCAAGACAACCATCAATCGTGCACAAAATTCATCTGTCACTATCGCGCTTTAACCCTATCTACATAAAGTATCATAGTTTGTGATTCAATGTGCATCTGTGCTGGGCATGGCCGTGAGACTCTGTATAGTACCTACCCTGCCTTTAAAAGGATGTATGCCACAGCCTTAATAAGTGCACTTTCTGATGTTGCAGCGTATAAGCTTTTCTTCAATATAATTTTTTCAAACTGACCGGCACTCTATCAATAATGCATATTAGCTTATTTGTCAAACAACGTATGAATGCTTTTGCAGTTGAGCTATATTGCTGTACACTTGCTGTTTATTGTGTGCAAACACTTACCGGATATAAAAGCTGTTTTCCTGTCATTAACATGCAGCACTAATGGATGCAATTCGGGAGGATGTCTCTGTGCTCACCATGTTAGCTGAGATCTTATGTCTATTAGATATGATTGTTAATTCATTTGCTCACATGATTTCAACCAAGCCTGTAGATCAATACATCAGGCCTCAATTCACAGGCAAGTATTCTATGATTTTCCTTTTGTTTGGCCTCATAATGATAATGACATTGATGCATGACCTATAATTTCTATGATAGAGAATGGACCACTGGCGATTGATGCTGGAAGACATCCTATTCTAGAAAGTGTGCACAATGATTTTGTTGTATGTCATACTCCTTTTTCATGAATTGCTTGAGTGCTGATCGGTTTCATATTTACATTATAGACACGATGCATTGTGGTTTGATGCTCTTTTTGCAGCCCAATAATATCTTTCTATCGGAGGCTTCAAACATGGTGATTGTCATGGGGTCTAACATGTAAGGAATTAACGAAGTACATCTGTACATGTATTTGTCTGTTAGATTGTATACCATTAATCACTTGTTAGTTGTCATGGACTTGGTTCCTACACAGATCGTTATTTATACCTGAACACCCATCCCTCGCTGGGGAGAGGGTTAAAGCTTCCAGAAAATATTCTTGCTAGTGCCAATATAACAAAACATGTTTAGCCATAACTTATGAATGAGCAATGGGGCTATTATTATCTATGAATTGTGCAAATTTTGCAACATCTTTCTGAGTTTCTTTTTGTATCTGTTACCTAATTTAAATTCCCAAGTGATATCTTTGTTCCACTTAAACTAATGCACGTGACTTTAGTTTCACGCATATGCTGTCCTGTTCTTCCTACGCGCAAGTATACTGTTTTCAAATAAATTTAATAGCCCAAGTATACTGTTTCTTTCCAGGAGTGGTAAAAGCACATACCTTCAACAAATATGTCTAATCATCATCCTTGCTCAAATTGGTTGCTACATTCCTGCTCGCTTTGCAAGCCTAAGGGTGGTCGATCGTATTTTTACAAGGATGGGCACAGTTGATAACCTTGAGTCAAATTCCAGCACGGTACATACCACATTACTTTCTCAACTTAATTTTACACAAGTTCTGCAGATACGAGTCCTTAGTATATAGTGATATGCTTTCTTAAAAACAGTGAACTTTTCATTTTGATTTATAAATTTTGTATTTTAAATTGGAGGGTTTTCCCTTTTTTACACCAAAAATTGGACCAGTTCATCTTGTATGTGACCTGGGGTTCTTCTAAAAGGATTTGTCATGGTGTGGAGTAAAAAATATACTATGGCTTGTAATATGGTCATATTATAAACGCTGCCATAAATAAAAATACTACCCTGATGTAGAAGTGGAACATATGATCAGTGATTTCCCATTCATATAGAATTTCAGCATTTAACTAGTCTACCAGTTGACTGTACCTAGTCAAAAGCATTGATTTGCTACAAAAAAATATACCACACTTGGCTGCATCAGGTCTCCTCTATGAGGAAAACGGAGAAACTTCTCTTTTGTTTTTTTATCCTTAAGATGAGGGGCACCAGTATCATTAGTACATATTTTTATGCCCGTGTTATACCTTAGGTATCCCTGGTGTTCTATAGCCCCACAAATTTCCTAAGAACTTGATTTTGCAGTCCATGACAGAGATGAAAGAGACAGCTTTATCTTGCAGAATATCTCCGAAAGGTACACCAATATTATAGGTCAGGACTGGTATCTAATATTGAATTTTCTTATATTATTGTGCACTTAAAAACATCTTTGATTGGCAACAGGAGCCTGGTTGTGATGGATGAGTTGGGCAGGGCTACATCTTCCTCGGATGGTTTTGCGATTGCGTGGAGTTGCTGTGAAAGACTATTAACACTTAAAGGGTAAGTGGTGCTCTTTATATCTCCTGCTTGTCTCTAGAGCTATCAAGAAAGTGTTTACAAGTATGGTTTTGGTATTGCGACAAAAGATATTTCCTACAGAACCTTTTGTTTTTTTCAGCAATAAGCCTTATTCCCTAAACTAGTTGGGGCTGCGCTATTAATGAACCACAAAGTTTTCAAATCGTAAATACCTGGATAAATAATTTTTAGATGAATATCCTAGGGTTCTTTGACATGAAGATGTCCTCCCACTCCCCTATGCTATCTCTCCTCACTTCTGCTACATACGTCTGATTACTCCGATACAAGTTTTTTCTTCCAAACCAGTTAACTTTAAAAGTCTAAGTTGGAAATGTCCAGCTTTTCTTGATTGTGTTGCTGGTGCACCGGCTTCTACTCTAGCAGTACCACGCCAACCTTCTGAATTTTATTTCGAATCAAATCTCTCAGTGGTGGCCACACATCTACCTGAATATTGACATTTTTCCTACCTGCCACACGTGGTTTTTATGTTAAAAGATAACATTAGTATGGTCATATTTGTCCTAGGCAAAACTCAACTGTAACTTCCTAATATTCTCATACTAGAATCTTGGAATGAATGTTATATTCTCGATTGCTTGTCATTTGGTTTCAGATACACAATATTTGCCACACACATGGAAAACCTATCAGAACTAGCAACCATATATCCAAATGTAAAGATTCTTCACTTTGACGTTGAAGTAAAAAACAACCGGTTGGATTTTAAGGTACCAGCTCTTTTAAACTTCATATATGCTCATTTCCAGATTAATACCTGCATGGCTGCATATATTCTGTAATTTCTTGGTTCACATGCACAGTTTGAGCTGAAAGATGGATTGCGACATGTACCACATTTAGATTTGTAGTGTTGTAGAATTCCGTTTACATTGTGTCACTCGAGTCAAATGGCTACATATATAGCTAGAGCATATATCCTTATCGTATATTTGTTATGTGATTTAATGAGGTAACATGGATCATATGTGTAGAACTGTAGATCTAACAGTATATCTAACAGTGGAGCCGTTCTAAAAAAAATATCTAACTGGGTGGAACTCTATTATTCTGAAAATGCATTCTGTTTTCTGCCAGCAGTAAAAGATTTGACACAAAAAGTAGACTTCCATTGGATATTGGCCAACAAAATCATTCTAGTATTTATTTAGTTTAAATATAACTTAATCAATTCTCGTATTTATCGCACGTGGTTCCTTATTTTTGGGCTTTGTCAAGTACACACATTCTGTTTACATCTCTTTGTTCTATGTTCTAATCTTGTCCAGAGATGCAAATTATAACCGGATTTTTAGAAATCCGGTTCAAAAATCCGAACCGGTTATTTCAAAATCCGGTTTTCCAAAAATCCGGTCCGGTTTTTTCTATCCGAACCGGTTAGACCGGATTTTCAGATTTTAGGAAAATCGGATAAAAACCGGATAAATTACCGGATTTATCCGGTTTTTAAAAAAACCGGATTTAACCGGTTTTTATTTTTTTATTTTTATTATTTTTATTTATTTTTATTACTAATATTTGATATAGAGACTGGTTAAAACCGGTTAAAAGAACCGGTGTTTATAAATCTGGGCTTTTCTTTTTGGTTTCCTTGGGCTTTTGTTGTTTTTTTTTTTTTTTTTTTGGTTTCTTTGGGCTTTTGTTGGTTTTTATTTTATTTTTTGGACTTTTTATAAAATATAAAAGTATTATGTGTATAATTTATTTGAACTTTTAAGTGAAAACATTAAAAAATAATAGTTTTAAGAAAATAGTTTTATTTTTATTAACAAGTTTATTAAATAAATGACGAAGTTTTAAATTTCGAAAAAAAGTGATAATGTAAAAAATTGATAACGAACATTTTAAACCGAAAATCCCTCAATCCGAAGATTTTTAACCCAAAAAACTGATCCGAAAAAAAATCCGATAACGAAAATTTTTATCCGGAAAAAATCCGATACGAACATTTTTATCCGAAAAAAACCGATTCCGAAAAATCCGATCCGATCCGAATCCGGATTTTTGAAAATCCGGTTTTTTCAAATCCGGATTTTTAAAATCCGAATCCGATTTTATCCGGTTTATTTGCACCTCTAATCTTGTCAATGTAAGATACACTCGCAGCAAGTACCTCGCAGACCTCTACTCGTTTGAAAAGAATTTCTACGAGTTCAACCTATAAATACCCAAACCCCTGAACCTTAAATTAATCTCCATAGTCCAAAACACTCAGAACCAATTTAACTATCCTTTAGCCTTGAAGATTATGGGAGTTTGTGTGTTCCCCACCAACATGGAGGTTGTGAGTCCAAGCCTAGTCGAAGGTATTTGTAAGATATATTGTGTGAGGTTGGTAGAGGCAAGAATTGTCAAGGCCTCAATTGTCGACTAACCCAATCTGATGCCACAACTATTCCCAGATGCTATCAAAAGCATCGACTATTCGAGTTTATCAATAGGGATGGTTGTGGCGCAAGCATTAAACAGTTTAGCTTTGCTGGAGATATAGTAAAATAAATTATACAACTCAACATCTACTTAACCACCTATGTTTAATTCAGGTCTCATATGCAGGTTTCGTGAAGCAACAGTGATAGATGAATTCAATGAGAATACATTGACAAATAAGTACACTTTGATACAAGGAAATGGTATATCAGAACAATTCACTCATGATACACTTCTGATATTAAGGAATAAGAACTTAATGCAGGCAACGAAAAGGTTTTAGGACTTTTCAGTACAAGATTTTGGAAGCCTACCTCCTAAAAAACTCTCAAATTTGGCTTTCTTCATTAGAACCCGGTGTTTCCTTTAGATAAACATCAATTATTAACAAATTTTGACATAATAAGAATGTAACGTACAACTAATTTTTGTGGATTTTTTGGAATATGGATTCCAAAATTTGGCAGATTAACGGTTTACTATGAACTAGTTGCCTGGACCAAAAAAGTTTCAGCAGAAGTTCAAAACAATAAAGCGTAAAACAAGTCGAAATCAAGTTTATTAAGACTTGACTCAGGCCTTCACAAGGTTGTTGAAGCCTAACCCCCTCACAAGTCACAACACTTGATGCACATGTTTGAAGATTTTAATTTGAACATTGTATTGTAGCCGCTTCAAAATTTGGGAGCTCAAAGGCTTACACTGAATTTGTTGTGTATACCAAGAAAGTTCAGTGTTGGTGTAACTCGTTGCTAGAAACTTGCCGGCATTGGTTGGGTGCGAGAATGCTAACTGAGAAATGCCCAAGGACCAAACCCGAACAGAAGCTTTTCCTGCATGTAAAAAGGTTTACAACTTTGAACGCACTTATTTTGCAAGATACGACAGGTGGCCATTTCGACCCACTTGTTTACAAAAGGGTCGATTCAGATGATGTTTACTCTGTAATAAGTCAAACGGTTTAGTTGGACCAAATGAGTCGAATTCGGCTGAAGTGTACTTTTAATGCAAAAAGTTCTTAAACCATTTTGTTTCAAAACCAAGAGTATTACGTAGTATTTGAAAAGTAATTGTGTATGAAAAGTTACTAACTTTGCACAGAAAGTGCTTTGGGTCACCGTGACCCATTACCAGATTAACCCAAAGCAGCCATTTTGCCCACATTAAACCGCATGATTGATTGCGAAACAAAACATCTATGTGGAATTAATCTAAAAACCTACTATAGGGAAATGTTCATATAGCCCACCGTGCAGTGTTTATGGTATATCCATCCATCACCCAGCTCACTCTCCATCGTCCTGATAACCTCCTGAACCTGCATTTACAAGTTCATTTTAAGTGTCGTAAACAAAGGTCCTCAATAACGCTGGTACTACTGTTTAGCAGACATTTCATTAATTAATATCACGAGTACGCAGCGGAATATAGGATCACGCATAGACAAATAATTAACATAAACGATAAAGAAACGCGTACCTTTTAGCGATGGATTAAACACCTTTATCGAACCACCAATAAAGATCAAAGTATGATCTCTCTAAGAATACGCACACAATACGTAATAGCAAACAATTAAGTATGCTAGTACCAAAAGTGATATAGCTTACCAATACCTAGTTATTAAAACCAAGTAAACCACAACTAATATTCTAGTAATATTTAGTTGATCGCATAAATAACAACACAGGGAATCTAATTTGGTTCTTTTCTTTTGATCGTAGGGAATTGTATATCTATTATATCGAATGACCAAAAGTCATTATATACAATGTTATAGTCGGTCTAGAAAACTAGGCCCAACGTCAAAACCATAAAAGATATCAAATTAGATTTCTTTTTATATGTTTTACATATAATTGTTATAGTTAACTTTTAACTCCCGTTTGTAAGATTCTGTTAACTAACTAATTAATTAACATTCGCAATAGCTTATCACTAATTAATATATTACGCATAATATATTAATGTATAATTGTTTTACGTATTAACGCGTGCGTCTCCTTAGGCTCGGGACGACTTCCGGACATATATTATTTACGTGTACATATTCCTTCAGCTCCCACTTGGACATGTACAATAATATAATATAATAACATTGGTTAGCGTCTAGCAACACGTCAATGCTCCCGGAAACTCTCGAGTGTAGTTTTCCATAAAGTACATTTAAATGACTTAAACATTTACAATCCCTTTGTTTCTCAAATGCCATGTTAACAATGGATATGGATCAAAGTCATTCCATTTTAACTATTCTGTTTCTCGCATTACATAATTAATATAGATTACCAATCTAATCGAGACAAATCTAGATTACCATTGGGTATGGCCATACAAACATCTAATTAATTAACGAGGGGCCCAGTAGCATTATTCTTCAATCCTAGTTGAAAGAACAAATTCTATCTTGACTACACGTGCCTCTTACATGCTTCAAGATACAAATGATTATAGTCTTTATTACTACCTTATTCAGGATAGCGTTAGAACTATAGCAAAAAGTATCATCCACATATATAAGACCTGCTTGCATCTCAAGTCAAAGGATTTAGTAATGTAAATCATTTACAAGTTTCACTTAAAGACGCCGATCCATAAAGTGATTGACTTGTTAGTAGGAGATGTCCAATATACAACTTTTGGATATCGTATGAGTTGGTGAACCGTTCTTGCATATTCTACGAATATTACCATCTCTCATATATGTCTTAATTTAATTATATTCCCATATAATTAATTGACACAGACAATTTAGAATAACATATTATTCAAGGATTTAAACATGCAAAAATAGGACCAATAAATATTAAAGAAAACAAAAATATCCAATACTTCAATTCATAAAATAAATATTGTTTAACAATATCCTTTATCCAAATACTAAAACAGATTACATGAAACTACTAGCAGGACGAAGTCCCATGCTCCTAGCATGTTGAGTAAGCTTTTTACCAGGTAAAGCCTTCGTAAAAGGATCTGCTAGATTATTATCTGTATGAACTTTAACTAGATCAATTTCACCCAATTCGATACATTCTCGAACATAGTGATATCTCCTTTGATAGTGTCTGGCGCCTCTCTGAACTCCCGGTTCGTTAGCTATGATGATTGCACTTGAATTGTCACAATACATCTTTATAGGTTCTTCATTGGTAGGAACTACACCAAGTTCTCCAATAAACTTCCTCATCCAAACAGCTTCCTTTGCAGCTTCAGAAGCAGCGATATATTCAGCTTCTGTGGCAGATTGTGCAGTAGTACTTTGTTTGGAGCTCTTCCATACTACAGCGCCTCCGTTCAAAACGAAAACATACCCAGTTTGAGATTTAGTGTCATCTCTATCGGTTTTAAATCCAACATCACAATAACAATTAACTTGCAGCTCAGTAGCTTCAGGATTTCCACCATAAACCAAAAACGTATCCTTAGTATGTCTTAAATACTTAAGAATATTTTTCACAGCAGTCCAGTGACTTTCACCTGGATTTTGCTGAAATCGGCTTGTAATATTTTGCGCGAACGCAACATCAGGTCTTGTGCATCTCACAGCATACATAATAGAACCTACAGCCGAAGCATAAGGAACATTTTGCATACGCTTCATCTCTTCAGATGTAGTAGCACCTTGTGTTTTATTTAAGTCAGTGTGCACTTGCATAGGAATGAGACCACGCTTGGAATTATCCATTCTATACTTCTTCAAGATCTTATCAAGATATGCATTTTGACTTAGTCCAATTAACCGCTTCGATCTATCTCTATAGATTTTGATTCCAAGAATAAACGCCGCTTCCCCTAAATCTTTCATAGAAAAACATTTTCCAAGATAGGTCTTTACCTCTTGTAAACTTGGAATATGATTTCCCATAATGATTATGTCATCAACATACAAGATTAGGAAAACAACATTACTCCCACTAGCTTTTTGATATACACATGGCTCATCTAGATTTTGATCAAAACCAAACTTTTTGATTTCTTCATCAAATCTTTTATTCCAGCTTCTTGATGCTTGCTTAAGTCCATAAATGGATCTTTGAAGCCTACATACTTTTCTGGGATGCTTAGGATCAACAAAACCTTCCGGTTGTTCCATATAGATTTCTTCTTCCAAGTAACCATTCAAGAACGCGGTTTTTACATCCATTTGCCATATCTCATAGTCATAGTACGCTGCTATAGCTATGAGAATCCTAATAGCTCTCAAATCTGCAACAGGAGAAAAGGTTTCCTCATAGTCAACACCATAAGTTTGTGTAAACCCTTTTGCTACAAATCGAGCTTTATAGGTGTGTACAATGCCATCCATGTCCGTCTTCTTCTTGTAAATCCATTTACCCTTTACGACCTTCGCATTGGGTGGTAAATCTACAAGTCTCCAGACATGATTATCATACATAGATTGCATTTCCGCATTCATAGCAACAATCCACTTATCGGATTCAGAATCCAATATTGCATCTCTATAGTTAGTGGGTTCGTTAAGATCCCCTAAACTATGTTCCTCGACTTCTACATTTAGACATAGTCGTTCAGGTGCTTTGATTGTTCTTTTTGACTTACGAATGGGGACAACATCCTCTTCTTGAGTTACATCAGGTGCAAGACTTTCTTCCTCAATTGGATGTTCGCTAGTAGTTTCAGAAGGTAAAATATCTTCATCCTCTAGTTCTACAATCCTCCCACTCTCTTTTTGAACTATGAGATTCTTTTCAAAGAAATCTGCATACCTCTCAACAACTATTTTGTTTTCAGGTGGGTAGTAGAAGTAGTAACCCATAGTTTCCTTAGGGTAACCTATGAAGACACACTTAACCGATCTTGATTGAAGTTTGTCAAGCGTGTGACGTTTCACATGAGCCTCACAACCCCAGACCTTTAAGTAAGACAAGTTAGGAACTTTTCCATGCCATAGTTCATATGGAGTCTTGTCAACCTTCTTGGTTGGAACCATATTGAGAATGCGTACAACAGTCTCCAGAGCATAATCCCAAAAGGATAGTGGCAAAGTAGAAAGACTCATCATTGATCGAACCATGTTTAGCAAAGTTCGATTTCTCCTCTCAGAAACACCATTATGTTGTGGCGTGTAAGGAGGAGTCAGCTGTTGGACAATTCCACTAGCCTTTAGATAATCTTTAAATTCTTGACTAATATATTCACCACCACGATCTGATCGAATGGCCTTAATAGTCTTCCCGAGTTGATTTTCTACTTCATTCTTGAATACCTTGAATGTTTCAAAGACTTCATGTTTATGTTTAAGCAAATAAACATAACCATAACGACTATAATCATCAGTAAAGGTAATGAAGTACGTAGCACCTTGCTTTGACACATGTCTAAGTGGACCACATACATCGGTATGGATTAATCCAAGTAGATCTTTCACCTTTTCCGTTTTATGCGAAAAGGATTTCCTTGTCATCTTGCCCGATATACAAGAAATGCATTGATCAAACGGTTCATTATCCGTTGAGTTTAAAAGTCCATCATGTTGCAACTTTTCAATTCGCTTCTTGCTAATATGAGCAAGTCGACAATGCCAAAGATAAGTCGAATCTAAACTTGCTTTAGATTTCTTATTGCTAATCGAATACATTGAATTCACAATTTGCAAAGTAGGATCATGCATATCAATTTCATAAATACCATTAACACGGATACAATTAAAATAAATCATATCATTAAAAGAAACGGTCATACCAGAATCCGTAAATTTATGAATAAATCCTTTATCATGCAAACAAGAAACTGAAACAACACCTCTAGTTATAGTAGGTGCATAATGACAATCATCCAAAACAAGAATTAAACCATTAGGTAAAACTAAGTCAAAACTTCCAATAGCTTCTACTTCAGCACGTACGCCGTTTCCAACATACAAGTAGACAGCACCTTGCTTCAGTTTCTTTGCTCCTCTAAGTCCCTGTTTTGTGTTACAAATGTTAGTACCACAACCAGTGTCATACACCCAGGAATTTTTAGAACAAGCAAATAATTCAATAGTATAAATACCTGAAGAAGTGGACGATCCAACTTGCTTCTTCTTTTTCATCAACTCAGCTAGATAAACAGGACAATTCCTCTTCCAATGTCCAACCTCTTTGCAGTGGTGACATGTGGAATCTTTTGCCGGATGCTCTTTCTTATAAGGTTGAGGCTTTTTAGGTTTAGGAGGATAAGAATTTTTAGGACCCTTATCCTTACCTTTACCTTTAGCCTTACCTCCTTGCGGTTTGTACTTCTGGATCCTACCACCTTGGATCGCCATCACTTGTGGTGTAGAAGAAGATGCAACATTTGACTTCTTGTTCTTCTTAACTCCTTTCTCAAATTCAATAAGCAAAGAATGAACTTCACTAATTGTCTTCCCCATGCTTTGCATATTGTAATTTTGCACAAAGCCCTCAAAATCACTTGAAAGTGAATTGAGGATCAAGCTGACAGAGACAGCTTCTGGAAGAACATAGTTGAGAGTTGCCAAATGATCCAAATAGCTTTTCATCAATAGAACATAATCGCTAACGGATTGACCCTCTTCCTGCTTGCATGAATGGAAAGTGTGTACTAACTCTTGTAGTTCGACACCAGGAGGCTTTCCATACATCTTTTGGAGCTCAGTTATCATGTCCTTAGGAATTTTGTGTTCAAATTGCTGATAAAGCGATGGAGACATAGTTCCAAGCATTAAACAAGCAACTTCATTATGACGATCATAAAGAGCATTCCATTCTACTAATTGTTCATTAGTAGCAGTAGCACCAGGATGGTCAGGCAAAGGATTGTCATACACATCCTGTAGTTTCTCCACACGCACAACTAGTTTGAGCGCGCGTAACCACTCATTGAAGTTAGGACCAGTAAGTTGTTGCTTCTCAAGCATCGACCTGAAAGCCGAACTGTTTTGTTTGGTTTGGGCATTATTCATTGCCATCTACAAATAAACAAAGTTCAATAATTTAGTATTTTCGATAATACTTCCTTTATAGAAAATTAAATACCCATGTTTATAAATAAACAATTAATTTTCTAAAAGCTAGAATCCACCAAGACATACCACCACCACATCAGTTGATCTGCTAGTGATGATGATATTCAAGGGGTAATTGACGTTCAATAATTGCATCCAATACAACTTCTAGAATTATGGGACTCAACTTTATATCCATCACTTGTGACAATTCAAAAGTGAAAAAGTGAGCATGTTTATCCCATCTATTGCCACGAGTTAAGGTCTCACTTATCTTAACTTGCTTAAGTCGTCCAACTAAAAACTGTGATTATATAGCACCGACGTCTCACAATCGAGTGTATTATATCACCTTGGGTTACAAAATCACCACAGTCTAACGTATGGTGAAAGAGTAAGTGCAAGTGCTTTTACACGTTGGATGGCAAATAAACTTATTTCAAAGGGTATAAATTTTGACAATTCAAAACATGTACAAAGAAGCATGCAACATCTTTGTATCATGATAATTTATAAAATTTACTCAATTCGTTAATTATAAATATCACTTATTTAACTTACAATTCAATTGTATAAATAGTGATATCATAAAAATTGACGATTCAACATGTATTCTATTTAAAGAAGTTTAATTTTATCACGGGAAAAGATTAAAGAATGATTAAAATAATTCAAACCCTAGACCATTCGCGGCTTCCTAAATAGTATGCAAGATAAGGAGACTACAAATAGTCAGGTATTATAGGGCAATGGTATCTACAAGACCGAAGTCATGATGAGTCTTCCCGAACCTTAGCCTTGCAACTAGATAGTACTTTTGCAAATTACGTCATTAATAAAATTTTACAACTTTAAAGTAGAAAACAAATTATAAACTTGATTCTTGCTAATCACGGCGTGAGTTAGATTTAAAACCATGTAAGGGCGACTCGTTTGTTGCCACATATGATCGTGCAAGAACAAGATTATAATAAATCAAATTTCATATAGTTTTAGTCCGGTTTATTTTTATTTTTCAAAAAACCCTTTGCTTGAACCATGATATATAACAATTATAATCAAAAGCAAAACAAATAAACATTAACCTAAAACATATACCCAATTAACAATTAATCACATACTTCATGCATACCACATCCATCATGACTTCAATTAAATCAATTAATTAAGAACACATGATCCATGGTAAACTTGCATGATTCCCATGGATCGAACCATAAATTTAACAATTAACAACGTGATAAATAACGACTAATTAACAATTAACAACATATTTATCAACAAAAATTGCATACAACTTAGGGTTTGTCTAATTAATTTTATTAACCCTAATTAGGGTTTATGAAAAACTAATCATCAAATAAAATAATTCAAACGCCATCATAGTAAGTTTACACAATTTTATCTCTTTCGTTATTTTTAATGTAATTAAAAGCTATACGAACGGCTCGTGATGCCACTGTTGGAATTTATAAAAACCTTTTATCATATTAACACATTAATAATCACGAGTACGCAGCGGAATATAGGATCACGCATAGACAAATAATTAACATAAACGATAAAGAAACGCGTACCTTTTAGCGATGGATTAAACACCTTTATCGAACCACCAATAAAGATCAAAGTATGATCTCTCTAAGAATACGCACACAATACGTAATAGCAAACAATTAAGTATGCTAGTACCAAAAGTGATATAGCTTACCAATACCTAGTTATTAAAACCAAGTAAACCACAACTAATATTCTAGTAATATTTAGTTGATCGCATAAATAACAACACAGGGAATCTAATTTGGTTCTTTTCTTTTGATCGTAGGGAATTGTATATCTATTATATCGAATGACCAAAAGTCATTATATACAATGTTATAGGCGGTCTAGAAAACTAGGCCCAACGTCAAAACCATAAAAGATATCAAATTAGATTTCTTTTTATATGTTTTACATATAATTGTTATAGTTAACTTTTAACTCCCGTTTGTAAGATTCTGTTAACTAACTAATTAATTAACATTCGCAATAGCTTATCACTAATTAATATATTACGCATAATATATTAATGTATAATTGTTTTACGTATTAACGCGTGCGTCTCCTTAGGCTCGGGACGACTTCCGGACATATATTATTTACGTGTACATATTCCTTCAAATAGAAGACCGTTGTACCTTTTTAATACGAGCAGGTGGATCATCATTAACTACCAAAATAACACGACCATTTTCTAAAGAGTCCATATCGACAACTCTTTCATTACGCCAACCCAAAGCATAAAAAATCCATGAATCATGAATGAGTAAAAGCACATTCAATCAGATGTGAGTAATTCATTTGCTTATAAGGTTTTCTCCACATCCACAAAATGAAAATTCTGAATACTATCACAAGATGAGAGCAGGACCCATAAATCGAAAAACATTGAATAACCAATAACCAAATGCAATTCCATGAGTGTAATTCTTATGAAAATCTTTGTGAAGCTTTGCGTCTTCTTCATCTCCGGGAACAAACTTAAATCCACAAGTTTTACAATTACGAAACATAAAATCCAATTGACCCAAATCCAGATGAAACTGTGCATACTTTCTTTTCTTGTTTAAAACCCTTTTGGAGTTCGCTACTATCAACTCATCTCTAAAAGCTAGTTCATCTGAATCATTTGTATATCATCATCCTCACCGCAATTCCAAATCAAAACATTCATTTCTAGTAGCTATATGTCAGACAACATAAAACAAACTATCATCCCCTTTTTTATGAGAAACAAAGGATCACTTTCTACTTCTCAAGTGAAATGTAATACAAATACAACAGATAACAATAACAATAACAATAGAATTATATTGAAATCTCCTTTAAACTGACAGAAAACTAACTTCTGTACATTCATTACTGAAATTTCTATCCAAATGTTCATTATTACCATACAATACTTCACTGTTGGTAACTAGTTATCGATGTTTCGTAAATACATGCTTAAGTTAAATAGTAAGATAATTTCGTGAAATACACAAAAGGGCAACGCGTTATATGCGTATTTTAAATTGGAACATGTACTTGAAGTCTTGAACTTTTAAGTATAAACGATAACTAACTTGTCTAAGATGTTGCATAAGAGTAATTCACTGTTATGCTAATTCTATACAGTTACAAACCTGATGCCAAAACTACATTTTTAGTACTCCGTTTTAAAGGTAAAGAGTCATTTGGGATTGTTTATTACTTCATACCAGATTATCTGAAAAATTTTAAACTTAAAAAACCGTCAAACATATGTGGAAGGCAGATAAGCACTTGAAATTAAACAAATCCTGAAAACGCTTCACCCTTTCTAAACTGAAATTACCCAAACGCCCGTAGTAAAATACTTATTCAAGCTGCACGAAACTTACATCTTAGTAAGAAGCTCTTTTACCTTGTCTGCAACAAACACAAAGATATTGCTACTAGAATTGGGGTGTTTGGGTTAGCATATCGAAAATGGTTTACGCTTATTAGCTAATCTAATTACGAGCTCAGTAAGCTCTTTGAGATATGCAATCAAATAAGCTATAAGCAGTTTGGTGCACTAAGCGGGTTTTTGTTCCGGCTTATATATGTGGGCTTATGAGCTAATTTGATTTACGCTTATATAAACTTACATAAGCCCACAAGTCTCAAAATAAGCCGGAAAATTGGAGCTTATGTATATAAGCCCCAAATTTGTGGCTTATCTGGAGAATTATGGGCTTATATAAGTATATTATGATATAATAAACTTATATAAGCCCATAAGTCTCAAAATAAGCCACACAATTGGATTTACGAAATATAAGGCACAATTAAGCCAAATTTCGTCTTATATTTCATAAGCCCCAAATTTATGGCTTATTTTGAGACTTATGGGCTTATATAAGTTTATATAAGCCCGTAAGTCTCCAAACAAGCCACAAGTTTGACGCTTACGAAATATAAGCCAAATTTTGGCTTATGTTTCATAAGCCTATACAAACACCCCCAAATCAAATAAGGTGATAAGCGCGCATATATAATAAGCCAAAACAACAGCCCCTGAAAACAGCTTATTGTGTTACTATAATTAAGCATAGCCTATTAGAAATGAATTAAAAAAAAATATATATATATATATATATTGTACCTAGTGGAATTGGGGTGTTTGGGTTAGTAATAACTGAGTTTTTGTATCAATTAAAGTTCGTTTTCTCGGAATCTCTTCGAATTGATATCTGGTTAATTGTACGACTCAATTGTTTTTGGTGAATAAAATAAAGGGGTGCCGTTGTCTAAAACTAATGAAAAGATAAAAACTTGAAACAAATAAAAATGAGATAAAGAGACAATAATGAAAGATTAAAACTTAACGGGAAATAAATGATGAGAAATTAAAGGCAATAAAAGTAAGTGACGCAAATTAAAATTTAAATTGAAAGGAAAGCGAGTAAAGTTGCAAGTAAAGAAAATGGCGGGAAAAATAAAGTTTAAAACTTGAAACTAAAAACTCTATTCGGAATAAAATAAATATTCCGAATAAGGAATAAAATGTGCTTGCTATGCGGAATAAATATGGAAAACACTCTACTCGGAATAAAAAAAACACTATACGGAAAAATAACTGGCTATTCGGAATAGTTGAACATTCCGAATAGAAGACTCTACTCGGAATAATCAAAATATTCCGAATAGAATTCTCTATTCGGAATAATCAGACATTCCGAGTTAGGGTCTCTATTCGGAATATCCAGATATTCCGAATAGGGATTCTATACGGAATATCTAATATTCCGCATAGAAGAAAATAAAGACAGTTTATTCGGAATAATAGAACTATTCCGCATAGAAGGAAAATAAAGCGGCCTATTCGGAAAGTTCTGGGCAAAGGTACAGTAACTTAAAACACGAAGAACAGTGGGATGAATTAAAACACGAAATTGATTAAATCTAACCAAATCAAACCAAAAGATTAAACCAAAAAAACCTATAAACATTAACTAGCAATAATCAATCAACACAAATCATCAAAACTAACAAACAAGGCCAAATCAATCAAAACCCACTTGATTGAAAACATAAAAACTCAAGAACAAGAACTCAAAGATTAAGAACAAATCAACAAGAAAGGATGAAGATGATGAATTAAAAGCTTAATTAAAAAGTAAAGATTCAATAACAAAAGTTTAAAACACAAATTAATCTAGAGAGAGAAAGCATAAATTTTGAGAGAGAAAACTACACTACTCCTAATCTAATCCTAAAACTAACCAACCCTCTCACATGTTGTGAGGGTGGTATTTATAGGAGAGGAGAGTGGTTGGTGGCTTCCTCTTTCTTTCTATCTTGGTCCTCAGTCTTTCAGTCTTTCAGTCTTCTCAAATTCTTCGACTTCTAAGACTTCGTCTCGGGATTTCTTTGAACTCGTCTTGTAATTTCTTCATAATTTAAACCTGAGTTCTTCGGCTTTTTAGTAAACTTCCGTCTTTTGACTTTTTCTTCAATAAAAGCCCGTGAAAGCCGTGTTTTCTCCACTTTTCACCTTCTCGACCCTGAAACACAATAAAAACACAAACCACGCATAATTCCGCCATTTACGACATAAAATATACGTTTAGGTCCCGTTTTAATGTAATTAAGTGGTAGAAAAGATGGGTGTTTTCACACCTATCAAATCCCCTACACTTAACCATTGCAATGCCCTCATGCAATGCTTAGTGATAAAGCAAGGTTTACACTTTCCATCATAATCAACCTACCTTGGCCTTTATTAAACAACTAAGGAAAATCAAAAAGATAGAAAATAACAAGATGCAACAAGGAAGAAACATGTAAAGAAATCTAAGACTTACATTAGGGCTTGTGTGTCATGAATGTTTATCACCCTCAAGTTTCACGTTTCCCACGCCAAGCTTAAAAACAAGATCATTGTTAGTACAAGTTAGCATAACAAACATTTACTCATGCGGTTCAATTAATCACTAAAACTCCCTTATTCCTATGGGTATCTCTTATATTTTATTGATGTCTTGAATGATCACGAGGATGTATTGTTGACTTATTTCGATAACTTATTTAGGTAGAAAACAAAGTAGGACGATTTGATCAATAGTTAGCTAAAGGACAAAATCTCTTAAAACTGCTTCTCGGGATATCAAAAAGTTCATATCTTGGAATAACTTGGTTCGCGATTTGAGACCTTTCTCGGGCCGATATTTGGCAGCGACTTCATACTTCGAATCTTCGAGAGACGTTCTTGAAATAATGGTCTTCTCTTCATAATAGGAATTTCTTCACTTGAAGTTTTTTTTTGGAGATTCTTCATCTTTGGACCACGACTTCTGCATTTTTCTCCGATCTTTATTTTGGACTTTGATATACAACGATCCGCCTCCTTTTAGGACTTGGATCTATTTATCCTCATACCTTGTTAGGGTCTTTTCGGATAGACTTCTCCATGACTCTTGGGGAGTTTTTGCTTTTCGTCGTGTGTCTTGATCCTTCATATTGATTTTCGATAAATGATTCTTCACATCACTTTTGGATCTTTAACAACAAAATGTAGCCCTCATGCCTTGTTAGGGCCTTTTCGGACTCGCCAATCTTCGCGCCCCGCTTCATAAGTTATGCCTTGGCTATGAACTCTTATCATTACCGAGCAACTTTTAAACGATCTTGGGCTAGAAGCTAAGTAAATTTTCAAATCGTACGACCTTACTTATTGCAGATAATTTATTAGCAAGTGATGGGAGAAAAAGATCATAATTAACTCACATAAGTTAATGAGAGAATACCAAACTTGTAACCAACTCTATCATTTCTCGTCCTCCACAATTTAAAATCTCAAGTAATGAGACTCGTGGATGCTTAGCCTAATAAACCAATTAAGGTCTACATGGTTAAGGATACTAGCTAGAGTGAACTTGGATAAGTAAACTCGGGTTGAGTCAAAATATTCACAACAGGCCTAATATATCTAAGATATCTAAACTTGCTAAAATCATTTTATTAAAATAGGAGAAAAGTAGCAAAAATAAAGAGAACTACAACTAGGCCAAAATAGATTAAAAATTTTGAAAAATGTCGAAAAATTGATTTTCCGGTTAAAATGAGGGCAAATACAAGGAAAAGACCACTTAACTTCGATAGAAGTCCCCCCTACACTTAATATAAACATTGTCCTCAATGTTTAAGCATGTGGGAGTAAACTCCCCTACCCTTAGGACATTGTGCACTTTGTTTAAATCTCGTTAAGGAAAAGACAACTAAAGCGAATCCTATTTTAATATTGAGAAATATAAAATAGGGAATCAAAAAGAGTTTAAGATAGAACCGGGAAGAAGTAGAACACGGAATCACGGTTCGTCAAAAGTCATCAAGAGTGTGTCTTTGAAGCTCGAATCCCTGCAATGACAGGAAAGAAAGCAAGAAACACCAACGGGGGCTCCCCCTACACTTATGGTAAAGATAGATAGATAGATAATTAGGTTGCCTCCTAAAAAGCGCTTGTTTATATTAACCGAGTCACGAGCCTGACTCGTCCCCGAATTAAATAGTCCATGGGGAAGCCTCGAATGTGATACCGGGATCAAAGACTTTGTCCTCGTTCCCGGAGGACAACAACAAAGGAGAGGCGGGGGGATAAGTCTTGACAGGGAGAAAGGTCCTTTCAACATACGTATAGTATGTGAATTCAAGATCCCCGGGAGGTGGGGTGGGTAAAGTAAGCACATTGTCCTCCCCCAAAGACAATGGATGCTGAGCAAACGGCAAAGCCGTATTGTTATCAATCATAGCATAATCAATGTCAAAGCACTCATCCTCATTTCCCGGTATAAAACGAGTAGAGTAAAAGTGATACATCACCCGCTTGGGTGTGCACGTGGGAGGAGGAGGTGGCAATATAATATGAGAAGTATGAGAACAGTTACCTTCCACCTGCGTCCCTTTTTCAGGAGATTCACATCTTTCCACATCTGGGATAGAAGGCGTAGTGTCATCGTATAATAAATCCTCTAGAAAAAGTATATCTCCCTCCACATCACAATACCCGGATATGTATTCCACGGGGGTATCAATATCAAGATATTCATCGATCTCGGGAATGTGCAAACCATCATCACGAACGAGTGAAGTATTTTGCTTAAGAAATTCCTCCTCGTCGAAAATAACCTCAATATCGTCATCACTCTCCTCATTATCTATAGGGCCAATAATATGCTCAGGGATATGAGTATTTGTCTGATCTTGCTGCTGAAAAAATGACTCCATACAAGTTTGCAGTGTGTGTAAAAGCTCTTTCGATTGCTCTTGAAAAGCTGTAGCAAGATCGACAATTGGTTCTTGGTAACTCATCCCGTGACAAGGCTGATGATCGAGTGAGTGCGGTGGGGGCTCAAGATTTTGAAAACCGGAATTATAGCAAGGTTGTGGCTCATAGTTTTTCATCGGTTGGGAATAATTAGAAACCGGGTTTGGTTCATAATAATCCATAGGTGAAGAAAACTGAGGACACGGATTTGGCTCATAACAATTCATTGGTTGACAATAATAGGTATCGTGAGGACCCCCACAGTTGTTGCAAACCGGGTATGGAGAAAAATCAGGTGCGTCTTGTGGATAGCTATTATCATTGTCATAATTGTACCCTGGTTCTTGCCCGTGACCATACGGGTATCGAACCGGGCACGAAACATGCCAATGAGAATCGCTTCCACAATAGATGCACGGGGGAACTGGAGGTGGGTTCAAAAAGAGTGAATTAGTCGAGTTGCACAAGGGACAAAATCCGAATTGTGTGTAGCCGATATCGTTACCGCACCGCTCACATGTACACCATTGACAAGAGTTGTTCCCAGATAATTGTTTCCCACACCGGACGCAATGAACATAAAAATCCATAAAGAAAGATAGATAAGCAAGAAGAATATTTTTGGTGCAAAACTTTGAAAAAGAAATGCTTTTTATGATTTTTCAAATATTTTTGGGATTTTTGAAAATTTTTGGACACGAAAAATAACGTTCACAAGTGAACGGGTCCCAAAAGCCAACGCGTCTCTCACAAAAAACCTTCGATCCTCACGAAAAGAGCCGGCAGCGGCGCCATTTTAATAACTGAGTTTTTGTATCAATTAAAGTTCGTTTTCTCGGAATCTCTTCGAATTGATCTCTGGTTAATTGTACGACTCAGTTGTTTTTGGTGAATAAAATAAAGGGGTGTCGTTGTCTAACTAACGAAAAGATAAAAACTTGAAACAAATAAAAATGAGATAAAGAGACAATAATGAAAGATTAAAACTTAACGGGAAATAAATGACGAGAAATTAAAGGCAATAAAAGTAAGTGACGCAAATTAAAATTTAAATTGAAAGGAAAGCGAGTAAAGTTGCAAGTAAAGAAAATGGCGGGAAAAATAAAGTTTAAAACTTGAAACTAAAAACTCTATTCGGAATAAAATAAATATTCCGAATAAGGAATAAAATGTTCTTGCTATGCGGAATAAATATGGAAAACACTCTACCCGGAATAAAAAAAACACTATGCGGAAAAATAACTGGCTATTCGGAATACTTGAACATTCCGAATAAAGGACTCTACTCGGAATAATCAAAATATTCCGAATAGAATTCTCTATTCGGAATAATCAGACATTCCGAGTTAGGGTCTCTATTCGGAATATCCAGATATTCCGAATAGGGATTCTATACGGAATATCTAATATTCCGCATAGAAGAAAATGAAGACAGTTTATTCGGAATAATAGAACTATTCCGCATAGAAGGAAAATAAAGCGGCCTATTCGGAAAGTTCTGGGCAAAGGTACAGTAACTTAAAACACGAAGAACAGTGGGATGAATTAAAACACGAAATTGATTAAATCTAACCAAATCAAACCAAAAGATTAAACCAAAACAACCTATAAACATTAACTAGCAATAATCAATCAACACTAATCATCAAAACTAACAAACAAGGCCAAATCAATCAAAACCCACTTGATTGAAAACATAAAAACTCAAGAACAAGAACTCAAAGATTAAGAACAAATCAACAAGAAAGGATGAAGATGATGAATTAAAAGCTTAATTAAAAAGTAAAGATTCAATAACAAAATTTTAAAACACAAATTAATCTAGAGAGAGAAAGCATAAATTTTGAGAGAGAAAACTACACTACTCCTAATCTAATCCTAAAACTAACCAACCCTCTCACATGTTGTGAGGGTGGTATTTATAGGAGAGGGGAGTGGTTGGTGGCTTCCTCTTTCTTTCTATCTTGGTCCTCAGTCTTTCAGTCTTTCAGTCTTCTCAAATTCTTCGACTTCTAAGACTTCGTCTCGGGATTTCTTTGAACTCGTCTTGTAATTTCTTCATAATTTAAACCTGAGTTCTTCGGCTTTTTAGTAAACTTCCGTCTTTTGACTTTTTCTTCAATAAAAGCCCGTGAAAGCCGTGTTTTCTCCACTTTTCACCTTCTCGACCCTGAAACACAATAAAAACACAAACCACGCATAATTCCGCCATTTACGACATAAAATATACGTTTAGGTCCCGTTTTAATGTAATTAAGTGGTAGAAAAGATGGGTGTTTTCACACCTATCAGTTAGCATATTGAAAATGGTTTACGCCTATTAGCTCATCTAATTGTGAGCTCAATAAGCTCTTTTAGATCTTGGCTATGCAAATCACCTAATTTGAGCCACTCAAATAAGCTATACACAGTTTGGGGGTATCTAGTTCAGCATATATAAAGTACCTAGTGGATCTGCGTGTATATATAATGGGAACATCAGGTTCTTTCGTAAAATCATCATTATCTTCTGTAAAAAGATTGTTTGAAGGCGAATGTGAGGATGGTAATGTTCAGTTGTCCCCTCTACGACCTAGCTTTTTGATTGAGTTTTACACTTGGAATTTAAAGTGTACGGTATGGTGAGGCCGTGGATAAAAATACTGCCACATCATCACTTTTTCTTATAACATCAAAAAACCCCATAACCCCACAAACAACGTCTCTCGTTAACATCACAATTTCTCGTCTTATCGTGACCCATCTTTTAAAAAAATTAAAATAATAACGCGAGCCACGGTGTGGTTGACTGCGCCATCGTGGTCAGCCGACCCACCAGTCGACCGTATCGTGCACTCTTATTAACCAATTACGAGCCTAGTATGAGATAGGTTCGTATCAAATGGATTTGAGGGAGATACATATTTAATAGAAGATGAACATGTTTTGAAGAATGACTTTATGGACATTGCATTTTACTACTAATCTAATTTCAGATTAAGTTGATTGAATTTTAAGGATTTTGTTTTTTGTAATTCTTTTTTTTTTTCAGATTGTGTTTTTGGTGGAGGGGTTTGGTTTTTGTTTTTTTAGTTTCCCGCCAAATGAATTGATTTGAAAATTTTGGGGGTTATACCGTGGAATTTTATGTACTCTTTTATGCCAATAATTTTCTTTTTTTAGGATTAACTGTGCATCGGATAGTTATACTATGAATTTTTAACAAATTATACGTTAAAATGTTCTAATAAAAAATTTGAGTATACCAATCAATTTTTATTTCACTTAGTTTAATTAATCAAGAATAGACGTGTAAAAGTTTAAAGGAGCTATTTGGTATCCGGTTATAAAATGAAAGAAAATGGATTATTTGTTTGTTTTATTAATTTTACCATCTTTGAAATTGAATTTTTGTCAGTAAACTCATACTCCGATACGAGCTAGATAGGGTGGGTATTATGATTACTTTATCTCTCTAATAAATGTACACTTGCAAATAACATATATAAATTATTTTGTTAAATATTTACATACCTAATTGATATACCAAACAAATCTTTTGTAATTGTCATATTTATTCCAGTTCCACCTCAAACCGAATCTGACACCCATTGTGATTCACGACTATACACCAAACAGCCCCAAACTCAAGTCAATATTGAAAGACTTCCATTAGTAATACTAGGTTTCATTCATCTAGGGTGAGCATTTGAACCGTCGGATCGGACAATTTCGGTTCGTTCCTCGGTCCAGGATTTTTGCTAATTTCGGTCTTTGGTCCTGTCGATTCAGTCCGGTCCGGTTCGGTCATACAAAAAACATGTTGCTTATGTTTAATAGGACCGGATCGAAGACTGAACCGGACCGTCCAAAGTTTTGTACCATTTCAGTCCTCAGTCAAGTCCGATCCACACCTGTTGCTAAGCCCTACATTGATCTATTTAAATAGTACTATGCAAATGAACCAATAACTTAATTATCTTAACAAAAATCAATAAATTAACCGTCTCATGTTAGATATCGCAAGAACATTTACCTTCAAAAACAAAACATATATGAGTTCAGATCAGGAACTCATAGTTTGTGAAAAGTTAGACTTATTACCTTACTTTTTTACTATAATAGTGAAACAAACGAACTTTTCCTGCCATGCACGGTTTGGGTTGGACCGTTTTAGAATGGACTTGAGCCAAGCGATGTCGTTTAGCGGTGAGACGAACGTCGTTTGATGACTACTTTCCTTTCAACTGCGAACGATGTCGTTTTTCTTTTTCTTTTCTTAGACATTATTTGTGAATGGTGGTAATTCGTGTCAAGTTCGGATAAATGGGTTGGATTAAAAAACTTCAAATCCTCATTTATTAATTTGGCTAATTTTGTCAAACCTAACTTATTTACACATAGCCTATTTAATCCGTATATATACTTGAATTGACGGATTAAACAGGTTGAATAAGTTAAACGGAGTTTGGTTTACCCGTTTAACTCGTTTTATATATAGAAGTTGACATTACATGGGTTAAACAAGTTAAACAAATTTGTTGGTCGAGTCATTTAACTCATTTAGCCCGTATAATATAATATAATATAAATAATTTTAAATGTAAGAAAATAAATTAAACGGGTTGACGGGCCAACTCGCTTAATTTTTTTCTCAACCTGAATCTGACCTATTTAATAAATGGGTCAGATAAACTTACCTAAACCTGACCTTAATATAAATTTGCTTAACCCAAACTTACTAGTTTTTGTGTCGATTTAAAATCGAGTTTCGTGTCGAATAAAAAATTACCAATTTCTACCAACCTGAAATAAAGATGAGTTTCACTAAACTATTTTATCATCGTCATTAGAAGAATAAAAGTTTTTTAGGATTTTTCGAACTAAACCTGCTCGAGAGTCGAGATGGAGTTTCAATGTTAGTCATTATTAGAGCACGAGGTATGGTTTGGTGTTTTCGTGTTGAGCTGTGGGAAAACACAAGAATTTTCAGGGGGTATGGTGTGTAGTGGCTAAATGATCCTACAACATCAAAACCTCTACAACACCAAAATCATGGCTCCTTGTTTGGCTTGAGCCATGGGGATAAAATTAGGCCCACATTTCTAAAAAAAATAATAATAATAAAAAAAAAATTATATACACGAAAATACGCGCCGCGCCCTTAGCTCGAGACACGAAAACGCCAACAGGGGTGTGGTCTCTCGCGTTTTGGTGTGGCGTCGTGGGAAAACGCAAGGGGTAAACCCCCGTACCCTGTGCTCTTATGGAGAGTTGAGATTTATGTGACTTTTTTTATCATAAATTATATCAATCAATCACATTAATTTAAATTAACTTTTCATTTTTTTAAAATAAATATCTCACAATCGTTAAATCGTCAAGTGACAAAAAATACACAATTACAACGAGAATTAAATTATTTTTCTAACGAGGGGCACATGTAAGGGTGTCAAATGGGTCGACCTAACCCGATCCGATCCAATCCGAACCTGATAAAGCTTTATAGGGTCGGATTCTATCGGGTTCAACTATGCTTATCGGGTCTATCGGGTCAACCCGACCAACCCGATAACTTTATAGGATCGGATTAGGATTATTTTTTAATATCTTATCGGGTTCGGGTTCAAACCGATAACCCGATATGAACTTGCGTTTGTTGTTGCACTACATGTTATCGCCACTGTTAAAAGTCTCATTGTTCATTTGGTTTCTATATATGTTTTAAAAGTCTCAATGGAACCATGAGGTTAGTACCTCTATCTGCAATAAGATTTGGACCATTTACTTATTCACCTAGCAGCTTATGTCAAGGTTTTATTAATGTGTTTTACATCTAACCATGACTCAACAATTTAACTAGTTGATCAATTTAATTCTTCCGTGTTATTACTGTTTTTAAATCTTTCTAAAACAAACTATTTTAAATTTTGATGGTGATTAATTATCAGCTTTGTATAGAAAAAAAGCCTTACAATTATAACATAAGAGTGCATCAAATATGATTAAGAAATACAAGACATAGCAATAAACTTAGCATGTCATTATCTGATGACATGCCATTGATCATTATCATGTATAGCTAGAGTAAATAAGCACTTTAAAAGCTTATAATAGGTGCAATTTTATTAAAGAATTTGTGCACACTGTATATATCCATATACATACTTAAAGATTTGCTTATTTACTCTATCATAAAATAATATATCTAGAAAGTTAATCAGTGTGCTTTATTTTGTGACATCAACAAGCTAGAACCCGATAACAACCCGATAACCCAACCCGATTCAACCCGATCCGATTCAATCCGAAACGTATTAACCCGATAGCCTTATAAGGTCGGGTTAGGGTTAACATTTGGGACACCAAAACCCGATTCAACCCGACATGTTCAACCCGCTAACCCGACAACCCGACCCGATAACACCCCTAGGCACATGTATATACTTTCGCCGAATTTTTTTCCTGAAAAAATCATATATGATTCGTATCACGGATCATATATGATTTTTCAAAATCATATATGATTCTTGATACGAATCATATATGATTTTCTCAGAAAAAAAATTCGTCGAAAGTATATACATGTGCCCCTCGCTAGAAAGATGATTTAATTCTCGTCACGATGATATGTTTCGTTGTACGTAACGATTAACGGTTTGTGAGATATTTAATTTTTAAAAAATAGATTTTTTTTTTGTTATATAAAAAAAATTGGAGATTGTGATTGATACATTGGGTTTATGCTAAAGAGATTTATGGTAGAACTTTTTCTTTATATTTAAGTTCATTTATATATTATATTTTTCTTTGTATATGAGGGACTTATCCTTACCATCCATCTTATTTTAATTCAACGGATAAGATTAAATATAAAATATATTTTCACCTTTTCTTTACAAATATTAATATCTCTTAAACCGTTAATCGTCATGCAAAAAAAAAAAAAAACACACCGATACGAAGAGCATTTACTGATCTTTCTATAGATATATGCTATATGGATACACTTTTGACAAAAAAAAAAAATTCTTCATTTTTTTCACGTTTTCGAAAATTATCATATATGATATTAATATCATATATGATGTAACACCAGTACACCACTATCATATATGATATGACATATCATATATGATATAAACCAATATCGTATATGATTTAACGTTGTTATCATATATGATATTTTACGTAAACTTTAACAAGAAGAAAAAAACGAATTTTTTTTCTTCGAAAGTATATCATATTGCATATTGGTAGAAAGATAATTAAACGCCCGTCGCGATTATATAATTATTTTCGTTTAACACTTAACGGTTTACAAAATATTTAAATTATAAAAAATAGATAAAAAATAAAATATATTTAATCTAGTCTATTAGATGAAAATGAAATGATGATAGGGATGAGTCTCTTTATATGCATGAAAAAAATATAATATCCAAAATAACTCGTTCTTTTTTTTTTTATTATGGATAATATAGGTTTTACTTTGATGTTGTTTTTCTTTTATATTGTTTTTAGAAGATGCTCGTGGCTGCAAGTATATGCATATGATATAACCGCGTTTTGTTTTTTGATGTTGATCTCAAATAGAAGTAGGGATTCTCATTCGATTTGGATTGAGTGGATTTACGATGCAGTTGCATATTTTATGAACATATTGTGTAATCTTTTTCTAGCTTTGCTAGTTTCTAGCTTCTTTTTATATATTGTCTTTAAAAAAAAGAAACTGAGATGGTGTCATTGTAGATGACGTAACCTACGGTTTTTTTTATTGCATATTTTTCAAATTTGTGTATGTTGCCCGCGTATAGTATGTGGTCACTGAGGCGGATTTCATAATGTTGTTTTGATGTTTCAAATGTAAGGATGGTGGAGTGCGAAATTGATTCCCTTGGCCAACCCTTATATTTTTGGTTGTGGCATAAATTAAATGTGACAGGGGAATTAGCGACATGTGTCTATGTTTCTTTACGTAACTTTCCTCGTATGGTGTTGTTTTGGTAACATTGTAGATGTGTTTGGCGCATCGGGTTCTATAAGTTGTGTTTTTGTTGATGTTTGTTTTATATATGTTAAAAGATCAAACAGATAACATGAATAACAAGTTTATCACACAACTAACCTCCCTTTGTGATATTTATTTAAAGATTCAAGTATAAAAATAGAAATGAAAGAATTAGTCCTCAAACGAGTGCTAATCATACAAATACAAAAGAAATATTGAGATCGTCCTAACTAGGTTGATACGATCCCCCTCACATATAAAAGATCACTCAACACACACTATATAAGATGAATAATCAAACTCTCAGGTCAAGCTTCACGTTCTTGATGAGAAAGAGAAGAGAAAGAGAGCAACCAAACGGTTGTGTGTGTGTTTTATGAATGATAACCCTAGCTACCAAGTAGCTAGGGTAATATATCTTCACTTGCCAACGTCTTCAAAGCCCAATAAGCAAAAGCCCATCACTAGCCAATACATGAAGTAAAGCCCAACATAAAAGAATAGCACAATTGTAACACCCCATTTTGGTAAATGGAATGTCACGCGTGATTATGGCGTGTCATCAAAGCATACAAGGATAAATGTATAAAACATCACATGACCATAAAGGAAATACCGGAAACAAACATCGGTATCCCAAAAGTAGAACTCATCACACACAAACATAAGTACTGTAAATGAAAAGGACTAAACCATGTCCATAGAAATGAGTATCAAAAGTATGAAGAAATGCATAAAGTAATGAAGGCTAGGAAGCTTCGAATCCATATGCCCGTACGCTTAAAGTCTACGAGCGTCCTTGAGTACCTGCCGTTTTGGGAACATGAAAGAAAAAACGGCTGAGCATAACGCTCAGTGCACAGATATACAAGTAAAGCATGAATAATATAAGCATATAAGCATAAATCAGCGGAAAACACTAAGTCCTGGATAACCTGATATATCTTAGTAAAACTGGTTATATAGTTTGAAAAGCCTTATGTTTATCTTATACAAAACTGTTTAACCTGTTTACCATTTAGCCAATATAGGTCATGAAATATCAACGTGCATGAATACTTGGAGGGATGACCTCGTCATGCAATTAGAGGGGTCGCCACTAATTAATATAAGTTTTTGGGTAGGAGGGATCAACTCCTTGTGAAGGATGCAAGACACACACCACATTCACCTGAATAATCTGTTGAAAACATGTAACCTAGGATGCACCCATACTCCCCACATGATAATAATAATAATATGGCCAAAAGCTGAAGGGACGCCATGAGCTATCACTCCGCCGTGGTGAAGTCATAACACTGGTGCCTTCAGTGTTATGGTTATGGTACCTCCATAACTAGGTGAAACTGGTCATGCATGTATATGGCTTTAGGTATGTAATTAAACATAGGCAATCAAAACATATAAAACATATACTGGGGAAAACAGTTGGCTGCATACGGGGAATCCTAATAAGGAAGAATGTCCATACTGAAAGGACGGAGAATCCGTACCTTGTGTCGAGTGAACGAAGAAGACGAACGGAAGAGAGTCCTACTTCGATATCACTAATGCTACATAAATAATATACATGTATAAGTATTCTGATTACTGAGTACGTAACTTATTTTATATCATGTCTTAGCTTGTTTTATATGTTCATGTCATGTTTTACTGATTTTAGCTTTATAATGCGTTTATCATGTATTCTGTCTATTCTGATTAAGTATTACTTGTATTTCTTGTATTATTATACTTGTTGTGTAATAATAAGTAACTTTCTAAAAATAGCAGGTTTCCTAAAATAGGAAGTTTCCCAAAATAGAAAGTTTCCAAAAATAGAAAGTTTTTAAAAATAGAAAGTTTCCATAAATAGATTAGCTGCCTTAATTAAATAAGTTTTTAAAAATAGAAAGTTTCCATAATTAGAAATAAGCTGGATTATTAAGCTAATAATGTATAAGCTTAAGTTTTACTGATTAATATTCTAAGTCATGTGATATATAGTATAATTTATTAATTATTACATGTAAATTAAATAAACTATAAGTTATAAGATTTAATTAAATATAACGTGGTTTAATTAAATAAAAGGTAATAATACTTAGGTTAAAACATGTATTAATATTTATTATTAGTATAACCTAAGTCATGAAAATTAATTAATTATAAGTCATGTTTTAATAATTAATTAATTTCTTAGTCTAAATTAACTAATAAAAATACTTAGGTTAAAATCATGTATTATTATTTTCAATAATATAACCTAAGTCATGTCCAAATTAAATTAATTACATAGCATGTTAAATTAATTTAATCAATCTTGTAATTATTTAACTTTTAAAAATAAATAATTAATCTTGAAAAATAACCCGTGAACCGAACCCGTGTTTTAAAACTAAACATGTATAGAACCGGACAGGTAAAACCCTTGAACCGGCCTACAACCCTTAACTATGGCAAACCACCACCGGCCTAAACCGGTGGTGCGTGTGGTTCTACAGTCGAGAGCCCCTAGACCACCAAGGATAACCCCGACTAATATCTGAATTTTATTAAGTTAAGATCGTCTCGTCTCGATTCGAATTGATTACCGGTTAAAAGTGTGACTCGATTGTCTTTGGTGGATAAAATAATAGGTTGTCGTTGAGTAAAATAAAAATAAAAACTTTAACGTAAATGATAAAGTAAATAAAACTAAAATTGATTAAAAAGTAAATTGCGAAAAATTAAAGCTTTAAAGATAAATGACGAAAAATCAATACTTTAAAAGAAATTAAGTAAATGACGAGAAATTAAAGCTTGACGAAAGGTAAATTTGAAAACTTAATAAAAACTAAAACTGAAAATAAATCTAAGATAAAATAAAATTAAAACTGTAAACTAACTATTTCAGAAAAAACAAAGATTTTCGGAATAAAGACCTATTTTCGGAAAAATGAATTAAATTCGGAGAAAGGGAAATCTTCGGAATAACTATCTATTTCGGATAAACTACCATTTTCGGAAATAATGAAATCTTCGGATAAAACAACTATTTCGGAATAACTGCCTCTTTTCGGAAAAAGTAAGATTTTCAAATAAAAGACCTTATTTCGGAAAAATGAAGGAATTCAGAGAAATGCTATAAATTCGGAAAAACTGCCTATTTCGGATAAACACAAATGTTCGGAATAAAGGATTATTTCAGAAAAAAGAGAAAATTTCGGAATAAACAAGTATTTCGGAATAATGATTATTTCGGAAAAACGGATAATTTTTGGAATATGGGATAATTTCGGAAAAAGGTAAAATTTCAGAGAAATGCTAATTCGGATAAAGGGGTATATTTCGGAATCTATAAACCCTTTTGCGAAGATCTTCTAAAACAACATAACAGTAACTGACGAATCTAAAAACAAACAAATAAGCTACGATTAAGCACTAATCAAATAAGCAATCTACCAAAACTTAATCTAAAAAACTTTTAAGAAAAACTAATTAAACTAAAAATTAAAAACTTGAAAAACACTAATTACTCTAAAAAATTAAAAAATCAACTTTTTATAAAACAAACTATTAAAAACACTTAACTAAAATTAAAACAAATACACAATAAGCTATAAGATCAATAAGCTAACACAATCAAACACATAAAAACATAAAGAACAATCAATTAAGAATAAAAATAAGCACATAAGCATAACTAGAGGTGGCAAATCTTGCCCATTTTAATACATATGGGCACTTTTTGCCCATTTTCAAAAAAGGATGGGGCACTTTTTGCCCATTTTTATAATAAATGGGCTAAACGGGCGCATATGTAAGAAACTAAATGGGCTTCACGGGCGCACTTGTAAAATACAAATTAGTATACTCGACGAATATTTTTTATTAAATTTTTTATCCTGGCTTTCAAACAAGTATTTTTATTTTTTATTTGTAGGTTTTTATATGTTTTTTCCCTTTTTAAGCTTGCGCCCGTTTAGCCCGCCCGTTTTGCCTGCCCGTTTCGCCCGTGCCCGTTTAGCCCGCGCTCGTTTAGCCCGCCGCCCGTTTAGCCCGTTGCCCGTTTAACCCCGCCGCCCGTGCCCGCCCGCCCGCCCATTTTTCCACCTCTAAGCATAACGATTAAACAAAACAAGAAAGGTAGAATGAGAGATTAATGAAAAACTTGAAATTAAAGATAAAGATTAAACAAACTTACTTGAATTACTTGAAAAGAAAGACAATTAAAGTAAATGACAAGTATTAAAATGACAATATGAAAATGGAGAACTAATTTGTCAAATTAGCTAACACCTCCTAATGACACATTAGGAGGGTATTTATAGGAGGAGGAGATGTTTATGCTTCTTTCTTTCTTTCTTCCTTTTGTCTTCTCGTCTTTCGTCTTTGACAATAAACTCGTCATTCTCGACATTGTCTCGGCATTTGTCGATAAATAAAATGAACTCGTCTTCTAATTTCTTCGTTAATTAGACTTGGTTCTTCGACTTCGTTAAACTTCCGTCTTTAGACTTTTCTTCGATAAATCTTCAGAATAGGCCTTGGACTTCCGTTCTTTTTGCACTCTTGATCTTTTGACTTCGTCTTTTGTCTTTTTATTCGATAAAAGCCCGTGAAAGCCCATGTTATCTTCCCTTTTCACATTTTGGTCCTAAAACACAATAAAAACACAAACCACACATACTTCCGAAATTTACGACACTAAATACACGTTTTGGCTTGGTTATTATTATAATTAAGTGGTAAAAGGATAAGTGTTTTCACACTTATTAAATCCTCTACACTTGACCATTGCAATGCCCTCATGCAATGCATTAATTTCAAAGCAAGATTTACATTTTCCATCATAATTAACCCACCTTTTAAACATAAGACATTAAGGAAACTTAAAGAGATAGAAAATTAGAAAATATTTGAAGGAAGAAAACAAGTAAAGAGATCTAAGACTTACATTAGGGCTTTGGTTGTCATACGTTTATCACCCTCAAGTTTCACGTTCCCCAAACCAAGCTTAAAAACGAAATCATTGTTATTATAAGTTAGCAGACTAACACAAACTCATGTGGCCCAGTTACTCACTTAGACTCCCTTATTCCTAGGTGTATCTCTTATATTTTATTGTTGTCTTGAATGATCACGAGGATGCATTGTTGACTTATTTCGATAGTTTATTAGGCCTAAAATAAAGTAGGACGATTTAATCCATAGTTAGCTAAAGGACAAAATATTTTAAAACTGCTTCTCGGGACCTCATAAAGTTCATATCTTAGCATAACTCGCTTCACGATTTGAGACCTTTCTCGGATCGATATTTGGCATTGACTTCATACTTCAAATCTTGAGAGACGTTCTTGAAATAATGGTTTTCTCTTCATAATAGGAATTTCTTCACTTGAAGTTTTTGAGAGATTCTTCAAACTTGGACCACGACCTCTTCATTTTTCTCCAATCTTTATTTGGGACTTTGATATACAACGATCCGCCTCCTTTTAGGACTTGGATCTATTTATCCTCATACCTTGCTAGGGTCTTTTCGGATAGACTTCTCCATGATCTTTAGAGGAGTATTCGCTTTTCGTCGTGTGTCTCGATCCTTCATATTGATTTTTGATAAATGATTCTTCACATCACTTTGGATCTTTAGCAACAAAATGTAGCCCTCATGCCTTGTTAGGGCCTTTTCAGACTCGTCAATCTTCGCATCCCGCTTCAATAAGTTATGCTTTGGCTATGAACTCTAATTAATACCGAGCAACTTTTAAATGATCTTGTGCTAGAAGCTAAGTAACTTTTCAAATCATACGACCTTATTTATTGCAATTAAATTATTAACAAGCGATGGGACAAAAAGCTCATAATTAACTCACATAAATTCATGAAAGAATACCAAACTTATAATTGACTCTATCATCTCTCGTTCTCCACAATTTAAAATCTCAAGGAATGAGATTCGTGAATGCTTAGCCAATTAAATCAAAGTTTTGGGTTTTCAAGTCATCTATAGGATCTTGCATCTTCTTAGACTTTCTCAAGTTTAGAATTTGCATTTTAAAGTTCCCTTGATAAACGACTTTCTAGGATCAATTATAGGAACTTGCGAAAAGTTCTTGTTCTTAACCCGTAAGAGTTAAGACTTTCGCGTTTTAAAGTTCCCTATATAAAAGCCTAGCAAAACTTGATTTAAACATGTTAAGGATACTAGCTAGAGTAAACTTGGATAAGTAAACTCGGATTGAGTCAAAAGATTCATGACGGCCTAATATATCAAGGACATCTAAACTTATTAAAAACATTTTATTAAAATTTATTCTAAATGAAAGAAAATTAACGATAACAAAGGAAAATACAAATACGCCAAAATAGATTAAAATTTTTGAAAAATGTCGAAAAATCAATTTTCTGGTTAAAATGAGGACAAATTCATGAAAAAGCCCACTTAACTTCGATAGAAGTCCCCCTACACTTAATATAAACATTGTCCTCAATGTTTAAGCATGTGGGAGTAAACTCCCCTACACTTAGGACATTGTGCACGTTGTTTAAATCTTGCTAAGGAAGAGACAACTAAAGTGATTCCTATTTTAATATTGAAGAATATAAAATAATGAATCCAAAGAGTTAGGATAGAACCGGGAAGTTGGATACACGGAATCACGGGTTGTCAAAAGTCATCAAGAATGGATCTTTGAAAGCTCGAATCCCTGCACATGATAAGAAAGAAAACAACAAACATAAAGGGGGGGGGGTCTCCCCCTACACTTATTATAAAAACGGATAAAAAGGATAGATACTCGGGTTGCCTCCCGAGAAGCGCTTGTTTTTGTTCACCGAGTAGTGAGCCTGAATCGACCTTGATTAGCATGGTAAAAAGCTTGAAAAACATCCACCGAGATCAAATGCATGGTTTTCGTCCAACAAATAGCACAAGCTTAAGGTGAACAAGACAAGCCAAATAAGAGTAGGTAAGGTTCCCTTAAGCAGTTGTTGAGCACGGTGGTAGAAAGTATAATGAAGTGCAAGCATATCTCCATTGTTTCCGAGAATATTTCCTTTATTTCATCAGATGGATACTGAGATGGCTTAAAAATCGTGATACCCGGATCGAACACCTTTTCCTTTAAGGGAAAATAAGACTCAGGCTCAGTAGAAATTGAAGAAGATCCGCTCATAAATCGCACAATCTCATCCGACAAAGGTGGATAGAGAGGTGTCAAAACATAAGTACTGCGGATGTTGGTGTCTTCCGGTTTCTTCTCCTTTGAAACGGGTTTCTTAATATCCGAAGGAGGATAAAGACCAAAATCAAAGTCCAAAGGAGGAGAATCATTCTCATTGGGGAAGTATGTGTTGAGAAAAGTAGCAAAATCTTCCTCAAATGAGTAATCATCCAAAGTAGGATCAAGCATTGTTGGTGGAGGATCTTCATCAAAAGTAGGAGCAAGGTTATCATTTGAAGAATCACTCGAAAGAGTATCAACATCATCAAAGTCATCATAAGTTGGCATGTCTTTATACTCTGAAGAAAAATCATCATAATCATCCACATCAGAACTAGAATCATCATCATAGATTGGTGGAGCATCATATTGTGGCGGGGCATCCAAATTGGAGAGAGGATCTTCAGAATCTTCCACATTTTCTTGAAAAAGTGGATTATCATATATATAGGCTCGAAAAGAGGGTTGTTGTAGACGACAAAATCATCAAGCTTTGTACTTTCACAGGTAGTTGTATCAAGCTTGTCTTGAAGCACATCAATCATATTCGCCGATTCTCTTCCATTGGATTTGTTTGTAATCTTCCCCATCTTAAAAACTTGTTGATCATTCCCGACCCTTAAGATTAATTCACCTTCGGCAACATCGTTCTTAAGAATGACCGACCAAGTATTAACGGAATACAAGGGTCCATCTTATAATCAACAACAACAAAATCGACCGGAAAAGTGAAGGTACCAACTTTAACACACATCTTCGGCAATACCAACGGGGTAAGCGAGAGTTCGATTTGATAGCTCAAGAGTCATCTTTGTTGGTGTAAGATAGGGTAATGATAACTTTTTCCAAACACTTAATGGCATCAAGTTAATACTTGCTCCGAGATCGACTAAGGCAGTAAATTCTTCGGTTTGGTTAAAAGTACATGGTATCACAAAACGACCGGGATCGCCAAGTTTTTCTGGAAGTTCTTTAAGAAGGACTGCAGAACAATTCTCATTCAATCGAGTGTTGACAAACTCAGCCATATTTTCCTTCTTATTAAGAAAATCTTTAAACATCTTAACGAATTTAGGCATTTGGGCAAGAGCTTCAACAAGGCTAATGGTGATGTTCACTCCCGAAATCTTTTTTAAAAAGTTTGTCACTTGAATGTCATCCTTGGTTAGCAATTTGCACTTTTCTAACCGAGATGGATAAGGAATATTGGGCTTAGGAGGTGTAGGTGTAGAAGTTGAGGGTTGAGAGGTAGAAGGTGGGGGTGATGAAGGTTTTTTCTTTGGTACTTCCTTCGTAAGAGATGGAGATGGTAATGTAGAACTAGTATTAGGCGTGGAAGTAGGAGGAATAAATGGGGGTGGAGGAGGTGTATATGGAGTAACTGGGGGAGGGTAGATGGTCCTACTAGAGTTGCTCCACTGCGTGTAGTAATAGCACTCACATTACCTCTTGGGTTTGTGACGGTATTCGAAGGAAGAGAGCCCGAAGTAGAGGGTTGATTACTTTGGAAGAAACTAGCCATCATATTCCTCAAATCATTCGTTTGATTGCTTAAAGAAGTTTGCATGTCATGTCGAAGCTCGGTTCGAATATCATTCCCTTGTTTAGTGATATCACCAATCAAGTTAATGATTTGGCTTTGAAGATTCTTAACCACCTCTCCTTGGGTCCTCATAAAAGTTTCAACATCTTGATTATATGTCGTGGGTGGAGTGATAGGTGGAGTTTGGTGAGTGGGTGGTGATATGGATTAGAAGCTCGAGGTTGGTTTGGATTGCTTCTATTGAAGTTATTTGGGTTGTGGTTTTGAGGAGAAAAACCGGGTGCAAGAAAGTTGTGGGAATGATAACTTAGCAGGTTACGATCACCTTGAGTTCGGGCTTGATAACCTTCTGTTTAATAGTTACCATGAGCCGCATACACGTTTTCCGGATTGTCATGAGTAGAAGGACAATCAGTGTATGAATGAGGACCGCCGCAAATCTCACAAGAAAGTGTTACAGCTTTTACTTGTTGAATTTGGTTCGTAGCCATGAGTTGGATATTTTTGTTCATTTCGGCTAGTATGCGGGTGAGTTCGGTCATCTCGGGGCTGGAAGAAGTAGAAGAAACATTGACCCTTGGATCATTTCTTGAAGATGCGGATGAATCCCAATTTTTGTGATGAGTGGTCATGCTCTCTATAAGCTCTCTACACTCCTCGGGTCTTCTTTTCATAAATGTGCCACCGGCAGCTGCATTAATCGTATCACGATCACGAAAAGTTAAACCGTTGTAGAAAGTATCAATTAAGGTGACGGGGAGCATATTATGATTAGGACATCGATCGATCAAAACATTATAACGTTCCCAAGCATCGAAAAGTGATTCATCAGGTACTTGTGTGAAACCACTGATTTGATTACGAAGGCTCGTTACCATGGATAGTGGAAAGTAGCGCGACAAAAATCGTTGAGTCATTTCATCCCATGTATGAATTGAATTCTTCGGAAGACGATCAAACCATTTTTCGACATGGTGGGATAAAGTGTGTGGAAATAGATGAAGGCGAAGAAAATCCATGGTAACACCGGGCAATTTCATGCTTTGAGTGACGGTAATGAATTTGTCGAGATGTTTGTTGGCATCATCATCCGGTAATCCGTGAAATGGACAAGTATTTTGAACTTGTTGGATCATGTGATGCTTCAACGAAAATTCAGGAGCCGTGATTTGCATCGGCGCAATCGGTCCTCCACGTCCATTCATTGTTGGTTGACAAAGCTCCTCCATTGTACGAAGGTCGGGTGGAGGGACATGGTTGTTATTATTCAAATTGGGGTGAGGTGGATTATTATTGTTGTGTACTCCGGCCATGACTAAGTCTTCAAGAGTCTCGGGCTCAGAATAAGACGATGAGCGAGTACGCATACACCTGCAAGAAAAAGATAGCAAAGAACTAGAAAAATAATGGTTATCGTAAAAATAAACTCTTTTTGGTGCAAAACTTGTGAAAAAGAAATGCTTTTTATGAGTTTTTTTAATGTTTTTGGATTTTTGAAAATTTTTGATTTTTAGGATTTTTTTTTAAAATTTTTTGACACGAAAAAAAAACGTTCACGAGTGAACGGATCCCAAAATCCAACGCGTCTCTCACAAAAAACCGTTAAACTTTACGAAAAGAGCCGGCAGCGGCGCCATTTTAATATCTGAATTTTATTAAGATAAAATCGTCTCATCTCGATTCGAATTGATTACCGGTTAAAAGTGTGACTCGATTGTCTTTGGTGGATAAAATAATAGGTTGTCGTTGAGTAAAATAAAAATGAAAACTTTAATGTAAATGATAAAGTAAATAAAACTAAAATTGATTAAAAAGTAAATGGCGAAAGATTAAAGCTTTAAAGATAAATGACGAAAAATTAAAACTTTAAAAGAAATTAAGTAAATGACGAGAAATTAAAGCTTGACGAAAGGTAAATTTGAAAACTTAATAAAAACTAAAACTGAAAATAAATCTAAGATAAAATAAAATTAAAACTGTAAACTAACTATTTTAGAAAAAACAAAGATTTTCGGAATAAAGACCTATTTTCGGAAAATGAACTAAATTCGGAAAAAGGGAAATCTTCGGAATAACTATCTATTTCGGATAAACTACCATTTTCGGAAATAATGAAATCTTCGGATAAAACAACTATTTCGAAATAAATGACTCTTTTCGGAAAAAGTAAGATTTTCGGATAAAAGACCTTATTTCGGAAAAATGAAGGAATTCAGAGAAATGCTATAAATTCGGAAAAACTGCCTATTTCGGATAAACACAAATGTTCGAAATAAATGATTATTTCGGAAAAAAGAGAAAATTTCGGAATAAACAAGTATTTCGGAATAATGATTATTTCGGAAAAACGGATAATTTTCGGAATATGGGATAATTTCGGAAAAAGGTAAAATTTCAGAGAAATGCTAATTCGGATAAAGGGGTATATTTCGGAACTATAAACCCTTTTGCGAAGATCTTCTAAAACAGTATAACAGTAACTGACGAATCTAAAAACAAACAAATAAGCTACGATTAAGCACTAATCAAATAAGCAATCTACCAAAACTTAATCTAAAACACTTTTAAGAAAAACTAATTAAACTAAAAATTAAAAACTTGAAAAACACTAATTACTCTAAAAATTAAAAAATCAACTTTTTATAAAACAAACTATTAAAAACACTGAACTAAAATTAAAACAAATACACAATAAGCTATAAGATCAATAAGCTAACACAATCAAACACATAAAAACATAAAGAACAATCAATTAAGCATAACAATAAGCATATAAGCATAAAGATTAAACAAAACAAGAAAGGTAGAATGAGAGATTAATGAAAAACTTGAAATTAAAGATAAAGATTCAACAAACTTACTTAAATTACTTGAAAAGAAAGACAATTAAAGTAAATGACAAGTATTAAAATGACAATATGAAAATGGAGAACTAATTTGTCAAATTAGCTAACACCTCCTAATGACACATTAGGAGGGTATTTATAGGAGGAGGAGATGTTCATGCTTCTTTCTTTCTTTCTTCCTCTTGTCTTCTCGTCTTTCGTCTTTGACAATAAACTTGTCATTCTCAACTTTGTCTCGGGATTTGTCGATAAATAAAATGAACTCGTCTTCTAATTTCTTCATTAATTAGACTTGGTTCTTCGACTTCGTTAAACTTCCGTCTTTAGACTTTTTCTTCGATAAATCTTCAGAATAGGCCTTGGACTTCCGTTCTTTTTGCACTCTTGATCTTTTGACTTCGTCTTTTGTCTTTTTCTTCGATAAAAGCCCGTGAAAGCCCATGTTTTCTTCCCTTTTCACATTTTGGTCCTAAAACACAATAAAAACACAAACCACGCATAATTCCGACATTTACGACACTAAATACACGTTTTGGCTTGGTTATTATTATAATTAAGTGGTAAAAGGATAAGTGTTTTCACACTTATTACCGACATGCGTCGGGGTCCCTTGGTTCCTCTCGGCCGAAACACCAAAACCAAACCGAGACCTTGTGGTCTCGGTTGGTGGTGATCACACAACCACCGAGAGCCTTGCTCTCGGTTTACACCCTAGCCGAACCAAACACCCCCTTAAACCATGTATTTTTAATACCCACTTGATTAGATCTACATGTTTATTAACTTGTTTTAATAACCCCATGTTTTCATATTTTTAGATCTAATAAATAATTAAAAAGAAAAGGTTTAAGAAGATTACCTATTTGTGGATCAAAAAGAAAACTAACACGAACGATCTTGCAATAAATTGGATCAACCAAGATCAACAAACACCTCTCTTGTGATGGTTGTGGGCGGCGACTACAAGGAAGAAGGAGGAGGAGCATGGTTTTGATTGTTTTTAATCTTTCTGTATTATGAAATCTCCGTTCCTTCTTTATTCCTTTTTAGTTAAATTTTAAAATGGGCTGGGCCCACTCTTTGTCTATGCCGCGTGTAAAGGTGACCCACATGGGGAACCCGTTGATTTTCCCGTGTTCTATTATTTACGTGTTAACGTGTCGTGTTTACGTGATTTAATTATTGTTCGTTCGTGTCGTAATTTATATTTATACGTACTCGTAATAAATATACGTAAATACATAATATTAAGCTCATGATTATTTACGTTCATGATTTCATGTTCGTATGTTCGTCATTATAATTATTGTTGAAATAATTATCGTGCATTAATACGTATTAAATACTTATCGTGTAATAACACGTTAGTAATACTTGTAAATTCCTATCGTGAAACGTAAACGTGCTAAATAAGGAAAGTTCTAATCATGTACGTACGATCATAAGGGTACTATTCATGGTAAAAGCATGCGGGTTTTACAACAATTACAAAAGAGGTCATCCAGCTATATGTCTGTGGACACATAAGAGAAATAACAAAACATAACATGGAACATAACAAAGGAAGATTGCAAAAACAACACCCTTCCTCAATCTGATAAGGAAGAGAACAAAGATATCATCTACTAAACATGTCCACAAGCCTCAACTGCTTACAAAGTTTCAAGTGTTGATTAGTTCCATGAGCTTTGGTAAAAATGTCAGCAGTTTGATCAAGTGAGGCAACTTTGATGGTGTTAATCACACCATCCTAAAATTTTTCTCTAACCAAGTGAACATCTAACTCAAAATGTTTAGTTTTTTCATGAAAAACAGGGTTGGCAGCATCTGTATTGCAGAGCTGCTGTCACTATAAAGGTTCACAGGAAACAAGTTTCTAATTCTAAGACCACTCAACATATTAGTGATCCATATTACTTCACATGTTGCACTGGCCATACACCTATACTCAGCCTCAGCTGATGATCTGGATACCGTGGGTTGCTTCTTGCTCTTCCAATAGACAAGAGACCTTCCAAGAAAAACACAATATCCAGATACTGATTTTCTTGTCTTGAGACATTTTGCCCAATCAACATCAGTATAACAAGAAACCTTTAAAGGGGTATCTTTATAAAACTGAATTCCAGTCCTAGGTGAGTTTTTAAGGTATCTAATAACTCTTAATGCAACCTTAAGATGAGACTGAAGGGGTGCATGCATGTGTTGACTAAGACAATGGACAACATAAGAGATATCAGGCCTGGTGTGAGTAAGGTAAATAAGTGTTGGTGATTTTGTATTACCAATAATGATTTAAGTGTAATGGATTGAATTAGTTGACCAATGTGTAATCGTGATAAACGTTCATCAAGTTGGGGTTGTGCGGAGTGCACACTTGCTATGTTAAAAACGCACTAGAAAATAAAATTCTCGGGTATTCGGACTTATTTCTACCCGTTAATAAACCTGCAGTTTTTTGGTTACAATAACTGTTTTTGGCAGTTGTAACCATAAGGACAGGAACAGTTTGGTCATATAACGTTTGTTATCTTGGTTCTGACATCATAACAACAAAAACATATTAACAGTTCGAATCTGAGTTTTATCTGATTGGAGATTTCGATAGAACCATCAAAATACTTTGATCTCAAAGTGTTTGACACGACTCTCAGATTATTGATCCACCAAATTTCTAACAATAAGTCTCCCAAGTAATCTTTGATACTAAAAAATATTCACTAGTAATTTGTCATTTTCACTTTCATCAACAGCCAAAACACAATTTTCAGGCAAAGGAGTTGCTGTTGGTTTAGCAGCAAGCAAACCAAACTCATAAATAAGCTCAAGGCAGTATTTTCTTTGAGTCATGCATATTCCATTAGCATTTTCAAGAATCTCAATACCCAAGAAATACTGCATTATACCAAGATCTTTTATCATGAATTTAGTTTTTAGAAAGCTTTTAAAGGATTCAATTTCCTCAATGCAATTACCAGTAATAATAAAGTCATCAACATAAACAAGAAGAGCAATAAACACATTCCCATTCTGTTTGATGTAGAGAGAGTAATCAAACTTACTTTAGATAAAGCCATGCTCAACCAAGACAGTGGTTAGCTTAGCATTCCACTGCCTTGGGGCTTGCTTAAGTCTATACAAAGCCTTATTTAGCTTGCAGACCTTATTTTTATCATTGCAATTATAGCCCAAGGGTAGAGTCATATAAATGTTCTCAAAGATCACCATATAAGAAAGCATTGTTAACATCAAGTTGAAAAAGAGGCCAATCATTAGAAATAGCAATGCTAACAAGACATCTAACAATAACCATTTTCACAACAGGACTAAAAGTCTCATCAAAGTCAATACCTTCCTTTTGACTATAGCCTTTAGCAACAACCCTAGCTTTAAACTTATCAACAAGACCAAAGGACTTATATTTAATCTTATAGACCCACTTATTATTGATAGCTTTTCTGTCAGCAGGTAAATCACACAAATTTCAAGTATTGTTCCTTAAAATGGCCTCAATTTCATTGTTCATAGCCACAACCCACCTACTATTTTTCACAGCTTCATAGTAGGTAGAGGGTTCAACAGATTGATTAAGAGTGGTAGCAAAGCAAAGATTAGTAGTGTTCAGTAATTAACATGCTTCTCTATGCCATACTTAATCTTACTATCAAGCACAAAATCATTGAGTTTAGTAGGCAGTTTAGTGGGTCTAGAAGATTTCCTAACATGCTGAACCCCTTCCTCAATGGTATCCCCAAAATGCTCATTAGAAGTGTTAGGAGGGACAATAAAGTTGCCCTCAAAAATAGCATTGTCATCTATTTGGGTTGCTGGATCTTCATCAGGGGTGTCCTCATCACTTGGATCACCCCCTGAATGATCCCTGCCATCCTCATTAGATGCAACTCTCTCTTCATCATTCGGACTTAAAGTATTTTGGTTATCAAAAAAATTTAAAAGTTCAGCATCACTTGTAAAAGTTACATATGCCAAATCAGTTTCCTTTTTATTTTTCATCTTAAAAGGAAAAATAGTTTCATAAAATCTCACATCTCTAGAAAACAGTTGTAAAACCCGCATTAAAATACCATGAACAGTAAACATGAACAGAAAATACGATAAAATTAAAACTTTCCATTTATAATAGAAAAATTTCATGTTTGGTCCCTATAGTTTACACCAAACATCAAGTCTGGTCCCTATTTCAAATTAAGTCCGCAGATCATCCCTATCGTTTACATTTTGGATCAAGAATAGTCCCTATCTTGGATGGGAGTTAGTTTTGCTTTTGCATGTTAAGTGTACTTATTTGAGGGGTATTTTGTGTTTTCGATTTCATTAAATAAAAACTCAATAAATATTTTAAGTTTTTCTTTTTTTTATCTCTCTCTTTCTCCTGCACACCTTGCACACCTCTGTCAAGATGTTTCTTCATCTCCAAAAAAAACATTCCAAGATCATAAAAAAAACAAATCAAGATCTGTATCATTTCCATCTATATCATCACACACACAAAATCGTAGCAAACTATATACTCTCTCCCTCTTCACCTCCAGCCACTTTTCACTTTCCGGCCGTCATCCGGCCATCTCCGGCAGCCGTCGCCGTCACCACTTCATCACACCATCATCACCTTTGAACCACCACGATATACCAACCAAAACACCTCATCATCTTCTAGAGGTGAAGGTGCGAATAAACTATTTGAACCATGTGAAAGCATATTGAGAATTTAGACCACACAATTATTTGCAACATGAATTACTCACGTAGGAGTAATTTTTTACACTACCTCCTTTTCTTGTTGGACCGACCACCATAGGGACCACTTCTTGCTTTATCCGTGTGAACACAAAAGATCAAAATCAAACCATATGCATCCAAGCGAATCTCTTTGTTGGCTGAAATATTCACGTGAGGAACCTTGACTGCATCTAATTTTGGCCCATAAAATAACTTGCTACGTATTTAGTTAGTGGGACCAAACGTACAGTAATGAACAATTATTCCAAAAACACATGAATACAAGCCGGATCTATTTTTACCGATTAATTAAACATTCGATGGTAAAATACCAATCAAACTGTTCAATTAAAGCAATAAAGCTATATGCGGCCTCACGTCTTTTATTCTGAGAAACAACCGTACTATTATTCACACCTTCATCACCTTCGAATCACCACCATATACCAACCAAAACACCTCACCATCTTCTGGCGGCGACCGGAGATGGCCGAATGACGGCCGGAAAGTGAAAAGCGGCTGGAGGTGAAGAGGGAGAGAGTATATAGTTTGCTAGGGTTTTGTGTGTGTGATGATATAGATGGAAATGATACATATCTTGATTTGTTTTTTAAAGATCTTGGAATGTTTTTTTTTGGAGATGAAGAAACATCTTGACAGAGGTGTGCATGGTGTGCAGGAGAAAGAGGGAGATGTGAAAAAGAGAGAGATAAAAAAAAACTTAAAATATTTATTGAGTTTTTATTTAATGAAATCGAAAAGACAAAATACCCCTCAAATAAGTACACTTAACATGCAAAACTAACTCCCATCTAAGATAGGGACTATTCTTGATCCAAAATGTAAACGATAGGGATGTTTTGCGGACTTAATTTGAAATAGGGATCAGACTTGATGCTTGGTGTAAACTATAGGGACCAAACATGAAAATTTTTCTTTATAATATATTACACGTGTCACGACATTAAATAACATGTATTTACGTATATTATAAATGTGACGTGTTCACGATATATTAATTCACGATAATTAAAGCACGAACGAACACGAATATTTAACTTATCATAAAAAGCTACGGGTTTTCCTCGTGGGCTCCATGTTGGCCGCGGCTAAGAGCAAAGAAAAGAAAGGAATGGGCCTTTTGGTCCATGACCCATTATAAATTAATGATAAGTAAAACACAGGGAAGTTTTATCATAATTTTAGGTTATAGAAAAATCAAGAACCCTTGCCTCCTTTCTCTTCTTGCCTCCGGCTACCATCAACACCAAGGGGTGTTCGGGACGATTTCGATCTTGATTTTTGTGTGTACGTGTTCGTGATCATAAACCTTTTTCTTCCACGCATTCGGTAATTGTTGTGACTCTTTTCTTTTTAAATTCTTTTTATGAAATCATGTATTAATCTTAAAAACAACCAAGTAAAATATGTTAAGATTAATTAAACCATGATTTAAAGGGTTTTTGGTGTTTGTTTTGTTCGGCCGAGACACCACCGAGAGCTAAAAGGCTCTCGGTTTGGTCCTTGCACCACCACCGAGACCACCAAGTCTCGGCTTGGTAGTTCGTGGGTCGATCGCACGCGAAGGGGAACCCCGACGCAAGATCGGGGTGTGTGTTTGGTTTGTACCGCGGGTCAACCGAGACCATATAGGTCTCGTTGGGGGGCTGTGGTCGCAGCAATGGGAACCCCGGCTTGAGCCGGGGTGTATTTTGTATGATCAGTGGCTAGCCGAGCCACTACCAGTGGCAACCTAATGTAGTGAATTTTTTGTGCAATTAATCGTTTTCTCCTCGACTCACTCGAATTGATATCGGATTTTAACGTGGATTAATTGTTCTTGGTGAATAAAACTCTTTGGTATTTAAAACTAAAAAAAACAATTAACTCTAATTAAAAAGAAAATATGAAATTAAAAATACTTAATTATAACTAATTAAACTATTTTAAAACTATTTTAAATTTAAGTCTAATTTAATTAACTAAAACCTTACTATTTAAAATTTAAAACTAATTTAGACTCTATTTTAAAACTATTTAAACAAATGTGAAAACTATTAAAAACAAAACTAAAATTTATTTAATCTAATTTAAAAGTAAATACTTTTATACTATTAAAATTTTTAAAACTTAATAAAACTAATTAAAACAAATCTATTTTAAAATTTATAAACTATTTAAAACTAATTAAAAAACTATTTTGAATTTAAACAAAATTTAAAAACTAATTTTTATGAAACCGATATTAATTAAAAATAAAAAGAAACTAATTTATAAAAAAACAATTTTAAAATTCTAAAAGTAATTAAAATATTTTTATTTTATTTTTTTAATTTTAACTTTAAAAAAGTGAATATAAAGAAAACTTTTAATTAAAATTAATTAAACTAAAACTTGTATTAAACTTAATTAATAAAACTGGCAGCAACTTAATAAACCTATATTATTACTGAAACTAGAATTAAACACAAAAGAAGGCCTAGACGGATGGTTAAGACGTTGGGTTGTTATACTGGAGGTCAGGGGTCCGAGTCCCTGCGTGGACGTTTTTGGAATGATATATTTTTTTTCCGAATATTTGAATACTCAAACTAATGGGGTCTGAGGTTTTAAGCAGCTTATACCAGTAATCAGCAAAATCAAATAAGCACAACAGAATCAAACAAGCAAATAGCTAAACAAATTAATAAGCAGATATAAACTGAAAACAATAAGCTAAAATATCTTAAGCAAATAAAACTGAAACATAAGCAAACAGTCCTAAATAATCTAAATAAGCAAACTAGACTTAAAGCAATGATAAACAAACCTAACTCAATAAAAATAAATAAGCAGATAAGCTAAAAGACCTCAGCAACCCAAATAACGCACAATAAGCAGATATCAATCCAAAACAAACAGACTATACAAAGCAGACACACTTGATCCAATCAACAATTAGCAGATAAAATCTATAAGCAGATAACAAAACTAAACATTTATCCCATACAAAACTAATAAATCCAGCAGATTCTATGATTTAATCAACAACTATTTAAACAAAAACGAAATCAGATATAAGCAAACTCAAACACAAACACAAATCAGCAAAGATTATAACTCTAGCAAATTAATAAACAGAAATTAAATCAAACATTAATCTAAAATTAACAAAAAATTAAAAGGAATTAAAACCTTGTGTCGAATCCGTTGAGCAGAAGGGTGAGCGTTGAGCCCCCTTTTAAAACAAATCAAACACCACCTTACCCAGATATCATCATCATCGTCGAAACACATCAACTCCCGAACCAACAACTTCTTTGAATCAGTTTTTTTTAACAAACTTCCAGTAGGGAAGTTTAATATCCCTTTTATTTTAATTAATTAATTCAAACTAAAAACAAATAGATTGCAGAAACTTTAATATAAATAAATGAGACAAGATTTAACCGAAAGAAATATTTTATTAATAACGAAAAATTTGAGTACAATACTGAGAAAAAGGAAATTACAATTTTAATCTAAAAACTAATTTGCATAAAATAAAATAAAAAATAAAAAAGGCACACCCATGAATTACAGAATGAGGGTTTTTATAGGCAAACCCTAAAAACCCTCTTGATGAAACTTGGTGAGCAAGGAGAGCAATCTCAGTCGTCCAATGCATATTTCTTCTCTCTCTTTCTTCATTTCTTCAATCTACGACTGAAAATACTCCTGGGGTCACATGGATTGCCAGCATGGCAATTTTTATGTTTGTTGTGTTTGTTGAAGGCTGAGATGGCTTAAGATGATTGGATGATTGAGGGGAGTGATTTGTTTAAGCCAATCAAAGGCAAGAAAGGAGCCACGTCAACTGTTTTCTCCATCTTCAAGCTTCCGATTTCATGGGAATTAACTAGAGACGCGTGTGTTATCACGCGCCTCTAATCAGTAAAAACCACAATTTGTGAATAAAAGTTAGGGTTTGGGTGAAACTGGTTTTGGGGGTGAGGAGAGATGAAAAGGGTAACATTGTTTATATCGAAGATAGTTTGTGGTGTGGGTAAAATTTTAATAAACGTGTGTGTGAGTGATGTTTGACCAAGAAAGTGAAATATATTCACTTTAACCGTCCATATTGTGATAACCCTAATGGGCTTGATTCCACAAACTTGGGCTTGTTGATAACTAGGCCAAACCAATTCTTTCCATTCGTTTAAATTAGAAGTAAATTCGGCTTTTGTTGGGCTGAAAATCCACAAGTAAATACTTTTAAATCCACTAATGGGCTTTTGGGCCCAATACCCAAATGTGGGACCCACAAAGCTCAAATATCTTCAAAAAGATTAAATCCGCTAACAACGAACTCGATTTTGGCTTCGTTGATCATTTCTTCAAAGTTGTGTCGATTTTGCCGGTTCTCGTGATCTTCAATACACTTTTGGTTCTTTGACTTTGTCTTTGTCTCTTTCTTGGACTTTTCTTCAATATTTGACCGTGAAATCCCGTGTTTTCTTTCCTTTTGATCTTTTGTACCTATTTCACACAAAAACACAAAACCACGCGTAATTCCGACTTTTACGATATTAAACACATGATTAGGTCTTGTTTTTCCTTGATTTTAGTGGCAAAAGGATAAGTGTTTACACACTTATTAAATCTCCTACACTTGACTATTGCAATGACCCCATAGAATGCATAATTTTAAAGCATAAAGTTACATTTTTCTCATAATTAACTCATCTCGGCCTTTATTAAGATATACTATTACTACTATGATAAAAAATTCAAAGGAAACAAAAGCTATAACAATTTATTAACTTGGAAATTGTTTGATGGAAGAAACTTGTAAAGAAATCTAAGACTTAGATTAGGGCTTTGGTGTCATGAATATTAATCACCCTCAAGTTTCACGTTCCCCATGCCAAGCTTAAAAACGAGATCATTGTTTACCATAAGTTCTCAAGTTAAAACCAATTATGTAAGACAATTGTGTAATACTCTTTCTCCAATTCCTAAGTTGTATCTCTAGCTTTTAAGGATTGTCATTCACCCGTAGGCTCATTTGACTTATTTGATAATTATTAGTCCAAAAATGAAGGCAAAAATGGTGCAAACCCGACACTCAAAACCTAACCTCGTCCTCAAAAACGTTGTCACTAAAGTAAGCCCACATCAAGGATAATTTAACACAATTTGGGGAATAAATTCCCAGATCCAAAATTTGGCCAATAGTACTACTTATTAATTATTCCTCCAAAGTCATGTAGACTTTATGTGGAGTTTAGAAAGTTCACATCATATACCCTTAGGCTCTTTAAGATGTAAAAATCCTCCTTATCTATTGTCCACACCCTAAGGCTCCTTGAACGATAAACAAGGGAATTGATTTTTTTGATCAATTTTTATTCAACACTTACCATGCCATACACCCTAAGGCTCTAATGACAAGGTTCGTGCTACATGCCCCACACCCTAAGGCTCCTTGAGGTCATGTTTTAATCTTATTTTTTCTTATTTATGATATATATAGTAGGCCAAATTCCGCGGTCCCATGGTCTGAATACCTCCTACTTAGTGGTTATGAGCCACCTTAGTCGGAAGTCCACAACGCTGGCACCCTCAATGTGTTCATGCTTTAATTACAAGGAGATAAAAGATTTGTCTAAGAGCTAAGATATCGAATCTACACCGCAAAAATCCTCATTTATTAAGCAATTAAATATACAAGCGGGAAGAAAGAGCCACAAAAACTCATATAAGCAAGAATTAACCCTTAAACTTATTATCAACTCTATCATCTCTCGTTCTCCACAATTTAAAATCTCAAGGAATGAGACTCGTAGATGCTTAGTCTAATAAACCAAATAAGGTCCATATGGTTAAGGATACTAGCTAGAGTAAACTTGGATAAGTAAACTCGGGTTGAGTCAAAATATTCATGACGGGCCTAATATATCAAAGATATCTAAACTTGTTAAAACCTTTTTATTTATTTATTTATTTATTTTTGACTTTATTCTTGAAATGGAAAATATAAATACGATGCGCTGACAAAAGGAAAAATAAATGAAAATACTACTAGGCCAAAATAGATCAAAAATTTGAAAAACGTTGATTTTTTTTTAATTTTCCGGTTAAATGAGGTCAAATCCATGGAAAAGCCCACTAAAATTCGATAGAAATCCCCCTACACTTAATATAAACATTGTCCTCGATGTTTAAGCATGTGGGAGAATAAACTCCCCTACACTTAGGACATTGAGAACGTTGTTTAAATCGAGCTAAGGAAGAGACAACTAAAGTGATTACATTTATTCATCTTATTTATATACATGTATGAATCACAATAGCAAAAACTTATCGAAGAAACCGGGTACACGGGAACACGGGATCACGGGTCGCGTCAAAAACACCAAAAGTGGATCATTAAAGCACATGTCCCTGCACACAACATCACAACACAAACAACCTACTTGGCTCCCCCTACACTTATTGGTGGAAATGGGTGAAGGTGAAAAAGGGTGGAAAAGGATGGAAAAGGTAAAAATCTAACCTAGTTATACGATGCTTGATTTATTTATCACGAGTCTATAGCTCTACTCGAATTCCCGAATATCATCATTCAGATGGGAAAAATCATGGAAAAACCGAGATTTCTAAGGGAGGAAAATCTCTCCATGATAAAGGGTGAAACATAGTCATATAAGGATTACCCCAAGAAAAATCCACCCGGGTCAAACACATAATTTCCATCATGAAAGGAAATAAACCCCGAGGTGGTAAAATCACACAAGGTAAAGAAAAGTGGGGTACCCTTAGTCAAAAGTCTCTTATGAGGAAAGGTGTTATGGTGATATTGCAATGAAAGCACTAAAGTCTCTATTCGGGGATCAAACACCGGTTCCTTAACGGGAAAATAGCAAGAGGTGTGGACATTAAAGATCAAAATGTCATTTTGATCCGAAGTGGGGGAGTCGTCCTCTTCCAAACTCGATGTGAAAACATAAGTATCATCGGAGTCATAGGAAAACTCATCCTCGTGAGGAAAATAGGAATTTAGAAAGATATCTAAATCCTCCTCAAATGGAATATCATCTAAAATAGGGGCAATCTCTAAAGGTGGAGGATCCTTTTCAAAAGTCGTAACCCCCAATTTAGGAATATAAGAGTCAAAGGGAGACTCAAGAATGAGAGAGAGTCACTCATAGAGATAATAGGATCATTAGGCTCACTAGGTGTCTCGTCAAAACCCAACGAAATGAGATCACTTAAAGAAGTGTCGTCATCATAGTCATTGTAGATTGGGGTATCAAAAATTGGAGGCTCTAAAGGTGTCTCCCTAAGATCGAAAGGAAAGTGAGCACTTGAAGAAGTGTCATCACTATAGGTGTCATAGAGTGGGGTATCCTCAAAATCCGAAGTGGAATGATCACTTAAAGAAAAGACATCATTAGGTTCCTCATTTTCTTCAAAAAGTGGATTATCATTTGAAGTTTCAAAAAATGGATTTGAATGTACCATAAAATCATTAAGGTTAAACTTTTTAGTTTCAAAAGGATTGATAAAACTTTCTTCATTATCAAAATTAAGCACATCAATCATATTGACCGATTCTTTTCCGTTTGATTTATTTACCATTTTCCCCATTTTAAACACTTGTTGATCATTCCCTAACCTAAGAATTAATTCCCCTTCGGCTACATCAACTAATGCTTTTCCGGTTCTTAAGAACGGTCTACCAAGTATTAACGGAATACGAGGATCCATCTCATAGTCGACTACAACAAAGTCCACAGGAAAAGTGAATGTACCAACTCGAACAAAAACGTCTTCGGCAATACCAACAGGGTATGCGAGAGTTCTATTAGCTAACTCGAGAGTCATGCGAGTCGGTACAAGGTCGGGTAATGATAATCGTTTCCATACCGAGAGTGGCATAAGATTGATGCTAGCGCCGAGATCCGCTAGAGCCATACAATCATCAATTTGAGGAAACGAGCAAAGTAACACGAATCGTCCGGGATCTCCTAGATTTTCGGGAAGCTCTTTGAGAAGAATCACGAAACAATTCTCATTTAGACGAGTATTAACGAGCTCAACCATTTTTTCTTTCTTATTAAGAAAATCTTTAAACATCTTCACAAATTTAGGCATTTGAGCAAGTGCTTCAATAAGGCTAATGTTAACATTGACTTGGGAAATCATTTTCAAAAAGTTGGAAACATGAATGTCATCTTTGGTGAGCACTTTAGCCTTGTCTAACCTAGAGGGATAAGGGATATTGGGTTTAGACGTTGAAGGTGGAGAAGGACTCGCTTCTTGAACAATCTTAGGGATAGTCTCTTTAGGCAATGGAGAACCAGTACTAGGAGTGGTAGTGGGAGGAATCACCGAAGGGGGAGTAGGATTACTCATTATGACCTTCGGGCCTTGTCTCTCCTTTATGGGCGAAGAGATGGAAGGTCCCACTAAATTGGCTCCACTTCGAGTAGTGATAGCACTCACATTAGCACGAGGGTTAATCTCGTTATTAGAAGGTAAGGCTACTTGGTGTCTAAGGGCTTGCAACATTTGCACGAACTTCCTATCGGTGGCCTCTTGCATTTGTTTCATAGTTTTCTCTTGTTCGGTCAATTTTTGTAGAACCAAGTCCATTTGAGGATTATGCATGTTCATTTGATTATACCCTTGATTGTTAAACCCTTAATTATTAAACCCTTGATTTTGAAATTGATTAGGATTTTGAAAGCCTTGATTTTGAAAACCTTGGTTATTAAAGCCTTGATTGTGAGTATTAAACCCTTGGTTTTGCCCTTGAAAATTCCCTTGATTTTGGTTAAAACCCCTTGCGTTTGAATTCCCTTGAAAATTACCCATTTGAGGACTTTGGTTCCTATTTTGGTATTGGGCATTTTGGGCGGGTGGGGGTGGTCTTTGTGGAGCTACAAAACCCAGGGGAGCCAAATAGTTATTACTCTTATAAGACAAATGGTTAACATCAACATTTGGTTTGAAATGAACCCGCTCATTTTCATTGTTGTTATAAGCATAAACTTGTTGTTGTTGATTGTAAACCTTGTCACAATTAAAATACGAAGGTGGTCCACCACAAGTCTCACACGTTTCACAAGTCTCTTTTAAGGCATTTACTTGACCATTGATGGCTTTGGTATTGTTAGCGGTTTGTAGAGCAATTGATTAAACAAGCGAAGTAAGCTTATCAATTCTCTTGTCGTTCTCACTAGAACTAGCACTTGCCATAGTAGCCCTAACACTCTTGGTTTGTACTTTTGCCTTGTTTTCAATTATTGCCCAAGCCCCGTTCATGGATTTCACAAGAATATTTCCCCCCACGGCACTATTAAGTGAGTCTCGGTCATTAAGAGTTAAACCATTGTAAAACGTATTGATTTGATGCACTTTAGTGAAACCATGTTGTGGACATTTTCTTAAAAGCTCCTTAAAACAATCCTAAGACTCACTAAACGTTTCCCCATATTGTTGTTCAAAGGTAATGATGTCATTCCTTAAAGAGGTGGTCCGTGATGGTAGGAAAAAGTAGTTAATGAACTTGGTCTCTAAATCAATCCATGTGGTAATACTTTGGGGTGGTTCCTTATCAAGCCAAATCCGGGCTTGTCCCTCGAGGGAAAAAGTAAAGAGTTGTAAACGAATGGCCTCTTGTGGCACCCCATTGTATTTGACGGTGTTTGCCAATTGTATGAAACGTTTGATATGAGCGTGTGGGTCATCATTAGTACGGCCTAAAAATGGTGTAGCGGAAACCATTTGAATAAAACCCGTTTTAAGTTCAAAATTATTCGCTCCAATATCCCGCACCACAATCGCGTCATCATTTCCTTCAACGTGAGATTGTAGAATCTCAATCATTGGTCGATTATCCGTTGCCATCGTGTTGTTCAAAGCTTGATTCTCGGGATCGGCTTGATTGACGGTCTTTTTGTTTTTCTTCTTCTTCTTTTTGGAAGAATTAGAAGTATTTGGTACACCAATCGGTATGTATGTACGCGCGCGAGTGCGCATACAATTAAAATCAAGGAATGAGGTAGGAAACCTCGGTCGACTTTGAGAGGAAAGGGATTATCCCTCTCGAGGTTCAATATTAAAAAGCTACAAAAAATATGTACTTAATACTACTTGAGTTGGTAAACCAATAATCGGTCGTCCCTCCCAATATACGCACAAGTAAGCGGGGAAACGAGGTGACACAAAGCACTTAAAAACCTTTTTCCTTAGACGGCCTTTTATAGCGCGTCGCCTTATACCCACCTTATAGTTTGTATAAATCGAGTTCAAACTTCTTACTAGTATTTATCTATTTTGCCTTGATTTTTTGTTTTTGATTAGAATACAATAGTTAGGTGATGAAATCCCAACTAAGGTCTTATTTGAAAGTAGGTAAATTAATTGTGCTACGTAATATAATATAGTAAAAGAAAAATCTTTTTATATTTTTTAAGAAAAATATATATTCACAATAAAAAGCGAAAGAAATCGAAATAAGAAAAATAACAATAATACGTAATATTTTTGGTGTAATACTTTAGGAAAAGTATTACTTTTGAATTTTTTAATTTTTTTGGTGCAAATCTTAGGAAAGAGTTTGCTTTTGTTGATTTTTTTTTTGTATTTTTAAGTTTTTGATATTTTTTATGTTTTTGATTTTATTAGCAAGAAAAGTAACGTTCAAAATTGAACGGATCCCAAAATCCAAAGCTTCTCACGAAAAATCGTCAATCGTAACGAGCGAAGCGGCAGCGGCGCCAATTTAATGTAGTGAATTTTTTGTGCAATTTATCGTTTTCTCCTCGAGTCACTCGAATTGATATCGGTTTTTAACGTGGATTAATATTCTTGGTGAATAAAACTCTTTGGTATTTAAAACTAAAAAAAAACTATTAACTCTAATTAAAAAGAAAATATGTAATTAAAAATACTTAATTATAACTAATTAAACTATTTTAAAACTATTTTAAATTTAAGTCTAATTTAATTAACTAAAACCTTACTATTTAAAATTTAAAACTAATTTAGACTATATTTTAAAACTATTTAAACAAATGTGAAAACTATTAAAAATAAAACTAAAATTTATTTAATCTAACTTAAAAGTAAATACTTTTATACTATTAAAATTTTTAAAACATAATAAAACTAATTAAAACAAATCTATTTTAAAATTTATAAACTATTTTAAACTAATTTAAAAACTATTTTGAATTTAAACAAAATTTAAAAACTATTTTTTTATGAAACTGATATTAATTAAAAATAAAAAGAAACTAATTTATAAAAAAAAAATTAAAATTCTAAAAGTAATTAAAATATTTTTATTTTTATTTTTTAATTTTAACTTTAAAAAGTGAATATAAAGAAAACTTTTAATTAAAATTAATTAAACTAAAACTTGTATTAAACTTAATTAATAAAACTGGCAGCAACTTAATAAACCTATATTAATTACTAAAACTAGAATTAAACACAAAAGAAGGCCTAGACGGATGGTTAAGACGTTGGGTTGTTATACTGGAGGTCAGGGGTTCGAGTCCCTGCGTGGACGTTTTTGGAATGATATTTTGTTTTTGGAATATTTGAATACTCAGACTAATTGGGTCTGAGGTTTTAAGCAACTTATACCAGTAATCAGCAAAATCAAATAAGCACAGCAGAATCAAACAAGCAAATAGCTAAACAAATTAATAAGCAGATATAAACTAAAAACAATAAGCTAAAATATTTTAAGCAAATAAAACTGAAACATAAGCAAACAGTCCTAAATAATATAAATAAGCAAACTAGACTTAAAGCAATGATAAACAAACCTAACTCAATAAAATTAAATAAGCAGATAAGCTAAAAGACCTCAGCAACCCAAATAACGCACAATAAGCAGATATCAATCCAAAACAAACAGACTATACAAAGCAGACACACTTGATCCAATCAACAATAAGCAGATAAAATCTATAAGCAGATAACAAAACTAAACATTTATCCCATACAAAACTAATAAATCCAGCAGATTCTATGATTTAATCAGCAACTATTTAAACAAAAACGAACTCAGATATAAGCAAACTCAAACACAAACGCAAATCAGCAAAGATTATAACTCTAGCAAATTAATAAACAGAAATTAAATCAAACATTAATCTAAAATTAACAAAAAATTAAAAGGAATTAAAACCTTGTGTCAAATCCGTTGAGCAGAAGGGTGAGCGCTGAGCCCCCTTTTAAAACGAATCAAACACCACCTTACCCAGATATCATCATCATCGTCGAAACACATCAACTCCCGAACCAACAACTTCTTCGAATCAGTTTTTTTAACAAACTTCCAGTAGGGAAGTTTAATATCCCTTTTATTTTAATTAATTAATTCAAACTAAAAACAAATAGATTGCAGAAACTTTAACATAAATAAATGAGACAAGATTTAACCGAAAGAAGTATTTTATTAATAACTAAAAATTTGAGTACAATACTGAGAAAAAGGAAATTACAATTTTAATCTAAAAACTAATTTGCATAAAATAAAATAAAAAATAAAAAAGGCACACCCATGAATTACAGAATGAGGGTTTTTATAGGCAAACCCTAAAAACCCTCTTGATGAAACTTGGTGAGCAAGGAGAGCAATCTCAGCCGTCCAATGCATCTTTCTTCTCTCTCTTTCTTCATTTCTTCAATCTACTGCTGAAAATACTCCTGGGGTCACATGGATTGCCAGCATGGCGATTTTTGTGTTTGTTGTGTTTTTTGAAGGCTGAGGTGGCTTAAGATGATTGGATGATTGAGGGGAGTGATTTGTTTAAGCCAATCAAAGGCAAGAAAGGAGCACGTCAACTGTTTTCTCCATCTTCAAGCTTCCGATTTTCATGGGAATTAATTAGAGACGCGTGTGTTATCACGCGCCTCTAATCAGTAAAAACCCAAATTTGTGAATAAAAGTTAGGGTTTGGGTGAAACTTGTTTTGGGGGTGAGGAGAGATGAAAAGGGTAACATTGTTTATATCGAAGATAGTTTGTGGTGTGGGTAAAATTTTAATAAACGTGTGTGTGAGTGATGTTTAACCAAGAAAGTGAAATATATTCACTTTAACCGTCCATATTGTGATAACCCTAATGGGCTTGATTCCACAAACTTGGGCTTGTTGATAACTAGGCCAAACCAATTCTTTCCATCCGTTTATATTAGAAGTAAATTGGGCTTTTGTTGGGCTGAAAATCCACGAGTAAATACTTTTAATCCACTAATGGGCTTTTGGGCCCAATACCCAAATGTGGGACCCACAAAGCTCAAATATCTTCAAAAAGATTAAATCCGCTAAAAACAAACTCGATTTTGGCTTCGTTGATCATTTCTTCAAAGTTGTGTCGATTTTGCCGGTTCTCGTGATCTTCAATACACTTTTGGTTCTTTGACTTTTTCTTTGTCTCTTTCTTGGACTTTTCTTCAATATTTGACCGTGAAATCCCGTGTTTTCTTTCCTTTTGATCTTTTGTACCTATTTCACATAAAAACACAAAACCACGCGTAATTCCGACTTTTACGATATTAAACACATGATTAGGTCTTGTTTTTCCTTGATTTTAGTGGCAAAAGGATAAGTGTTTACACACTTATTACAACCACTGGCTAAAGCCGGTCGTAAAAAGTTTCGGACAGTGGCAACCGGCTAGGCCGGGTAGCCACTGTCAAGGGTGTTTGTTTCGGCTTATATGTAGAACACGGGTACGGGCTCGGGCTAATTTGTAAATCACGGGTTCGGGTTCGGGACATTATTAAAAATCAGAAAACTTATTTAATTTAATTATTTTTCAAGACTATTTAATTTAATTAAATACATGACTTAGGTTAAAAATATTAAAATTTATATTTCATGACCAACCTAAGTACTTAGTTAGCTTAATTTAATTAAACATGTATTTTAATTAAATTTCTATAATCTATAGTTTATTAAATTAACCGAGCAAATTATTTAATAAGCTATAATACTTAATCCATGACTTGTATTTTTACTAATAAACTTTACTTGACATTAATAATCCAGCTTATTTCTAATTATGTAAACTTACTATTTTTGGAAACTTTCTATTTTTAGAAACTTACTATTTTAGAAAACCTGCTTTTTTTAGAAAGTTACTTAGTATTACAATAAAAATATTATAATACCTTATTACATGAATAATAAACAACATAGTACAAGAATAACTACAGTTAACACTTAAAACAGTTAAAACATGACAGAACATGAATAATAAGCTAAGCACACACAGAACGAGTAAAACACATGTAATTCAGACAACTCATACACGTTCCTATTCTTATGTAGTATTATCCGTCAAGGCGGAGTAGGTTCTTCAGCGTTTCCGTTAGCTTCTACTGGACACAAGGTACGGATTTCCCGTCCTTCAGTAAGGACAATCTCTTCCTTTATTAGGATTTCCCGTATGCAGCCAACTGTTTTCCCATGCAGTAGTTACAGATTTAAATGCTTATGTTTTATTAGTTACCTTATCCATATACATGCATGCCAGTTTCACCTAGTTATGGAGGTACCATAACCATAACACTAGAGGCACTAGTGTTATAACTTCAACATGGCGGGGTGATAGCTCGTGGCGTCCCTTCAGTTTATTTGGCCTTTATTATTATTATATTATCATATGGGGCGTATGGGTGCATCCTAGTTACAGTGTCAGTAAGGATTTCATGGTGAATGTGGTGTGTGCCTTGCATCCTTCACAAGGAGTTGATCCCTCCTACCCATTACCATATTAATTAGAGGCATCCCCTCTAATTGCATGACGAGGTCACCCCTCCAAGTATTCATGTACGTTGTTGACCTCATGACCTATATTGGCTTTTGGTATATTAAACCAATACAGATTTTCATAAGTAAACATAAGCTATGTTTTCAGAACTAAAACGAGTAAACATGTTATACGTCTAGGTTTCCAGGAATTATTCATTTCCGCTGCCTTTCATGCTTTATATGCTCTTTAAATACTTTCATTTCTATATGTTTCCATGCTTTATTATATATCCGTGCACTGGGTGTTATGCTCAGCCGTTTTCCATTTCCATGTTCCCAAACGGCAGGTACCCAAGGTCGCAAGTAGGATCTAAAGAGTATGTACATTCGGATGGAAGCTATCCAACCTTTTATATCTTATGCATTTATTATAATTTATTTTACTTTATTTCATGTTGAACATTGTTTAGTCCTTTTATTTTACAGTACTTATATTTGCTTGTGTTGAGTTACTTGGACTACCGATGTTTGTTTCCGGTATTTCCATTTATGGTCATGAATGTTTAGACATTTACCTTGCATGCTTTGATGACACGCCATATATTACTGTGATATTCTATTTTAACAAATGGGGTGTTACAATTATGGTATCAGAGCCAAGGTTTCGACCTGTAGCTCTATAAAACATGATCGTACCTGTGACTTACGGGTAGTCACCAACGTCTTCCTAGAACTGACAGTTGGTTTTCATACGTTCATTTCATTTCATTTCATGTATTCATTTCATGCATTTCATCTCACTGTCGCAAGAATTTTGACTAAGTAATAGTTGGTACAAGACTGGCCATATTTAGTCGCATGTGTTTTTATCGAAACATTTTGTTTGTTTAGTGGACCGACCCATAGACGTCCACACTTGCCTTTTTGTTTTGTGAACAGAGCCATAGGCGTTCACTCATGGACATATCATCATATTTAATTGATCATGCATTTTAAAATTGTTTTATGCATCATAAATAAATTCATGTTTTATACACTGTTCATGCATTTTTATTCATGTCATGTTTTATCAGACTCATTATTTATGTTGCATTTTGTTTAAAACTGTTAGATGGCAATGCCAAAGAATTGGCTGCAGCTGTCAATGCAGCTTTGAAAGCCCTCCTTCCCCAACTTCGCAATGAAATCAAGGACAAAGTTCATGCTGAAGTCTAAGCTCAAGGCGTTCAGTTTGGCCCTCATCCTCAGAACCACAACAATCCTCCACCTCCACCGCCTGCTACCCTTATGACTTGGTTGAAGTGATTCAACAAACAGAGACCCCGTTCGTTTGAGCAGACTGAAAACCCCTCTGAGACTAAAGCTTGGATTTCTCACATAGAGAAGATATTCGATGCGATGGGTTGTGACGGTGTTTTCAAGGCAAGAATGGCTTGCTATAAGTTTGAAGGTGATGTGTTTCAATGGTGGAAGTCAGTCAAGCAGTCCAACAATGGTGATGATTGGGTTGCACTGCTGACATGGGACCAGTTTAAGGAGCTCTTCCTTAATCAGTACTTTCCACATGCTGAGCAGGAAAAGCTTAAGCGGGATTATCATAATATCCGACAGGTTGCTGGGGAGAACAACAATGAATTCATGCAAAGGTTTCTTAGTTTAGCTGGATTCTTGGGAGCAGCAGCTGGTACTGCTGAGGAGCAAGCTGAGAAGTCTCGCTGGGCTCTTCGCACTTCGGTTTCCAACTGTTTGGTTTGTGCTACCTTCACTACAGTATCACAGGTGGCCGATGCAACCCGTAAGCTTGATATGCTTCAGGAACGAGGGGAGTTTGGTGATGACCGAGCAGTGAAGAGGTATCTTCAATCACCAACCGTTAATCATTTTTTCCAGTATTTCTCTATTTTATATCATCCTATGTTCAACTTTGTATTTCAGACAGAAGACTGACGACCGAAAAGTTGCGGTCGCTCAACAGCAATCATCTAAGGGAAACGGTCATACCAACGACCGTTCTGGTTCAGATAGGTGTTGGGAATAAATATATGTATACTTGTTACCCCTGCTAGTTGATTATTCGTACCCCTGCTAGAGTAAGTTCCCCCTGCCAAATAACAAAGGCAGGGGGATTGGTTCCCCTGCTGAAGTCAAAGGCCCTGCCGTCAGAGATAACTTGGAATAGATTTTTACGCGTTTCTGTTACTACTCCTTAATACTTTCCAAGTTTGTTAGTAGTGATCTTGTACGTGAGTCCTTATCCCTATAAAAGGACTCACTAGGTTAGCATGCAAAGTGTGTCTTTCTCTATTGTCTTTCATTATCGTACTTTAAGGTTTTGTAAACCCTAATACCATTTTAGGGTATTCGTATATCATTGATATATTAAAGTTCAACGTTTGCTTCAATCATATTGTTCTTGTGCTAAACATTATATTCCGCATCTTGTTTAGTTACTTCGCTTTGCAAAGTTTCTCTAGTGTTAGATTGAATACTTTCTTTCTATCACAACCCTTAAACAAGCTATTAAGGTTTAAGATCTGAGTTTGGGATCAACAAGTGGTATCAGAGCTTGTTGAGAAACTTTGTCTATACCAAGAACAAAACCCTCATAACAACCATGTCTTCAGACTCTTCCTCAAACAGCAACAACCACAATAACCTCAAATTACCCATGTTGGATCCTGAAAACTTTGAATTATGGGAATTCAGAATCCAACAATATCTCAAAATGGAACACTATGTTCTCTGGGAGATCATAGAGTTTGGTGATCAACTCAACAAAATGGTGGCAGTTGAAGAGGGCAAGGAAGAAGAGAAAGGTGAAAGTTCCAAAGGTAAGGACAAAAAGAAATCTGCTGCTCTTTGTGATAAGGAAATACTGGCCAGAAAGCATGATGTCAGGGCTCACAGCTCATTGCTGTTGGCTCTACCTGATAGACATCAACTAAGATTCAGAAAATACAAAACAGCTAAGGAACTATGGGAAGCCATAGGCACAACCTTTGGAGGAAATGAAGCCACAAAGAAGAAGAAGAAGAATCAAATGCTTGATGATTTTGCTTCTTTCAAAGCAATTGGTGATGAATCAATTGGAGCTATTTACAATAGGCTTCAAGATATGGTGGCCCAGTTGGAGTTCTTTGATATTGAGGTGACAAGAGAGCAGGTGAATACCAGGTTTCTTAACAGCCTCTAGAAAAAATGGTTTGTCTACAAGGCAATTTGGCAGAATAAGGATGACTTGGATAACAAGAACATTGATGACATATATAACTTGAAAGTTTTTGAACCTGTTGTCAATGAGATGAAGTCAAAAGGAACGATTCCCACCAACTCAAGTGGATCTACTGATTCCCCTGCCAACATGGCATTCATATCTCAAAGCAGTAGGATCACCAAAAGCATTGGAATTGAAGTAGGCCCTGCTACTTATTCCCCTACTACCAGGTCTAGATCATCTTATGATGAAGAAAGGCCTGCAACATTCAGTCTTGACACTGCTTGTACTTTTATAGCATCCCAAGGGCCACAAGGATCTACTGTGTTGCATGAAGATCTAAGTCAAATCAGTAAGCAAGGACTGGAGGAGATGGATATCAAGTGGAACATGGCTCTGCTTAGCATGAGAGCCAACAGGTTCTACAAGAAGTATGGAAAGAAGATCTCAATCAATCCCTCTGATGTGGCTGGGTTTGACAAAACAAAGGTTGAATGCTACAACTGTGGCAAGAAGGGTCATTTTACTAGGGAATGCAGAGGACCTAAGACTGGGAACAACTATAGGAAGGAAACCAGGGATGATGATTCTTGTGCTAAAGCCATGGTAGCTATGCAGGGGATAGATGGAGCAGGTGGATGGGATTGGAGTGCCATGACAAAGAATGTGGAAAGAAATCAAGCATTGGTTGCTGAGGAAAAAGAAGAAGATTTTGCACTTATGGCCATGTCAAGTTCCAGCTCTGACAATGAGGTATATGATGATTCATATTGTACTAAAGCTTATAGGAAAAATACTGAGTCATTGAATGATCAAATCAGAAAGGTAAAAGCTGACTATATCAATTGTGACAATGACCTTGATAATTATAGACGTGCTTTAGAACAGTTAGAGTCCACCATAAGAGAGTTTAAACAAAGAGAAAGTGATTATAGGGATCACATTGTGATTCTAGAAAGAGATGCTAAGGAGAATAATAACTCCATTAAGGAGTTGACTGCTGAACTTGAAATTTTTAAATCTAACAAAAAGATTGATGATGAAACTGTTGAAAAATTTGGAAAAGCTTCAAAAGATTTAACTAAAGCAGTTGAAATTGGTCAATCTCCTAGGGACAAAACAGGGTTTGGGATTAAAAATGAGCATGCTACCATACCACCACCCCCTGCCAACATTCATGCAACTTTTCCTAGAAAAGACCTGTCTTGGACTGGTCTCCCTTGTTTTCAAAAACAGGATGATATTGAGTTTGACTTGAGTGCTTACATACCTAATAGTCTTGATACTGAAGAGCCACTAGTGAAAACTAGTATTATTAGGGACTTTGAAAAGGAACAGATTGCTTTAAAACAATGGAAAATTGATAACCCTGTTATATTTTCAAGAGGAGGACTTTTTGGCAGTGATTCTAGTTCTAAGAGTAGTTCACCCAAATCTAAAACCAGATCACAGTCCCCTAAGTCCACCATTAAATATGCTGGTATGTACAGCCCTGTCAGAGGTAATCAAAGAAATTGGAATGACCAAAAGTCTCATCAATTAGGAGAAGACTTTGTGATAAATACAAAGCCCTGCTTCACATGTGGCAGTTTTGATCACACTTATCAAGAGTGTAAGGCACCAATGGAAGTGGTGGCTGCAAATCCTTTAAAGGATATGCAACCTAAAGCCATTCTTCTAAATGCAGGGGCAAAATCCTTTTCCCCTGCCAGGTATGTTGCCCCTGCCTTGAGAAACAGGGTGACTGACAAATATGTTGTTCATGCACTTAGAAAGGTGAATGATGTTCATACCAAGCCCAACACTTCTGTGACCAACCCAACATCTTATAATGCATATAGATCTGGCCCTAGAACTTACCAACACATGAATAGAGGCCAAAACAAAAGATGGGTTCCCTCTGCTAAGCATAGGGATTCCCCTGCTAAACCTGGGGTATCTCCTGCTAGCAAAGTTTTGCCTTCTAGGAACATGGGTAGATGGGAAAAAGCTGTGAAAGCCTCAGCTCGTTGGGTTTGGGTACCCAAAAGGGGTATTCAGTCTAATGGTGTATCTCTAGTTTTTGATAAGCTATCCTACATTGATACACGAGGTAGATCCAAGTCTGTAATGGCTTGGGTCCCTAAGAAAAACTATTTTGTTCTTTTTAAGTGGTTATATGTGGTTTTAGACTAACAATCAGAGATCCAAATGGTGCATACTACTCTCATTGGTGAATCAGGTATATGCTCTCTGTTTAAGGGGAGGTTAGGTCATACCTTTAGGTCTCGGGGTATCCTTAAGATGCTCATATATGATCTTAGATCATATCCATTGACGAGTAAGGGTTCAGGGTGATGAGGGCTTGCTACAACGCTTGTTAGAATTCTGAAACCTTGAGGCACTGTAATGGGTACTTGCACTTCTCTATCAAAACAGCTTGCTGTTCAGATACAGATGTGTGATACACATTGCCAGAAATAAACTGACCATAGGTAAGGGAAAAGGTAGGGATGGTGACTAGGGTATGCATATTTTCTTGGGTTGACCAGGTGCAGGGTGACTTATGTGTTGACTTTTTGTGCTTAGACCTTTGCTGAATAGAGGACTCTTGAGTTTCTATGTATCTATCTTGTGTATACAAGTGTGTGCATTAGAGCAGATCTATTAGCATTGGTCTCTCCATGATTAGTTCAATACCCTTAGGAAAGTTTCCCCTGCTTTCATCTTTTGCTTCCCCTGCTTTAACATCATTTCCCTGTTTTACCGTTGACCGACAATACCGTTACCCTGTTCATAGCCGTTGGGCCTGCTTGCACAAATTTTGGATAGGGAATATTTTATTGTTTTTAAAAGATATTTAAGGCGCTTTCTTCGCTGATTGGTAATCTTTACTTTATTATTTCAAATAAATTACTTTTTTATCAAGATTTATCTTTGATATTTTTGCAATTTGAAAAAATTGGTCCAATCATAGCTCTTCAATTCGCCTATAAAAACTTAATTCCCTTCACAAGCAGGTCCATCTCTCTCCCTCGACTAAATCCCACCTACCTCTCTCCTTTATAAACCTTCCAAACATTTTCAAACTTTATCATGTCTCTCAAAATTGCTGCTAATCATAATCAAATCGCTTTATTACATGATGAACCAGTAGAGTTTGTTGATGCTGTGGCCTTTCTAAAGTCCTCGTATTTTAGAGTGGCCCTTCTCATCAATCCTAGAATTTACACCTCACACATTCAGCAGTTCTGGTCTAAATCCATGACCAAAACAGTGAATGGAGAGGTTACAATTCAAAGCACTGTAGATGGTCATCCCAAGGTGATTACACTTGCCTCCATCAGGGACTCTCTTCTTCTTGATGATGAGGATGGGATAGCCAACCTATCTGAGGCTGAAATCTTTGAGGGTCTTGTTAAATTGAGGTACACTCTTTCTAAAGACCAAAAATGTAAGTTTGCTAAAGGTCAGTTTGCCCCACATTGGAAGTATTTGATTCATACAATTTTGCAATGTTTGTCACCAAAAACCACTGCTTTCAATGAATTTGGTAGTGAGATGGCTTCTGCCCTGATCTGCTTAGCAATAGGGAGGAAGTATTTTTTTTCTCAAATGATTTTCAAAGGAATGGTTAAAAATGTTTCAAGCAATTCAAAGTTTTGTATGTACCCAAGGTTTATTGAACTTCTGCTGAATATGAGTGATCATGGTCCAATCAAACACAAAAACTACTTTTCACCAACCAAGCATACCACCAAACTATTCACCACACTTCTTGCACCATCACCACAGTTTTCTGGCAGGTCTATTCCACTCACTCCAATTATGATGAAACAAATCAGACAGGAAGAAGCCAAGACAAAAACAGCTAAACACAAACCTGCTGATTCCCCTGCCAAGAACCTACACTCTGCCAGTCCTCTACCCCCTGCTGATCCACAACATGAAAGGCGATCCAAATCCAGGTTTGCCAGGTTTCCCTTGCCTGGTGAATCTTCACAAGCAGCAGAGAGGAGAGTCTCCAAGGGTTTGGAGCAAACTGAGGGTTTGGCTGCCACTACTATCTCATCCTCAAGGGGTGAGCAGGATAGTGACACCATCAGTAAGTCCTCTCCCTCACTCCATGATATCCAAAAAGGGGAGAAATCCCCTTCTAGGGTTGAGAGCAGCATGAAACCTATGACTAATTTGGAATTGACGAAAATGTGCATGAGTCTGAAAAGACAAAATGCACAACTTGTACAAAATGTCAAAAAGCAAGGTCTGGTTATCAATAACTTGGAAACCAGACTTGCTACTCTTGAGGGGAGGAGAAAGCCCAGACTTATCATATCCACATATGAGGATGCTTCCAAAGGGGAGGAAGTTCCAAATACAGAAGAGTCTACTCAGTACTATTCATATCCTGGTGGTGTACATGGAAAGATAGCAAGTGCTGAGAAAGGGATTGAGAACGGAAGTGCTGATAAGGGAAGTGATAAAGGGAGTGCAACTAAATAGATTGCTCAAACATTGCTAACTATGGGCAATAAAGAAGAAGCCCATGCTTCAAAAGTTTCCCCTGCCATTGCTGATCCCACTGCTATAAGTCATTCCCCTGCTAAGCCTATTACTCAAACATTTGTTAGAAAGAACAGAAAGCAACCAGCTCAGAAGGGAATTACTATCAAAGAACCTGCATCTAAAGTTAAACCAGCACCAGCAGTGGATCCAAAAGACAAAGGAAAAAGAATCATGGTTGAACAACCCAAGAGAAAATACAAGCATAGAACTCCTGAACAGCAAAGGGCTCAAGAAGCACATGATTCACAAGTAGCTCTCAGGCTACAACAAGAGGAGATGGATATGCAGGATCAGAGAATGCAAAAGATGAGGCTTAAAGATATGCTCAAGCAGGTTGAGATCATGCATAGAGAGCTGGATGACAGGGTGCCTCATGTTGGAGAATTTCTGGATCAATGGGAGAAGGAGTTAATAAATGCTCCTTTGGAAGACAGGTATGAGTTGACTTGCCTTGTTTACAAATATCAAACTGAGTATCTGGAAAGGAGGGCAAATCAAATTCAGAGAGAGAAGTATTTAACTTCTGAGAAAGGGCAACTTGAACACTACAAAGTCTTGCTCAAGAGACATAAGAAGTGGAAGGATGGGGACTTCACAGATATGAGTTTTGAAGCTATAAAAAGAGCAGTCAGACCAGTCTTAAAAGAATATGATGTGGAAGATTAGATGACTATGAATTCTCCTGAGGAAGCTGAGTATATTAGGAGATAAAGTGAAGTGTTACAGAAAGCTAGGGAATCCAAGAAAAGAAAGGCTAAAGGAACAACTTTGGAAACTACACAAGCAGGTGCATCATCCCAAGCAAGTGCATCATCACAAGCAGGGGCATTACATAAAGCAGGTGAAAGTTTTCCAGAGATTGAGAAGTCTGTACTTAATGTACAAAGAGCAGCCAAAAGACTCAAGAGAATGGAGAAAGTTGGCACAGTTACTAAGGAATCTCAATGTCCTTCAAATGAAGAAATTGATAAACAGTTGATTCTGCAGGAAAATGATGATATCTCACCTAGTGAACTTGGAAAGAAGTTTGCTATCATAGAGTATGCTGTTTATGAACACAAAGGGAGGACTTGGTGGAAGCTTACAAGAGCTAACAATACAGCACAAACATTTCTAAGTCTAGATGTTATGTTTCAAACCTTGGATAGTGAGGACTTAGAAGATCTGTGGAAGATTTTGAAAAAGACTTTTGCTACAAAACCTCCTACCATGGATGGTGTGGAGAAGGATTGGGTAATCTGGGAGTGCATGCATAGGATGTATGAGCATGAGTTATTTGATCCTATATTTGATGCAGTGAATTGGAAGCTGTTTACTAATTCTGGGGTCTATGAGGTAGTAATGGAGGGAGTGAGTGTGTACTTGATCAATCATCGTTATTACCCCTTCACTCAGGAGACCTTGAAGAAACTAGCACATGCTAACTTGATTGTAGATGCTAAAAAGCCTGTTGCTTATGATCTGGTAAGGATGATGCATAGTCAGATTTGGCCAGAAAGTTTGTAAGCATCCTCATCAACTAGGATTTATTCAGAAACTTGTCTTTAGGGGAAAGCACAAGTTTAGGGGAGGATTATTGGGAATAAATCTATGTATACTTCTTACCACTGCTAGTTGATTATTCGTACCCCTGCTAGAGTAAGTTCCCCCTGCCAAATAACAAAGGCAGGGGGATTGGTTCCCCTGCTGAAGTCAAAGGCCCTGCCGTCAGAGATAAACTTGGAATAGATTTTTACGTGTTTCTATTACTACTCCTTAATACTTTCTAAGTTTGTTAGTAGTGATCTTGTACGTGAGTCCTTATCCCTTTAAAAGGACTCACTAGGTTAGCATGCAAAGTGTGTCTTTCTCTATTGTCTTTCATTATCATACTTTAAGGTTTTGTAAACCCTAATACCATTTTAGGGTATTCGTATATCATTGATATATTAAAGTTCAACGTTTGCTTCAATCATATTGTTCTTGTGCTAAACATTATATTCCGCATCTTGTTTAGTTACTTTGCTTTGCAAAGTTTCTCTAGTGTTAGATTGAATACTTTCTTTCTACCACAACCCTTAAACAAGCTATTAAGGTTTAAGATCTGAGTTTGGGATCAACAATAGGCGTGGCGGTAATGATAATTACCGTAACAATGCCAATAACTCGAACAACAACATGTCCCTACATTTACCTTCTTTCATGTAAACTGTCTTATGTTATGGTATTTTGACACTCCAGCGACTTCTATTCAGGAACAATAGCAACGGTAGGGATCAGGACCGTAGAGGTTCACAGCCTAACCAATCTACTTCATCTGGTTACTATTAAACCTTCTATATAATCATGCTTATGTTCCATGATCATGTATCAAGCATGTAATCCTGAAACAGGCTCTCAGCTAGGGATGGCAACGGGGCGGGTTTGGGGCGGGGCGAGCATTTTCTTCCCCAAACCCGATTAGTATAGTTATCCCCAAACCCGCCCCGATCCCCGTCGGTGATTTAGTCGGGGCGCCCCGTCGGGGCGAGATGCTCGTACAAACCCGACTCGTACTAATCGGTGATCTTATCAGGGTATTGTCTTTGGGTGCAATTCTCGACCAATATCGCACCATTTTACATTTATTAGTATTATTTTTAGAACATTAGCAATAACTTCAAAATTTTGAAATATATTAATATCAATTACAAACAAGACTTATTAAGTTTTCAACGATAGTATCATACTTATGATAACTCACAAAAAATAAAGTTACAACTTAAAAAAATGATATTTAAGTAAGTTTTTTGCAATATTACATTCATAAAAAACTAACAATGTTGGAGATATATTTTTTTACTACGTAAAGAGTAACAAAATAGTTCATACATATATATATTTGTATATGTCTATATATTAATCGGGTGGGGCGGGTCGGGGATGTTATTCCCCGCTTCCGCCCCAAACCCGATTAAAAATCCCCGTTTAAGCCCCAAACCCGCCCCCGTAACCCAATAAGCGTGCCCCGACCCGCCCCAATTATTTCGATTTTCGGGTTTCCCCGTCGGGTTCGGGTTTTTTTGCCATCCCTACTCTCAGCTAGATAGAACGCCTGTTGGGGGATTCACGCATCCTATCTGCCCTACTTGTTCGCCCAGACATTCTGGTGTTTGCCGCCGATATACTGGTGGTTGTTTCAAGTGCGGCCAGCAATGCCATCAACAAAAGGATTGTCACCAAGGTGAGATAGAAGGCACCTCTGGACATGCCGACTCCCAACCACCTCCTACTTCAGGTCGCGTGTTCACTATTACTAGAGACCAGGCGAACAAGACTTCAGGTACCATCATTGGTAATCTCTTTATGAATGGTTTGGCAGCATGCGTTCTGTTTGATACTGGAGCGACTCATTCGGTCATATCCACTACTTTTTCTACACGTGTTAGGTTTTCCCCTATGCCATTAGATAATACCTTAAGCATTTCCACGCCACTTAGGGACTCTGTACGAATCACTCAGGTGTACATAGATCTTTCCTTAGAATTTGATGATAGAATCTGCAGAGTTGACGCACTTCCTTTGGACATGTGTGATTTTGACTTGATATTGGGCATGGACTGGTTATCCAAACACCAGGCAACGATAGACTGCCACACTTATCGGGTTATCTTCGGTGATGTTAAATCTCCATAGTACATATACCATGGTTTTCTGCCAGGGAGGTCTGTACAAATTATTTCATCCATGGAGGCGCGTGCATTACAAATATACGGCTGCCAGGGCTTCATAGCCAACATTCATGACATTACTGCCGAGTCTCCATCGATCCAAGATCAGCCTTTTGTGTCAAAATTTCCTGACGTATTTCCTGATGAACTTCCGGGCATACCACCTGTTCGTGAAGTCGAGTTTGGAATTGAGCTCATCCCAGGAGCAGAGCCAATTTCCAAGGCTCCCTACCGCATGGCTCCCATCGAACTTAAAGAATTAAAACATCAGCTGTAGGAACACTTGGAATGAGGTTCCATCCGTCCCAGTGCATCGCCATGGGGTGCACCGGTACGATTCGTGAAGAAGAAAGACGGCAGCATGCGTTTGTGTATAGACTATCGTGAGCTGAACAAGATCACGATCCGGAATCGTTATCCTTTGCTGCGAATTGATGACCTTTTCGATCAACTTCAGGGCGCCAAGTATTTCTACAAGATCGATCTGAGGTCCGGTTACCATCAGTTATGGGTCAAAGAGCATGATATTTCTAAGACTGCTTTCCGTACACGTTATGGGCACTACGAGTTCGTAGTCATGCCATTCAGACTCATAAATACTCTAGTAGTCTTCATGGATTTGATGAATCGTGTCTTCCATGAGTTTCTAGACAAGTTCGTTATCCTTTTCATTGATGACATCCTGATTTTCTCCAAATCCAAGGAGGAACACGAGGAACACCTTCGTACAGTCTTGCAGATTCTTCGTCAGAAGCAGCTATATGCCAAGTTCTCCAAGTGTGAGTTCTGGTTAAGCAAGGTGGCATTTCTGGGCCATATTGTATCTGCAGAGGGGATCACCATGGATCCTGCAAAGGTTGAAGCTATCACTAAATGGCCAAGACCTACATCTACAACAGAGGTCAGAAGTTTTCTGGGTTTAGTTGGCTACTACCGCAGGTTTGTAGAGAACTTTTCACGGTTAGACTTACCTTTGACTAAGCTGATGAGGAAAGGAGAGAAATTCGTATGGACTAAGGAACAAGAGAAGAGCTTTGAAGACCTTAAGCAGAAGTTAGTGACTGCACCGACTTTTACTCTCCCATCTGGTACAGGTGGATTTCAGATCTATAGTGACGCTTCAGGAAAGGGTCTAGGTTGTGTTCTCATGCGACATGGGAAGGTTATTGCATACGCATAATGTTGAGTATTTTGCAAGTTCGTTTTTTTCTCGACTCAAGACAAATTGAAAGGCCCACTAATATCAAATTTGAAATTTTTCTTGGTTGTTAAGAAATTATTTGGATTCTAGGTCTAATTCAAACAAACACGTAAATATTGAAAATATTATAGATCTATTTAACCGTAAAACAAAGTGCAATTACCACAAAATATTCACAAAGTACAAGTATTCAATGCATGAAATGTAAAAGTACTTGAAATGTAAAGAAAATGAAAATATAGGGACTAGAAATGTAAAATCAGAAAGTAAAAGGACCAAATGTGAAAATAGTAACAAATTACTTCAACAAACTAACAACTTCCAAAACTGACTAACTAATTTTGTAACAAACAGAAATTCAGGGACTAACACTTACAAAACCTAAAAACATGGAAGCTTTGCAACAGATTAACAAAACTAGAAAAGTTGGGGACTAAAGTGCAAATAACTAGAACTTAAAATCAAAAACGGGTACAAGAGTAACAATAAGCTCGTTTGAGCTTATTTCTCAACCAAAAACGATCTGGTTTTTTCTAAAATGCTTAAAATCCAATTTTAGCTAGACTGGTAAAAGGATTTTGGCTAAAAGCTATTAAATCACATGATAGCTTATTTTAATAAGTTCACAATAAGCTCAAAACAAATCCAAACTTCCACTATGTGATTTTCTTGTTAAAACTGGTTAGTCAAGTCATAAGAAGCTTGGAATGTCTTTTGGTTTGGAAAATCATCAACAGAATAAGCTGGAATTCAAAATAAGCCAAAAGTGCTTATGTTGACCAAAGTTTGACCAAAATTATCAAAAAGCTGAAAATCAAAGAAACTACTCAGGGCATGTTTGCAAATGGATATGTGAAAGAAAATCAAGTGATTAATGAAATGGATTGTGAGAACTAAGAAATTAGTAAGCTTGTGATCACATAAACTGGCAATTGGTCTAGGTGCTTATTAATAAGCTGAAAACTCACTCAAAACTGAATACTGTAGAATTTCCTTATGAAGAATGAAAGATAGTATGTTAAGCTACAATTGAAAGCAAGTTTCAACAAAATTCATCCACTAACAAACAAATGAGAGATGATCAAAGTAGACATGTTTTGACTGCAATCCTTTTTCAAGACTTGACCCAAACTTTTTAATGTTCAATTGCCTTTTTGACCAACTATTTGACCAAAGAACTTGACCAAAAGTCTTACAGTAACTTGTTAAGTGCAAATGATCTTAAAGCAACCGGTTTTATAAACCAAACAACTCAAATGATCTTAATCTAAACACCACCTTAAAACCTGATATATGAACTTTTTTAAAGACTTTTTGAGCACAAGTGTATGACAGCTAAAGGCACTTATCTAGACTTGTTTAATGGATTAAATGAACTGGTTTAAACTCAAAAACCAACAATTTTACTTGTTAAACCACAAAATGACTACTTATGAACTAAAACTAATGAAATACCAAATTTTAACAAGTAAAATTGAGTGAAAAGCTGTCAAACTACAAGCAAGTAATCAGATCACCAAAGTTACACTTCAAGTAAGCTAATCACGATCACAGTTCAACAATTAAGAGTTATACTAGGAATTGAGCATGCAGAGACTATTTAGGGGAATTTAAACAAGAGAAAGGTATTCCTTTTAGCTATAGGCCACCACTGATGGAGCAGAGGAGCGCTGAGCTCTCTAAGGACAACTAGACCACCATGAATCAACCACTAAACAACATCAATACATCATCATCTACTAGTAATCAACACCCATGCTACAAATGGCTGAAATGGCTATGAAATGGACTGTAAATCAATTCTGAACCAGCTACAAGTCTTCAAAACATCAATCAAGTTCCATTGATCATGAATAATCAAAAGAACAACACAGTAACACTAGGTTTATGATCATGCAGGTAAGAGAATGAGATTTAAGTGAAAGTGAAGCTTGAATTTCATTAATGGAAGTAAAGGTTGTTACAAGACGGTTACAACTAACTAACTACCTCTTAAGTGATTGTCAGTTACTTAAGAGGAGTTCTAACTGAATGCTAAGTGAAATGAGAGGGAATTTTACAAGTGCGTGAAAAAACACACACTAACTACATACATGAAATGAAAGTTAAGCTGGGTATTTATAGAGGTTGGGATCTTGTGAGTTGGAGTCTAGTGACGTGTTGCAACCAATAGATTCCTTCCACATGGCTTGATTCTCCTAATTTTTCATAGCCGTTGAAGATCCAAATTAGGGGTTTTTTTGTAGTTGATTTCAAGTCAATTGGTTGCTTTGGTTGTCTTCCTTACTTAAAATAGAGCAATTTTCATGTTTACATCTTCTCATGATATGCAGTGTAGCTTGATCTCGTTCCTGGGCTTGTGATAGTTTGAAGATGACATGTGGCAGTCTCTCATTGGATGATAAAAGAAGGCACAGATCATTATCTATATTCTGATTTATGATTGGTGGAGGGAGTGTGAGTGCGCTGCACTATGGAGATTTGGCATTTAATGGAAAAACGACAATAGTGGGGTGATGTGGTAATCTTTGTCACACAAATACTTGCACCTCATTGGTCTATTCCATTTTCACTCGGATTAACCCCAAACTTAGCCAAATTTTGTGAATTTTAGTCCTTGTAGAGAGCTCCAAGCTTTATTTCTTTGACATATTTGGTCCTTCAAACTTCAATCTTGTTCATTTATCATCCTTTGACTTGTTGACTTGAATGTTGACCAATTTTGACTTTCTTCTTGACTTTTACATAATTACACTTTAGTCCTTCATCTTTGGAAAATGTCAAGAAAGGTCCTTTGTCTTTGAAAGGCTTGTCACTTTTGATCCTTCTTTTGTCTTTTCTTCATCATATAGGCTTGATTTCACTTGTTTGTTCCAAATTTGTATCTTTGTTACCTAAACAAGCACAAACAAAAACATACCCCATAATACTGCTTTTATGTATAAACGTTAGGTATTTGCTTTGTGTTTTAGGGTGATTTGTGATATTATTGATATGAGAATTTGCTCATATCAAATCCCCTACACTTGATCATTTCCATGACCTCATGCAATGCCATATTTTAAAGCACCAATTTACACTTTTCTCATAATTAATCCACCTTGGCCAATATGAAATGCTTTTATACTACTCTACACTATATGATGCATGATTTTGATTTTATACAATGCAATGCAAAGGAAAACAATTATATTTATATATTTTTGGATTTTCTTGAAATGGTTTTGATGGAAATAACTCATAAAGAAATCAATGAATTAGATTAGGGCTTTTGGTACCATGAACACTTATCACTCTCAAGTTTCACTTTCCCCATACTAAGCTTAAAAACAAGATCATTGTTATTCACAAGTGAAAGTGAATCAACTCATTCATAAAGATTAATTGTGTTACTATCATACCCCCACTTATTATGCCTCTAAGACCGGTTATTATTTGACCAAATTGCTTGAGAGCAAATTTGTCATTATTTAAAGCGTGAAATATAAGAAATGTAAAATGTCAAAATAAGGAAGCACGGTTTTAATCCTAAGTAACCATCTTATCCATTACTCGAAAAACCACGCACAGTTGTAATATGTCCGACTCAAGAATAATAAGTCATTCGCCTTATGTGTAAGATCCTTAGGTCATGCATTAATAAATAGCTATACACTCGCTACAGAAAGAAAAATAAAACTCACGCAATAATTTATATCCGCCGCCTTTTTGAGACCTTGGACTTTCAATCCCGCAACCCGTCAAGGTAATATTGGATTGGAGCAACTATCAAATCCCCGCAACCCGTCAAGGTAATATTCGAATTCAATAGTTACTATAATTAACACTTCACTGCCCCTCTTGGGAGTCTTGTATAATTTTTTTTTTCTTTTTTTTCCTAGCCACTCATTTTTTTCATAAGCCGCTCTTATTTTTCTTTATTTCTCACAAAGAAAGTTGAAAAGAATAAAAGGAAAAACACCCCTAAGTATTAAACATGACATAAGTCTAGTACACATAAAACGTTCTAACTTATAATCTTAAAACGTACTTATACCAACCACGAATGATTAGTCAAAAATGCATAAGAGACTACAAACCAATTAAAACCATTCTTGATTATTTATTAACATATATACATGCGTTGACAATAAAGTAAAGGTTACGAAAGGGGATATAAAAGCCACAATTAATTAATATGAGGTTTATTTAGCCCTTTACACTTACTTCAAACTCTATCTTCTCTTGTTCTCCATAATTTAAAATCTCAAATAATAAGACTAGTGGATGCTTAGCCTAATAAACCAATAAAGGTCTACATGGTTAAGGCTACTAGCTAGAGTAAGATTAGATAAGCAAACTCGGGTTGAATCAATGTATCCATGGCGGGCCTAATATGTCAAAGAAATCTAAACTTGTTAAACCATGTCCTTTATTATATTTTTTTTCTTTTTATATTTTTGATGAAGAATAAAAGAAAAAATATATACAATGCAAATGTGTTATGCAAATGAAAAATGTTTGATGCAAAAATTATGAATGCATATTTTTGGTGGCCAAAGTAGATCAAAAATTTGAAAAATATTTGAAAAACTAATTTCCAAGTTATCATGAAAGTCAGTGACAAAGTTCTAGGTAAGGTCACTTCGATAGAAGACCCCCTACACTTAAGATAAACACTGTCCTTAATGTTTAAGAGTATTAGAGTGAACTCCCCTACACTTATGACATTGATTACTTTGCTTAACCCAAGCTAAGGAAAGATCAACTATAGTGAATTCATTTTAAAGCACAATGTGGTTATGAAAAATCACAATAGTAACAAAGTGAACCGGATACAAGGGCCTCCTCCATAAGCTCCAATGCACGTGATGAGAGAGAGCAACCCTACAAACAACATGAAGACAAAAGGAAGGTCTCCCCCTACACTTATCCTCAACTCTATACCCTTATTTCTATCTACCATACTCTAAGTCTTAAAACTCTAAGCCTAGTTATTCAAGCTTGTTTTTTGGAGTCTCTAGCTTGACTCTTCCCACAATGAATTAATTCATAAGAAAAATGGGGATCTCTTGGACCATTTCCACGGAAATGTCCTCCCCAAAGTAATGCTTAACACGGTGACCATTCCCTTTGAAATTTGGGCCATTTGGTTGTGACAACTCAATAGTCCCATATGGAAATACTTGAGAAATAGTGAATGGACCAGACCATCTTGACTTAATCTTGCCCGCAAAGAGTTTCAACCTTGAGTTAAAAAGGAGAACCGGCTCTCCAACTTTAAACTCATGGTTCTTGATCTTATCATCATGCAATTGCTTAGTCTTTTCCTTGTAAAGCAACGAGTTCTCGTAAGCATTGGCTCTCAATTCATCCATCTCATTGAGTTGGTCTTTTCTTTGTGAACCGGCTTGGTTTAAATCAAAGTTTTCCCATTTGAGAGCCCATGAAGCCTTATGCTCTAACTCGAATGGGAGGTGGCATGTTTTTCCATAGACAAGCCTATATGGAGTACAACCAATTGGTGTCTTAAAATCTGTCCTAAAAGCCCACAAAGCATCATCAAGATTATCCGACCAAGAAGCTCGATGCTCTCCCACCGTTCTCTCCAAAATCCTATTTAAACCACGATTTGTGACCTCGGTTTGCCCATTGGTTTGAGGGTGATACGCGGTAGAAAGTCTATGGTTAACACCATACTTCTTCATGACTCTTGTAAATTGATCATTACAAAAATGAGTCCTACGATCACTTATGATAGCCCGAGGTACACCAAATTTAGCAAATAATTGCTTCAAGAATTTCACTACAACTCGAGCATCATTAGTAGGTAAAGCTTTGGCCTCAACCAACTTTAAAACATAGTCCACGGCTACGAGTATGTACTTATTTCCTTTTGATGATGGAAAAGGTCCCATGAAATCTATACCCCATACATCAAAAATCTCACACTCTTGTATAAAATTTTGTGGCATCTCATCTCGTTGATTAATCTTTCCTTGTCTTTGACATACATCGCAAAATTTCACCATCTCTTGGGCATCTTTGTATATGGAAGGCCAATAGAAACCCGAATCAAAGACTTTCTTGGCCGTATAGTTGGGCCCAAAATGGCTAATGTAAAGATTTTACTAGTTGAAAGTTCGTTATTCTCGGTGTCTAATCGAATTGATTTCCGGTTAAAAGTGTGACTCAGTTATTCTTGGTGGCAAATAAAATGGTTTGGTTATCTATTCTACTTAAAAGGTAAATGCACAAAATAAAAACAATAAACTAAAAGTGATTAATTAATAAAAACAAAACAATATAAATAATCAAACGTAAATTTAAAGCGAAACAATTAATAAAAATAAAACTAAAAAAAATGAAATTAACTATCGACTCGAAAATAAAGTTTACTTAATGAAAAAGGAGAGAATAAAACTAAGTGGGTACTTTAAAATTAAACGAGGCAAAACCTAAAGCGGGTACTAAATTAAAGATAAAACTTGAACTTTACGAAAAAATATTAATTTTAAAATTAGACGAAAAAATTAACTAAAAATATGTAACTTTCAGAAATTAAATCGGAACAACTTTGAGATTAAACTAAACAAATACGGAAAAAACAATAAATAAACAAGCTAGCAGGCAGCTAGCTCAAGCTAGCAACCTGCTAGCTCAAATTGGCGGCAAAACAAAAGCATGCAAGCATGCAACACATTTCCATCGCAATGTTACACCTGAAGTGTCGGAATGTGTTTTTTTTGGTCCATCGCAATGTTGTTTTCATTTGTATCGGAATGTGTTTATTTTTGTGTCGCAATGTTTTTTTTTTAAACTATCGAAATGTCTAAAAAGTAAAAACTGTCGGAATAACTAAAGCACCAAAATCCATCCGAATGTGGCTGTCAAAATTTGGGCAGCACTTCGTCGCAATATACCTTAAACTCCGTCGGAATATGCGATCGCAATGAGCGACCGCAATCCCGATCGGAATAAGGGGGATGGTACAAATGATCGCAAAGTAGAACCACAATTGGTTATTGCGATACAAATAAGCAATCCATCGGAATGTGTATATGCCCTCAATATTGCGATGAACAATAAGTAATTCGAAAATGTAAATAAGTCAAAGTTCAATAAGCACTATCAATAAGCACACTAAACCGAAACTTGAACAACTTAATAAACATAAATTTGAAAGCTTTTAAAAGACGAAATTCATAAACTTTATAAAAACACAAAATAAGCAAACTTTAAAAATATAAAAACTTTTAAGAAAACTTAAAACAAATAAGCTAGACACAAAATAAGCTAATAAGATTGTCAAGCTTATAGCTTATTCCGTATGAAAACTTAAATGGAAATGAAAAGACAAACTTTTTAGGGAATCAAACATAAAAATCAATAAAGACGTGCATAAATTGAATCCAATTTATATAAAAAGCTAAGAAGTAGAATAAGATTAAGATTAAACCAAGAATTAAGCTATCACAAGTAAAGATTTGATTAAAAACAACAAGAAAGGAAGATGAAAGATTGGGATCCTAGTGAGAGAAACTGTCACTTTCTCTCTCTAGAATCACCTACAAAATGAAAAGGAAAACTAGACTAACTAAAACTAACCAACCCTCATAAATGAGTTTAGGAGGGTATTTATAGGAAAAATGGGGAGGTGCATGTGTTGCCTCCTCTCTCTTTCTTTCTTCATGTCTTCTCGTCTTTAAAATGCTTCGACTTTATCGACTTTGTCTCGGGATTAATTAAACTCGTCTTATAATTTCTTTATTTTATTAGACTCGAGTTCTTCGGCTTTATTAAACTTCCGTCTTTAGACTTGTTCTTCGATAAATCTTCAGAATTGGTCTTGGAATTCCGTTCTTTTTCCACTCTTGATTTTTTTGACTTCGTCTTTTGTCTTTTTCTTCAATAAACGCCCGTGAAAGACCGTGTTTTCCTTCCTTTTAACATTTCGACCCTGAAACACAATAAAAACACAAACCACGCATAATTCCGCCATTTACGACATAAAATATACGTTTAGGTCCCGTTTTAATGTAATTAAGTGGTAGAAAAGATAGGTGTTTTCACACCTATCAATGGCCTCCCGTAGGTCCCTTATGACAAGCTTCTAAGATTTTGAATGCTTAGGGCCCATCTACACACCGTCTAATGATTTGTTCCGCACATTGCCTAAAGAGGTAAGGGTCATCCCAAAAGTAGTATTTTGCTTCCTTAAGAAACTTTTTCTTTTGTTATGAAGTAAGACCCTCTATTAGCACATCCCCCACAAGATATTTTGCAATATCCGCAAACCAGGGGGTGGTATCCTCTTGTGAAGAGATAGACATGAGCTCCTCTAATGGAAATGATTCATTAATTTCCTTATGAGGTAATTCACCTTGAAAATGATGCTCAAGTCTACTCAAGTGATCCGTCGCTAAATTCTCGGCTCCCTTTTTATCACGAATATCAATGGAAAACTCTTGTAGCAACAAAACCCATCTCAAAAGCCTAGGCTTAGCATCTTGTTTTGTCATGAGGTACTTGAGAGCGGAATGATCCATATACACTATGGTATTTGAAAGCACAAGATAGGGTCTAAATTTCTCAAAGGCATAAACTATAGCAAGTAACTCTTTTTCCGTGGTGGTATAATGAAGTTGAGCACCCGTCATTGTCTTACTCGTATAGTGTATAGGTTGGAAATTATTATTAACCCTTTGTCCTAACACGGCCCCTACGACATAATCACTAGCATCACACATAGCTCAAAAGGAAAATCCCAATTTATGGAAACCAAAACGGGAGGCTTAGTCAACTTTTCCTTAAGAATCTCCAAAGAGTCTAAACACTCTTGGGTGAAAATGAAAGGAGCCTCTTTTTCCAAGAGGTGGGTCATCGGTCTTGCGATCTTAGAAAAATCTTGTATAAAACGTCTATAGAAACCCGCATGACCTAAAAAACTCCTAACTCCTTTCATCGTGGTAGGTGGGGGAAGTTTAGCAATAACATCAGTTTTAGCACGATCCACTTCTAAACCCTTACTGGGTATCTTATGTCCCAAAACTATCCCCTCTTTGACTATGAAATGGCACTTCTCCCAGCTAAGAACAAGGCGTGTTTCCTCACACCTCTTAAGCATACGTTCTAAATGGGAGAGACAAGAAGTGAATAAATCTCCAAAGACCAAGAAATCATCCATGAAAACTTCCATAGAGTGCTCAATCATGTCATGAAAGATTGCCATCATACACCTTTGGAATGTCCCTGGTGCATTGCATAAGCCAAAAGTCATTCTCTTGTAAGCAAATGTACCATAGGGACAAGTGAATGTGGTCTTTTCTTGATCCTTTGGATCAATGGGTATTTGGAAATAAACCCGAGAATCCATCTAGAAAGCAATAGTACTCATTTACCGCTAAGCGTTCAAGCATTTGGTCCATAAAAGGCAATGGGAAATGATCGTTCCTAGTAGTATCATTGAGCTTCCTATAATCAATACAAACTCTCCAACCCATGACAAGTCTAGTAGGAATAAGCTCATTGTTCTCATTAGGCACTACGGTGATTCCACCCTTCTTAGGAACACAATGTACCGGGCTAACTAATGTTAGAAATTTTTGCAAATTCTTTTAATAATTAATGTTCGTTTTCCTCGACTCACTCGAATTGAAATCGGACTTGACGTGGATTACTTGTTTTTGGTAAATAAAACTGTCTGGTATTTAAAAACTATTTAATTAAAAGCTACTTAATTAAACAAATGAGAAAACTATTTTAAACTAATTTAAAGCTAATTTGTAAACAAAATTTAATTAATCTAATAAAAATACTATTTTGAATTTAAATAAAGATTAAAAACTAATTTTATATAAAATCTATATTAACTAAAATTTAAACAAAATTTAAAAACATTTAAAATTCCTAAAAGTAATTAAAATATTTTTTTTATTTTATTTAAACTTTGTAAAAGAAACTAATAAGAAAACTTTGAATTAAAATGAGATATACTAAAACTTGTATTAAAATCTTAATTAAAACTGACAGCTATAACTACCCTATATTAATTAAATGATGCATAAATAAACACAAATAAGTGTCTAGCTAAGATGGTAAGGGTGTTTGGTTGCTGAACAGAAGGTCCAGGGTTCGAGTCCCTGGACAGACAAATTTTTGCTATTAATTTTTTTTTTTGAAATATTAAACATACAGGTCAAAAGGACCTGTTGCTTTGATGCAGCAAATATCAGAAAAATAATAACTGTCAAATAAGCAACGCAGCCTATTCAAATAAGCAAAATAAAAACAAATAAGCTAAAAATCAGCAAACCATTAAACACTAAACCAAAAAAAAGCTTTTAGGCTATATCAGATACTAAGCAAATTATATAACTAGCAGACTTACCAAATCAAACTAGCTACCAAACTATTCAGCAACTAATATAAATTTCCTACATAAATTAATCAAACTAGCAGACTATAACAAAAGTAAACAGATTCAAACCAATCGAATGAACTAAAGCAGATCTAAACAATACGAATCCAAAAAAAATAAAAAATAAATAAAAACAAACTGAAGCCTAAACAGTGGCTAAAATGAAACTCGCATCACTCTAACATAACAAATCAAAATCATAAGCAGATAAACTAATTAATAAAAACTTTATAAATAAAATAGATTTAAAACCTAGTGTCGATAGCCTTTGGGACGAAGAGGTGCGCTGAGCACTCTTGTGAACCGAATACGAACACCCCCTTCTCAACCGATTATCATCAACTTCGAATCGAACCAAACAGCTTGCACCAAGAACAATCTTTTGCAACAGATTTTTATAACTTTCCCAGTGGGGGAAAATATTTCAACACTTTTATTTTTACTTTAATTAATCCAAGCAGTTTTAAAGATAAATTGCAATAATAAATTTTTAACAAAAAAGAAATGAGACAAGAACTAATTAAAATGTAAATAATTTTTATTAATAAAAACTGATTACAATACTGGAAAATTAAAATTACAATTTAACCTAAAAAACTAAATTGCATAAAATAAAATAAAAAAATAATAAAGTGCACCAAAATTACAGATTGAAGGGGGTTTTTATAGGCAAACCCCAAGCCTTGTTGAGGAAGCTTCTCGATGAAGAAATTAAATCCTAGCCATCCATTTTTCTTCTCTCTTCACTTTCTTTAATCCATGGCTGATAATACACCCCCTTGCACACGGATTGCCATCGTGGCAAGGGAGTGTGTTTGTTGTGCTTCTTAAATCTGATGTGGAGGATTAATATTGGTGGATACTTGGTGGAGAGGTGTATCCACCAATCAAAACAAGGGATGAGGCCACGTCTGATTTGGACCACCATGGTGTTCTTCTCCGAAAAACTTGGGGATTTAATTCCCCTTTGTGTGAATCACATGATTTAAACAAAAGCCCTATTTTTCTTGATGTAATTTTTCTGATTAGGGTAAATTAGGGTTTTGAGATTGGGGTAAAAGTGAAAGGTGGGTTGTTTATTTTTGAGAGAGAGATGAGAGGTTGGTTTGGTCGTAACGAAACAGAAAGTGGGGAGGGTAAATGGTTTTTAATAAAACGTGTGTGTGGGTAAAAACGTGTGTGGGTGAGTTGATTATTTATTGTGTGTGTTGACTAGGTTTTGACTGGGAATAAGTCTTGACCAAAAGTTTAATCTTGTTCGTTTTTTTAGCCGGCCCAAATCAATCCCTCCTTTCTTTTATTTCATAAATTGGTAATGGGCTTGGCCCAATTATATACCATCCGTGTAATTTAAATGGGAATTGGGCCATGTATTGGGCTTTTTACCAAAAGTGAATACTAATATATCTACTATTGGGTTTTTGGGCCCAATAAGTAAATGTGGGACCCACTAAGCTCGAATATCTTCAAAAAGATTAAATCCGCTTAAAACGAACTTGATTTCGGCTTCCTTGATCGTTTCATCAAAACTGTATCGATTTTGTCGGTTTTCGTGATCTTGAGCACACTTTTGGTCTTTTGACTTTGTCTTCGTCTTTTTCTTGGACTTTTCTTCAACATTTGACCTTGAAATCCCGAGTTTTCTTTCCTTTTGATCTTTTGTACCTATTTTAAACAAAAACACAAAACCACGCGTAATTCCGACTTTTACGATATTAAACACATGATTAGGTCTTGTTTTTCCTTGATTTTAGTGGCAAAAGGATAAGTGTTTACACACTTATTACTAACCCATGGAGAGTCGGAAATAGGATAAATCATACCCCCATCAAGGAGTTTGATAACTTCCTTTTTGATGACCTCATGGATTTTTGGGTTAACCCTTCTTTGGCTTTGAATGGATGGTTTGTAATCATCCTCCATAAGGATTTTGTGTGTACAAAAATTTGGATCAATTCCCCTTATGTCGGATATTTTCCATGTTATGGCTTTCTTATGTTTCTTAAGCACCTCTATGAGTTTTTCCTTCTCATCATCTTTCAAGTCTTTTGCTATGATCACGGGTAATTGGTCCTTTCCCTCTAAGAAGGCATATTCAAGGTGTGATGGAAGATCCTTAAGTTCAAGGGAAGGTGGACTCTCAATGGAAGGTTTCACTACGGATGGATCACCAATGGTAACTTCTTGTGGAATAGGTGAAGGAATGGGATCCTCATTGAGAAACTTTTGGATAGTGAGAATGTATTCTTCCCAATTAATTTAAGAATCATCATTAACAAGGAAGTTGGACTCAAATTCCTCCAAGAGGAAATCACTCTCTCCAAATGGTGTTAAGGAGGGAGCAATTGAGGCAACGGTTTCTACATGAGGCATGTTCTCACTATCATTCTTACAAGCTTCATGAAAATGCTCATCACATACCTCATCAAGAACATCTACTATGTTAATTGTTTCACAACTTTGATATGTCTTAGTAACTTACCCCATCTTAAACACCACTTTCTCATCCTCAACTCTCATAATTAGTTCTCCTTCCGCCACATCTATAAGAGTACGACCCGTCCTCAAAATGGTCTACCAACAATAAGAGGAACTCTCGGGTCCATATCATAATCAACCACTACAAAATCTGCGGGAAAGGTAAATTTATCAACCCCTACAAGCTATGGTACGGTTTGCTAACTCAAGGGTCATCCTAGTAGGAGTGAGCTCGGGAAGAGAGAGTTTTTGCCAAACCGATAAAGGCATGAGATTAATGCTTGACCCAAGATCCGCTAGTGCCATGCAATTTTACACCCCGGGAAAATTACAAGGGATCAAAAACCGCCCCGGATCTCCAAGTTTTGTAGGTAAGGTTTTGAGCAACACAGCCGAGCAATTCTCATTATGTGACGTGTTAGGCAAATACACCAACTTTTCCTTGTTTGAGATGAGATCTTTGAACATTTTAGCAAACTTTGGCATATAGGAAAGAGCTTCCGTAAAGGATATGTTAATGTTTAGTTGCTTGAACATCCTCAAAAAGTTAGAGACTTGAATATCATCCTTGTTTTTAAGTTTCTCCTTTCTCAATATTGATGGATATGGTAGGCTTGGTTTTGGTGTAGGTTGAGTAGTTGTTGTTGTGGAAGGTTTCTCTTTGTTGGTTTCTTTATTGGGAGGTGTGGAAGGTAAAGGAGCAGTGGGTGTAGGATAAGAAGGTGTAGGTGTTGAAGTTTTAGAGCTTGAAGGTGGTGAGTGTGATGTTGAAGGCTTATCACAAGGTGGAACCATATTAGGCTTAACCATAGTAGGTGTAGGAGGTGAAGGATCATTAGTTGTCTTTCCACTTCTTGTTGTGATAGCATTGACATTAGCCCTTGGATTTGTTTGTGTGTTTGAAGGTAGAGCCCCTTATGGCCTTTGATTGTGCATAATTTGATTTTGTAGAAGAGCAAATTTCTTGTTGTTTTCCTCTTGAGCCTCCTTCATTTGTTTTTCATAAGAAGTAAGCTTTTGAAGGATCAAATCCATGGGATTAGGTTGCACATTTCCTTAATATAAACCTTGTTTGGATATTGAGGTGGAGGTGGTTGGTTAAATCCTTGATTGTTTGCATGAAAGTTATTTCCTTGATGTTGAAAATTGTTGGGTGCTCTATAGTTGTTTCCTTGGTAGTTTGGCCTAGGCCCTTGATTTATTTGAAGCAATTGAGGAGGATTGGGTTGATTTTTGGTGGGTGGATGGGGTGGAAAGCCGGGTGGAGCAAGGTAGTTATTTAACTTGTAAGAGAGATTGTTTGGGTTGATGTTAGGTTTGAAGTGCTCTCTATGTTCATCTTGATAAGCATAACATTCACCTTGACAATTTTGAACCTTGTCACATTGTAGGTAAGAATGAGGGCCTCCACATGTTTCACAAAATGTAGAAATGGCATTCACATTATTGGTGGAAGATTTGTTCAAGGTTTTTAGCCCTATATTTTATATAGTCGAACAAGAATATAATAGGTCATCTTAGTCGTAAATGGTCTTGTATTGTAATAGGTTAGTCGGGAAAACCGGGCTTGGACTTTAAGTTAATATTGTATAATTAGGGGCTCTAAGCCCAATACAAGGCAAGCCCGGCCCATGGAAACAAACCCACGGCCCATGGAAAGCCCATGTGGTTCGTGGGTATATATACCCTCTTCCATATGTGGAAGAGGGTGTTGGTTACATTTACTTTCTCTCTCTAGTAATGTTTTAACCTTCCAAATCTCTCTAGTTTCTCTCTCTACTTTTCTTCTATTTCTCTCTCTAGAATCTTGTGTTATGGATTAAAGTGGGATTAACACTTGATATCAAGAGCCTATAGTGGATAGGTGATTGAAGATTCGTGTGTTGTGTTTTTGATTTTTCGTGCCTATTTTGATCTAAAACGCTCGTACCCATTTTATTTTGTGTTTTTATGGTTTATTCTTGATATGAATCATCTACATACTATTGGTAGTGATTTGGTATTGTTACTTTGGTTAAAAACACAAAAAATTTTGGGTGCTTGGATCATTTTTAGGCTAAATCTCGAATAGTTGTGTATTATCCGAGAACAGTGGGACTTATTCCGATCGCAAAGTTTGAGGGTTTCTTATTCCGATCATGCATTCCGATCGCAAAAGCCCAAGGGGTTTCTACATTTCGATCGTGTATTTCGATCCCACATTCCGATACATATTGCGATCTGATATTGCGATCCATATTGCGATCTGATATTGCGATCCATATTGTGATCTGATATTGCGATCCATATTGCGATCTGATATTGCGATCCATATTGCGATCTGATATTGCGATCACACATTGATGGGTATTCTGATGGGTGACATTGAGATGGGTATTCCGATGGATATTGCGATGGACATCTAAATTTTGTTAGAGTACTTATTAGACTTAGCCACTATCTAGACTAGTCCCGGATCATAGTTTATAAAAAAAAGAGTTAAAAAATTTTTTAGGTCAAGTAAATTCAAATTTTTTCCCTACTAGCTTTTGGCTATTTCTAACTCGATTTCAAAATTTAGTGATTCAAATTTTTTTTCGGCTTACCGTTTTGTCGGGCTGATGAATTTATTGTCGGATTGAGAAAAAATAGGATTTTTCGGAATTTCAACCACAATCAAATCACAACACATCCACTAAGATCCGTAATCCATACACATCATATTATCTTCGAGACATCCGTTCAATGGACATCTTCGTGGATTCAACACCAACAACGTCCATGACTGAGATGAATAAAAAGAAGATGCAAAATCCAGAGGTTTAGACAAATACTGAGACTCCAATCAATAAACCTTCTAACAAGGATTCCACCACCAAAATCGTTCATGCAATCAAATACAAGATGTCAAAAGCAAAAGAAAGATGCATGGAACACATAAAGTTGCTTCAGTCACACCTTTAGGTTCTTTCAAGAGAAGACCTAAAAGGCACTCGTCTTGAAATAGGATTCAAACGGGTATTATTTCTACTATTTGGTCAAGATGTTGAGACATTCACCAGAACGATGCTACTTAATGTGGATCATCTTCAACAAGAACTTGCTAGAGATGATTTTCACGAGATTATATCCATGGAGGTCCTTTTAGCTCTCAACAATGAGTTCCAACAATTCATTGACTCAAGTGGCTTATCCAAAAATGATCGAGAGTTCACAAGCACATACTTTACCAAATATACTCTCGTATATCTTCAAGTATTCAAAGAGACACTTCTTCAACATATGAGTAATATCGATAAAGATCAAGCATTGGATGCTTCCTCGGTTGATACAGAGAGCAGCGGGACAGAATCAGAAACGCAGCATATCAGTACCAGCTCGGGGAATGATCAAACAACCAATGATGCGGATACCAGACCCATTTATGATGATCAGCCAATGGCTATGGTACATTTAAATGCTGAATACGATGTTCCTCAACATATTGAGCAATCTGAACCCATTCTTGACACGTATCTAGTGGAAAAGGTTGATAACGATACCACACCTGATTCATCAGATATGAGTACTAATGGAGAAGAGACTTCTCAGTATGTTGATTCTAAGATTCACGAGCTTGAAATTCTGTTAGCTCAAAAGACTAAAGATTTTGAGGATGCCAAACTCGAATTTTCAAAGAAAAATAACAAATTTGAGGCTTACTTTGAAAAACTTGAAAAAGCAAATGTTGTTCTTGAACAAAAATTAGATCGTAAGATTCAATATTTTAACGCGGAAAAATAACATTTTGTGAAACAAACAAATTTGTTAGAATCAAAGTTGGCTTCTCAAAATCCAAGTCCCCCGCCTGCTTCATTAACTGAATTATCTGTGCAACCTATCGACACTGTAGACAGTAATCACGCGAATGCTGATAACGACATATTTGATAATATGAACCTTAAGTTAGAACAACGTGTCGCTCAATTACTTCTACAAAATGAGCAATTAAAGGCTCAGATTCAGGAAAAGGTTTTTGCACTAACAGCGGTAAAAAACGAATTAAGGAAGCTAAAAGGAACTAGTGTGGATACTAAGTTAGCAAAACAGTCAGTCTTGGGGAAACCTCCTTCTCAAACATTCAGAAACCGCTCAGTTACTAGACAACTGAATGCGTTTAAATCTGCACGACCCAAAACGTCGAATCCAAGGTTTGCATCCCAAGTTGGCGTGCGTAACAATTTGCCTAAACCAGTCACTCCACAATCTAGACCATCCTTAAGAAAATCCGCTTCCACAAAACCCGATCACATGAATGCTTCAAGCAACTCTAGCAATAACCCCAAGAACATGCCTAGGCGTAGTTCAAATGACACGGGGTCATAGAAGCTATCTAGAGGACGCTAAAAACAAAACACAAGCAAGAGACAGGACGAAACCACAACCTAGGAGCGAGAATCACACATCTAGGAATTCTAGACCCTTCTATGATGTGCACAAATCCGCCAACCTTAGGAACTCTAGAGCCTTCTCAGATGCTAAGCATTTTGTTTTCACGGAATGTAACAAATGCGTGTTTAATGCCATTCATGATGATTGTATCACTAAATTCCTGAACAAGGTAAACCAAAAAGCTAGAGCACCTCAAAGACAGAACCCTAAAGGAAATAGATTTTCTCAAATTAAGTCTTCCGTTGTGCATGAGAAAACTATGTCTCCTAGACCTTGTCTTAGGTGGATACCAACGGGTATAACCTTCAAAACAATAGGTCTTAGGTGGGTTCCTACTGGAAAGATATTTCCCTCTAGCTCGACAAAGGTTCAAAGTGAACCCCCACATGGTTCTCATAAAGATATCACTAACCCACATGCAAGCATACACACTTCTGATGAAAGTGCAGGTACCGAAGTCGAGGTTCAACGGGCACACAAAGGTCCAATATTTGTAACACGTTCAACAAAAGACACTCTCGGAGTTTGGTTGCTGAAGAAGCAGATATCAGAGAAACAAGTGTCTCAGGGGTTTCACAATTAAGCTTCTACAATGACTTACAGTCACATATCAGACTATAACTCGAACGTTAAAGAAAGGGAACTTTATCTCTTCAACGATAAGTTACCCTCAAAATGAGGAATTAATATTTCTCGAACACAAGCTTCTCTTAAAACTATTCAAAAGTTTTAAAGCTCGTGTACATGGATTATAGTCAAAACTACAGACTATAACCGGGGCTCACAAGACAGGAAAGTTCATCCCGATGATGACTTATCCTCAGAACGAGAAATTAAGTTTTCTCGGAAATGAGCTATCTATAAAAACATTCAACATTTTTAAGCTCATGTACAAAGACTTACAGTCATATGTCAGACTATAACTCGTACTTCATACAAAGGAAAGTTCATCCCGAGTATGACTTATCCTCAAAATGAGAAATTCGATTTTCTCGGACACGAGCTTATAATAAAACTATTCGAAAGTTTTAAGCTTGTGTATGTGACTTCTAAGCGCATCACAGCTTAGGACTCGGACATCAGCTAAGGAAAGTTATTTCGGACAATAACTTATCCTTCTCAACGAGAAATTAATATTTCTCGGTCATGAGTTTCTTATAAAAACATTCCATGTTTTTAAGTTCATGAAAAACGACTTCTAAGTAAATGTCAGCTTAAAACTCGTACTTCACCTTAAGGAAAGGTTATCACGGATGATAACTTATCCTTCACAACAGGAAATTAATTTTTCTCGGTCATGAGCTAGTCACAAAATATTCAAAGTTTTGAGCTCATGTAAATCGGATACTATTTTAAAACCGTTGAACACAATTTTTCAAGAATTTATCAAAAGGTTTTTCTAAATCTTTCAAAATTATGTGTTCAACACTCCCTTCCTCATAATGTGGTTTTTGCATCTCAAAATTGGCATATGTTATTTGGATCGATTTTTGAGGGGGAGCGTTATTAAAATCAAGCCATTAATGTTGTTGGATACATCTCAGATTTTGTCATATTTTATGTATCCAACACATTCCAAAAATGGTTTAAAACTGTCATATGCAATATACTATATCGGATAAGGAATCTCATCTCCGTATCTCAACATATTTTGTGGTGTCGTTTCTCCAAAATTTTGTCAAATTTTTGCTTCAAGACACACATATATTGTTGCGGGGGAGCATCCCGACTACAGAAAGTTCCATATTCATGCGTGCACACATGTTTCTCTCCCAATCGGTTTTCAGAAATTGTCATATTTTAATCAATTGGTATCTCTAATATGATGTTTTTATATTAGAGATAGGGGAGAAAATGTGATTAAAATGTAATATATTGCAACATGTGATCTTAAAGACTCAAGTGCAACTCTTTCCTTCACGTGCTAAGCCATTTCGTATATCGATGCATGTGTGTAGGGAGAGCTTTTCGGAAATGTAAAATTTTCAAGTGTTAAAAGTTTTGATTTTTATCAAGCACTTTAAATGGTTTTCAATTGTTTATGGTTATGATCTATACCCCACCTACTATCTACGACGGAACGATGGAGTCAAAAGGTGGTTTAGGAAAGGAAACTGAGTCCTATGATCCAACCAGAACCAGATGGATCTACCCAAGGACATTCCATAGCTAGAAATAGTTGTCCTTAGGAAAGATGGAGTTGAATGAAGCTGAATGCGAACCAATTACTTAAGTTAGCACTGGAACAATCACAACAAGGTGCTAGTGATGACGTGTTGGTAAGCATTGAAGGAGTTGAATATTCTATGCAACTTAGGCAGAAACCGGGTTAACACATCTATCGAAGACAAGTGTCATAGACCCAGTGATGCGATGTACAACCCTTCCCCAGCCATTCGAGTTTCTCTCAAAAGATACTTGTCTCATTGTCACGGAGATCAACACGTATCTATTGACTTTCTCACTCCGAGTTAGTTAATATTGAAAAGGTGGCAGTCTGCGCCAGCCTCCGATTACCAAAATGCACTTATTAAGTCTAGAGCCAAACGAGATCTATCTATCACCTCATTAGGACACAATCGAGTCCTACGCATTATCCTTGTGATATTGCCAGAACATCTGAGTGATACGATTCACAATGAAGATAGAAATCCTGCTTGAGCCAGCATCAAACAAGCTCATGGTAGGTAACTTGTGCGATTCAACACGAATCAAACTTGTGAGAACTGGAATGCAACTAAGTTTGGATTCTTAATTGATTCAAACTTGATTCCAGGTTTCTTCGCAAAATCCGTGTGATCTTGCCAGAACATTCAGAGTGACACTCCTTAGTGCTCACAGTGACGAATGGAAATCCTTCCAGTGTCAACATCAAACAGCACTGCGGTAGGTGACTCGCAAGATTCTCTATGAATCAAGCTTGTAACAAACTGGAAAGCAACAATGGTGCGATTATTTTAGAATCAAACTTGTTCCAGGAAATCTAAATTGACGACTCTAATCAGACGGATAATTTATCCTTATGATTCACTCTTTACGTTCACAGGTCTGCTTTGAGACAGTCGAGTAAAGAGAACTGGTTACTACCGCTGGGAAACCCTGTCAAGGAGGTTCTTAATCGAATGTACCCGATCACATGTATGATATCTAATACTGTCTAACGATCTTCACCGACCGGAGGTAAAACGCTACCGAGTTATGGTGAAATGTTCAAAGCCATTTCGTTCGTGTCTATATATGTTGATGCATATCAAGAAGGTGGCGTAGTTGTGTAACCGATGTCGATTCAGAAGTCACAAGAGCACAAGAAGGCGATAATCAAGATACTTAAGAATGTAAGAATATAATAGGTCATCTTGTCACAAGAGCTCAAGATGAACACTATCAAGAATAAATTGAAGATCTCAAGCACTCAAATTCAAATGACAAAGGCTCAAGATAAAGATCACAAAGGCATGAAGGAACAAAACCGTTACAAACAAGATCAAGACCAAGATACAAGACCTAAGAAGGAAGATCACCTCCACAAGAATGTATTCACTCAATCATCTTATGCATTTTAAAGATGACCGATACATTGGGGGAGATTGTTAGCCCTATATTTTATATAGTCGAACAAGAATGTAATAGGTCATCTTTGTCGTAAATGGTCTTGTATTGTAATAGGTTAGTCGGGAAAATCGGGCTTGGACTTTAAGCTAATATTGTATAAGTTAGGGGCTCTAAGCCCAAGACAAGCCAAGCCCGGCCCATGTAAACAAACCCATGGCCCATGGAAAGCCCATGTGGTTCGTGGGTATATATACCCTCTTCCATGAGTAGAAGAGGGTGTTGGTTACATTTACTTTCTCTCTCTAGTAATGTTTTAACCTTCCAAATCTCTCTAGTTTCTCTCTCTACTTTTCTTCTATTTCTCTCTCTAGAATCTTGTGTTATAGATTAAAGTGGGATTAACAAAGGTGATTTCACAAAGTTTCAAGAGCGTATCATTCATAGTATCAAACTTTTGATAGAAAATCTTGTCAAATTGTGGAGTAGCATCCTCTTGCACCACATGGACCCTCTCATCAATTTGGTTGTTTGTTTGCACCATGGATTTAGTCTCAATAATGTCCCAAGCCTCTCGTATGGATTTGGAAAGAATGTTGCCACCCGTGGAGGAGTTGAGGGAATCTTGATGATGTGGCCTTAGTCCATTGTAAAAGGTATCGATTTGGTGAACTTCATTGAATCCATGATTGGGGCATTTTCTCAATAACTCCTTGAACTCTTCCCAAGCATCACTAAAGGTTTGATTATGTTTTTGTTGAAATCCAATAATTAGGTTTCTCAAAGCCTTGGTCTTAGATGGGGGAAAGCACCTATTCAAGAACTTCTTGGTAAAGTCATCCCAAGTGGTAATACTCTTAGGTGGTTGTTTGTTTAACCAATACTTAGCATTGCCCTCTAAGGAGAATGGAATTAGGATCAACTTAATGGCATCATGAGGAACTCCATTGTACTTAAGGGTATTGCAAATGGATAGAAACTTCTTGATATGATCATGTGGATCATCATTAGGTCTCCCGAAAAATGGTGTATTTAAAACCAAGGTAATTATGGATGTCGTAAGCTCAAAGGTGTTTGCGGGTATCTCGGGTATAACAATGGCATCGGCATATCCTTCCACATTTGATTAGAGGTGCTCCATCAAAGGTCTATTGTCAACGGCGGCCATGGATTCTTGTGTGTTCTTCAAAGCACGATTCTCGGGATCGACTTGATGGACGGTGTTGTTCTTACTCTTTCTCTTTTTCTTCCTTTTGGGAGGAAGGGGTTGTACACCAAAAGGTATTTGTGCACGCCCTCGGGTGAGCATGCAGCTCAAATCAAGGAGTGAGAGAGAAGCTCTCGTTCGACTTTGGAAAAGAAGGGATTATCCTTTCCGAGGTTCAATAAGTAATATCTACAAGAAAGTATATTATATGTAAGTAATACTTGGATGCAAGACCCCCAATCAAGCTTTCCTTCTTAGAATACTCACTAGTGAACAGGGGTTAGGTGGCGCGAAGCACTTGAGTACCTATTAACCCTTAGACGGCATTTTATAGCACGTTGCCTTTCTATTCACTCTATAGTTTGTATTCTTCGAATTCTTGCCTATTGGAAGTATTTATCTATTCTTGCCCTAATTAATTTGATCGATACACGTGTCAAGGACAGGAACGCTCCCGAACACGGTGTATTGCAAAAGCAATACTTATGGAATTATGTGTATTGAGTGTTCGTATACGTATACATATCTACATATAATAATATATCAAAAATATTTTTGTATTTATTGGGTTTTTAAAGAAAAATACTATATGTACGTAATAACGATGAAAACCGATATAATATATATTTTTGGGTGTAATCTTTTAGGAAAAAGATTACTTTTTGGATTTTTTTTATTTTTTTGGTTCAATTCAATAGGAAAAGAATTGATTTTGTTATTTTTTATTTTTTATATTTTTATATTTTTGAATTTTTTTATCTTTTGGATTTATGATACGTAAAAATAACGTCCACTCAGGAAACGGATCCCAAAATCCAATTGAAACCGTCAATCAATAGTGTCTCGTAATGTTATGAACCGGCAGCGGTGCCATTTAAAGTTGAGTATTTTGCAAGTTCATTTTTTTCTCGACTCAAGACAAATTTAAAGGCCCACTAATATCAAGTTTGAAATTGTTCTTGGTTGTTAAGAAATTATTTGGATTCTAGGTCTAATTCAAACAAACACGTAAAAATTGAAAATATTATAGATCTATTTAACCGTAAAACAAAGTGCAATTACCACAAAATATTCACAAAGTACAAGTATTTAATGCATGAAATGTAAAAGTACTTGAAATGTAAAGAAAATAAAAATATAGGGACTAGAAATGTAAAATCAGAAAGTAAAAGGACCAAATGTGAAAATAGTAACAAATTACTTTAACAAACTAACAACTTCCAAAATTGACTAACCAATTTTGCAACAAACAGAAATTCAGGGAGTAACACTTGCAAAACCTAAAAACATGGAAGTTTAGCAACAGAATAACAAAACTAGAAAAGCTGGGGACTAAAGTGCAAATAACTAGAACTTAAAATCATAAACGGGTACAGGAGTAACAATAAGCTCGTTTGAGATTATTTCTCAACCAAAAACGATCTGGTTTTTTCTAAAATGCTTAAAATCCAATTTTAGCTAGACTGGTAAAAGGATTTTTGCTAAAAGCTATTAAATCTCATGATACCTTATCTCAATAAGCTCACAATAAGCTCAAAACAAATCCAGACATCCACTATGTGATTTTCTTGTTAAAACTGATTAATCAAGTCATACGAAGCTTGGAATGTCTTTTGGTTTTGAAAATCATCAACAGACTAAGCTGGAATTCAAAATAAGCCAAAGGTGCTTATGTTGACCAAAGTTTGACCAAAATTATCAAAAAGCTAAAAATCATAGAAACTACTCAGGGCATGTTTGCAAATGGATATGTGAAAGAAAATCAAGTGATTAATGAAATAGATTGTGAGAACTAAGAAATCAGTAAGCTTGTGATCACAGAAACTGGCAATTGGTCATTAATAAGCTGAAAACTCACTCAAAACTGAATACTGTAGAATTTCCTTATGAAAAATGAAAGATGGTATGTTAAGCTACAATTGAAAGCAAGTTTCAGCAAAATTCATCCACTAACAAACAAACAAGAGATGATCAAAGTAGACATGTTTTGACTGCAATCCTTTTTCAAGACTTGACCCAAACTTTTTAATGTTCAATTTCCTTTTTGACCAACTATTTGACCAAAGAACTTGCCCAAAAGTCTTACACTAACTTGTTAAGTGAAAATGATCTAAAAGCAACAGGTTTTACAAACGAAACAACTCAAATGATCTTAATCCAAACACCACCTTAAAACCTAATATATGAACTTTTTTAAAGACTTTTTGAGCACAAGTGTATGACAGCTAAAGGCACTTATCTAGACTTGTTTAATAGATGAAATGAACTGGTTTAAACTCAAAAACCAACAAGTTTACTTGTTAAACCACAAAATGACTACTTATGAACTAAAACTGATGAAATACCAAATTTTAACAATTAAAATTGAATGAAAAGCTGTCAAACTACAAGCAAGTAATCAGATCACCAAAGTTACACTTCAAGTAAGCTAATCATGATCACAGTTCAACAATTAAGAGTTATACTAGGAATTGAGCATGTAGAGACTATTTAGGGGAATTTAAATAAGAGAAAGGTATTCCATTTAGCTATAGGCTACTACTGATGGAGTAGAGGAGCGCTGAGCTCTCTAAGGACAACTAGACCACCATGAATCAACCACTAAACAACATCAATACATCATCATCTGCTAGTAATCAACACCCATGCTACAAATGGCTGAAATGGCTTTGAAATGGACTGTAAATCAATTCTGAACCAGCTACAAGTCTTCAAAACATCAATCAAGTTCCATTGATCATGAATAATCAAAAGAACAACACAGTAACACTAGGATTATGATTATGCAGGTAAGAGAATGAGATTTAAGTAAAAGTGAAGCTTGAATTTCATTAATCGAAGTAAAGGTTGTTACAAGACGGTTACAACTAACTAACTACCTCTTAAGTGATTGTCAGTTACATAAGAGGAATTCTAACTGAATGCTAAGTGAAATGAGAGGGAATTTTACAAGTGTGTGAAAAAACACACACTAACTACATACATGAAATGAAAGCTAAGCTGGGTATTTATAGAGGTTGGGATCTTGTGAGTTGGAGTCTAGTGACGTGTTGCAACCAATAGATTCCTTCCACGTGGCTTGATTCTCCCAATTGTTCATAGCCGTTGAAGATCCAAACTGGGGGTTTTTGCTGTAGTTGATTTCAAGTCAATTGGTTGCTTTGGTTGTCTTCCTTACTTGAAATAGAGCACTTTTCATGTTTACATCTTCTCATGAAATGCAGTGTAGCTTGATCTCGTTCCTGGGCTTGTGATAGTTTGAAGATAACATGTGGAAGTCTCTTATTGGATGATAAAAGAAGGCACGGATCAGTATCTATATTCTGATTTATAATTGGTGGAGGGAGTGTGAGTGCGCTGCACTGTGGAGATTTGGCATTTAATGGAAAAATGGTAGTAGTGGGGTGATGTGGCAATCTTTGTCACACAAATACTTGCATCTCATTGGTCTATTCCATTTCACTCGGATTAAGCCTAAACTTAGCCAAATTTTGTCAATTTTAGTCCTTGTAGTTAGCAGATTGTACAATTGAGCTCCAAGCTTTATTTCTTTGACATATTTGGTCCTTCAAACTTCAATCTTGTTCATTTATCATCCTTTGACTTGTTGACTTAAATGTTGACCAATTTTGACTTTCTTCTTGACTTTTGCATAATTACACTTTAGTCCCTCATCTTTGGAAAATGTCAAGAAAGGTCCTTTCTCTTTGCAAGGCTTGTCACTTTTGATCCTTCTTTTGTATTTTCTTCATCATATAGGCTTGATTTCACTTGTTTGCTCCAAATTTGTATCTTTATTACCTAAACAAGCACAAACACAAAACATACCTCATAATACTGCTTTTATGTATAAAAGTTAGGTATTTGCTTTGTGTTTTAGGGTGATTTGTGATATTATTGATATGAGAATTTGCTCATATCAACGCATCACGACAGCTTAAACCTTATGAAGAAAACTATCCTACTCATTATTTGGAGCTTGCAACAGTTGTTTTCGCATTGAAGATCTGGAGGAATTATTTGTATGGTGAATCATGTGACATCTTCACAAATTACAAGAGTCTCAAGTCATCTTCACCCAGAAGGAACTAAACATGAGACAGAGAAGATGGTTAGAGCTACTGAAGGATTATGACACCAACATTCACTACCATCCTGGTAAGGCGAATGTGGTGGCACATTCTCTAAGCAAAAGGTCGGGTATGATTGTTGGCATCTGGATTACAAAGGAGATCATTCGTGACCTAGAGATGACTGATATCGAGTTTTGTGTACGAGGACAACTTGGTTACTGGGCGAATCTTAGAGTGGAACCAGACTTACATTCTAGAATCAAGGAAACTCAGAAGGACGATGGTGAGATTTGGGCTACCATTCAGAACCTTGATCAGCAGATAGAGTTTCGTGTTGATGATGACGGTATCTTATGGCAGGGCACTAGACTAGTTGTTTCTAATGACTCTACTCTCAGGGAAGCTGTGCTGACTGAAGATCATAGCTCTCCATTTACCATACATCCTGGTTCCACCAAGATGTACCACGACATCAAGCAGCATTTCTGGTGGAGTGGTATGAAGCGGGATGTTTCCACCTTCGTTTCTAAATGCATGATCTGCCAGCAGGTTAAGATCGAACACCAGAGAGCTAGTGGGTTACTGCAACCACTGGATATTCCAGAATGGAAGTGGGACAGAATCTCCATGGATTTTGTTACTGGTCTTCCGGTGACTAAGAGGAAACACGACACTATCTAGGTTATTGTTGATAGATTGGCCAAATCTGCTCATTTTCTGCCAATCCGCAAGGAGCATCCGGTCAGCAAATTGGCAGACACTTTTTAGAAGGAGATCATCAGACTGCATGGTACTCCATCAGAAATCATCTCTGACAGAGATCCCCGTTTCACCTTACGTTTTTGGCAGAGTCTACAGGAAGCCTGGGGCACCAGACTTAAGCTCAGCACTGCCTTTCATCCTCAGACCGACGGACAGTCAGAACGTACCATTCAGACATTTGAGGACATGTTGCGGGCGTGTGCTCTAGAATGGACAGGAAGTTGGGATGATTATATCTATCTAGTGGAGTTTGCTTACAACAACAGTTGGCACGCTAGCTTCGAGTGTGCACCGTTCGAAATGTTGTATGGTAGGAAGTGTCGCGCCTCAATCTGCTGGGATTTGGTGGGTGAACAACTGATTGAGGGTCCAGAGATGATAGAGTTGACTAATGAGAAAGTCGCCGTCGCCAAGGCGAAGCTTCAGGAAGCTCGTGCTTGCTAGAAGAGTTATGATGATAAGCGTCGTAGAGATGTATCTTTCAACGTAGGTGATCTCGTTTTCCTCAAGGTATCATCTGCACGAGGAGTTAAGCGTTTTGGAGTCAGAGGGAAGCTCAGTCCCCGCTTCATCGGACCGTTCGACATCATAGAACGCGTTGGTGAAGTGTCATATCGTTTAGTGTTACCACCTCAACTATCACACGTTCACAATGTGTTCCATGTGTCCTTACTCAGAGGATATAGCTATCATCATGTTCATGTTGTTCAATATCCGCTTGATCAGATTTGAGAGGATCTTTCATATGTCGAAGAACCCGAGAGAGTTCTTGAGCGACAAGATCGTGTCATGCGGAGGAAGACGATTCCTTTCGTCAAAATCCTCTAGAGGGATCATCTTGAGCGGGAAGCCACTTGGGAGACGGAGGAGTCTATGCGGACTTCTTACCCTCATTTCCAGTTCTGATTCGGGTATGTTTCTTTCAGTTTATGTTTTCTTTAATTCGAGGACGAATTGTTCTTTTAGAGGGGAAGAGTTGTAAAACCCGTATTAAAATACCATGAACAGTAAACATGAACAGAAAATATACGAAAATATGATAAAATTAAAACTTTCCATTTATAATATATTACACGTGTCACGACATTTAATAACATATATTTACGTATATTATAAATGTGACGTGTTCACGATATATTAATTCACGATAATTAAAACATCAACAAACACGAATATTTAACTTAACATAAAAAGCTATGGGTTTTCCTCATGGGCTCCATGTTGGCCGCAGCTAAGAGCAAAGAAAAGAAAGGAATGGGACTTTTGGCCCATGACCCATTATAAACTAATAATAAGTAAAACACAGGGAAGTTTTATCATAATTTTAGGTTACAGAAAAATCAAGAACCCTTGCCTCCTTTCTCTTCTTGCCGCCGGCTACCATCAACACCAAGGGGTGTTCGGGACGATTTCGATCTTGATTTTTATGTGTACGTGTTCGTGATCATAAACCTTTTTCTTCCACGCATTCGGTAATTGTTGTAACCTTTTTTTAAAATTCTTTTTATGAATTCATGTATTAATCTTAAAAACAACCAAGTAAAACATGTTAAGATTAATTAAACCATGATTTAAGGGGTGTTTGGTGTTTGTTTTGTTCGGTCGAGACACCACCGAGAGCCACAAGGATCTCCGCTTGGTCCTTGCACCACCCTTGAGACCACCAAATGTCGGCTTGGTGGTTCGTGGGTCGATCGCACGCGAAGGGGAACCCCGACGTAAGGTCGGGGTGTGTGTTTGGTTTGTATCGCGGGTCAACCGAGACCGTATAGGTCTCGGTGGGGGCTGTGGTCGCAGCAGTGGGAACCCCGGCTTGAGTCGGGGTGTACTTTGTGTGATCAGTTGCTAGCCGTGTGATAACCGCGGTTTTGAGGTTCATCACTTAGTTTTATTTTGTGCAAGTTATGTGTCTTTACGTGTTTATGTGCTAATTGGTGTGTATAGGTTGTGGTTTGGATATCGTTTCGGGTACGGGGTACCTTGTGAGTGAAACGATGTGTGATGATTTCATGTTCATGAGCTCACAATGTAGTGACTAATAAATGAGATGGTGTTTTTAGTGGTTTTACGCACTAGTACAAAAAAGTCCATGGAGAGTGGTCCAAAAAGGCAATGGAGACTGGTTTTGTAGGACGTCTCTATGTGGAGGATCTCCTTGCTCGAAACATAAAGAGACTGGTTTTTAAATCAGACTCTATTAAAAGAATCGACACTGGTTATCTTCATAAAAACAATTTTTTTTTGGTGATTGGTCTCCATACTAATCTCCAGAATGCAGTCTTTTTAAGAGCATCAAACCAGTCTTTTTATGGAGTAAAAAAATGTGTTTTTTCTAAAAACCAGTCTCTGTTTAATTAAATTTTTTTATAAAAAATTGGGATTTTTATTAAATTCCAAATTTTACAAATTTAACCCTCTACAATGAAATAATGTAAATACAAGAATTCTATAAAAAAACTAAATTAAACGGGATACTAAAATAAACGGGATACTAAATTTAACCATCTACAATGAAATAATGTAAATACAAGAATTTTATCTGAAACTAAACGCAAGAGCTTATTAAAATCTATCCTATAAACTAGCTACTAAAGTTGTCTTAAACTAATGTGCAGACCAAAAAAGAGCAAATGATTATTGCAGAGGTTATAAGAACTAAAGTAGCTTGATCAGCTTCACTCAGATTACCATAACTAACTCATTCTTAGGCATAAGAACTCATGATAAGCTGGGATTCCAAAATAAGCACTCAATTCAAACACCTATAAGATCATTCACAGTTCCTCAACTGATCTTTTGCTCGAAACGTGCCCGAAACTAATAAACAGCAAACCCAAACGCCCCTTTATATCTCGTCTACAGTCCTAAACATCCCGTTATAAACTGATTGCAGACCCAAACGCACCCATACACTTTCTGTCAATTCCAAACGCACCCGTATAGTCCTGCTGCTATCCCAAACGCCCCTGCTGTTGTGTTAAACAACAAACCAAACGCTACATGTGATTCGCAAACAGGCAACAACGAACCAAACGATAGCTGATGTCTGCAAACAGCGAACCAAAGGCTACCTGATGTTCACAAACAACGAATCAAGCGTCCTCCACGCTGCTAAACAAATGTACCTTGTCGTGGTGACGCGAAACCAAACCAAACGCGGCCTGATGTGACATATTTAACCCGAAACCAACGCATCCCTGCTGGTATTTCGTCATACAAGGAACACCCCTATGTGGGTTGGGATTGGCGGCTACAACTGACTGGAACAAACACCGCGTGTGTGTTGTTAATCTGTAGTAAGCAAACACCCCTTTTGGGTTGAATACAAACGAAACAACCACAACACCATTGTGGTGACCAAGATGATTGTGACGGCCTGCCATAGATCTAGTGGGTCTAAAATAATGGAGGCGGTTGATCGATTACATCACGATGAGGTGTGGTTGGTGATGCAAAGGTGGAGCTATAGAACAAACATGCACACCCCGACTGGTGGTGTTTCACGGTGGTCATCCAAACAACAACAAAACATCCACTGACGGCTGATAAGATAGCAGATGTGTGGTTTTTCGTGGTGGTGGTTGTTTGTCGAAAAGAACAGTTTTTGGTGGCGGCTGGTTGAATGGTGGCTGTAGTGGCAGCGAGGTGGTGGTTGTAGTACGTGATGATGATGAACGTTTTGGTTAGATGATGACAATTGATGGGTCGAATGATACATAGCATAGTTCTATCCGATCTATAATCTTAAAGTGGCGGCAGTAATTTTCTGGAGGCCAGAAAAGCTGGCCGGAAAAAGTTTAGGCGTCGGATAACTTAAGATGGCTAGGGTTATGTGTTTTTTAGCTTTAGGGTTTGTGTTTGTTGTAAATGGATAAAAATGGAATTATTTTCTATTTATATCAATACAATGTGTAAGGTTGGGAATAGTTGGGGTTAACATTGTAACTTTTGTCGTAACTTTCGTTAGTTAACGGTTCGGGTCTCGTTTGAGCTCGCTAAAATCTTATTCATTTTACGAAATTCACACCATTGATTTCAAAATGATCTTTACAGTAAAGTAGAGTATTTACTCGACTAGTTTTCGAAATCGTTTACATTTTTATTTAAAATAGTTACCGATTATCGGTTATCTCGAATAGCTTGCGTTCAAAGAAAATATAAGTTAAATTTAAGTGTTTCTCGTTTTCTATGTATGATATTAAACTAAAATAAAAGTATCAGATATTTTAATAAGACTTATTAAATATCTCTGAAAATTAAATAAACCTTTAATTTGTATCGTGTCAGTTCTCAGATTTGCGTAGTGTTTTACAACATGTAAAATAACTCCCCTTTTAGAATCAAAAAGCTTTGATATCTCTCGAAAACGAAATTCGATTAATAAATAGTATGAATTTATTATTATTTAATGTTAAATTTGTGTTTTATAAAAAAATAATTTGTTGTAAAAAATATTAAAAAAATATATTAAATTTTTAAATAATTTCAAATTAATTTGTTGTAAAAAAAAGTATAAACGAATGAGATTAACTGACTTACAAGTCTAAACGAATGAGATTAACAATCGGAAAAAAGTGATGTACTATACAAACTATACAACGCTTCCTGAAATATTAAAAAGAAAAACAGATCAATTAGTTATGACTTTTATAATAATATGTGAGTATTATCAACTTGAATTTTTATACTTTAATCACATATATACTTTATAAAGTCTAAAAACGTAATATGTTATAAAAATAAGTATGTACCGTTTAGTCCTTATGATTTTAAGTTTAAAAAAAATTAACCACAATCTATTAAAATAAAACAAGACTGGTTTTTTAAAAACCAATGTCTTAAAATGTGTAAAAACACTGATTTTTTTATAAAAAATGGTGTCCATAAAACAAACACACAGAGACATGTTGTTACGTAAAAACGAGTGTCTTTACTTTTATAAAAAAGACTGGTTGCATCTTAAAAACCGGTTTCTTTAGAATTCACATTATGGAGACTAGTTTTTTTTCAAGAAAACCAGTTTCCATGCATTCCCTTCCTACCATTTTTGGTCAGAGAGACATGTTTTTCATAACCAGTCTTTTTAAGGGGGTTTCTTGAGCGTTTTGTGTAGTAGTGACGTATACGTATATGTATTATAGAAAATTGTATTTTTACGGATTAGAGTTTTGCATTTAGGGGTCTCGGAAGAGGTATCTAGTCACGGGAATAACTTACGGGATGGTTTTAAATCATTTAGGACTTAGATATATAGTTTATATTATATTCTAAGAGTTTTTATAAAACTGTATATTTTTACGTCTTTTACGGTATACGCGTAAATTTGACTAGTTTTGCGGTTTTGAGGTTTCAAATGCTTTAGGAGCTGAAATAAATTAACGGAATTTAAGGTAATAATAGTTAATAGTTAATTTACAGTAATATAGTTGAAAAAGTCGGCCATAGGGTATTGGACTTGGTTTTGGGCCGAATTTTGCTTAAGGAATGAAAGGGGGCACAGTTTGAGTACTATTAGGCCTCCTGGTTAATTTTAATTACCCATACTAATCCCTTTAGCCCCAAAAATGATTTTTCCTTCTCCCAAACTTAATATCAGTCGTGTTTAACAATGGTGGATCAATAAAACCCAATTATTCAATTATGGTTTAAGATATGCACTAAAACTATGCTTAATTAACGTTTAATTTACATATGTAACCTAATATGATGGATTAGGGTTTGTCATTAATAATTTTTTATTAGGTTTTGTTAATAATCTATAATTAATGATGTAATTGATGGGTTTTTATCATTAGAAATCGTTTTTAGGTTTTAATTAGGGTTTATGTATGATTAATTAGATTAATTATGAGAAAATCGCTTTTAAAAACTGGGCAGAGTTATAGGTCACTTGTTTTAATCATATCTAGAGTTCTACACACTTTTGAGTTGCGATAAAAATACCCCTGGAAAGGTAATTGAGTTGGATTTCAAATTCAAGAAACGAGAACTAAATTGAAGGTCTGAAAGTGGGTCAAAAACAGGTTACAACAGTCGGAGGTCAAAACAGTTTTGAAATGAGTCGGGTTTAAATTAATGTTTATTTATATTTATTTTTTTTGGTAACCGTGATTTCTGACTCATTCGCTGACCAATCCACGGGGTTTGAGCCCACCGCCACAAAGACTCAAACCAGGTAAAGCCCTCCCTTTTCAGGAGGTTGGCTTGGCCACTTCAAGGTTGTTTGCACCTGGTGGGAATTGAACTTGAGACCTCACACACTTTGGAGTGATAGCCACAAATCTTTTTGCCACTAGACCACCTTTTAGTGGTTATGTTTTAAGATGGTTAGGGTACTTAAGAGTATAATTGGACCTTCAAACTAACATGAGACTTATATTATATATTAAATAAAAGATCTGGAGGAGGGCTAAACAAATGGGTTAGGGTAAGACTCTCTGATCATAACAAACTTTTCACATGTTTAAAATCAGTAAATTCTAGATAGGTAAAAGTATATATATATATATATATATATATATATATATATATATATATATATATATATATATATATCTACTCCTTTATAAAGGAAAAACACAAATGGTTGAAAGTTGAAAAACTAGCATGGTTGAAATATTGTGGGTCCCACTAATCACCACCAACCAAAATGCAAAAGTATACAGCCACCCAATTTTATTTTTTTTATCTTTTCTCTAAACCAAAACCCTAAATCAATATTCACTGCCACCGCTACTTTCACAAATCACCACCGCCACCTAAAATATTCGATTACTAATTGGTTATGGGTCGGCTGCTATTGATTCGATCCCAGGAATTATTATTTTGATCTCAATATTTGACCAATGGTATGTGTTTTATAAATATTAATCACTTTTGGCTGGTTTTAAGTGTTTTTGGTGCAATAGTTATGAAAAGCAGGTATGAGAAAATATTCAAGATTTGTGTCTTTTTTTATATATATCTCTCTAACCTACAATAATATCAAATATTTTCATCACCGCAGCCGGAATCTCTCCGCCACCACAGAACCTGACAACCACTTAAAGGGGGTATTCGCGTTTTAAGGTATTTGTTGTTTTTCATATATCTATAATTATCAATCAATTTTGAAGGTTTTCTTTTTTGAATTTGAAGGTATGGAATCTGAACATAAAGCTATCTTGCTTTGCTAAAAAAAATCCATAAACACAAAAATTGATTGTTTAAATTAGGGTAATATCATAATTTGGGGGTTTATTTAATTACAGTTTTTTAGGGGTTTCTATAAAGTTTAGGGTCTTTTTTTGTGGTTCGTATGATTTGATTTTGGATGTTGGGAGTGTTCATGAACTAATTGTGACCGAGAAAGTATATTTATGTATGTATCTGCTAATGAGCTTATTGCCTTTTTAAAATAAATACAGGTTTGTGAGGAATTACAGATTTTAAATAAGTGTGGGTGCTTATTTTAAGTGTCTTTGAGCTATAGAAAAAAATACATACTAAGTTTTACGTTCTTTTCTTTGCAGTACATTGTTGGTGCGCAGGAATTGCTCATCGCAGCGTTGATGGTGAGTTTATTTGTTTGTTTGGTTATTTACTTAGAGTGTGTTTGGGATTGGTTTTTTTGTTTATCATGTTTTTCTCGTTATTCTGAGGTAAAATAAGAAACGTAGCAACTAGGAATTTTCTCATTTTTAAGTGCTTATTTTAAACGAAGTTTATCCCCTTTAACTTAATATTAAACCTAAGACTTGTTATAAATTCATATGATTGAAAATGTTCAACGAATTATTACTACTGTTTTCGAGTGTTATTGCATTTTATACAAAATAAGCAAATCCAATACGATGACCCACTGTGGTTACTTTTAAGCAACTCTTAAGTACTTAGTTATAGGGATGATAACAAAAAAGTGTATCTAACTTGTCCATTCTTTTTGTTCTGTGTGTAGCTTTTTTTTTTGCTAATGTAACACAAATCTTTCAAATTTCTTACCTTTGTGTGTATTTTGTTCATGTGCAATGACCATTTACTGGTCGATGTTAACATCGTGGTTAATAAACGTAAGGGTTGAATGATCAAAAAATATAGACAAGAGTCGGAATTTGAAAGGTTTGTGTTTTATAGCCAAAAGGAAAAAAGACAGACAGAAAGGGAAGACAAGTTAGATACATTTTTTTGTTATTATCCCTAAATTATAAGCAGAAGCCTGAACATAAGCAGAAAAGAAAGAAAAATAAGTAATCCCAAACAAGTTATGAGCATTAACTTGATGCAAGTTATCTTGTTACTTTGCATCAGGAAAACCAAGTAATGGCGTTGAAGGAAAAAGGTGTTGCTGCTGAATATTTGTCGTCAACTCAGACTTCACAAGTTAGGAATAAGGTAATGTTTATAGTTAGAATCTTACATTTTGAATCTCGTGTTTTTTAGAACTGTGATGATAAGTTATGGGGAAATTCTGTTAATATACAATACTTGTGGATGGCATTATTAGATCCATAAAGAACTTGATTCTGGAAATCCACGATTGAGGTTGCTCTATGTGACACCCGAGTTGATTGCAACAACAGGTTTTATGTCAAAGTTGACGAAAATTCACTCGAGAGGGTTGTTGAATCTGATCGCAATAGATGAGGTACGCTGCTTTATTGCTCAATAGTTTATTGATTTTTTTAAGAATTCTGGTCTAATGTAGTTATTTATGCTCAACTTTTCAGGCGCATTGCATCTCGACATGGGGCCATGATTTTAGGTACTTTTTCAAGTGGTCACCCAGTTTCTTGCTATTTACTCAATAATACATCGGTGCTAATTGTTTCGGTTATTGGCTCATATATATCCATATTGCAGGCCTAGCTACAGAAAGTTAGCTTCTTTGAGGAAGAGTCTGCCAGACATACCGATAGTAGCATTGACGGCTACTGCTGTTCCCAAGTGAGTCTTAAAATCCCTACAATGTACCTTCCTGTGCTCAGAGCAATGATCCACAGTTACCATCATACGGAACTTTTGCCATGAGTTACTTATTTGTCTCCGAACATCAATTTTTTGGGCAAATCTGAAGATTCAAAACTTTGTTTCTTTTCTTTATGCAGGGTTCAGGCGGATGTGATAGAGTCCTTGAACATGGAAAACCCTTTAATCCTTAAATCATCGTTTAATCGCCCGAATATATATTACGAAGGTTAGGCCAATTGGCTTGTTGTGTTGTCTTTTGCTTCATCTTGTTACCTTACTTACTTTTCTTATGATGCTCTACAGTTCGATTCAAAGACCTAACTGACCCATATGCTGATCTGACTGATCTAATTAAATCTTGTGGAGACGTCTGTGGGATCGTATACTGTCTTGAACGTGCAACATGTGATGATTTGGCTTCACATTTATCAAAAAATGGCATTTCTTGTACTGGTATGTACTTGTTATTCGCCTTTTTCTTCGACTTTATCTGAGTAGTCCCTCACAAACATGATTTTTGTTTCTGTATATGGTTTCAGCATATCATGCAGGGTTGAACAATAAGCTGCGGACGTCGGTATTGGATGATTGGATTTCTGCGAAGACACAAGTTGTGGTGGCTACAGTGGCTTTTGGGTATGGTTATTTATTTTTCTACGCTGAAGCACATATATCATACATGCGTTGCCATAAGCATGAGTTGCTATTCATGTGTGATTCCTTTTTTCTTCATGCTTGTTACTGCTCTGGAGAAATTCTGGTGCAGTCTAATATAACGAGACGGGATTTGCTTTCAGGATGGTAAGCCGCTTTTTTTTAATAAAATATTGTTTGTTTGTTAAAATTTTTTGTCCAAATGTAGGTCTTGGCTAATGAGTCTTACATAATAATATTAGGGTATAGATCGGAAGGATGTTAGGATTGTTTGCCATTTTAATCTTCCCAAGTCAATGGTATCTTTCTATCAAGAATCTGGTAGAGCTGGTCGTGATCAACAGCCCTCTAGGAGTGTTTTGTACTACGGAATAGATGATCGCAAAAAAATGGTTTGATTAACTCTACCTTGTTGTTTATTTTTTTTTACTTCTATAACTCATCAAATTAATTAGAAGAATACTGAGTCTCTCTGTAACACACTTGTAGCAATATATATTGAACAATGCTGCGAACAAGAAGTCACCGTCCCCAAGTTCGCAGGACGCATCTCCAAAGAAGTCAATTGACGACTTCAATCTGGTAAGCTTTTACATGTGTATGGGATTACTTCACTCTTATTTAATACAGTGCTTGGTTTAATCAATGCAGATGGTTGACTATTGTGAAACATCTGGTTGTCGTAGGAAAAAGATCCTTGACGGTTTTGGGGAGCAGGTAACTAAATTCAAGTCTTATTATCCTAATTTTTCTTATATATAGCCTTAGCAACTTCTTACACGTACTCATGGGAGCTAGGTACCCACATCCCTGTGTAAGAAAACATGTGATGCATGCAAAGATCCAATACCTGCTTTTTAATATGTTGTTTTGTATTAGATATTTTATTTAAAACTGAATTATCACATGCTAGCACATTTTGCAATTATACTTGAATCTTGCAGTACATTACCCGTTGGCGTGTGAGTTTGACACGACGTTTGTTTCACATATCTCTCATTTTGCATCATTTTGATATGGCAAGTCGATAGTTATGTTTTTCGCTAATTATGTTTATTGTGTTTTTCAGAGCCTTCACCATTGCATACCACCACAATTGCGAGTTTTTGAAGGATGGACGGCTTCCCACCAGGTCTTTCTCTTTTTGCAGTCACGTTGCTGCACACAAATCTTTGAAAACGTTACTAATGCCATTGGCGATTGAGATCTTTCCATATCTCTTGACGTGGACTACATGAAGGTACCTTATACTTTTCAGAATTTTGTGAAATAAAAAAAGAGTGCGGGCAGTTAGGTTAAAACAGGAGCCAAACACCCCTTCTACTTCAAAACTGGTGTTTGGCTGTTGTTAAAACAGAAGCCAAACACCCTTATTACAGAAAAATGAGTATTGAAGTTCGATTTTTTGTTAACCCATCCATTTCAAGAATAAGATAGCAACATGTGTATATAGTAAAAGATGAAAATTACAGTCCAAACAAGAAATGGGTCAAATTACGGATATATAAAGCGTAGAAAAAAAACCTATAATACCCGCCATTTATAACTAAACATTTCAATCTTACCGAGATGATTGTTATGAAGATTCGTTTTCTCATTCACCCAAGTTTGAATTTGAGTTAAGTTCACATAATTTGTATGTTTTTGTTGAATATATTGAGAGTTCTTTAGATCATAATGATTTAAAGTCAAAGACCGATGAGGCATTGGAGACAAGGAAAAATAATGCTAAAAATGCTCAAATTAGAGTGCGCATCTGAGCAAAAGGACAGGTATGTTATAAGTAACTTTTTTCTATTTAATATGCATTCTACCATATTGTTGTAAATAGTATACCCAGTTATGATAAGGTATCTTGACAGTGTGTTTCAACGTAAACTCATTTTATATAGAAGTGTCATTTAAGAAATTATATGGTGGCACCCAACTTGATGTTCATATATACTCATAATATATCTGAACATAAAATGGTCTAAACACTCAATATCTATGATTCTTAGAATATCCATAGTCATTTTTAAGAGACATTTTCTCATAGCTTTGAAAATGTAGAATCTGTTTGAAAACATAATCCCAGAACCCCTTAAACGCATGTTGAATTTATAATAGATTGTTATATAACTATAATGTAACCGTAATCATGGTACATGACCCTTTACTTGTCATATCTTTTACTCACGCAGGTTCGAATCTGATGGGATCCTGGTCACATAAGGCAATGAGTTATCTTTGTTTGATACATGCATTCTTTTAAGTGGACCAGAAACAGATGTATAACACAAAGTTACCCACGTCAAAGATAATGTGGTGGTGGCTAAGGGCAGAAGTGGTATGTGCAACATAATTTACACAGATCCTGAGAAGAGAAAGAAGATTTTCGTGATTTATGTCAGAAGAAAATAATTCACTCTAGCATGCGACTTACATACCTCAACTATATTTGTAATATCGAAATCTTTTTTTATTACAAAGTCATGTCTGGACTATTTGTCACAACCCAATGTTTCTCATGCCTTTTGACTTGCAACAAAATTAACATAAAGGGTGGGGAACGCGGGTTTAAAACTTTGTTAATGCAAAACATTGTGTAGCATTTGTAAATTGTTACTCACTAGGTTGATTACTACTATAATTAGATGGTGTATGAAAAAAGTTTTATTACATTGCTCGAATATTTGTTACGAAAAATGTTCATAAATTGATCTGTAATTCTCCTTTTATTTTTTGTTTATATACAACTTACCACGAAACACTTACTTATCATATCGTTAATTATCCGCCGTTAGGTATTTTCGTATATCGTTAATTATCAGACGCTAGGTATTTCCGCAGCTATGCGCGGGTACTCGTCTAGTATATATATATATATATATATATATATATATATATATATATATATATATATATATATATATATATATATATATATATATATATATATATATATATATATATATATATATATATATATATATATATATATATATATACATATCTATATATATATATATATACCAGTGGCGTAACCCGCCCAATGAGCGGGTTCGTTTCGTAAATCTTTTCTAAAAGTACGTTCGTGTATTACTTATATTTGTTGAAAAACTAGAAGGAAACTAATATTTGATATTTTTAGGTCTTGTTCCACCCACCAAAAGTGTTTTATCTGGTGTTAATCTTTGATTACACATATACTGATCTGTGTTTTTTTTTATATATAACTTGACGAACTTAATGAAAATTTTTTGTTTTTGGGTAACGGGATACCCCGGTAAATGGAATTTAATGAAAAATATCTTAAACACAAAAATTGAAAAAAAAAATAGGAAGCGTTTCATTTAATATATATTAAAATAACAATGAAAACTTTGAGAACAAACTAACTACATGATTTTCCTTATTCGTATACAAAATAAAAACATTTTTATATTGTCAATGTTGAATTTAGAGTTTGTATATTGCCTTTTGTTGTCACAACAACGAACCTTGAAATCTTTTCTCGTCTCGACTCTTTAAAAACAACATAAAGTTATCCATGTTTGAATATTAGCATTGTCATTGTAAAAACCACTACAATGTTGTATATCCGGGCCTCAATAGGAAAATAATGACGTCGTTCTATTAACTTGCGAAGTATCCGCTCTAAACCGTCACAAATAATAAGTGTCACGAGCTTCGTTTTTGCATACTATGTTTGTAAATAAATTGGAACTCGTAAAAAGCAGTTCAATATATCTAATTAATAAACATAGAAGATAACTATTTCTTAGCATTATATTTTGACAAAAGAGGTAGTAAAATGAATGTGCATCTTGCTTAGTGGCTTTAACTTTGCAAGAAACAACTAACACAAATGTTTTGTTAAAGCGTATACATAAAGTATAAAATCAGTTTTAAAAGCTTAGCCCACTTGTCAATAGGTTTTAGTTTCCATGTAATATGTTGTGTTGCAACTTCAATCATAACTTCCTTTAAAAAATTGTACATAATTTGCACAAGAGACAATTTAAAACTATAGAAAGTTCCCTTGAATAAGTTTATTCTTAAGAAATAAGTTTACCTAAATCATTTCTGATATACAGTGTCAAACACATCTCAAGAAAACACGGGTTACATAATCTCCACAAATATATAGATAGAAACCAAGAGAAATACATTTACAACTGAAAAATCTTAAAGATGAAATGCTAATAATTGAGAGGGTGCAACAGAGTTAGTACGGCTGGACAGGTTATAGATGTAGTTATTTTAAACAGTTACTACAGTTTAAGTTTCATCCAAGAGTACTTAGGATGAATTTAAAGAAAATTTATATTGAATAAAAGACAATAGCGTACTTGTGAACTTCTTTGAAGTGCCACTTTCCAAGACAACATAACTTGAAAATCACTTGCGGGCAAGGATGAGCTCGATCCAAATTTTGGTGTAGATAGACATTTTTGGCACAAAGAATTCCTTTTTTGAAGTTGACGTATCAAAATCTATGTCTCTGTGATGGATGTAGGTAATGTATGTGACTCAGATCATTACCATGCAAGAACATGTGTCCAACAGCCACGGGAAATACAATTGTAGATGTCACAAAGAAATGCAATTTAACAACAAAACCTGCATTTTTAGTCAAGTTAAAAGGATTAAAGAAGGAAAAATATCTTATAAATTTTGACCCATTTACCGAAGAATGAGTTAATATACGTTATGCTTCTATATTTAATATGTCAAGCTAAAGAAAAAGTTGAAAAACAATAGCAGTCATATTGGTTATATTGAAAGGTTCGATAAATGTTGGAAACTCACTTTATGTGACGACATTTAAGAATTCCCGTTAGGTATCATAGTCACACACGCTTAGACTAGACTAGGTTCAATGTATAGTTTAAGGTGCGTGTGTGACTATATATACCCCTCCTTAGCTTCCAAGGAGGGGTGTTGCTTATCATTTTTTATTGAATACATTTTATATTTCACACACATTCAACCTCTCTTCTTTCTCTCTAAACCAACAATGGCTTCCACCACCATCTACCACCACATTAGACCACCGGATCCGATTTAGCATTTCTACATTTGGCATCAGAGCCTCGGTTCCATCCTTGGATCGTGTTTGTATATTCGATTTGGTGGTCTAATTTTTTTTTATGTCTCGTTTTATAATATTTTTGTCCATTTTGTCACAAATTGTTTTTGTCACGTCTTCTTTTTTGTCCAATCTGTCCAAACAGTCACATGTTTTGGGGTCTCAATTTCATCATATCATGGTCAAAGTAATACAAATCTGGTCACTATTTCTGGGTCTCTTTCTTTCTTGTTTATGCAAATAGATAAGGACAAAGTTTGCAGATCCACCATTTTCGGTTTCTTCAAAACCCTTTTCAGATTGGACATTCCGATTAGACTACTTTTTTTGGTCATTCAGATTGAACATTAAGATTGGTTATTCCGATGGGGGTGTTTGTTTGATTCTGATGATAGACTAACAAAAACATTCCGATGAGACAATATTTCACAATCATTCTGATGTTGACCACAAAAACATTCCGATGGACTATTTTGAAAAATATTCCGATGGGATTGTTTTTTGACATTCCGATGGACCATGTGTTTTAAAATCTTGTGAACCAAAAATGTAACCAAAAATCCATCACAACCGAGTCAACTCGGTAATTACCGAGTTGACCCAGTTAACTCACTGAGTTGACTCAGGTGACTAATGCACGTACCAATTCAACTGCCAACCTTTTACCTCCTCAACACCATATCTAAACCTAATACCCATCGTCTCCTAATCCCATTTCATCTAAGACTCGAACTCAACCAGAAAACAAATCATCAGTGGTCATGCATGTAAAGGATTTCACCCTTTCACTTGATCTTCGAAAATTAAAAATGGAGCTATAACAAGTTTGTTACACTCCATCTTTGTTTCGAGATGACACAAGAAACGAATCCAAAAACCAACAACCAACTCGAGATCCTTTAAGATCCAACATCACGAAATGAATATCATCTCAGATTTCATATTGGGTTTTACCCATTTATTATTCGAACAATAAGAAAGGTGGTTAACAAAGTTGTTAAAACCTGTCTTTGGTTCGATTTGACACTGAAATCAAACATACAAACAGAAACACCTACCCGAGACCCTTTTATGGATCTTGATGTCTTGACAATCTTCAACTCGGACTATGGGTTGTATATGATCGGATGAGATTGATTCAATTGATTGTTAGGGGTTTAATTGATTGATTCATTTGAGAGATGAAGGAACGAGATGGATGAGAAGGATTTGTGAGGGGCGGAGAAAACGAGATGGGAGAAGATGGGAGTTTGGTTTGGTGGCGGATGAAACAAGGTGTGAGGATTTGGAGTTAAGTGCGTTTGTTTAGGGTTGGGAGAGTGTTATATCCCAATTTGTGTTGATCGGGTATTGCATGGGTGCTTGGTGATGATGGACCGGGTTCCACATTTGGGCCTCATTTTTGTTTGGTTATAATCTCACATTGGGCCAGACGGTAGGAATTATGTGATTTGGGCCATGAACTCACGGGCTGATAGATGTGATGGACTCACATTTTGTTTCAAAAACAATGAAATGGGCCGGTTAAGAATTGTGACTTGTGACAATGTTTTAATAAAATTGTTTTTTCAAAATATTACTTATCATTTTTTTAAATGATGTTATTTTGATTAATGGTTTTAAAATGTGACGAGAAACAAGTGACGTGACAAAAAGACGTGACAATTGTGACGAGAATTTATTTTGACGAGCCAAGAAAAAATGGGCGATTTTTTAGTGGCTACAGATTTTGTTTGATCGGGTATTAATTACGTGACGTTGAAGACGGATTTTTCGAAAGCGTGTATTTATTTTATCTTTTAATAGATAACTTGCTCGTGCTTAATCTTAGAATGAAGACTTGGTTATCTGGTTTCCGGGTTCGGGTGGATGGTTGATGACTCGGATAACTATCACTTAAAGGGGATACATTGTTGTACTCAGTGTCACGCGCTTAGTCGACGTGGATAATTTCAAGAGGTGTTGTGCTTATAGACTTCTTCAGTGATGCATTGAGTACTTAGAGATTTCTCCACCGTTTTTCATTCAACAATAGTGCAAGCTTAAGTCACAAGATCGAAGGATTTTTATTCAGTTTCACGTTTGATGTATCAGGTTCATTCTTTCAGTGGTCACTTCAAATTGCTTTCACGTGGGATGGTAAAGGTGGCCATGGAGAGTTTATGAGAAGAGATTTTCGATCAACAGCTGATTCTCACAAAATATATAATTCAGCTTATTTATTATTCTCACGAGATTTCAGGTTCATGTGCGTACAATTTATTGATGGTTCCGAGTTTCGAAACCATCAAGGGGGAAGAAGAAGACACATTGAACGCACAACGAGTACACGTGATGAACTTCATACCTTCTTTTGATTTGAAGATATTCCGGGATGACATTTGTCATAGCCGCAGAGAAAATCAGTGTTTTAACTCGTGTCGTTATCAATCTCTAAACGGTACACTACTGATTCGAGGTTTAATTGTTTGATTGTTGCAATTATTCATCATCATTATCCTATATGCACTCCCGTGACCTAATTGACTCTGGTGCATCTCCGGAAGAAGACATGTGCATTTCCGGGACTTAATTGACTCTGGTGTTACGATGTCAGCTTCATGAATGGGATAAAGTGTCCACTTCAGTATTTGAGCTTCATAATTGGGATTGATTTACCTTCTTCAACTATGTGGGGGAAGAAGTGTCTTGATTCTTTCTGGTATGCATAACTTGAACTCTCAGGGGGAAGAAAAATTCAGAAGAATTATTCAAGCGTGAGAAGAAAAGTGGTTGATCTACTTGGTGTACCCCTTACTTTCAATCCCTCTTTGAAACGTTATCATGTTATATGATGGGATTTGCTAGTTAGATTTCGCTGTGCGCTTAATTATTCTAAGCTTTATTGAAAGCTTTGAAGTTGCTTACGAGGATTGTCGATTTAGGGGGAAGCTATTTAAAAGGCTTCTACATCAAGTTTATGTGGCATGAATTAGGGGGAAGCTAATTCAGAAGCTTCTCCTTAACCAGAAGTGTATGGGTTACTTAGCTCGTGCCGTTACAGTATTTCTTCTACAAGTTACTTTAAAGATGAGTCGTTTTAAAGACAAAGGCCTCAGAAGACTTCATCAGCATTGGATGCTTCAAGAAAGCTCTTGTTCTTAATCATTTTGTACTTGTTAGGAAGAATATTGTAAAGAATTCTACACGTCGTCCCATGGGGGAAGATTGTTGGAAACTCACTTTATGTGACGACATTTAAGATTTCCCGTTAGTTATAATAGTCACACACGCTTAGACTAGACTAGGTTCAATTTATAGTTTAAGGTGCGTGTGTGACTATATATACCCCTCCTTAGCTTCCAAGGAGGGGTGTTGCTTGTCATTTTTTATTGAATACATTTTACATTTCACACACATTCAACCTCTCTTTTTTCTCTCTAAACCAACAATGGCTTCCACCACCATCTACCACCACATTAGACCACCGGATCCGATTTAGCGTTTGAAATAAAACCTCTTAAAATGCTAGGCTTTATAACGATTTAAAAAAGGTATAAAGAGAAAACAAATTGTTGATAGCCTATGAGAAAACATTAAACATACCTGAACTAAGAGGACTTTTTCTACTTCTACAAAACCTTTTGATATTCTTCTAGCTGAATATTCAGATTACCTCACTGTAATCAAATTCGGTGCCTGGTACTTTTCCTTTTCTTCCACTGGTTCCCTTCTTTTGGATGCATTACCATCTTCTGGCTCATATTGTCATTTACTATCATTGTTTTCCATATATCCTTTCGTGTATGTGATTCCATACACACTGCTTCTCGTTTGGGCAGGTCTTGGTGGGCCGCTATGGTTATCTGGATACCATTTATCGGGAGGCGGTCTTGATGAGGTACTGGGTCTGGAATTACTGTCGTTGTATGCAGTCATCAACAGGATGAGGTCTTGTGCAAAGAAATATTGCAAGTTACAAAAGTACTGAAAACAAAAAATAATATATAATGAAAACTAAGGTAAAAAATATACCTATTAACTAACTCGAGTGAAATCAAATCCTGCAACCAAACCTCAGGAGGAAGTTTAACTTTGAGGAACCTCTTTGCTAAGAAAATAGCCGCTGATGCGATCTCTTGAAGCTTAAACTGAAAGCATCCATGCCTCTTTTGCATGTCAAAAGGGAAAATACGCAGACCAAGACCACACAGGCTGGCCTTTTAATAAAAATAAGGATACCAATACCTTAGAGATGAGGATACCTACTATACTCAGAAAATAACCAGAAGGATGTCTTCGCTGTAGTTGATTCAATAGATTGTCATACGTACTTGTAGAATTCCTTAAAGGAAAAAAATTATTACCTAAAGTAAGTATATGTGATAAAAGGGTGTTTGGGAATACAATATTTTTCTACTTTTCTTCTTAAATGTACCTGCCATCACTGATCGTTGGCTCACAAATGAATTGGACCCCTGTAATAGTTTTTATTTGATTGTTTGTTATGAATCCCTAATAGTTTTAAGAGTTACATTTACTACTGAAATAACAAAGATCATTTAATATTATCGGTAGCATAATATCTTATATTTTAGTCTAATAATTCGTATACATATTTTATTTGGTTGTGAATATTCCACATATGCTGATATTAACTTTTACTTGTGCAGACATCTCGAAAATAATTAGTTGAGTGGTCATCTACTCTCCTCCTTGGCAAACCTTTAAGTCTGTTTTTTCATCTCCCAAATATCTAATGAATTATTCAATTCGAGGTTATTAATTACTGTATTTATCTAATCGTATTATTTTCTGCTTTAATCAGCTACACCAAGTAAAAACATTCAACATTAACTCAAACACAAAGTACATACAACAATCAGTTGAAACTTAAGTACCTGAAGTCCTATGAACTTTGCTACGTGCAAACAATGAGCTTCTAAGATTCTTGACAGGTAGCAAAGGCCTCTTTATTAATATGCCCTGCATCACACTTACTCCAACCAAAACAAATGCAGTCAGTCTGCTGATGATATGCTCATTTCATTTGCATATTTTATTATAGAGATGTACATAATGTAGCTGACATATATATCAGACAGGTGGCACGGTTTGCACCTCCGATCTCATACAACTTTTTGAATATCCATGATTGACAATATTACATTTATAATAACTTTCCTATAATAATGTGTTTAGAATATCCAAGAAATATGTTCATGTTTTGCTTATTGTATAGAGTCACTACTGCTCTTATTTTTGCAGGTACGACTGATGTTATACGTTCTTGGTAAGTACTTAAAGAATTGAATGATAAAATACTCAGAAGTAAAGATAGTGCATTACCTCCCGCGGGGAAGAGACCTCCACCTGCTCCTCAACCAGACAGAAACACATTTCCTCTCAGCGTGGCCATCATAGGTTTGGGTTAAAGGGTCGTTTTGAGTCTGTAATACGCAAGAACAATAATTAGATCAAAGCTAACCAAACTAACAACAAAACACAAGCTATATCGAGAAGTTTGTTGCATAATTGATCACCTGTAGGAATAGTTATATCCTTGTCTCAGTGATCAATTTTTAACACAATGTTCAGTTTAAACGGGTCAAGTATGAAAGTTGAGTGAATGAGGGAAAATAAAGAAACATATAAAAACAAAAATATGAAACAAAGATAAGTTCAGAAATGAGTGATGATACTGAACCTGATGCTACAATGCTCAAAATCCTACCAAAAGTTCACAAATAATCCGTAACAGCAGCCTGCGTATCCATGGCAGCAGCCATTTTCAAAGTTTGGTATAGTCAAGATTGACCGCTTTCCATAGTAGGCTGAAAATAAACTTATATATAGATAAGAGCCGATTTACCCTACTAAGATTTTCATTTCGGGATATCCTGCTTTTCATAGTGTAGCTAACTAAAGTGTCACAGTTTGCATCGAACACATTGGTGTAGACATACTAACAGGACAAACCTCTTTTGGTTGTTAATCGCAGACGTACAATTTGACTCAACTATCTACAGTTAAAGACCACAAAACTGACATTACTGGGCCTGCACAATAAACATAGTTTATTATATACTATTCGACTTAGGTTCCATAGGTTAGTTATAATAAATAAATAAATCTACTATCCGTGACAATGAACAATAAAATAGTCTGTTGGAGGTCAAAGGACATGTATTATGACTTATGTAATCTGTATTGAACCTGAACTATAACTTGGATCTGAGATTTTTGTGGTTACTGATACACGCTAGCAGTGGGCGCGTCCTAGCATATCAACATCAGTTCCAGACTATTGAAGATGAGGGTGAATCGGTCCTGTGGTTACTCATTGTGAAGGGTGATAAATGCTCAAAATAAAGTTACTTCACATAAGACTTTCGGGATTTCACCAAGAATGCAACAAAGAAAGTTCTATTTTTCGGGCCCAACACTTCCAATAACAGCCACATGTATCATTGTACTATAAGGATTAGCATTGTACTATAAGGATTGGCATTCCAATATAAGGACTGGCATTGTACCGAACCTACAATATATTGACTGTAAAAGGGGAATCGTTGGCATAAAGATATTGAATGATTTGGATGGTTTGCTCTTTGACTCCAGATCGGAAGTCTCCTGCTGAGGGGACGGGGTTTGACTTTGGTGACTCGTAGATATCAGCGTTTCAATGCTTCACCACCATAAATAAAAATATTAGAAGCATATATGGCATGTAAAAACAAACAATACTTACGTTGACCTGTTAGAAATCAAACCTAACCCATATCTTGCAGGACACCCTTATTCAGCAACATCCAAAGTCCCATTTCTACAACAACAACCAAACAGCCTTCTTGATAGCAGAAACCACACACCCCTTTATACAGCAACAACCAAACATCCTTTAGATAGCAAATGGTGATAAAGGCTTTACTCTATAAACAAAGTCAGAAACCAAACAATTTTGATTATATGAAAAATACAAAAGTAGTGAGATACCTGTAAGCATCGAGTGTTTCATTGTGTGTGGGGCGTCTTTTTTATACGAAACAAATTTGAAGTGGTGCCTTGGAAATTCATTAGATGCATGCTTTTAAACTTTCTGTACTTCCCAAATCTTAAGAGTTGTTACGGTATCTAGTGTTTGTTGAACGTTAGTTGCACACTGATCCATCTTGAAGAAGATAACAGAAGTAAGGAATGTCGTGGATTCCCATATTCGCTTCGACCACATTTTCTTGTGGATGATGGGAGACTCTGAGAACTGCAAGTGTAGTTTATATAGAAATATGAATTGTAAGATATAAAAGGTACCTCTCGGTCTATTAAAATGCAGAACAAAGATATGTTGGGTTTAATTAATGCTACTATGGTCACGTATGTACAGTCTGTGGCCTTTTAATAACCCCAATACAGGATGTTGAGTAGAAACAAAAGGAACTTCACCATGACTGCTATTAACAAATGTGTGCAAAAATCTTGACAATACTCTTTGAGGTGGACCTAGTTAAAAAAATATTCAGAAACAAACTGTAAAAACTAAAAAGTAGCAGATTTAAAAGCTAAGCTCTGATAATGATATGGTATACATTGAAAGGGCTAAATAAACAATTTATTATTTTACATCTTTATGGCTGAACATATCTTTTAAGTTGTGGCATTAGAGAATACACCGACTTTTTCATACCTTTAATGCAAATAATCCGCTAAGTGAGCTAGTGTTGAGCAGCCTTGGTATTATTTCTGCACTAACAATAAATTACAATTAGGCTTTAGGTAAATAGGAGCTTCAATCAGAACTGGACTCAACTAATCGGGCGTGTACATATATTTATCATCCTGTAACGTGTTCTATATACTACTCACAATCAAATTAGGGCAAATAAGATACCGTAATCGAATTAAATTTGGGGAAAATAAAAAAATTAATCATAAATCAATATATTTGGGTTGTGTATTTTGTAATTGGTTGATAATCATGACTATCGAAACATGAAATTGCAAAAAACACATGCTATGTGAAGAAGATGACTTTATGACATACCAAATCCCCCTATAATAAAAAGATATGGTAACTTCTATACCATCACCCGACACATCAATCCTAGAGAATAACTAATGCTACTAATGACGGTCTTGTAGATATTGATCGAAACATAGGAATGGACAGGGATGAGGATGATAACCAAGGGTTGATTGATTTAGATTTAGGGTTTTGTATGTGTGTCGGTTGTGTATGTTTTCACCATGAAAATTAAAACAACATACTAATTAAGATCAAAACCTAAATTATTTAATCAAAACTAACCTGTAAAAGTTGTTACGACAACGATTGTTATCGGAGCAGAAAACAACAACGATTAGAATGAGTGTTGATTATATGGATCGATTGGGATTTGATTGTGAATCAAAGATCAAAGATCGATTTTGGATTAGGGTTTACATCCCATTAATTAGGGAAAGCTGGATTAGGGTTTAAAAGTAATACGATTCAAATGGATCAAAAAACAAAAATCAAAGATCGAATATGAAGATGAAAGATCGATTGATTTTGTATGTTTTTTGGATTAGGGTTTACCCGTCATTTTTAGAGAGAGATGGAGGTTTATGTGTGTGTTTTGACCCAGACGCTCTGTGGAGAAAAAATGAAAAAAATAAAGGTGTATTACATTATTTATACCCTGCGGTTTCATAACGCGATTTTAAAAAGAATTGCGTTTCAGAAAGTTGCGTACCGCCCAAAATGAGGTAAAAAAGGAAAAAAGTGAGATTTTTTAGCAAATACTCAAATTCTATTGGTTAAAAGATGTGACTGGGATATGACTGGGATCAAAACTGTGGTTTCAAGCCATAATTATACCTATATATAATACAGATATATATATATATATATATATATATATATATATATATATATATATATATATATATATATATATATATATATATATATATATATATATATATATATATATATATATATATATATATATATATATATATATATATATATATATATATATATATATATATATATATATATATATATATATATATATATATATATATATATATATATATATATATAGGGACTTTATTTACAGAACACATTTTAGTGACAGAACTTACAGAACCGATATTAACCAGTCAGATTTTAGTTAGTTACTTTCTGATTTATTTATTATTTTTAATTCATAAGGGGCAAGATTGGTATTTAACATATTACACATTAAATTTAATATTTAGAATTTAATTTCAACTATATATCAGGAAAGATAAGATACGTGTTTTATTTTTCAATTTTGTGTTTTATTTTTCAATTTTATTCTTAATGATTTTATAACGAATCGTATTGTACGTTCAGTTTGCGAACTAAAACATATATGTTTCAACTCAAACATTCATGTTTTTTTACCCAAACATTCATGTTTTTCTACTCAAACATCCATGTTTATCTACATACACATAAGTTTCATATGACATTATTAAAAGCTTAAATTAAGATTTAGCCTTCAAAAACCTTCATCTCCCTTTATCTTCTAAAAACATATAAGTGTTTGTACAATGACATATATGTTTATTCAATAACATGAACTGATAACATACTTATTTTTTAGAACATGCATGTTTTTTAATAAAACATGTATGTTTTTTAATAAAACATGTATGTTACTAAATAAAACATGTATGTTACTAAACTACAAACATACTTGCAATATAATGATACATATAATTTAAAAATAAATGAAGAATAAAATCCTTAAATTACTGCCAACAATTATATCAAAATTATCTTCAACCATTGGTTGTTATCATCATCGCTTCCATCCTCAATTACATGTATCGTTTCCTCGCCCATATTATCTTCAACCCCAAGCTCTTTACCTTTCTACTTTCGGTTTCGCCTTGATCCTGACATGAAGCACCAAATATCAAATTATTAAATCAAAACATAAATCAAAACCGTTTACAATCACTAAATAGCTAAACTAATCTTGAAAAATCTAATTGTTTATTGTTACCTATGGTTTCTCCAAAGCATCCTCAATGTTACACCTGTAATCAAATTAAAAAGATAAAATAAAATAAGATTGAAATATTCATGTAACAAAATGCAAATCTTTGTTGACGCTAAATTAAAATTACATGAAATAATTGTTGTTTACATTCTGACTACGAGACGTCCACCGCTCCAAAGAAACTTTACAATAAATTATCTATATATAAATAAAACATATGCCCTTTATCAACGAAAGCAAAAATGATTGATTTCAAAACATATGCAATGTAGTAGTACATCTTTGACCATGTTTCTTACTAAAAAAATAATATTATTCTAGTATGTATTAAAAGATTTAATAATGCCTATTTGAATAACAAATTAAGTGAACAACATACCTGCAACATCAGTTCTGATTCAGAATCTCGAAGGAGCCTCGCCGGAAAAAAGAAGACTTGTCGACAAAACAAAGCCTCAATGGAAAACGTTTAAGACACCAAATCCACTTCACATCGACGCTTAGGGTTTAGTGTTTTACACAACATCCGTCGGGATAAAGTAGCCTCGCCGGAAAACAAATGTTCACCGGAAAATAGACAAACGATGTCCAGAATGTTGATATCATCATCATGATCTGGTAAAGAGCATCTTTATAACGAGATGTTGATCAATAAAATAATAAGCGGCGGTTTGGGTGTAAGACGGTGGCGTAATTTATTTTTTTTGTGAGATTTAGTTTTCACAATAGGTTGTGGTTATGAAAATGATAAGCGACAGTTTCAAAGATTATTTAAGTAAGAAATACCACTAATTCCCTTTTTGTCTTGTTTAAATATAAATTCATCTTTTACTTTATTACGAAAATGCCACAAGTGTTTTTATCCATTGATTAAATAATCTGACAGTTTTATATGGGTTCTGTAAGTTCTGTCATTAAAATAAGTTCTGTAAATAAAGTTACACTATATGTATATATATATATATATATATATATATATATATATATATATATATATATATATATATATATATATATATATATATATATATATATATATATATATATATATATATATATATATATATATATATATATTTATATTATATATAGGTATAATTATGACTTGAAACCACAGTTTTTAATCCAGTCATATCCCAGTCACATCTTTTAACCAATAGGATTTGAGTATTTGCTAAAAAATCTCACTTTTTTCCTTTTTTAACTCATTTTGGACGGGCCGCAGTTTTTGAAAATGCGTTTTGTTTCAAAACTGCGTTTTCATACCGTGGGTATATATATTCCTTATATTTTTTTTCCTCGTTAACCTACGGGTAAAAAAACACACACAATCTTCATACCTCCATGGCTCTCTTCTCTCTTTTTTTTCTCCTGCTCTCTACAACCTCCATCTATCACCGATACATAACCCTAAATCAAAATCAGCCTGATAAAAAAAAACCACACCAAATCAAATCAAAGATCGACATGAATTGAATAGAATTGATCTGATCAAAGATCCATGATCAATTAAAACCCTAATTCGTTTTTTTCTCCTGCTCTCCATAACCTCTAGCTATCACTAATACATAACCCTAAATCTAAATCAATCAACCCTAAATCTAAATCAGCCTGATAAATAAAACCACACCAAATCAAATCAAAGATCGACATGAATTGGATAAAATTGATCTTATTCAAGATCCATGATCAATTAAAACCCTAATTCGTTTTTTTGTTTTTTGTTTTTTTCGAATTGTTCCCGCATGTACGTTGTTTTTGTTTTGTAGGTTAATAGAAATCTATTACCTCAAAACCGTAATTAGTTTTTTCTATATACACCAGAACCGGTTATGCGAGAACTACCTAGCATTTACGTATTTGGAATAGATATAGCTAAGTCAACCGAATGTGATTATGGGTGAAGTTGAGCCACAAGCTCAACCTACTGCTCATGCTCATGCTCCAGAAGCTAGCATCAATGGAGATCTTCTTAGCCCACTGGCTATCGAAGGACCTCCTGGTGTTTTTGGAACTGAAGGCCTAAGTGAAGGCGATGCATTAGCTCTTGCACCTGTTGGAGAGCAGGAAAATGATGTCAATGTACTACCTTTTCCCTTTTTGGTTTTCAGTATCATGAGTCATAAGTTAACCTATATGCAGCCAGAGATATGTCCAGGTATGGTTTTTTAACATAATAATGCTTATCAAAATAACTGTTATCTAAAATAATCAATAGGTAAAAAATAATGTTTCTTTTTTCTGATGGTCTTTTTTGTCTAAGCTAACTGCCGTCTGAATTGCTGGTGATTTTTAGCTTTCAGAATGTCTAAAATGGAAGACATAGGGTAACTATCCCACTCGACCCATTTCTATGTGACTATACAACATAAACAGAAAAAGAGTTCGAGTTCACACCTGAAGGCGGTGGAGAAACTATGGCGACGTTCAAATAAATACTTCTCATCATCGAGTGGAGTAAATACAAATTTTAACTTGCCGTTTCTGACAATACTATAGATAATGTGGTGGTCAAGTTTGATGAAACTACTACCGAGTTGGTCAAATATTTTGTGGAGTCAATTGCGCAAACTGATGATGAGGGACCTTTTAATATTTATGACAATCTCATGAACCGAGTTGGATAATTTAGCTGACCTCATCCGTGTAGCTGCAGTATCTCTATACTTGCAAAATATTGGTGGGTGTCATCTATATAAGCTGTACCTCAAAGCTATATATTCATGACTTAACACCATTGATATTGTTGTAATTAGTTAACTTTCGTCCATTTTGGAGATCTGATTTTGTGTTGGTCACGTACTATTAAACATCTTTCATCGAAGGCAAACACAGATCAGAGTATGTTAATTGGTTTAAACTTAGATTTACAACTATTGTTTTATCCACAGCCATATTGACTACTCTATCATCGAAAAACCATCTCATCGCCGTTTAAAAGTAAGAAGTGCAGGGCGATTGAGAACAGAACACCAAGTGTAAGTATTTTATGTTTTTTCTGTATCTTGATTTTTTTTGTATTTCATTATAAAATTAAATATCCTACAGGAAAATGGATGAAATAATTTCAAGGGATGTCAAAGTGAGGTATGTATACAGTGCAATTGGTATATATGGGCTACCCTATTCATTATCAGCTTACAAACGACGAGATCATAACGGTAAACGTAAATCTCTGTTAACTGAAATCCATATTCACTTTTGTGTTTTATTATAATAACGCTAAATAACATGTCAAATGACTTGATACACCAACTATGGCTCACTGTTTGTATTTGGTGGTTTCTTACCATAAAATTTTGTTATCTGCATTTTTCTAACCCAGTTTAGGAAAACCATACTGAGACCTATTTTCTAAAAATGCATAGTCACTTCTACACACGCAATCCCAAACACCCCCTTATGTTGGTTTAGTTGCAGCCTTTGTGGCGCTGTCAAGTGACAAAGTACCAATATCATTGGCTTATAATGGCCTATTGAACTTTTATTTAATGATTTTGGGCTGAACATGATTTAGATATGTAGCATATTATAACTTGGTTGAAAGATTTATCGGAACAAGTTGCAGGTAAGTATTTTGACCTGTTCTTTTCTTTTGTGTGAAAAAAATTATTGAAATAATATATGTGTAGCGATAATAACAAATGTTAGTCCATGGTCCTCAACAAGTGTGGTTGCGTAAAATCTCGGTGTCTCTCTACTGAAGCTGAATGAAATAATGAGGTTTTGACTCAGTTGAATTTAATTTTTTCAATCTTTTTATAAAAGTAAATTTCTGTATTCGGTGAAGTTTGTGTCTGTAATTTTAAACGATATGATCATATATGATATTTGGTTGGAAAGATGCAATTCCAGAAACTGATGCTTTAAGCGGTGCAGCAAAAGATGACCAGTTCGATGTTTTTGCAAACTTTGAAGCTGAACAAGGGCTTCCATGAATCGTCAGGAACAGCCGCAATGATTATAATACTAAAAAAGTCTACCGTGTAAGTCCACCGCTACATAGATATTTTTTAAGGTATAGAGCACTATATTAATTTTGATCATGGATATTAATATTGGTACACAGAATGAGCGTGGGCAAGTAGATGCACGGTCGGAAAAGTATCTTTCACGAGGAACCGTTCACTTAGGGTTCAAGAGGACCTGGTCTATTACAAAGAAGATGAAGATCACTATGTAGAGAACCAATAATTGGCTCTGCCACCACACAAATACTGATCTTGGAGTCAAATACTGATCTACTGTTATAGGTATCATTGGATCAACGACAATGTTGCTGAGTGACACTGACAGGTATGTTTCATGTTAATCTATATGACTTTATATCTCACTTTTTAGTCTATATGCAATTAAATATACTTTTAAGTCTTGGAAGTCAACTATACCCTCTGGTGCATCATAATGGGTGTAGATCAGGACCTTGCGAACTATAGATACAAAGTATGATACAAAATCTAAGTGAAAGAGTATATTCAAGATGAATAGAACAGACTTCTGTATTAACACAACCAAAAAGTTTGTTGTCAGCTAACTTGGTAAAAGAGGCTTCTGGAAAATGTTTGATGGCGAGCTCTATGAAAAGGGTCCAACCTTTCCACGATGATCTATCCGGACCGCCTAACACAAAAGTCGCAGGCGGTCAACTACAGCAGATCCAACAATTTCAATATTCAAGTCTCTAAAACAGCCAATGAAGACAAAAATGAGATTCAAAATTAGTAAGTGGATGGTAAAAAATTAAGCTTTTTGTTTTTTGTTATTATTTTTTTTGTTTTTAGTGCCAGTTTGAATTTTAATATGTGAGTACATATTTTGTTCCTATGATCATGGTCAATACACAGCTTTTAATGAAGAAAAAAGTGTAAGTATTTTATGTTTTTTCTGTATCTTGATTTTTTTTGTATTTCATTATAAAATTAAATATCCTACAGGAAAATGGATGAAATAATTTCAAGGGATGTCAAAGTGAGGTATGTATACAGTGCAATTGGTATATATGGGCTACCCTATTCATTATCAGCTTACAAACAACGAGATCATAACGGTAAACGTAAATCTCTGTTAACTGAAATCCATATTCACTTTTATGTTTTATTATAATAACGCTAAATAACATGTCAAATGACTTGATACACCAACTATGGCTCACTGTTTGTATTTGGTGGTTTCTTACCATAAATTTTGTTATCTACATTTTTCTAACCCAGTTTAGGAAAACCATACTGAGACCTATTTTCTGAAAATGCATAATCACTTCTACACACGCAATCCCAAACACCCCCTTATGTTGGTTTAGTTGCAGCCTTTGTGGCGCTGTCAAGTGACAAAGTACCAATATCATTGGCTTATAATGACCTATTGAACTTTTATTTAATGATTTTGGGCTGAAAATGATTTAGATATGTAGCATATTATAACCTGGTTGAAAGATTTATCGGAACAAGTTGCAGGTAAGTATTTTGACCTGTTCTTTTCTTTTGTGTGAAAAAAATTATTGAAATAATATATGTGTAGCGATAATAACAAATGTTAGTCCATGGTCCTCAACAAGTGTAGTTGCGTAAAATCTCGGTGTCTCTCTACTGAAGCTGAATGAAATAATGAGGTTTTGACTCAGTTGAATAAGTAAATTTCTGTATTCGGTTAAGTTTGTGTCTGTAATTTTAAACGATATGATCATATATGATATTTGGTTGGAAAGATGCAATTCCAGAAACTGATGCTTTAAGCGGTGCAGCAAAAGATGACCAGTTCGATGTTTTTGCAAACTTTGAAGCTGAACAAGGGCTTCCATGAATCGTCAGGAACAGCCGCAATGATTATAATACTAAAAAAGTCTACCGTGTAAGTCCACCGCTACATAGATATTTTTTAAGGTATAGAGCACTATATTAATTTTGATCATGGATATTAATATTGGTACACAGAATGAGCGTGGGCAAGTAGATGAACGGTCGGAAAAGTATCTTTCATGAGGAACCGTTCACTTAGGGTTCAAGAGGACCTGGTCTATTACAAAGAAGATGAAGATCACTATGTAGAGAACCAATAATTGGCTCTGCCACCACACAAATACTGATCTTGGAGTCAAATACTGATCTACTGTTATAGGTATCATTGGATCAACGACAATGTTGCTGAGTGACACTGACAGGTATGTTTCATGTTAATCTATATGACTTTATATCTCACTTTTTAGTCTATATGCATTTAAATATACTTTTAAGTCTTGGAAGTCAACTATACCCTCTGGTGCATCATAATGGGTGTAGATCAGGACCTTGCGAACTATAGATACAAAGTATGATACAAAATCTAAGTGAAAGAGTATATTCAAGATGAATAGAACAGACTTTTGTATTAACACAACCAAAAAGTTTGTTGTCAGCTAACTTGGTAAAAGAGGCTTGTGGAAAATGTTTGATGGCGAGCTCTATGAAAAGGGTCCAACCTTCCCACGATGATCTATCCGGACCGCCTAACACAAAAGTCGCAGGCGGTCAACTACAGCAGATCCAACAATTTCAATATTCAAGTCTCTAAAACAGCCAATAAAGACAAAAATGAGATTCAAAATTAGTAAGTGGATGGTAAAAAATTAAGCTTTTTGTTTTTTGTTATTATTTTTTTTGTTTTTAGTGCCAGTTTGAATTTTAATATGTGAGTACATATTTTGTTCCTATGATCATGGTCAATACACAGCTTTTAATGAAGAAAAAACCTTCATCCACAAAAGAAAAATAAATAATTTTGTAGTAGTGTGTTGCTAAGTGAAACAAGAGTTTGTGTACACCCCAATCACGAGTCTGCAACAGGATATGGCTGCATTTCATTTTGTCAAGGGAAGAAACAGAAAAGTTTGGATGTACCAGCTCAAGATGTATTCTTTTAGTGTTTTTTGATTAAAAGGTTAGCTCATAATTTAGAGGTTACTCCAGCGACTTTAGCATGAATGAAAAATCAATACCCATCAAGATACCTTTGTATTAAGTTTTTTAGTTTGGTGTCAAGGAGCTCGACACTCTCATCAAAGGTATCATTGCTTGAGGTGGTGGGGGTTAGCAGGTCAAAACGAGTTCGATCTAAAACAGGTTGAATCTGTTTGGGTTGGAATGTTGGATTAGGTTGACCCATACATACTTCTTGGCAATTTATAGATTATTTTAAAGAAATTTATAGTTCTATTATGAAAAAACAATATAACCAACGATAATGATTTGACTTATTAAAAGAAAGCTTAGGAGATAGTTGTGATAAAACTAGACTTTAAATGACTTACCCATGTGACCAATTCGACTGTTTTCATTTTTGCTAAATAATAATACTGGAGTACCAGCTTCTTTCCCAGTTCATTTTATTGAATTCTGCACAATTCATTGTTGGTATGTTTTTTATTAGATATAATGCAGATAGGGCATGGTATACGATATCTTTCCCAGTTTATTGTTGGGTTTGTCGTGAGATTTACTTCAGTTTGGCAGCTCACACTTCTGACATTGGGCATTGTCCCACTCATTGCTTATGCCGGTGGAGCTTATACAATGATCACGTCTACCTTATCCGAGAAAATTGAGGATGCATATGTTGAATCCAGGAAAGTTGCCGAGGAGGTATAACAAAACAGACTTCAAAACATAATTATCCTATTATTGTGAAATAAAGTTTAAATAAGAATGGCTTAGGATGTTTTACATATAATAAGGCTATGGGAAATCCATTATCTCTTTAAACCTTTTTACCCATTGTCTATTTAGGTTTTTTTATTAATTATTATTTGACCCATTTGACATGTATAAGGTGAATACAGACCAAGTTGACCCATTCATAAGTAGCTATATCGAAATTGTCACATGTACAGGGAATTGTTGTGCATACTTTGACTTCTATTTAGGTCCGACCATACTTCACTTCTTCTCAAGGCGTCTGGATGTGAGTCTTCTGTTCAATCAGTAGTGAGCAGGCCAGACATGTGTGTTATGTTTTAGGATGATCAACTATATGTAGAGACTTCAAAGTTCCCTTCTTGAAATCAATAATGTGTTATATGTTGACTTTAAAGTCAACTACAAATAATGTATGTTATAGAGGTATAGTAATTGTGGGGTTATCGTCACTACACTTTTATAAGCAGAAAAACGAAAAACATAAGCAATCTGAAACGCCCCCTAAAAACAAAATAAGTAGTAGTTTGGATGACGCAACACTCGCGGTGCTTGAAAATAAGTGGATAAGGAGAAAAAAGATTGGCAATCCTAAATACCCCCTAAGAGTGTCGGTTCCAGAGTTTGTTAAGTGTAAACATAATAAAGGCATGCTTTTACACAAATTTTGCACGTAAAGTTCTGATGAATGTGATTAACAAACGCAATATTATACGCATTAAAGGTGTGTACTCCCAAACACGCCCTACCTCATTACGTTTAAATTCCATATTTTTGGGAAGTTTTATAGGTTTCAGCCTGAAACAAACTCGTCGCTATATCTTATAGCTTGCCGTGTCCTATATCTTATTTTTTTGTCATCTTTATAAGTTATGGGATATACAGACAACAGAAGCTGAAGCAAGACCTTCACAGTATGTTTTCGATTTTGTTTTATTTTTTACTCAGAAGATAAACATAAAAATCCACCACTTTGATGAACCATACACTTACTTTTATCTTCATGTTAAGTTACCATTGGAACTGAAGTCATAATACAGTTGTTTCTTGCTGATTCAATATTAATTAAAAATTGTTCGTTCTATTAAGCTAAAACTGATGTCTTGAAAAAAGGAGGAACATGCAGGAGTACCTCTGAAAGGCTGCTGCTTGCTTGCAACTTGGCTTGCTGGTTCTCACAAGTTAGCTTGTTGCTGTTTGGAATCATTTATTTAAGCGCTTATATGCTTATTGTGTTACTATAAGCATATAAGTAGGCATGATGTTTATTGATAAAACTCAACTTTGTAATGGTTCAGGTCTATGTGAAGTGAAATTCTGTGACTATGGAACTGCTTGAGCCGTTACCTATTATTGATTGTTTGACTGTTATTGGATGAATGTATTATGGTTTGCCGTGACCTTTGGATGCTGAGTGCTTTTGTTTGCTACCTGTAGCTTAAGTGTTTCAAAATGGAATTATTTGAACTGGGCTGACGAGGGCTTGATAACCCTCTTTTCAAAAGTTTGGCGGCTTCTTAAACCCGTAAGTGTTATGCAATGACCCTTTAAATCATCTTTAAATACCCTCTTCTTAAATGTAAAATGTAACGTCAAGCAGACAACTACATAATGTTACATATGAAAAATATTTTACAACCAACTCGTACTGTTCATGCAGAAGGAAAACTGTTCATGCCGAAGGAAATTTCGAAATTAGCGAATCAAGGCAAAAACTATTTGGCAGAGAGTATTGATTCCTACAAAGAAACTACAATAGCTGTTTATTGATATGATAACAAATATAAGTAGGGAGATTGGTTTGTCAAGATACACGATGGAACAATACAAGCAAGAGGTGTTGGTGATGAAAGAGGTTTGGTAGAGAAGGGCGCAGGAGAAACGTTGCCTGTTTCGGATCCTTTTCAGCTTGCTGGTCCAATGGAGCTTTGGATTCAGGATGCGTAAGACATGAGGCTTTGGTTGCGTGTAAGTTTATTATCTTTCCCAGTTTTCTGTTATTTATTGTCTTTTTTGGAAATGCGTGTGTGGTTAGCATGGAAATCTAATTAGATTTATTAGCCTTATGGTGGCGAGATTAAACACAACCCATATCGATTTAGGCATAAGTAAATGGTTCAAAAATTAGCACGCCTATACTATATACGCCATTCTCCTTTTTGTGGACCAATGGAACCATGATCACATCTGAAATTTTGAATGTCAAAAAGTGAACAAACCCCGAATCTTATGGAGAACGATGCTTTCAAAAATTTGTGCTTTCTTTTCTGTATTGTAGTTCTTTGGGTTTTCACCGGAAACATTTCTTTCTGAGCTCATGGTGTCTGGAAAACAGTTACGTGAAGAGGATTGGTCGAAGTTAAAGAGGAAATACCCAACACGACTCCTCTGGCTATAAAAATGTAAAAAAAAGAACATGGGTCAACCAAACCCAACACGACTCCCCTGGCTTATTTTTATTTCTGGATGATCTGTTCTGACCCACTAAGTGACTCCTCTAACTAAGTGACTATAAGTGGCCCATATGAAAAAACACGACAGAAACTAATGGAAAAGTTGGCTTCACATGGTTAATTATTGTGATTATATATGCAAGCTGAAAAATAGTGTACAGATAGTTGGCTGATAGATAGTTTAACTACTGGTGGTTTGTGGAAGTGATAGAAGAAGGTGGTCTCCACATAGGAATTACACAGTTCCAATGATTGATACACATTTGAACCAAAAAAAGGCCTTTATTGGCGATGGGAGGTAGGCGTCTCAAAAGATTACGTAGACGCTCTTTAATAGTTGACTACAGAATGTCTAATGCCAATTATGTGTGTGAAAAATAGAAGTTGATAACCAACTGTTTCTCTTATCTTTGATACTTTTACAGCAAAGGAAAATATGAAATTGATATGGTCATATAATGTTAGAATGCGGTGGCGAATAAGCCTTCTTTAGACTGAGTGTGGAAGAGCGAAAACTTCATATAACCTCCTTACTGGTGTCCGTGCATAGTTTTCTTTCTATATAACCTCCTGTTTTTCATTTTTTATATAGATTGTGAAAATTATGGTTTGTGCACCATGATGTTGCTGATATACCTTCAGTCACAGATTCAACTGGGCCCGTTAATGATTCTACCTGTTTGGCCCGTTTTGCTGTTGTATGTTCTCCTTGCAAACCACAAGGAAAATAAGGGTAGCCGCTTTTTGCTCTTGGCAAAATGGAACAAGGATGTTCCGTTGCTCCTTTGTTGGTCCATGGCAAAGCTGAAGTTAAAGGTAGAGGTAATGTGAATTCTAAATATACATCGCAGAAGATAAGCACAGTGAAATTCGCAGAAGTTTCAAGTATTAAAAAGACCCGATCTTCAGCAGATGTCAGCCTGCAATTCTTCTCATACTGAAGGTAAACCTCCTATTTGTCGTCCCAACAGCTATGTTCTTTTACTAAGAATTTTTAAATTTACAGGACATACGTTTGTTGAACCTCACCATTCAAAAGTTCCAGGTCAGATAGTTTTTGAAGCCATGTAAATCAAATCTCACATTTGAATCATGATACGCCATCATATGATATGATATGCATATATGCTCATAAGTTCATGACGTGAATGTTTTCAAATTAGTGCAGAGCATCAATGGATAAGAGAAGATGATGAAGCTTTAGACAAGCCAATCGTTAGTGGCTTAGTGCAGTTCTTTCAATGATGAAGCAATTTCTTGCACACAAAAATTATGCTCAAGGTATTAGAGTTGAATATACAGTCATACTTAAGAATGAGTATTCATGTAGGGTTTGTATATCTCGAAATCAATATAAAGGATGATATTCCTATGTATATTACTTGTGCCATCATTGCCTTGGAAAACCTTCAGGTGGACAGAGAAGTTTGGAATTTGACAACCTCAAGATGTAACGTTTCCTGACTTACAACAAGCCACCATATTTGTGCTTGCAGGTATGTGGTCATATAAGATATAGATTTTCATTTGAAACAGAAAGAAGAAACACATTTTCCTGCTATGGTTAGAAAACAATATGAACCATCCTTTGGATTCGGAAAGAAGAAACACATTATAAAATATACTCCTAGTCGTACGAATTTGAGTCAAGTTGACTATGAACGCGTTGTTTACTAAATTACGAGTTGGGCTCTAATCCATTTGTATGGCTTTAATTTTCTTCTTGACAGGTGTTTGGGATAGCATAATTGGTAAGGTGACATGGCTGGTAGTTTAAATCATGTTGGGAATGCAAATGAAGGAATTCAAGACTACAAGAGTCTTTAGTTATCAAGTTAAGAAGTGCTGGAAAAACCTGCAATCAGTCGGCGCTGATTTCTCAAGAACATCAGCGTAGTTGCTTTGTGTCCCAAAGAAATGGGTCCATCAGTGAGAAGGCTTTATGTTCAAGGAAAGGAGATAAATTGAGCTGGAATCAATGCAAGTTTTACTGTCCATCAGGTTGGTTACATTCTGCTGTTCTGTTGATGCTGCGAGCTAGGGGTTGTAGTTATTTAAGAAGTAATCGATGTATGCTTGCAGTGTTGACATGTGAGCCACTAATGTTGCACTTGGATGGTCTGTTGCTCTTGGTTCACCTTTCAGATTTGCCACTACACACGAGCAGGAGTACATGAGTGATATATTTAGGGAAAGAGGTAACCCCTTACACTTGATTGTTTTTTTATGCATAACCATGACCTTATTCAACATGAAAATTTATTAAATTTGTTTTTGTTGTGTATGTTAGGTATTTTTCTTGAGGCCGTGCACGGTATTGTGGTATCTTTGTTCAGAAGATATACAAAAAGGTGGTATGAGGGAAGATTTGGCTTACAAGAATACAATAGAGTGCATTACTGGAAATATTTCAAGGACTACATAAACTCAGGTTCAATCCAGTTTCTTGTATATGTCCTATTTATTTCAAGGAAGATTGCGATTATTATCTTAATTATATTACATTCATTAAACAAGGCATGCAGGCAATATAGTGGTATACTAGCAATTCACGGAAGAAGGCAAGAAAGAGTTTTAAATAGCATACAGTGCATCTTTCTATCCTTGTATGGAGATACTGTACGAGTGCTACGACGATGTATCCAGTGGCAGTGAGATCAAAAGCGTTTTGTTGGCTGGTCGTCGATTTTATGTAAGTTTATTTTGTAACGTTTGTTTTTGTTTTCTATTCTGTTTCAAAAATGTCAAAATTAATTGTTCTGGTTTGTCTTCCATCAAGAAAAAGGTCTACCAGCCTTCCCTATGGGTAAGATTGACCAGACCCGCATGTGGAAAGTAGGTGAGCGTGTTCGTGCAGTGCTAACCGCAGGTGACTTAGTCCGCTTATATCCTTTCACCGCTGCAGGTAAGCCTTTGCTTTCGTAGTTTTCTAATTGAGTAGGTTAACTGACATTTTTCTGCATACAATTTAAATTAATTTCTAATGCTTTTCAACAGATTGAGGTGTTGAGGAAGAAGGCACATTCTTATTCTGAGATCATTAATGAAAATTTGATCGAGTGTGTGGATTCATTGAACCCATTCATGCATGCTCGAGGTGTATCCTTTTTGGTGGACAACTGCTCAACAACCGCAAGGTTGAGATCAAGGAAGTGGGCTCCACGTTTCGATTATGTTCTTACCCAACAAGCATTAATTGTTGTAGACAAGGGGGCCCCACTTGACCAAGACCATCAACAACTTCTTTGAAGACCCAGTGCACGAAGTAATCAAAGTTTGTGCCAAGTTGAGACCTACTGTCGACATGCTCAGAACTATCAGGTTTTTTCCTCCTATTCTACGTAATGTTTGTAGTTAGAAATCTATATCTCAACTCTGTTTTACTTCCTTAAGCTAAGTAAGACCTATATAAGGTTGTGTCTTTTAGCTTATTCGAGGCCTTATGAACTTATCTGACTTGGCTATATATGTTTTATAAGACCATTATTATCAGGCTTTTTTTCCAGCTTATAGGCTTTATTATATCATAAGAAGCTTATATAAGCACATAAATCTCAAAATAAACCAAAAATTTTAGGGTTCTGAAATATAAGCCGAAATCAAATAAGCTCATAACCCAACCTTAAACAAACGCCCCATAAACATAAGCTCATAAGGCAAAAAATAAGTTGATAACAAATAATAAATAATATATAACAGATTCAGCTACAGACTGAAACTCAAGAGTCCCAACACAAGTCGATGCTAACAAAGGTGTGAAAACCACGTGATTCGTAGGTGATATGCAAACAGCATCGTATAAGTTGTATCAAGCCCTTCGTTAATCGTTATTCGTCTGTGTTGTTTGTACATACATCGATAAACAATGTAATTCTCCAGGTGACCATTTTCCACTAATATAATCTTTTTCTCGACCCTGACATCAGTAAAGAAAAAAAACACAGTCAGATATTTGCTAAACTCAACTCAACTTCATTAAACCACTACCATTTATAACATGCTCTTTTTATCTCATTGGTTCATATTTAGATACTTGTACCAACTATATCAGAATACATAATGAAGTAAAAGATTATGTATGTTGATCCTTAAAAATATAAACATAATATTTAATAATCTTAATTTGGATAGTTAACATCTATATTTAATGTCAAATGAGTCAAATAAACTCTATGCGATGCAATCTTGTGCCACTTGGCACAATACTTGTAGGCTCAAGGTTGCTTTGCATTGGAATCTAAAGGTTCTAAGAATTCAGTTCACTTATGTTGCTTTAGGTGCAAAGCTAATGCTAGAGAGGCTAAAGCAACGTTTTTCAACGTCTCTGCGAGTTCGCTAAATATGTATGCCAATCTTATTATAATAATTATAATAATATTTTTGATTCATTGTAGACATTCGAAAAGTTCTGCTCCTTCCAAGATTTGGGGAGCTTCCACAGTAGGTGTTGTAGGTGACACACATCCTTTTGATTGTGCTTTTGACGAATCAATAGTTCACTACAAGGTATACTTCAGTATCTAAATTTGGACGATGAAAACCAGTTTTCCTTTAAAACCACTACTGATATAGAGGTATGTTACGGAAGGCCTTAGTGAATTTAATGTAATTGTTGTTGTCGCATATCCATTTCAGGTACTTCTTCTTCATGACAATGCTATTTGTATATGGTCGTATTCTTAGTCAGTGCCATCCCTCTTTATAACACTTCATAAAAGATAATGACCAATATGACCTGAAAGTTTAAGATTTCTTGGTCCAAATTTGAAACTATGCATGCTGATCTAAAAAGAGATAAACTCCAGCCAGAATTCTCTCTTGGGTCCGGTAACATTTGGATAGGTGTTCTTAGGCTGTATCAACCAGAAAAGGGTTGTTAAAGACACTGCATTCTCTCTTGGGTCCGGTAACATTTGGATCTGATGGAATTCTTATTGTTGTTAAAGACACTGCATTCGGATATATATCTTTGATATGATTGGGATGTTCACTTTGTTTTGTGAGTTCAAGCGATCAATGATCTTAAAAAGAAATTGTATATGTGATTTGTATGGGGAAAAGTATAAGTAATGTCAAATGGGTTGTAGTTTATCGTTGTTATTTGATGATAAAAAAATTCATAGATAACGTCTCAAATAAAAGTCAATTTGAGAACACATTTGATATACGTCAATTGCTTGGCCATGTACTATATGAGATGAATTTAATAATTTATAAGACCAAGATTACATATGACCATCGCATCATACTCATACGTTAATTTACTCACTTAACATATGAGATGAATTGAATAATTTGCTTGGCCGGATTAACCGGTTAATCCGGTTTCGGCTGAAATATTGTTTTGGATTTTACATTTTTGAAACGCGGCTAGATTCGTCGGGTTTGGAGTGACCCGGGTTAACTCGGTTTACGAGACCGATCGGATTTTATTTTTCCAGTTTTTTTTTAAATATGTAAATTTTATGTATTTATAACGGAATTTTATTTTTACATATTAAATTAGTTGGTAAACAATTTACATCTTCAATATATACGAAAGTTTTTATATATAATTTTTGTTAATTTTAAAAATATAAAAAATATATTTTTTTAGAAAATCAGGTTAACCTGGTTCGACCCAAGTTGACCTAGACCCAGTGACTTGACTGGGTCGATTTAAAAACGGGTTTCAAAACATTGGTTTTAATGACCAATCTGTAACACCAAGTCACCAAGTAATGTTGAACATAAAATACATAAGTATAATTTAGTGGCATGTAGTAAATTTGTAATTATAAGCCGTGTACATTGTATGTTATAATATATTAACAAATACTTAATTACTTTTTCCTCAACATATCTCTTATCCTTCATAGCGTGAGTTTTTCTTTACAATTCATTGTTTACGAATTGTTTTCGATAAAAGACGACCACATGATGCTGATGAGCGTATTTTGTAGAAAGCAATACAGTAACCCAATACTTTTTTTTTCATCATTTCATAAGTTTTAGTACTACCGCATCTAATTTTTGTAATTTTTGATGGATATGTAAATTTTTACTTTCATATAAAAATAGAGAAGTTTATTTGTTGATTGTAAATAATCAATATTGTATTTATTATTGAAAAATTTTCTTGGTGAATTAATAAAATATTTACATAATAATTTGTATGCATTAGGTTAATTGTTAATCTTAATACATATTGTATTAGATTTCCATTCATTCACAAACTATAATTATTATAAATTTATTATCATTTTTATTAGTTTTTATTTCTTATTGTAAAAAAAGAACAAATTAATATCTGTATAATCAAATATTCACATGGGTCAAACCAAGTACATTAGCCTGGCCAACCACTAAAAATATAAAAGGTTATTTCCTTTTTATTTTTCGTTTAACAAAAACACGTCTAACTGCAAATTGATAAAACTTACACACAACCTACTTTTAAAAAATATTTACAAAACGACCCCGCCCGTTGGGCGGGTTACGACGCTAGTATAAATATATATATATATATATATATATATATATATATATATATATATATATATATATATATATATATATATATATATATATATATATATATATATATATATATATATATATATATATATATATATATATATATATATATATATATATATATATATATATATATATATATATATATATATATATATATGGAGCCCTTAACAGTATTTTAAGGTTGCGGACAAAGGGGAGAGTTATCTAACACATGTAAGGGAATAGGGTTTCTTTTACATGGCATGTTATTTTCGTTGGGGTATTCGACCAATAGTTTGAAGTATGAAAAACAGGACTGTTTTGGGTTAAATGTTAACGAGACGAGTTATGAACTAAACTAAGTTAAGGGCTTTATATAGGGGTGTAATGAGATTCATATGACATATAAATGGGGTTAAGTTGTAGGAGAAGGTTAGATATCCATCATAGATTGATGAGCCATTTTGGTATGTGATTCATGTCTTGATTGTATACGTTTGTGTGTTTAGATTTGTGCTAGAGCACGGGTACTTGGAGAAGCTTGTTTAGGTAAGTTTCATAGTCCCATGTCTTTTTATGATTTGATTTCCAGATGGGATGGAAGAGACACTATATGGTTTTTTAAAGAATGGTGTGAATGTTTTTATGGTTTATGATGGACTTGTGTGTACACTTATGTGATTAACTGCTATGTGATTCTTTATTGTGTTTATGATTTGGATCGGGGGACACGTACCGTCTCAGTTATTGTGGTTTGACTTGGTACCAAGGGGATGTTGACAAGGCGGAGCCTTGGGATTGGTTCATAGGTGTATGGGCGCCTATGGGACCATGGTTATTGGTAAGGCTTGGAGCCTTGGAATTGTGGTTATTGGTAAGGCTTGGAGCCTTGGATTTGTGGTGATTGGTTAATCTTGAATGCTAGTTGTTAATACATAATTGTAGCAAACTGTCCATATGTTCTTTTGTTAATGGTTGTTATTTACAACTTATAACTGATTTGGCGTTGGAGTCTAAACTTATGACTCTCACCAACTTTATGTTGACGTGTTTTAGTGTCTCTTTCAGGTGAGAATGTGGTTAAGCGTGAGAATAGGAGTGGCTAGCTGGAAGGCTTAGGATTGCATTTGGAGGAATCCCATTTCCTCTTAGTCTTTATTTATGTTTGAATAAGTGATACTTTGTAGACACCTATATATTTGTTATTTGTTAATTGTATGTCTTTGGTAAGAGGTAGACCTGTTACCTACTTACCTAGACGCCTGCATTGTTTGAGATATCTTCATGATATTGTGTCACCATTTATGATATTTCCATTTCATTTATTTATCTCTATAGACACACTATTATTGTGATGATATCCATACGTCGCGACCTATATTCCGCCATGGTGGGGTGTGACAGAATGGTATTAGAGACAATGGTTATAGAGAATTAGGTTGCCTAGCCTAGTGTATAGTTTAAGGATCCCTGCATATAGGCGTCATAGGATTACCTGTGGTCTTGATTGCATTTTCCTAAATTTTATTTTTTGTGAGTTTTGACTAGTATGAGTTGAATTGTAGTTGCCCATACTTAGTCACCTCTTAATTTATGTTTTGCTTTTGATATATAAATTACTTTCACCATAGTAAGTTATTTGGTGTACCTAATGTATAGTATTTTTCTTTTGATGTTTAAGTCATGTTCCTTAAGAATCATGTGGTGATTCGAGTTACTAGGAGTAGGTGGATAGGAAGGATTTTAAGTTGTTTCCACTCTTATGGGCGACTTGACTTATAACTGATTATGATGTTTTGTTAGAGTTTGTCAATGCTGTTTTAGCTAGACTATGGATTTATGTATTCCAAGAGTTTGACTATATTATTTTAATAGATGGAGTTTTGGATCTTATTGTTTATGTGGTTATTATGTGTTATATGTTGTATTGATTCTTATTAGTGTCATCATAGGAGGGAGTGCATTGAGGAAAGGGTAATTGTATAAGTATGGTGGCCAACATAGTTATACAAGTACCACAACTTCAATGGGTTCTCAAGTATGATTGCATGAAAGAGGGTTAGTACATGCTTGTATATGATGAGATGCGGATTTTTGGGTATATGTATAATATATGGGTTTATGTAACGGCTGTCTGCCATATGGCTAATTTTGAGTGTGTTATATGTTTTGGGTTATACTCATGTTGTGTGATTATGGGGTCACACGATATGGACTGGTTTTAGTGATGGGTTTTATGCCTTGTGGTAAGATGGTGATTACTCGTATGGAAAAACGAGTGTATGACGAGATTGATTGATCTGACATGTATGGTAACGAGTATGTTTTGGGTGATTTAATAGGTATATATATATATATATATATATATATATATATATATATATATATATATATATATATATATATATATATATATATGCGGATGTATATATACTAGTATGTGTTAAGTTATGATATATGGTCGTTCAGTAGTTATTATAACTTGAACGTACCTTGTGTTTGCTCGTGTTTTATGGTGCTGGAGTTTGATGGAGTTCCAACGACGTTTTGAGTCTTTTGATGTGTGTCTACATTCGGGTATGTATTTTAATTAATGAGAACTACTAATTTTTCTTACAAATAAGTGTGGCTAGTTATAGGAAAACGGTTTTGAAAATAATTTGTAAGTGTATGGTATGATATCGTGACTTACATATTTTTTTTTAAGTTTGTGGTAGTAAGCTATAAAAAAAATTTGTTTTGAAAATAATTGGATTAGTTTTCTATGTAACATGTGATAATACATTTTAAAGGGGTAAAGAAATTTTAAAAAAAATTTCTTAAGTGAAGTTAAAATTTTAGAAGTATTTAACTAGACAGAAAGAGTAAAAAGGGAGATTTTATTATAGTAATGGTAATAATAACACCACACCTTGTAAACGTGTACTAGTTTAGTTATAACCAGCCTAAATGGATTTTATAAAATAATAATAATATAGAATAAAATGAAAAAAACAGTGTATTTTATAAACATGTATTGGTTTCATAATAACAAGTGAAATAAGTTTAATACGGGTAAACAAGATAATGGTTAGAATAAGATTATAGTATACTAACTAGTTGATATCTTTGATAAAATAATGAAGATAAAAGATGAGTTTATTGTTCCAAACGAGTATGATTTATTTTAGTAACATTAAAGTTTGTTTCTTATGAGGAGTAACTAAATGGGGCGAAAGTTTAAAATTTTCTGAGGTATCGAAATTTGGTAATACTAACTGTGACGAGTCTAATTTTTTGTTGTTGACACACTCCATTGAATCTTTTGGATTACATTGTTTAGTTTTCAGTTGTTTTGGCTAGGTTCATAATGGTTGATCTTTCGGTTTACCCTATATTTATTATGGGACGCGATCGTTTGGAATTCTTTTGGTACACGTCATGGTTGATTTAGTTATGCGGTTGTGGAAACGTTAGGATGAGAGGATAGAGTTGGGTAGTATTACTTATGGTTAGATATTAGAATGCAGAGATGTGTTTTGGTTTAAAGGTTGTGTTGAAGGATGATTAAGATTTGTGGAGTTTTGAAACTTAGATTGGTTACGGGAATAAGGGAGTAAGTAAAGTTAGTTGACTGGTCGTGGGAACGAGATGTCATGTTATGAGAAGTTGGTTGAAGTACCATTAGGAGATTGATGAAGATACCAGCGGATGTGAGGGTAGAGTAGAAATTTTCTACTAATGGAAAGATTGGGTAAATAACACGCAAGGGAATTGGTATAGTTATGGACGAGGTAGTAGTAGACACGTGAAGGAAAACATGAATGTGAAAGAATGATTGGTAGGAGGCTGATTAATGGTGATTACAACAAGTAAGGAAGAGTGAGCCATTGAGGGGTTGAAGTACCTTTAGAAATATTGTGGTAGATGAGTTGAAGTTAGAGGCTACTGGGTAGTGTGAATTTCCTAGGTAACATCATAGAGACGAGAAGGAGTGCGTGAAGAGCTACATCGTGAATCAAGGAGCTGAAAGGACTACGTGTCGGCTACTCGAAGGAAGCAAGAGATTTTAAATGAGTCACAGAAGTTGCAAGGACTGGAAAGGTGACAAGCACTATGATGGGAATCTCCGTATGGTTCGTGACGAATAAGGACAGATCGAGTACCGGAGTGGAGTTACAAAGAGCTGAACTAGTGGATCGTGATGAATTGAATACATATCATGGGAGATTAAGAACTCGTGGAGGTAACAAGGGGAGTCGAGTGACTACGCGGATAGAATTTTTGTGGCAATCAATATCGAGGGATGAGTAGTGAAGCTGAGCTGAATAAGTTCATGGAGAAGTGATTAGAGAGTCAGTTTTGTGAAGGTGTTATGAAAGATCTTTGGAAGAGACAGTTATGCATTATCCAATGCACTAGTGATTTCCATAGATTTGATGAATGAAGTATGGAATTTCTATTGGACGGGATAGTGTAGGAATTAGGGAGAACCATGGAAGGAGAGAACCAAGTATTCCTAGAAGATGATGATTGAAAGTACCTCATGTTGGGTGCAAGATCAAAATAGAAGTATGAGATTTGAATAAGAATTTAAAATATGGCTTAGTTTAGACAAATGAAAACTAATATGGTATAATATGAGAGTTTGATCCGCATGGGATCACATAAAACTCTAGTCTGTCCCTATTAGGAGGGAGTAGGAGAACTGATCGTGAGGAAAAAGAAGTGAAGCTACTTGGAAAAATTTTAAGGTATAGATGACTTGAAAGACGGGAAGCATAACATCGTGATGTATGTCATGAGCTGAGGAAGAAGAAGGAAGTGTGGATAGATGCGAATCATGAATGAAATAGGTCGAGATAGGAACCATAGGTAAAACTTTAGCCTAATGAGTAGACTAAGGCACTAAGCATGCTAATATTGTTGTAGTGTGGAAAGGAAATGGTACTGACCTATACTGTTTGATTAGAAGGTTTAGTATCGATAATCGAATGGTTGAGGAGTTATAGATGTGGTGTGTCATGAGAGACGAAGGGCTTGGTGTTGGAAACTCACTTTATGTGACGACATTTAAGAATTCCCATTAGTTATCATAGTCACACACATTTAGACTAGACTAGGTTCGTTGTAAAGTTTAGTGTTGGAAATACGTTTTACGTATTAAGAAGGATCGGTCACTCCATTAATAGTCCATGTAATAGCTCGTAGTTTAGTTAATCTTCTTTATTTATCAAACAAGTCCAAGCCAAGCCTACAACTTGTGTAGGCCGGCCCAGACGTGTAAGCCCAAGCCCATTACAAGGCTTGGGTATATAAACCCTCTCCTTTGATGGAGAGGGTGTGGTTTTCATAATTTACACATAGTTGTTCTTAACTTTCTCTCTCTAGAAGTGTGAAATCCACCATCTCTCTATCTCTTTCTCTCTCTAAAAACATAAGTATAGATTTACAAATCTACAAATGGTATCAAGAGCTTGGGATGAAATATAGGTTTGTTTTTGTGTTGAGTATTGTGTTCTAAACATTTCGTAGATTGTGGTTTGTTTTTAGCCGAATCTTCAAAATTTTTTTGGTGTTGGATCGGAGTTTAAAGTAGTATAACATAGGGATTCGTGTTTACTGTTCTTGGTATCTTGGTTTTCGTTAAAACATCATCTTTCTTGGATCAAAAGTGCACAAAAGTTGGGTGTTCTTCATTCCGAAATTTCAGCAGTAGCATCCATCGGAAAGTACAATTGTACTTGGGCTTCCATCGCAATAACCGTCCATCGGAAAGGGATTGGTTTCTACTTTGCGATCGTGGGTTTTATCACTTATTCCGATCTGAATCATTCCGATAGCTATTGCGATCTGAGATTCCGACGGGTATAAGGAAGTATTTTAAGTCGTTACTCTGCTCGAATTTTGTCAGCCACTTTGCGATCTGAACATTCCGATAGGGCTTTGCGATCTGAACATTCCGATACCAACAACATTTCGACAGGGCTATATTCCGATCTGATATTACGATCTGACATTCCGATCTGGTGTTACGATCTGACATTCCGATCTGGTGTTACGATCTGACATTCCGATCTGGTTTTACGATCTGACATTCCGATCAAGTATTACGATCTGACATTCCGATCTGGCATTCCGATAATCACAATTTTTTCCATAAAAAATTTCGAATCGTGTGTAATTTTGACTTGGAATTTTTGGTTTATCGAGAACATATTTTAGGGGATTTTAACATTGTTTCTCGGTTTTAACTCACAACAACACAAAATACTTAACCTTATTTCATTGTTCGATCAACTTTGTAAATCTTAACTTATTGAAATGGAGTATACATCTCTTACGGATAAGTCCATCCTCTCGGGTACGGATAATCGTCCACCAATGTTGGTGAAGACTATGTATGAGGAATGGGCTTCCCGAATGGAACTTTATATGTTGAACAAGGAGAATGGACATCTAATTTGGGCATCGGTGCTCAATGGACCATTAGATTATGGTACTGTGACGGAAGGTACGACCACTCGTCCTCGCACAACGGGTGAGTTGACTGGAGATATGAAGATTCAAGATAAATGTGATAAGTATGCTACAAATATCATTCTCCAAGCTCTTCCTCCAGATGTCTACAAACTCGTCAGCAAACATAAAGTTGCCAAAGAGTTATGGGATAGAATTCGTGTTCTAATGCAAGGCACCTCGTTAACTAAACAAGAACGAGAGTGTAAGCTTTATGATACTTTTGATAAGTTTGCCTATGTGCCAGGGGAGACTCTCAATGATTACTATCTGAGATTTACCCTATTGTTGAATGAGCTAAATATTTATGGCATGGCAATTCCTACCTTTCAATTGAACACCAAGTATTTGAACACTCTTCCTCCAGAATGGAAAAAATACGTGACGGATGTTAAATTGGCTAAGGACTTGCATAACACCAATGTGGATCAACTGCAAGCTTTTCTTCAACAACACGAATGCCATGTGATCGAGGCTCGGTTGTCTACACCTCAAGTTCATGATCCACTTGCAATGTATGCTTCTCAACAAAACATGGCTTATACTTATCAACAACCATCATACTTGCAGCAGCCACCACCACACATCTATCAGCAACCACAGCAACCATCTTATCAACCACCAATGATGCCACAACAAGAATATCAACAAAGTGTTCATCAACAATCTTTTCCACAGCAACCACAATATCAGACATCACCATCACAAGCCAACACTTCTCCAATGGGCTATACTCCTCAGCAAGGATATTTTCCAATAGAAGCACAATCAGCACAGGCTTTTTACTCTAATGAACTTCCACCAATCCAAGCACCGGTCTTTACTCCAAATGATACGCCAGCTGATGTTCTAAACCATCTCACTGCTTACTTGTCAAAACTTGTTGCTACTAGAGGATTTCCACCAACAAACAATCAGCTCCGCACCTCTTCAAATCCTCGACAACAAGCCACTGTTCAAGATGGTCAAGTGACGGTGCAACCTATTCAGGGAAGGCAAAATTCATATGGACCTCCTACAAGGACTGGGAACAATCAAGCTGTGAATTCTCAAGCTAATGGAAATGGAAGTCCTAGTGGTCCTAAGAAGGTTGTGACTTGCTACAATTGCCGAGGACAAGGTCATATGGCTAGGGAATGCACTCAGCCGAAAAGGAGAAGGGATGATGCATGGTTTCGTGAGAAGATGTATTTGGTTGATGCTCAGTCTAAGGGGAAGATTTTGGATTCAGAGGAGTTGGCATTTCTGGCAGACCCAGGGGCAGCAGATACTGAAGGCATTGCAGTCGTTTCCACTTCTAATGCAGCTTATCAAGCGGACGATCTTGATGCATACGATTCGGATTGTGATGACATTCACTCTGCCCAAGCCGCTCTTGTTGCTAATCTCTCTCACTACGGTTCTGATGTCATCAGTGAGGTACCAACCACATCTAATAATATTGATGATAACCAACATCAAGTTGGGCATGAAAATGACAACCTCGAACAGCATTCGGGAACTAGTAACTCAAATAAAGTGGTACCCAATCCAACACATTTGAGTGAACCTCAACCAAATGCTACGACGGGTATGGAATCTTATGCTCAACATGATTTGGTCATGGTGCCTAAACATATTATTGATCAAATGCATATGGCCCTCAGACAATCCGTAGATACGAATTCCACCCTAACTGCTGAGCTTGCGTTGCATAAAGAAAAGGTCAAAACTTTTGAAATGGTCCCTCAAAAAGAGAAAATAACATGTTCTGAATTTGACCAATTTCGTTTTGAAAAGATTGAACACTTGAAAGAAATAGAATCATTAAAAGCTAATCTTTCCAATGAATTAAAAGAAAAGGAGTCGGTTGTCAATGATTTTCAGAAACTTAAAATGGATTACGAAACTCTCGAGTCTAAAAAGGTTGAATCGGAAATTAATGCTACCAAACTTCTTAAATTCAAAGAACAACAGCTTTTAAAACAATACGCTTCCACAGAAAAGGTTCATCTCTTAACTAAATCATTTAAAGAATTCGAACTTAAGCGTCTTCAAGATTTACCACCTAATCCCGGTTATGCAAAACAAGCTCAGGAATATATTCCAGGTCTTTATGACATGACCATAATTGGAAAATCGAAAGAAGCACCTTTTGTTCGTAGTACTGAGGAGACACAATCACTTGGGGATGAAACTCATTCTAAAATGCTTTCAAAATTCCATACAATTGATTATGATCAACATAACAAAGATCAATTTTCGAAAAAGACGCGCATTCGCTTACAAAAGGAATTAGCAGAATTAACAGTTCTTGTGCCCCAAAGTTTGTCAAATAAAAACCTTCCTAGTACGTCTCCTACACTCGTCAAAAAGGATTTAACGAAGTTAATTCCACCGGTAAGTAAGGTGTCCGTTAACTTAAATGCGGTTCACCAACACTTAGCCGATTTTGACAAGGTCATTTTGGAACGTACGACGGCCACAGCCATAACGGAAGGTGAATGGAACTTTGAGCACACTAGAGCTGCGTTTCGAGATGAAATTGTTCCGTTTGTAAAGAATGTTAAGGCTTGTCTTAGTAATCTTGATCAAGATTTGTCTTTGGAATTAGACGAAGTTAGACGTATTTTCAATGAAATGGATGATGCTTACGAAAACAGTTTACTTGAAATAGAACGGGTTTCACGCCAAAATGATCTGCTTCTGAAGCAAGTGATGTCTCATGATATAGTTTCTGTCTGTGTGAATACAAGTGTTGATAATGATTCTATTGTGCATAATGTTGAATCTGTGGATAATGTGGTAGATAGTACTTGTCACGAATCTGACGCTGAATTTTTAAAGCTTCAAGATTCATATTTATCGCTTTCAAAACGTTTTGATGATATTCAAACACATTGTATTTCGCTTGAATGCAAGCAACAATTTATTCAAGAAATCTTTGAAACGTCATTCGAAGGTGTTAATATCGATGATGCAAATTTTGAAAAGACTTTTCGATTGAATTTACAATCAAAACAGCGTCAGCCAAGTGACAAAGTTGCTAACTCTTTGCCGATAGAAATAGAGAAATCTAAGGAGCTTAACTGTGTGAACGTACTTGAGGCCGCTGAGAATCTTAAACTGGATCTAGATAATCGAGTTTCCAAGATTTTGTCCAAAGTTGATAACTTAAAACAGAAAAATACACGACTCTTCGATTCAGTACAGCCCGCATGTGTTGATACCACTGCACAGAATCAATCATTGATTGACCAATTGAATCGAAAGTCGATAGAAATATCTGATTTGAGGGAACAAATTTGTGATAAGAACCTGGTCTTGGCTGAGTTAAAGGAAACACTTCGTACTTTAAAAGGTAAGAATGTTGTGGATAACGCAGCCACTATCTCAGCATCGTCCTCTAGTGCAATCAAAAGAACCCTTATTGCCGTCACACCACTTAACAAGGGCCCTAGGACTAAACCATCTCAAACTTTGGTCACTAAAGATAAGGCGGAATCAAAATCAGCTTCTAATATTCCCATGTTGCCTTCTACAGGAGTAAGCACCACTACTAAGGCTCAAAGATCTAAGCTTAAAAGAAACAAGAAGAATGATAGGATCTTGCCCCCATCTAGTAGTCAAGTGAAGAAGAAAGTAGAAGCCCATCCTAGGAATGTTATTTCTGTTTTGAATAAAAAGAATCATGTAGCTAAACCTAAAGGCTCTGCGGTTGTGCAGTGTTCTAAGCCTACTGTGAATTCTAATTTAAAATGTTGGAATTGCAATGAATGTATGTTTTCTAGTCGTCATGATTCTTGCCTTATTGACCATGTGAATGAGATGTATGCCCGAAAAAATGGATTAGAATGGAAACCGACTGGGAAGGTGTTAACCCAAGTTGGTTGGATGTGGCGCCCCACTGGTAGAACTTTCACTATAGTAGGAAATAAGTGCCCTTTGACTAGGATCACTCCCACTAAAGCGAAGAAAGCGTGCCCTTTAACTAGGAGTACCAAGGCTACCAAAACACACGCGTGTCCTTTAATTAGGAACACTGACACTACTGTAGGAACCAAGTGCCCTTTAAATAGGTCTACTCCCACTGTAGTGCCCACTAATAATCCAAAACCTAAGAAAGTTGGAACAGTAAAACCTGTTAGTGCTAAAACTCACATTAGAAAATGCAGGAAATCTAAGGATAACAAAAATGTTAGCAATTCTGATAATAACATATCTGTATCTGCTAACACTCCGGAACCAATAGTTTCCAATGCATTGTCTACTGTTGTGATTGAAAACAGGTGGTCCAAATTGTTCTCTGGTATTTGGACTCTGGTTGCTCCAAGCATATGACCGGAGATCGCTCTCAGCTCAGAAATTTCGTCAGCAAGTTTCTTGGTACGGTTCGATTTGGAAATGATCATATTGCAAAGATAATGGGTTATGGTGAATATCATATTGGGAATGTTATAATTTCAAGAGTGTATTACGTGGAAGGTCTCGGTCACAACTTATTTTCTGTGGGACAGTTTTGTGATGCAAACCTAGAAGTTGCTTTTCGAGAGCATACCTGCTTCATTCGTAATTTGGAAGGGGTTGATTTATTGAAAGGTACTCGAGGGAATAATTTGTATACTTTGTCTCTACAAGACATGATGGCCGCTTCTCCCGTATGTCTTCTCTCCAAAGCATCGAAGACTAAGTCTTGGTTATGGCATCGACGGTTATCTCATCTTAACTTTGACGCTATTAATCACTTGGCGAAAAACGAACTTGTTCGTGGTCTTCCTAAACTTTCATTTCACAAGGATCATTTGTGTTCCGCGTGTACAATGGGGAAAAGCACTAAGAAATCTTACAAACCCAAGACGGAAGACACCAACCAAGAGAAACTTTATCTTTTGCATATGGATCTTTGTGGGCCAATGCGTGTTGAAAGTCTTAGTGGCAAAAAGTACATCCTCGTCATTGTCGATGATTACTCTCGGTTTACATGGGTGAAATTTCTTAAAGCAAAAAATGAGGCACCTAAATTCATCATCAGATTTCTCAAGATGATTCAAGTGCGTCTCAACACTACTGTCCGACGCATTCGTACAGATAATGGAACCGAATTTGTGAATCAAATCTTGCGTGATTATTATGAAGAAGTTGGCATCTCTCATGAAACATCCGTTGCACGCACTCCACAACAAAACGGTGTCGTTGAAAGGCGAAATCGCACACTTATGGAAGCTGCTCGAACGATGTTAATTTACGCAAAGGCTCCATTGTTTTTATGGGCAGAAGCAGTATCTACAGCAGTGTACACCCAAAACCGGTCACTAATTCGTAAACGCCATGGTAAAACACCTTATGAGCTTCTCCATGGAAAAGTACCAGATTTATCATATCTTCATGTATTTGGTTCTCTTTGCTATCCAAACAATGATGGTGACAATTTGGGAAAACTTCAACCAAAGGCTGATATTGGTATTTTCATTGGTTACGCACCCGCAAAGAAGGCATACCGAATCTACAACCGTAACTCTCGCAAGATCATTGAAACTATGAATGTTGATTTTGATGAGCTGACAGCAATGGCTTCTGAGCAAAGCAGCTCTGAACCCGCACTTCATGAAATGGGACCCAGTAATATTAGTTCTGGTCTTGTCCCAAACAACCCTACTTCATCATCATTTACACCACCTACTAGGAAGGAATGGGATACGTTGTTTCAACCGTTCTTTGATGAATTCTTTACTCCTCCAAGTATTGTTGCTCCAGAACCTGAGGTAATAGCTCCGGTAACCGAAGTTGTCGCTCCAGCAACCGAAGCACAATCAGATACATCTGCACCTACAATTGGTCAAGAAATACCTTCAACGAGTAATTCTCAACCAACACATGTAACAACTACCCACGTCATGCCTATTGATGATGAAGAGGATGATGATGATCACGATTTGGAATTCGCTCAAATGCGTGAACTTCCATTCTTTGGTGTACCTATTCCCGACCCTAATCAAGCCGGGTCGTCCACCTCAGAGGAAGCTCCTTCTACAGTTTACTCCAATCCACGGATTCGTGAACATGACAGCAAGTGGACAAAAGATCATCCTATAGATTCTATTATATATGTTGATGATATTATATTTGCAGCCTCGACCCAAACCTTATCGGATGAGTTTGGGACACTCATGTCTTCCAAGTTTAAGATGTCAATGATGGGCAAGGTATCATTCTTCTTAGGTCTTCAAATATCTCAGAGTCCCAGAGGCATCTTTTTCAATCAATCCAAGTATGCCCTTGAATCGCTTAAGAAATATAAGATGGAATCTTGCGACCCCGTGGACACTCCAATGGTGGAGAAAACTAAGCTTGATGCAGATCCACATGGAGTTGCCGTTGATCCGACACTTTATCGTGGAATGATCGGTACTCTTCTGTATATCACAGCCAGTCGACCTGATCTTCAGTTTGCTATATGTATGTGTGCCAGGTATCAAACTAGGCCTACTGAATTGCACTTAGCTACTGTTAAAAGGATCTTTCGATATCTTAAAGGAACCATTAATCGGGGACTTTGGTATTCGAAGGACTCTTCTATTGCACTAATGGCATATGCAGATGCGGATCACGCGGGTTGTCAAGACACAAGGCGTAGCACGAGTGGAACTTTGCAACTACTAGGAGATCGATTAATTAGTTGGGCATCGAAAAGGCAGAAAAGCGCTGCAATTTCAAGTACGGAAGCAGAATACATAGCTATGTCCGGTTGCTGTGCTCAAATTCTTTGGATGAGATCGCAATTAACCGACTATGGTCTAGGTTTCAACAAGATTCCAATGTACTGTGACAACAAGAGTGCAATTGCCTTATGCTGCAACAACGTTCAATTCTCCCGGTCGAAGCATATTGACATTCGCTACCACTTCATCAAGGAGCAAGTGGAAAATGGAGTAATCGAGCTTTACTTTGTCCGATCTGAGTATCAATTGGCGGATATTTTCACGAAGGCTTTAGATCGCGCTCGAATTGAATTTTTGGCCGACAAGCTAGGAATGAGAACCTTCTCGCCTGAGACTCTAAAGGAACTAGCAGATGAAGCGAAAGAATAGTCTTGGTAAAACTATTCTCCGTATCCTTGGTGATCATCTGTATATATTGTTTATATTTTTATCCACAAAAGCAAAATACAAAAATATAAAACCATATAAAAACCATAAAAATTGAAAAATTCAGAAAAATCCAAAAATATTTTTTACTTTATTTTTCAAAGGCATGTCTTTTGGTACGATAATATTTACGGCCTTAGAAATGTTGATTAATATCGACACGGCGCCATAAATAGAGTTCGTACAAAAGTTGTAAATATTTCATAAAACATGCCTAAATGGCTTGTAGTTATTTCAGACTGCAACCCGGTTTTCACATTAAAGTCAGGTATTTCTTATGAAAGCTTTGGCTAACAACGGGAATTAATTTTCTCGGGCAAGGTTTACTTTAAAACCTTGTAAGGGATCAAGTTTACTTTATAACTTGGTCTAACACAAATCTATGTACGCCTCAGTGCATTTATTTGTTAAAACAAGAGAAGTCTTGTTTTTATGAAGCTATCATCTCTACAACCATGCTATTTACAATTGGTATCTACATACTCGACGATGCGACTACTCAAACGACGACTACAGCTCTTTCGATAGAACACGGGTCAACAATTGAGGGGGAGCAATTGTCAAGCATTCAGATTCTTCGATGCCGAACGTGCCAAGTTCACAAGTTGGTGTCAAGACAACAATACCAATCGTACATGTGGTCTCAAGAGATGACTTCAGCAGTGACGAGGCGACCAACATATGCCGACAAGAACCATTTGATCTTATCATATGATGTTCTCATCAATCAGGTCCAACCTTGTCCATTCTTTTTAATATGGTGAATATGTGATCTTGTTTCAAATCGATATCATATCTCATACATTTGGTATCATGAAGATAAAATGGACTTGCATTTTTCTTCCCAAAACCTTTGTTAAAACTTCATTAAATCAATTGATATTAAAAAACATCGATTGGGTTAATATTTTTAATATGGGGGAGAAAATGTGATTTAATATGGGATATTATCACAAATGGTTTGACTTAATGTGCTAGCTCATCCCGACATGTGCGAAATGTTTTCGAATATCGTGGCATATGTTAAGGGGGAGCAAAATGGATTTGCTATATCAAAATGGATTTTCATGGTGACATATACTTACCCAAAACCCATTTATTTCACGACGATGAAGATTGTGGTGACATAAGGATGGTAGGATAGGTTAAGTCCTATGATTCTTCCAGAACCGGAGGAATCTTCCCAAGGACATTCCATAGCTAGAAATAGTAGTCCTTAGGAAAGATGGAGAAAGATTGTGAACGTAGCTGAATGCCGACCAAGTACTTAAGTTAGCACTGGAACAATCACAACAAGGTGCTAGTTATGACGTATTGGTAAGCATTGAAGGGGTTGAAGAATGAAAAAGAATTGTAAAGATAAAGGGTGTAAAGAAAGAAGCCCTCCCTACAACTTAGGCAGAAACCGGGTCAATACATATGCTATTGAGATCATTGTTAATGATTCTTGATATTGAAGACAGACATCATGGACCCAGTGATGTAATGCACAACCCATCCCAGCTAACTCAGATATCTCTCAAAAGGTATTTGTTTTAATCACACGGAGACAACACATTATCTATTGATTTATTCACTCCGAATAAATTGGTATTGAACAGGTGGCACTCCTCTCCAGCCTCCGATCACTAAAATCCAAAATGCACGATCGAGTCTAGAGCCATTTGAGATCATCAAATATCTCATTAGGACACACTTTCATATTTCCTTGCTTCTTCACACACTGTGAAAAGTAAGAAAGATTTTAAGAGTCCTACGCAAAATCTTCATGATCTTGCCTGAACATCCGAGTAATACGAAAGTATTTACAATGAAGATGGAAATCCTTCTTGAGCGAATATCAAAAAGCTCATGGTAGGTGACTTGTGCGATTCTTTATGAATCAAACTTGTGATAACTGGAAAGCAACAGCTGTTTAATTCTTAATTGAATTTAAACACGTTCCAGGCCTCTACGCAATATCTTTGTGATCTTGCCAGAACACTCAGAGTGATACCTTAGTGTTTACAGTGATGAGTGGAAATCCTTCTAGTGTTAACCTCAAACAGCACTTGGTAGGTAACTTGCAAGATTCTATACGAATCAAGCTCGTGACAACTGGAAAGCAACGATGGTGCGGTTCTTAATTGAATTTCACTTGTTCCAGGAACATGAATTGACGGCTTCAAATCATGCGGATATTTTTATCCAAATGATTCACTCTTTATGTTCGCAGTCAGCTTTGGACAGTCGAATAAAGAGAACGGGTTTACCCGCGAAATCCTGTCAGGAAGTTACTTAATTGAAACTATCCGTCACGGGTACGATATCTAATATCGTCCAACGGTCTTCACCGACCGAAGGTAAAATGCTACCGAATTAGAATGAAATGTTCAAAGCCATTTCGTTCGTGTCTACTTATGTTGCGGCATTTGAAGACGGTGGCGTTGCGGGATCCAAGAAGAAGTCGTCCCCGCATGCTTATACTTTATGCACTTAATATCTCATCTAATTCAAGAAAGCCTAAAAGTTAAGTCTTCCGCTGTTTCAAACTCTGAAGCTTTCAAGAATTACAAAGGTATAAGTATGTGGGACGTGAGGTCACGAAGAGGCGAAGATCACAAGCGATGGATGCACAAGATCAAGGCAAGAGATTAATGCTCAATATTGATATCAAAGATCACATCAGCATGTTCACCAGAAAAGAAAAAGGAAAAGAAAGACGAAGACTACGAGCTCAAGACAAAGCATAGTATGCTAGGTTTATTTCATTATTGTAACTCGGGTAACGCCCTTGTTTGGAGTGACCTCCCTTAGGGGGAGATTGTTGGAAATACGTTTTACGTATTAAGAAGGATCGGTCACTCCATTAATAGTCCATGTAATAGCTCGTAGTTTAGTTAATCTTCTTTATTTATCAAACAAGTCCAAGCCAAGCCTACAACTTGTGTAGGCCGGCCCAGACGTGTAAGCCCAAGCCCATTACAAGGCTTGGGTATATAAACCCTCTCCTTTGATGGAGAGGGTGTGGTTTTCATAATTTACACATAGTTGTTCTTAACTTTCTCTCTCTAGAAGTGTGAAATCCACCATCTCTCTATCTCTTTCTCTCTCTAAAAACATAAGTATAGATTTACAAATCTACATTTAGGTTGTGTGTGTGACTATATATACCCCTCCTTAGCTTCCAAGGAGGGGTGTTGCTTGTCATTTTATTCACTTTGAATACATTTACATTTCACATTCAACCTCTCTTCTCTCTCTCTAAACCAACAATGGCTACCACCACCTATTTCCACCATGTTAGACCACCGGATCTTATTTAGCATTTCTACATTTGGCATCAGAGCCTCGGTTCCATCCTTGGATCGTGTTCGTATATTCGATTTGGTGGTCTAATTATTCTTTGAGTCTCGTTCTATAATATTTATGTCCATTTTATCACAAATTTTTGTTGTCACGTCTTATTTTTTCTCCAAACAGTCCAAACAGTTCAATCTTTGTCACAGTGTTTCGTGTTTGTGGTATTCATTTATTGATCTGTTCTCATTCTCGGTTTCATCAAATCTTTATCCATTTTTTTCACACGTTTTTTGTTCCTTACAACTTTAAGATCTAATTTATTGGGAAAAGGACAAAATACTAAACAAATGGGCAGATCCACCATTTTCGGTTTCTTCAAAACCCTTTTTCGATTAGATATTCAGATTGGACATTCCGATTAGACTATTTATTTGGTCATTCAGATTGAACATTCAGATTGGGATTCAGATGGGGATTCAGATTAAGCCATTCCGATGGGGGTGTTTGTTTGATTCCGATGAGACCATATTCACAAAAACATTCCGATAAGACCATATTCACAATCATTCTGATGATGACTTAAAAGACATTCCGATGGAAGCTCAAACATTCCGATGGGACATCTTTTGACATTCCGATGGACTATGTTTTTTAAAACTTGTGAACTAAATTTGTGACCATAACCATCAACCATCTCAACCGAGTCAACTCGGTAATTACCGAGTTGACTCAGTTAAACTCACTGAGTCTGACTCACTTCCAACCTTTTATCACCTCAACACCATAACTAATCCTAATCCCTTCGTCTCCTAATCCCATCTAGACTCGAACCAAAACATATATAATAAAATAAAGATCTCAGTTTATGTTTCGATTTATATATTTCAAAGATATATCAAGATCTTATTTAGATCTTTAAAAATCGGAACTTCCATCATAGATCACTGTTAGAAATTATCCATTTCAATATTCGAGAATCATGAAAGATTAATAACAATCATGTTATAATCATCTCATTTTTTCGATTAAAAGACAATCAAACAACATGCAAAATCATATATGTCTTTATTTACGAATTCAAAGAAGATTTATAACAAGTTTGTTAAAATCTTTCCTTAATTCGTCTAAAAGTCACACGAACCAGTATTAAACCTACCTGATATCCTTCTTAAAAGATCTTGAAGCTCTTTGTTGGGATTTGGTCTTGATATTATCATCAGATTTAGGGTAGATGAGGTGATTGCTATGTTGTTTGCGTTTGAGATGGAGGATGTGTGAGATTAAGATGAGACGAGATTGATTTTTTGTGGATGTTTTGTTTTTGTTATGATGGGAGATTAATGGGGGGACGGAGGTTTTGAGGTTAATGACGTTGGGAGATGGAGTTTGGTGAGGGCGATGGTTACTAGGTGAAGGGAGTAGTGAGAGAAAAGAGGGCGGATTAAACGAGAAGTGTGAGTTTAGGGTTACGTTTATATGAGATATTTTAGGATTGTGATGTTGGACCGGGTAATTCCCAAGAAATGTTGGGCTCGAAATTTTTTTTGGGCCACATTCTTTTGGTATTCTTTTGGGCCGGGACTTAAGGTTAATACACTTGTGACAAAATGTTTTTAATAAAATTGTTTTTTCAAAATATTACTTATCATTTTTTTAAATGATGTTATTTTGATTAATGGTTTTAAAATGTGACGAGAAACAAGTGACGTGACAAAAAGACGAGACAATTGTGACGAGAATTTATTTTGACGAGACCAAGAAAAAATGGGCGATTTTTTAGTGGCTACAGATTTTGTTTGATCGGGTATTAATTACGTGACGTTGAAGACGGATTTTTCGAAGGTGTGTATTTATTTTATCTTTTAAAAGATAACTTGCTCGTGCTTAATCCTAGAATGAAGACTTGGTTATCTGGTTTCCGGGTTCGGGGTGGATCGTTGATGACTCGGATAACTATCACTTAAAGGGGTTACATTGTTGTACTCAGTGTCACGCGCTTAGTCGACGTGGATAATTTCAAGAGGTGTTGTGCTTATAGACTTCTTTAGTGATGCATTGAGTACTTAGAGATTTCTCCACCGTTCTTCATTCAACAATAGTGCAAGCTTAAGTCACAAGATCGAAGGATTCTTATTCAGTTTCACGTTTGATGTATCCGGTTCATTCTTTCAGTGGTCACTTCAAATTGCTTTCACATGGGTTGGTAAAGGTGGCCATGGAGAGTTTATGAGAAGAGATTTTCGATCAACAGCTGATTCTCACAAAATATATAATTCAGCTTATTTATTATTCTCACGAGATTTCAGGTTCATGTGCGTACAATTTATTGATGGTTCCGAGTTTCGAAACCATCAAGGGGGAAGAAGAAGACACACTGAACGCACAACGAGTACACGTGATGAACTTCATACCTTCTTTTGATTTGAAGATATTCTGGGATGACATTTGTCATAGCCGCAGAGAAAATCAGTGTTTTAACTCGTGGCGTTATCAATCTCCAAACGGTACACTACTGATTCGAGGTTTAATTGTTTGATTGTTGCAATTAAACATCATCATTATCCTATATGCATTCCCGAGACTTAATTGACTCTGGTGCATCTCCGGAAGAAGACATGTGTATTTCCGGGACTTAATTGACTCTGGTGTTACGATGTCAGCTTCATGAATGGGATAAAGTGTCCACTTCAGTATTTGAGCTTCATAATTGGGATTGATTTACCTTCTTCAACTATGTGGGGGAAGAAGTGTCTTGATTCTTTCTGGTATGCATAACTTGAACTCTCAATGGGAAGAAAAATTCAGAAGAATTATTCAAGCGTGAGATGAAAAGTTGTTGATCTACTTGGTGTGCCCCAAACTTTCAATCCCTCTTAGCAACATTATCATGTTATATGATGGGATTTGCTTGTTAGATTTCGCTGTGTGCTTAATCATTCTAAGCTTTATTGAAAGCTTTGAAGTTGCTTACGAGGATTGTCGGTTTAGGGGGAAGCTATTTAAAAAGCTTCTACATCAAGTTTATGTGGCATGAATTAGGGGGAAGCTAATTCAGAAGCTTATCCTTAACCAGAAGTGTATGGGTTACTTAGCTCGTGCCGTTACAGTATTTCTTCTACAAGTTACTTTAAAGATGAGTCGTTTTAAAGACGAAGGCCTCAGAAGACTTCATCAGCATTGGATGCTTCATGAAAGCTCTTGTTCTTAATTATTTTGTACTTGTTAGGAAGAATATTGTAAGGAATTCTACACGTCGTCCCATGGGGGAAGAATTCCCATTAGTTATCATAGTCACACAAATTTAGACTAGACTAGGTTCGTTGTAAAGTTTAGGTTGTGTGTGTGACTATATATACCCCTCCTTAGCTTCCAAGGAGGGGTGTTGCTTGTCATTTTATTCACTTTGAATACATTTACATTTCACATTCAACCTCTCTTCTCTCTCTCTAAACCAACAATGGCTACCACCACCTATTTCCACCATGTTAGACCACCGGATCTTATTTAGCATTTCTACACTTGGTCTAACTGAGACAAGATGAGGAGCACTATGACCTTGAAGGTAAGACATTGTGTAGGTATAAAGGAAGTGTTGAGTATCAGGGTCTTTCATGGAGAAAAGTGAGAAAGAAGTGTATAGGTGCTACTAATGATCTATCCAAATTTTATGGAAGTAGTTGTAGCATGGGTTTGAATGGTAGTTGATAGACTAACTGAGATAACCGTCCTTTTGGTGATGTGTATAGGTCATAAGTTGATTTGGATTGGAAGAGCCTCATTGTGATAAACTAACCAATATGTGAAATATCATCATAGGTCACTTGTGTAAGGAAATTGGAATTTTTAAGTAGTTTGCGGTATGGACTAAAGGGAGTTGATGAACATGATTGTATATGAGTATATCTAGCTAATTGGAAAATGAGAAGTGGGAAATTGATACAAGTATAGGAGTCGTGTTGAGAGCTTGGGTGACTGATTTAGAGGGATGTTGGAAACTCGTTAGCGATGTCTGAGTTTTCATATAATGATAGTTATCATACTAGAAGTCGATGAATGCCATTTGAAGCACTATATGGAAGGATAGGGTGAGTTGTCCTTATGGTGGACTAAAATTCGTGAAAGAGACTACTAATGTGGAAATGGTGTTTATGTAAAGGATGAGAGTAACAATAGATGATATGTTGAAAAAGAGGAAATCACTAGAGTTTAGTGACAATGTTATGTAGGAAGTTTCACCTATAGTAATGGGTGGCATGTTTTAGTAAAAGGGAAAAGTTGATGACGAGTTTTGTAGGTCCATTTATGATATTTGGAAAGATTGGACCAGTATCTTATGGGTATAGAATTACCTAGGGAATTGAATGGTATACATGATATATTTCATGTATTAAGATTGTTAAATGTTGTTTGAGAATGCATATTTGCATGTACGATTATTCGGGATTTGTGTTAATAAGAGTCTTCGTTCTATCAAAGAGTTATTTGTGAGATTTATTGGCTGTGAGGTCAAGAGTTTGGGAATGAATTTAAATATTGTTGGTTAGTATATGTGGTATATTGAGTCATGAACTAAGGTACACATGGAAATGAGAAGAGTTCATTTTGAACAAGTATCCTCATGTGATTTGTTGTTTGTGTGTTTGATCCTAAGGAATAAATCTCGGGACGAGATTTCTATTAGGAGGGAGTGATGTGATAACCACGATTTTGAGGTTCGTCACTTAGTTTTATTTTGTGCAAGTTACGTGTCTTTACGTGTTTATGTGCTAATTGGTGTGTATAGGTTGTGGTTTGGATATCGTTTCAGGTACGGGGTACCTTGTGAGTGAAACGATGTGTGATGATTTCATGTTCATGAGCTCATAATGTAGTGACTATGAAATGAGATGGTGTTGTTTAGTGGTTTTACGTATACGTATATGTATTATAGAAAATAATATTTTTACGGTTTAGAGTTTTGCATTTAGGGGCCTCGGAAGAGGTATTTAGTCACGGGAATAATTTACGGGATGGTTTTAAATCATTTAGGACTTAGTTATATAGTTTATATTATATTCTAAGAGTTTTTATAAAACTGTATATTTTTACGTCTTTTACGGTATACGCGTAAATTTGACTAGTTTTGCGGTTTTGAGGTTTCAGAGGCTTTAGGAGCTGAAATAAATTAAATAAATTTAATGTAATAATAATTAATAGTTAATTTACAGTAATATAATTGAAAAAGTCGGCCATAGGGTATTGGACTTGGTTTGGGCCGAATTTTGCTTAAGGAATGGAAGGGGGCCCAGTTTGAGTACTATTAGGCCTCCTGGTTAGTTTTAATTAGCCATACTAGTCCCTTTAGCCCCAAAAACGATTTTTCCTTCTCCCAAACTTATATCAGTCGTGATTAACAATGGTGGATCAAGAAAACCCAATGATTCAATTATGGTTTAAGGTATGCACTAAAACTATGCTTAATTAACGTTTAATTTACGTATGTAACCTAATATAATGGATTAGGGTTTGACATTCATAATTTTTTGTTAGGTTTTGTTAATAATCCATAATTAATGATGTAATTAATGGGTTTTTATCATTAGAAATCGTTTTTAGGTTTTAATTAGGGTTTTTGTATGATTAATTAGATTAATTATGAGAAAATCATTTTTAAAAAATAGGCAGAATTTTAGGTCACTTGTTTTAATCATATCTAGAGTTCTACACACTTTTGAGTTGCGATCAAAATACCCCTGGAAAGGTAATTGAGTTGGATTTCAAATGCAAGAAACGAGAACTAAATTGGAGGTCTGAAAGTGGGTCAAAAACAGGTTACAACAGTCGGAGGTCAAAACAGTTTTGAAATCAGTCGGGTTTAAATTAATGTTTTAAGATGGTTAGGGTACTTAGGAGTATAATTGGACCTTCGAACTAACATGAGACTTATATTATATATTAAATAAAAGATATGGAGGAGGGCTAAACAAATGGGTTAGGGTAAGACTCTCTGATCATAACAAACTTTTCATATGTTCAAAATCAGTCAATTCTGGATAGGTAAAAGTATGTATATATATATATATATATGGAGGCCATAACATTAGATTTAAGGTTGCGGACAAAGGGTAGAGTTAGCTAACACATGTAAGGGCATAGGTTTTCTTTTATAGGGCATGTTATTTTGGTTAAGGAGGTATTCAACCAATAGTTTAAAGTATGAAAAGCAGGACTGTTTTGGGTTAAATGTTAACGAGACGAGTTATGAACTAAACTAAGTTAAGGGCTTTATATAGGGTTTTAATGAGATTCATATGGCATATAAATGGGCTTAAGTTGTAGGAGAAGGTTAGATATCCATCATAGATTGATGACCCATTTTGGTATGTGGTTCATGTCTTGATTGTATACGTTTGTGTGTTTAGATTTGTGCTAGAGCGCAGGTACTTGGAGAAGCTTGTTCAGGTGAGTTTCATAGTCCCATTTCTTTTTATGATTTGATTTCCATATGGGATGGAAGAGACACTGTATGGTTTTGTAAAGAATGATGTGAATGTTTTTATGGTTTGTGATGGATTTGTGTGTACACTTATGTGATTAACTGCTATATGATTCTTGATTGTGTTTATGATTTGGATCAAAGGACACGTACCGTTTCAGTTATTGTGGTTTGACTTGGTACCAAAGGGATGTTGACAAGGCGGGGCCTTGGGATTGGTTCATAGGTATATGGGCGCCTATGGCACCATGGTTATTGGTAAGGCTTGGAGCCTTGGAATTGTGGTTATTGGTAAGGCTTGGAGCCTTGGATTTGTGGTGATTGGTTAATCTTGAATGATAGTTGTTAATACATAATTGTAGCAAATGGTCCATATGTTCTTTTGTTAATGATTTTTATTCACAGCTTATAACTGATTTGGCGTTGGAGTCTAAACCTATGACTCTCACCAACTTTATGTTGACGTGTTTTAGTGTCTGTTTCAGGTGAGAATGTGGTTAAGCGTGAGAATAGGAGTGACTAGCTAGAAGGCTTAGGATTGCATTTGGAGGAACCCCCTTTCCTCTTAGTCTTTATTTATGTTTGAATAAGTGATACTTTGTAGACACCTATATGTTTGTTATTTGTTGATTGTATGTCTTTGGTAAGAGGTAGACATGTTACCTACTTACCTAGACGCCTGCATTGTTTGAGATATCTTCATGACATTGTGTCACCATTTATGATATTTCCATTTCATTTAGTCATCTCTGTAGACACACTATTGTTGTGATGATATCCATACGGCGCGCCCCATATTCCGCCATGGTGGGGTGTGACAAGCCGAGCCACTACCAGTGGCAACCACCGGCTACAGCCGGTGGTAAATAGGTTCGGACAGTGGTAAATAGGTTCGGACAGTGGCAAACGGCTAGGCCCGGTAGCCACTGTCAAGGGTGTTTGTTTCGGCTTATATGTAGAACACGGGTACGGGCTCAGGCTAATTTGTAAATCACGGGTTCGGGTTCGGGACATTATTAAAAGTGAGAAAACTTATATAATTAAATTATTTTTCAAGACTATTTAATTTAATTAAATACATGACTTAGGTTAAATATATTAAAATTTATATTTCATGACTATCCTAAGTACGTACCTAGCTTAATTTAATTAAACATGTATTTTAATTAAATTCTTATAATCTATAGTTTATTAAATTAACCGAGCTAATTATTTAATAAGCTATAGTACTTAATCCATGACTTGTATTTTTACTAATAAACTTTACTTGACATCAATAATCCAGCTTATTTCTAATTATGGAAACTTACTATTTTTGGAAACTTTTTATTTTTAGATATTTACTATTTTAGGAAACCTGCTATTTTTAGAAAGTTACTTAGTATTACAATACAAGTATTATAATACCTTATTACATGAATAATAAACAACAAAGTACAAGAATAGCTACAGTTAACACTTAAAACAGTTAAAACATGACAGAACATGAATAATAAGCTAAGAACACACAGAACCAGTAAAACACATGTAATTCAGACAACTCATACACGTCCCTATTCTTATGTAGTATTATCCGTCAAGGCGGAGTATGTTATTCAGCGTTTCCGTTAGCTTCTACTGGACACAAGGTACAGATTTCCCGTCCTTCAGTAAGGACAATCTCTTCCTTTATTGGGATTTCCCGTATGCAGCCAACTGTTTTCCCAGTAGTTACAGATTTAAATGCTTATGTTTTATTAGTTACCTTAGCCATATACTTGCATGCCAGTTTCACCTAGTTATGGAGGTACCATAACCATAACACTAGAGGCACTAGTGTTATGACTTCACCACGGCGGAGTGATAGCTCGTGGCGTCCCTTCAGTTTATTTAGCCTTTATTATTATTATATTATCATGTGGGGCGTATGGGTGCATCCTAGTTATAGTGTCAGTCAGGATTTCATGGTGAATGTGGTGTGTGCCTTGCATCCTTCACAAGGAGTTGATCCCTCCTACTCATTACCATATTAATTAGAGGCATCCCCTCTAATTGCATGACGAGGTCACCCCTCCAAGTATTCATGCACGTTGTTGACCTCATGACCTATATTGGCTTTTGGTATATTAAACTAATACAGATTTTCATAAGTAAACATAAGCTATGTTTTCAGAACTAAAACTAATAAACATGTTATACGTCTAGGTTTCCAGGACTTATTCATTTCCGCTGCCTTTCATGCTTTATATGCTCTTTATATGCTTTCATTTCTATATGTTTCCATGCTTTATTATATATCTGTGCACTTGGCGTTATTCTCAGCCATTTTCCATTTCCATGTTCCCAAACGGTAGGTACCCAAGGTCGCAAGTAGGATCTCAAGAGTATGTGCATATGGATGGAAGCTATCCAGCCTTCTATATCTTATGCATTTATCATATCTTATCTTACTTTATTTCATGTTGGATATTGTTTAGTCCTTTTCATTTACAGTACTTATATTTGCTTGTGTTGAGTTACTTGGACTACCGATGTTTGTTTCCGTTATTTACATTTATGGTCATGAATGTTTAGACATTTACCTTGCATACTTTGATGACATGCCATATATTACTGTGATATTCCATTTAACAAATGGGGTGTTACAACAACACCCTTCTAATATCAAGACTAAAAAGTTTACAAGCCTTTTTAATGGAGGAATAACCAATCAAAACACATTTTTCATCCCTAGATGTGAGCTTGTCACTACTATTTAGACAAGTTGAAAAACAAAGACATACAAATACTTAAGGTGAGAGAGGTTAGGCTTTCTCTTATATAGCATTTCATAGGGGGGTTTACCTTTTAAGACAGAAAAATTGAGCCTGTTAATCAGATACACAACAGTTAGAATACATTCAGGCCAAAACTTAATAAGAATCCCTCCCTGAAACATAAGACTCGTGGCTACATTGAGCATGTGTCTATGTTTCCTTTCAGCAATGCCATTTTGCTGGGGAGTATGAGGACAAGAGGTTTGGTGGATAATACCCAGATTGGAGAACAAAGTGTGAACCTTATGGTTAACAAATTCAGTCCCATTGTCAGATCTAAAAACTTTGATATTGGAGTTAAACTGAGTCTTAACATGTTTATGATATGAACAAGCCAATAAAAAACCTCATCTTTCCCTTTTAGAAGATAGTGTGGAACCTATAGATCGTTCGACTCAATGGTTATGAACCATTATATCTAGGTTTGATCATCGTTCATATGATAACATAGCGGAAAAGAACAATGATCATGACAAGGTGTTTAGGCACAAAGAACATGAATTAAAACGATTGGGGATGTTCATTATATTAATAACAAACATCCACTAGACGTGTATACATTGAATCCCACGTCTAGTGCGACACACACTTTAGGTTTACATTGTGAATAAATAATATTATATAAAAACCTACGTCTATGTTTTCTTTATATACTAGAAAACATAGCTTACAAAGAAAGCTAAAGTAATAAAAAGACTCCAACGGCTTGTTCTTTTGCAACTTGTACTTTTTAGCCCTTGTCTTCTTATTTTGTTGTGTTTTGACTTATCAACTTAATAATTGGACCCAACAATCTTCCCCTAGTTGATGATGTCAAAACACTCTTCTTAAGCATGAATCCTTTGTATTTAGTACATGATCTCCAAGAAGCTTCCCCTTAAGTATAGCACATATTCTTCCCCTTTTTGACACATCAATAGGGAATATGTGAAAGTATGCAATCTTGTAGATTCTCCAAAAGTAGCTCTATGTAATGATTCTGAAGAAAAATAAATAAAGTAGTCTTGATGTTGAAGTAGATAACCCAATCTTATGTTCCATGTCTTGTTGTATCCATGCGACTTCAAAACTCATGGCTATAATGAGCAGACTTAAAAACTCACGGCTATAATGAGTAGTCTCTTGACAAAAAGAGTTCTCTAGCAAATATGAGCATAGAGCATCTTAAGAAAAATCCCATACCTTTGCTATCTTTTTATCAAGTCCGTTGTCACCAATTATATAAGCATGAACAAGTTACCTTTAAAGTGTGAGTGCCACTGAAAACACCACGACTTTAAGATATGATAGAACACAAACTTGCGAAAATCTTCTTCAATCATCAAACTTCCCATAAGAATTCTTCCCCTTAAGCTAACACTTCTTCATGATGAATTTGAATGAAATAGCATCGTCATACCATATGTAAAAGTGTAATGCTGAATAACTCTTTTGCAAGGCTATCCCGATTACATAGTTTAAATATCCATCAAATTCCCACGAATAATTGCTAACTCGCTTTAAAATCATTAATCCATTTAAAAATATCCGAGCCATAAATATCATCATGATATTCTGAATTAAACGGAGATTCCATGTACCTTTTGTGTGTCTTTCCCTTCTTTTTGTGTGCTTAAAACGTATCCATTTTCTCAAACAGCAGCAATCAGTGTGTTACCCGAGATCTTTCTTTGTCCAATATCCTCCATGTGTATTGCCCGATATCGAACAACACGTATCAGCGTTTGAAACCATATCTCGGACAACACTGTCAACTGTCAGCGTTGACTTATTCCTTTGTCAGCGTCGAAACCCTTCCTGTCAGCGCTTGAATTCACACGTCAGCGCCAACCTCAAATCATGTCAGCGTCCATTCTTATCAGCGTTTAAAACTTTTGTCAACGTCCAAAATACGAACGTCAGCGTCTACATAATAACCATCAACGTCACTTGCTTCTTTAGACGTAGATTGCAACATATAAACTCCTTTGACCAATCAGAGTACTCAAACCGTGTGAACACAGTAAGAATTTCTAAACCAATCAAAAACAAAGCCTCGTGTGAACACTTAACTCTCCACCAATAAGAAACGAAGGCTTATGGTAATACGGTGTACTAGCATTCATGGGATCACAACATATAACGAATTAGGGTTTGTTTTATGCCGTGTGAAAGCAACTAGATTTCCACCAATCAGCATCAAGCCATCGTGTGAATGCATTCTATGGCCGTGTGAACGCATGTAAATCCACCAATGAAAACAAAGGACTTACCGTAATACAGTAGACAAGCATGTAGTGGATTAAAGTTTTTGAATAACACATTAGGGTTTGGCCATGTGAATGCTCGACATACAGTAACATCACGATTGCACCAGATTTAGGGTTTTGGCAGAAACAAATATATATCCAAGAATCACCTTCTTGATAAATATCAAACATAATCTGCTGCTACCATGTATCTTCTGCTGCTTGTCATCATCATAATCTGCTGCTAAACCTCATGGATCTAGGGTTTATCAAGTAAACCCTAAACGAAAAATTACAACAGACATGAACAAGAAACTAGGGTTCATCATGATTTTTAGAAAATCACTCACCAAAGCTAGTATACTTGATAATAATGAACAAGAGCATATCTTCATTCCTGTGTAAATACGATCTAGGGTTTGTAGAAAAACCCTAAATCATGATTCTATGTAAAACAGGAAATCTGAAAATCACCTCTGCTGCCAACTTCGACGCTTAATAACTTTTGCCTGGGGATAAAACTCGACAATCCCTCCGGTGGATGTTTAGATCTATGTATGTAGAACACACATCTAAAATTTCGTGACGATCCAACGGTTAGAACAAAAGTTATGACCTTCTGAATACTGCTGCGCACACAAAAACGTCCAGAAAAACTCCATACGAATTTTTCTTCTTCACCATACACGAACACCTCGTCGGACCTAGATATCATGAGCCTTAGGCTCTGATACCGATTGTGGAACCTATAGATCGTTCGACTCAATGGTTATGAACCATTATATCTAGGTTTGATCATCGTTCATATGATAACATAGCGGAAAAGAACAATGATCATGACAAGGTGTTTAGGCACAAAGAACATGAATTAAAACGATTGGGGATGTTCATTATATTAATAACAAACATCCACTAGACGTGTATACATTGAATCCCACGTCTAGTGCGACACACACTTTAGGTTTACATTGTGAATAAATAATATTATATAAAAACCTACGTCTATGTTTTCTTTATATACTAGAAAACATAGCTTACAAAGAAAGCTAAAGTAATAAAAAGACTCCAACGGCTTGTTCTTTTGCAACTTGTACTTTTTAGCCCTTGTCTTCTTATTTTGTTGTGTTTTGACTTATCAACTTAATAATTGGACCCAACAGATAGGTCCCCACATCCCTAGAGTAATCATCCACAATAGTAAGGAAGTACTTGTACCCTTCATTTCTTTGAACCTTATAAGGCCCCAACAGATCCAAGTGAACAAGTTCACCAATTTTGTAGGATTTGTGATCACTCAAGGGAAAGGGTTCCCTTGTTTGCTTAGCCCAATGACAGGTTTCACAGACAGCAGTAGAGGTGGTTCTAGTCAAATTTAGGTCAAGTTTGAGAGCATTGAGAACATGATCAGCAGGATGACCAAGTCTGTAATGCCAAAGGTCTTTAGAGGGGTTAAAGGTCATAGTAGAATTAGAAATACCTAAGTTGGCATTCTTATGGTCATCAAACAGATAAAGCCCCCTAAATTGACTACCAGTCCCTAGAATGGTCCCCTTAACCAAGTCCTGTATATAACATTTATCTTCATCAAAACTCACAAATAACTTGCTATCCTTAATAAGCTTGTTAACAGAAAGCAGACTAGCACACTACCTACGCACAACAAGAACATCATAAAGAACAACATAATTAGAGAGTCTAAGATCACCAATGTGACTTATGATATCAACAGTGCCATTAGGGTGACAAACATAAATGTTGAGATTAGATATGTTAACAATATTCACCATACCAACTGTGGAAGTGGTAAGTTGTTGATTGGCCCCAGAATCAATAATCCATCTAAGAGTTAAACTTTTAACAAAAAAAATAGAATTGCCAAAATAGAACTGAGAAACATTAATACTAAAATAAGCATTAGCATTAAAGAAAGAGATTCTACCTGCCATATTGGATTGAGTGTAGCCAGAGGAGTCATTGATCAAGTTAAGGAGTTTCTGCATTTGTTCAGTGGTAAAAGAGTTTGGATAATTATAAGTAGAGGTCTGTTTTTCTATAGTTTTAACATCACAATTAGCATCAAAATTAGTCTTAAAACCATATTGCTTTTGAGAATTATCCCCTTCTTGTAACCAGCAGGGTATCCAACTAATTCAAAACACCTATCAACAGTGTGGTCAATTTGACTGCAATGAGTGCAAAAAAGGTTAGGGTTGGGACCCCTATAACTTTTGGACCCATTTCCCTTGTAAACAGGTCTATTTGGAGTATTGGAAGTACCCCTCCTATTTTGATTAAAGTTCTTAGCAGAAAAAGAGGTGGCATTCATCTTAGCCTTAGTATGATCAGAGTTCTCAGGGATACCCCTATGGGATTCCTCTCTTGATATTGTGACATAGGCTTCCTTCACATCAGGAAGAGGGCCCCTAGTGAGGATAGAAGTTCTAATAGGTTGATAACAGTCATCAAGCCTAATTAAGAATTGTATTAGGCTCATGATCTGCTGATGTAGAGCCAGATCTGTGCTAGCAGAACAAGATCACTTAACAACACAAATACACTTAGGAAGTTTAGTAACAACATCAAATTCTCTCCAAAGGGAGTTAAGTCTATGATAATAATCAGCTAAGGTACTACCCTTGGTTTAAAAATGCACGCATCATTGCGCATATTGCACGCATTAAGCGTAGCATTCAAAATTTTGCATCAAGGTGCCTAATGCAATGCCATCCCAGAATGCCTTCGCATTAAACCCAAAATCGTATCATGCGGGAGACTACGTGGACCGAAAAAGCACTAGTGGTATTTATACCTTTATTGTTTGTTGTTTAACTTCTTGGTTCTCTAAGAAACAAACCGCTCTTGCCATATCCACCACGGAAGCCGAGTATGTGAGTGCCGGTAAATCTTGTCAACAAGCTCTATGGATGAAGCACGGGCTTGTTGATTACGGGATTACACTCAAGATGTTCCCATCATGTGTGATGATAAGGGTGCAATAGACCTTAGTAATAATCCAGTGCAACATTCGCGAACTAAGCACATAGAGATTCGTTACCATTTCCTTAGGGATAATGTTCAAAAGGGGAACATTTCGATTGAGAAGGTACCCTCGGTAGAAAATTTAGTCGACATCTTCACTAAGACACTTAAGAGGGAACCTTTTAATTACTTGCGTCTAGGTCTAGGTTTAATGGAACATATACCTTGATTGTGCTTGTTTAATTGAGTCTTTTCCCTTTGAGTCTTTGAGTCTCTAAAAAATTGTTTTTGAAATTCTTCTTTCTCATTTCAAAACTTCTCAAAGTCTTTTTAAATGGTCGAAAAATATTTATGCATTGTTAATACAATCTAAAAATGTTTTTCATGGTTTCTTACTATTGATATCGAACAAGCATAATTAATATGTATGGTTCACTCAATTACAGCGAGAACAACATTGAACCATGAAGGTTTCATCGAAAATATGTCATGACTATGTGTCTAGATAATCATGCCTCCAACATCATTTTTACTTTAAAATTAAAGAATTTGGGTCAAAGTCGTGTTTGTTGTGTTCTTGTGTGTTTCTTAGTCTTTTATTGCTTTTAAGCATGTCTTTATGATAAGTTAGACTAGAATATTAGGATTTGCTGAATTGGAAAATTCTCCTTGTCCTCCAAAACACACCTTCTGTCGGCGGATCCTTAATTGTCCGGCGGATCAATATGTATATTGAACTGCGGGTACAATTAATAAACCGCGGACAAACACCTTCAAAAACGGGTTTTCTGAAACTCCCAAATTGTTCCAGCACCTTTTGGAATCTCTATTTCAAACCTTTGACCACTCCCAAAATATCTTGTGCTTTCTCTTCTTAACCCTAAGTATTTTGCATCCATTACTCAAATCATAATCTCTTATTCATCAAATGAAAGCCTTGATTCTTCTCTATTTTCCCTAATTTCTTTCAATCTAAATTGACCAAAGAACACACCAAATCAAATCTTTTCTCCTTCTAAGGAAATTGATTTTGGAAACACTCCTTTTCCACCACTTTCCCTTTTGTGTTCTTCCTCCATCACATGATAATGACATGCATCATGGAACATATTGTTATTGTTGTCAATATCAACATCTTGCCATGTCTCATATCTATGATGAGTTGAATTACATCAAGAGTCTTTTAGTCAAGCCTCCTCTGCATTATGACTACAATACCATTACCAAGCCTCCACCACCACATTCCGCTACCACTTCGTCTTCTAATTAAGCATATGTGTTTCTTATTAATAAGACATCTAATTTAAGCACATCTTAGAATTCTAGTGTAACTAGGATTAAATTTATGCTTAAGTTATAGGATTGTGTTTCATACATCTTTGTATGACTTGTGTTTCCTTGTATCTTTTAATGTTTTTGGATTAACATGATTTACTATGGATCTTGGATCTCTTCTTCTTATCTTCTTTCTCTTATTGTGTGGTCTTTGCTATATCTTGTTGGGTGTTTCTTTTCTTCTTCTAACCCTTCTATGTAGCTTGTCACCATAGCTCGATCTATTGGTGCCCCAAGCAAGGGGGAGTAAGCACCAAAGGGGAGCATTAGCAAAGTCGGTTTCTTCTCTTCTTCAAGACTTTTGCTACCTTTTTGCTTTGACAAAGGGGGAGAAATGAAATAAACTTGTCTTGAAAAATCTTGTTTATATACTTGTTTGAGTTTATGTATTGTCGGAATAAAAAAAGGGGGATATTGTTAATGCAATGATGCCTAAAAACGTTACTTGTATTTTTCGGTCTCGCTTTGTTTTGATTACGACAATATATATAAACGAGCATTTACGAAAACAATGAAAATAGAATTTTTAAGTTCAAGTATTTTTCATTTCATCAAATATCACTTAAGATATGTATAAACAAGTTCTAAACCTAACAAAGTGATCAAAGATTTATTTTTTCTTAAAACTCACTTTTTATTAAGAGTGACAAAAGTTTTTAATAAAATTTACTTTAAGAAATGTTTTATTAAAATAGAAATTGAAAATTTGAATATGGCATATTCCATATGATTTAGGAATATCCTTTGAGGATAAAAACTGTACCAGTTGGAACTTCACCACTAAAAGACAAAAAGGAGCATAGTCTACGACCGCGGTTCGAAATAGGGGTGTGCGGTTCCTTAGTGATAAGGAACCGCGGGCTTAATTAAGGAACCTCACTCACATGTGACCATTGGGCTCTTGTCCTATAACTAGTGGATCATTTCCAGATTTTCATTTCACCTCTTTTGCACACATATTTCCTGATTCAATCCACCTTCTTAAATCACTCAAATCCTTTATTATTTGGTTGATTAATACTTGTTTAGAAGTGAATCTTTCTCCTCCCATCTCATCCTCTCAAGTGCAAAGAGAAGAACACTTTCATCCTTGAAGTGTTGCGTTTACCTCAAGATCCATTAAAGATCAAAACTTGATTTCATTCTTGTGTCATTGTGAAGATCCAAATAGTTGTATATATTTGAAAGTTGTGTATGTATTGTGGTTAATACTTAGGCCTTAAAGTATATTGGTGCAGATTCGTCCTAGCTAAGATTAGGGCTCGACTTTTAGCTTAGCGTCAGAAATTGGTTAAGTGATTTGTATGGTTTTTCCACTTTAAGGAGCTTGTTGATTAGTGAACTCTCGAGTAAGGAGTACTCGAGGAGTGGAGTAGGAACGAGGAGTGGGCTTCGTTTCCGAACCACTATAAATCTTTGGTGTTTGGTTTGATATTTTCTTTCCTTATCTTTTTACATGCATTATTCTTTATTGCATATACTTGTGATTATTAGTTCAGATCCACTATCTATTGTTCATATTGTGCATAGGAATATTTCACATAATCACTCACTCAAGTCTAAATTCTTGAAAAGGATTTTTGAAAACCGATTTATGATCAATTTAATTTATGAAACTATTCAACCCCCCCCCCCCCCCCCCCCCCCCCCAATTCCCCTTCTAGTTTCTATAATATGTACTCCTGAATGTTACACTTTTGCCCTCTATCTTTACACGCCTTGCTAAAATAGAACAAAACTCTTCATTCACCTCATATCAACTTTCACACTTGTCAATTTTAGTCCCTAAAACTTATATAAACACAAACACAAAAAATACAACAACATACATACATTGAACAATATTTGTTGATAATATTTGCTTAACTAAAAAAGATGAGAAATAAAAAGAGGATGCCATAGAAGTAAATTCAGTGGAAATTCTTTTGCAATGTCCTCTCTTTTCTCATCTCTCTCTTTGTATAAGTTCATTTTACCAATGATGGTGGCTTTTGGTCGATATGAATATGAATTCCTATTGTTGTCATATCTTATGATCTTATCAAATGTATTCTAAAGACCCTTACTCATTTAGCGTTTTAATTTGCATAATGTTTGGTGTTCTTTTTTCTTGACTTATTCTAAGAGGCTAGAGTACGGTGTGCGTTTTCGTGAAAACGTCACCCCCACGACGTCACAAATCACATCTCATGTGTTGTTTTCGTGTCTCGCACCATACTTGCCAGTCGATGTGCTCCCAAAAAACGCGAGGCGAAGACGCAAAACTTCATACCGAGGCTCGAATTTTCATGTGACGGTTTCGTCTAAATTCTTTTTTTCTTCTTTTTTTGTATAACTGGTTTCTTGTTTCTTATTGTAAGTAAGGAGGGGGAAGGAAGAAGATAAGAGGGGAGGCGAAAGTTAAAATTAGGGTATGTTTTTGTGTTGGGTTTATGATTTTTGTAAATGGGCTGGGCCAACTTTGTTTTATTTAAGAGCTTAGAAGTTTTTTTTATCGAAATGAAAGATACATTTTTTTTTTTGTTTAAATGTAATGAAAATTTAATTTAAGTTTTGCAATTTGTATTTTTTAGAAAATAATTGAATTATAAAAAAAGTAGCAGGGTCATTATAACATCAGAAATACGTTTGAATCAAATTTGATGTTACGATGAAAAAAGCTGATGCGACACATACTTTTCTCATAACACTACACCACGACACCAAATCATACCTCAAGATCTAATTCTCCGACTTCGTTTAGTTTAGTCTTATGATACGTTATGGTCTGATTGGGGTTTAAAATTAACATGGTGTGTTATTCATTATTTTTAGAAAAAATTACATGAATGATCCCTGGTTTGTACAAAATTGCAACTTTCATCCCCCGACTTTCAAAGTTGCATGGCTGGTCCCTAACTTCGAAAAGAATAACACTCTTGGTCCCTTATCTTAACTAGTGTTAAGTAAGTTTCGTTGGCATTTGCACATCAAGTCCATTTCGTTACCATCCGTTGCACCATCCATCCTTTTTCGAAAAAAATATATTTTTTTATTTTAATTATTTAAAAGGGTTAAAAAATTAAAAGTTACATTTTAAAAAAACATAAAAGAAAAATTGCTCAAAAAACATAAAAAATTAAAAGCGTTATAAATGTTTTCCGAATATATATAATTTTTATATTTTAATTCTTTTACTTATTAATGAAAATTTTTAAATGTTAGAAGAAATTTATTTTTTTTAAAATACCTTAAAAAAAACTAAGTTTGGAAGACATTCCAAAAGAAAAGTTTAACTTTTTTCGAAATGAAATGAAAACAATAAACTTTTTATAATATTTTTTTTAACTTTTTCCGAAAATAAAATAATTTGTTTTATATATTCGTAACTTAGTTTTTTTTTAATTTATTTAAAATAAAATATTAAACGTCTTCTAACATTTTGAAATTTTCATAAAATCAATGAATTATTTTCTTTCGAATAAAAGTAGACTTTCTCTTTCGAAATAAATTTCTTTTCCGAAAACTTAGATTATTTTTGTATAAAGTTAAAAAAATTTGAAAATTTGAAAAAAAATATATTCGGAAAAAATTACATTTATTTATATTTCCAAATTTTTTTATTTTTTTAAAAATTAATTTAGTTTCTTCGGAAAAAATTTGTTTATTTCGAAAGAAAAATCTACTTTTATTCAAAAGAAAATATGTTTTTCGATTTTATGGAAATTTAAAAAGCTAGAAGAACTTTAATATTTTTTTTAAATAAGTTTTCAAAAAACCTAAGTTTCGAAGGCATAAAACAAATTATTTTATTTTCAAAAAAAGTTTTAAAAAAAGTTTATTGTTTTTTATTTTATTTCGAAAAAGGTAAAAAAAAATTTCGAAAATAAAATAATTTTTTTATGTCTTCGAAACTTAGTTTTTTGAGAAAAATATTTTTTTTAAAATTAAATTTCTTTCTAAAAATTTCGATTACAAAATATATATATTCGGAAAAAAAATTATAACACTTTTAATTTTTTTTTATGTTTTTTAGCGAATTTTCTTTTATGTTTTTAAAAGTTTTAATTTTAATTCTTAACCCATTTGAAATATTCAAAGTTAAAAAAATTAAAAAAATCAGAAAAGATGGATGGTGCAACGGATGTTAACGAAATGGACACAATGTGCAAATGCCAACGGAACTTACTTAACACTAGTTAAGATAAGGGACCAAGAGTGTTATTCTTTTCGAAGTTAGGGACCAGTCATGCAACTTGGATAGTCGAGGGACGAAAGTTACAATTTTAAACAAACCACATAGACCGTCCATGTAATTTTGTCTTATTTTTATTTTCATCATTTTCATGTTTTATTGTGTTACTTACCAAAGCAACAAGAACTCGAGATAACTGTGAACAAATTATGAAATGCTACATTTGTATATGTTACAAATAAAGTCATAGTTTTTAGTGTGAAAAAAATCTTATCTTCTTTACAATTTTAAATGTGGATCCTATTTTGCTACATCCAAATATCCCACACTTCTCATATGTGAGATAGTGTCAAGATCTTTAGTGTAAAAAATAGGGTGCACCCTTGAAAGTGTGCAGAAGTTATATCATATTTCACACTTTAGAAGGTGAAGTTTATTTACAACTATTATAAATGTAAGCGTTTAAAAATGGGAAAATGATCCTTGCTTCCCGCCGTAGCTATGTTGCCTACTGCAACATCCTTTATAGCATCTTGCCCACTTTAACTTTAGCTTTTTTTTCCTTACGCACTCGTCTCATAGCAAGCTTTAAATGAAGGAATGATCTAAAGCTTTGGGAAGGTTTTGGTGCGGTTGCTAGGGTGGCTAAACTCATGGCTTCTAAGTTTCATTTTAAGTAAGGATTAACCACCTTTTAAATGGCACCAACACCTCCCCATGGCTTGTGATTATTCCCTTATCTAGAAGTATGGAATGGAATGAGTGTATAAAGCGAAAAAAGAGGTGAAGCTAAGCTGGGCGAGACGATGTAAAGCATGTTGCAGCAGGCAATATGACTGCTGTGGGCAACAAGGACCATTTCTCCCTTTAAAAATTGTTAACATTTATTTACGTAATTAATTTTTACACATTTATAAATGTCAACAAACTCAAAATATTTACACATGTATTTAGATAAAGAAGTGTGAAAAATACTAGTATTTTTTATGGTGTTTCTCTACTTCTCAATTCAGCTTTCTACTATAATTGTCACTTTAAACTTATTTTTTATTAAAATATTTATTTTATATAAAAACATATCATACTAAATACTCATTCACTCATAAATTAATAAAATATATCATAAAAAAGCTCACAAAAGTAAAACTCAATGTAAGTAAACGGTTCACTTTTTACCCAGCAACTCACGCGCAAATAACAAAGTCAAATAATAAGTCACGCGTAAATGACTAATTCACATCTCTTCATGCCCCTCCGTCTAACCTTGTAACCTGAAAATGATGACACAACATCACGTGCATTCACCAATGAATTTATTGAAATTGGAAAAAAAATGAAAATTCGCAAACAAATAAGAGATATAGCAAAAAAAGTTGAGGAGCTGTTTGATAAGAAAATATTATTTAATGCTGAATAAATCAAATGTGTTAAACAATTCAAAGATTCCGAATTAACTAGTTTTGAATGTCAAAGAGCGTTTGAAAGTACATCGCTTTTTGAATAATTAAAATTATCAGTGTTTTTTTATGTGATTTGATTTGAATTAAAATTTAACATTTTGATATTAAAAAAATAATTTCCTTTGGAAAAAAATGTTTTATGAAATTATATAAACGTGCATGACGCTTGAAAAAAATAAAAAAAATGATATTTTTATTATTTTGAAAATTTTAAAATTAAACTTTTAACAAGCATCAATGAACTTGTAAAGTACATAGGAAGGTTATAATGATTAAAAAGTAAAAAAAAATAAAAAAAAAATAGATAGAGAAAAAATGCACTGTATGATTTTGCATGTTGATGGCTTTGCATAGAAGTAGCAAAATTGACAGGTCGAGCGAATCGAGCGGAGCCAAAGCAGAAGACGTGTTAAACAAGTAACGGGTAAAACAGGCGATGGGCTCAGCGTGTGCAGGCTAAAACGGATGAAAAACCTATAAAAATGTAAAAGAATAAAAAAATAACACTCGTTTAACATTTGAAAAAAAACATTAAATAAAAAATATGTCGAGTGACTAATTGGTTATTTTACATACGTTTATTAAAACTCGTCTAATTTATTACATGTACTTGTTATATCCATCAATAATAATAGATGACAAAAAATTTCTTCAAATTAAAAAAAAAGTAAAAAAATATTTATAATTAATAAAATAAACAAAATTTATCACCTACTTTCAAATGATACATTTATATCTATCTTTTATATAATAAAAGAATTAGATTTTTGAGAGTTTTAGTAAAAAGTGGTGGTTGGAGAAAATATAACTGGATCAATCAAATAACTTGATTTTGACACATAAGCAAAATCAAGTAACATGATTGGCTCAAAAAAGTCAAAATTGAATGAAATTTAGTCAAAATTAAATATTTTGGTGGAAGAATTTTATGAAAACACGAAAAGATATATGTGTCAAATTTGTAAAAATAAAAACTTAAAAAAGGAGGAGATGATTAATTAAAATTTTAATGGTTGAATTTTAAATAAATTAGATAAACTTAAGTGTAAACTTATATTTTTTAGGAACTTTATAAAATAAACAAAATACCCCTTTAAATTTTATATAATCTAGATTTTATATTTTAAAAATACAACATATATGTAATATTAAAGAGTTAACAAATCACATGATCATTAATGTTCGAATAAAAACCACAAATTATTGTTTATTTATATTTTGACACTTAACAAAATCAAATAATTCAATCTACGTAAATTATTATTAACATGAATATAAATAGTAAAATGAATGCAAGACCTCAAACATCGGTGTTAGATGAAAATAAATATACGAGATTCTACGTATTACAACAACATATATTTTCCAAGGTCGGTATGTGTTACTAAACACGAAATGTCTAGAAAAAGATAACTAAAACAAATACAAACCTTTTATGCAAAACATATTTATACAAAATATCAATTATTTATCCAAAAAAATATCAATTAATATTATCACATAATGAAAAATCAAGTAAAAACATATATAAGTATATAAAATTGCAATAACAAAATTGTAACCTTATTTATCTTTTACGTTCAACTTCCGTGCGTACACGAATATTAAAAGTAGTTATTCTAGTATCAAACAAGGTACCTAGTGACCGATTATAAATTCTCTTTTGGTGGTTCAATTCAAAATCTATCAAACAAAACCTAAAAGTTAAAAATACTACATCCTTGTAAAAATTATCGGGACCCAGCAAAATTTTTGTCTAATCTTTAACCGGCTAAAAGTTGCTTTTGCTGATGTATTAAATACAAACTGAGACACTTTACTTGTATTTTTGGCGACAAAGAGCCAAAAAAAAATTATTTAGAACATGCCAACAAAAATTTACGGGGTGACACCGCGTGTCAAATTGAAATACGGATTATCTAGAATATTTTAAAAATTATTAATATAGTAAATAAAATATCATTATTATCATTCAAACTTATTAGTTATCGACTAATATTATCAAAATCATTTGTTAACCTTACGTAACACATGTTAAATTAGTTTTACTACCCGTGCACGTACGGGGCTTAAAAGTAAAAGATAAATTAAATAATAATTTCGTTATTTCTATTTTATGTATATATTATATATATTTTTAAAAAACATCTAATATTTGATTATACTGTTGTTTTTTATGCATCGTATAAATAATATAACCTTACTTTAATTTTTATTTTTCGAATTTCATACTCTTTTTACTTTTGATGTTTTTATTCTAAACAGTTATATCTTAATTATTAATCAAGAATCCATTTACATAAACCTTACACGTATACGAATTATAAATTCATAATAATGCATAATAGTATTATATAAAACAATATTAAATTTTTAATACTTAAATAGTTACGATCTTCATGGATCCACGAGTTTTATATAATTTTTTATTATGTGATAATATTACTCCTCTATCGCAAAATAAATGTATACGTTTTATTTTTACATGATTTTTTATTATGTGATAATATTAATAATTGATATTTTGGGTAAATATTTGTTGCACAAAGGATTTGACTTTGTTTAATTGAAATGTTAGCTATCATTTTCTAAACATTGTGTGTTTAGTAACACATAACGACCTTGAAAATATATATATTGTTGTAATATATAGAATCTTGTCTATTTATTTTCATCTCACACTAATGTTTGAGGTCTTGCATTTATTTTGATATTTACATTCATGTTAATAATTATTTACGTATATTGCATTGTTTGACTTTGTTAAATGTCAAAACCGAAATAAACAATAATTTAGGTTTTTATTTGAATATTTATAATCATGTGATTTGTTTATTTTTTAATATAACATATATGTTGTATTTTTAATATAAAGTATAGATGGTATAAAGTTTAAGGGCTATTTTGTTTATTTTATAAAGTTATTAAAAAATATGAAAAATTATAAGTTTACACTCAAGTCCATCTAATTTAATTAAAATTAACCAATAATGTTTTATTAATCCCCTCCTCAATTTTTAAGTTTTTTTATTTTCACAGATTTGACATATATATATTTGTGTGTTTTCATCAAATTCTTCCGTCAAAATTTTTACTTTTGACTAAATTCAATTCAATTTTAATTTTTTTTCCACCAATCGCATTGCTCATTTTGCTTATATGTCAAAATCAAATCATTTGATTGGTTCAATTGTTTTTTCAACATCCTCCACTTTTCACTAAAATTCTTAAATAATCTAATTATTTTATTATATAAAAGATTGACGATTATGTGCTTTATTATTCCAACGTTAATCTTTTATACTAACAACCATTTATAATTAACTCAAACTTTGAATTCTTTTAATAAAGAAACTCTTTACTAAATTATAAAATAACTTTTTTATTTTCCAAAAAGAAAGGGTCTTAATATTTTTACGAAACAAACTTCGTTTTTTCTTTAAAATATTTTAAAGTTTTAATTTTAAATTCTTTTACGTTTTTTCGATATTTAAAAATAAAAATAAAAAAATATTATGCGTTTTCTAAGAAAAAAATAAAAAAAATTATGTTGTTTAAATGGTTTTATACATGTTCAACTTTTCTTAAAACAAAAGTAATTTTTTAGGTTAAAAATTTAAAATTTATTTATTTATTATTTTTTTTTAAATTGAAACTTTTAATTTTTATCTTCAGAAAGCATAAAATAGTTAAAATATTTCAATTTTTTTAATTTTTTTTTGACTAAAAATGTTAAGTTGTTATTAACAATTTCTTGAAAATATGTATATTTTTTTATTTTTTGCTTAAAAGCTACTTTCGAAATTTTTTTTTAATTTTTTTTGAAAATAGTAAAAAAATTTAAAAGTATTTTTTAAAATCAAAATATGACGATTATTAGTATAAAAGACTAACGTTGTAATAATAAAACAAACGCTGATTACTTTAACATATGCTACATAAGATAAATGATAATATTAACCAATAACCAATAAGTTTGGATGATGATATGTATTTTATTCATCATGTTAACATGTAAAAAAATTGTAAATCTTATAGGTACAAGTCTTATATGAATGCATTGCTCTAGCTCAACTATTTACGAAAGAAAACAATACCTACCAAGATATGAACTACCACCCATAAAAATCTCAATTTCATTTCTTCCATTTTCTCTAAAATTTAAACACAAAATACAAACCTACACACTCAACATTTAATAAGGATACACAAAACAAAATTCACAAAATGTGTCACGTAAATATGTGATACATACTCCTGCGTGTGATGCATACTCTCTTTTTTTTTCTTTTCAAATCATTACATAATTCAAGCCAGTCATATTCATAGCAACTTATTTTATAAATTTTGTTCTGTCAACTTTACGTGATTCTAGCATATTTATTGAATAAAAATTATCTACTCCGTATAACAAATAAATCATCCTTTTATGTACATCTCTATATATTTGTAAGACACGGTAAGGATGCAATCAAATTATAACAAACAATAGTGAAAAGTGATTAAAACCACTCATTTAAAATATAACGACTTGTATTAAATACTGTACAATTTAATACATATCATTTTCGAAAGTTATTTTGAAGTGTTGATTATGTATAGGGAGATGAGCATTTTGATCTGAATTTCGAAATCAAACTGGAATTGTTCTAAAATCATACTGATTTTCGGTACCCGAATCCTGTTCGGGACGGTACTGGAACTACAAAATAAGGAGAAAAAAATTCGGGACCACTAATTCGGGATGGGACCGATACCAAAATCGAGAAATTCTCGAAAAAAATGGGAAAAACCCGATTTCTCAGTACCGGTACCGATACCCGTCCCGGTACCGATACCCGAATCTCGTTCGGTACGGTACCGGTACCACTAATTTATACTCGGGAAATATTCAGTACCACTAATTCGGGACGATACCGATACCGTGCTCATCCCTAATTATGCATGTTGATTTTCATGACTTTGATAGTTTAACATATGTAAAAGAACACAAAATAAGAGAAAACATGAAATTCGTCTGCTATAGGTATACACATCTAATTAAAAAGTAGAAAACACATTATAATGTTTTATAATACATATGAAATTATAGATACGCATTTAATTTAGATCAGTTAATCTCATATGTAATTATATTTTGTTAACATATAAGATTAATTAACACAAGACGATATAAATGTCGGAGTGAATAAAAATAAAAGTAAATCATGTTCATTGAGAGAGAGAAAGGAAAATGTGGGTGTTTTAAAGAGAGAACTCAAAAAGACACACTTACTTTAATATTATACGAGTAAAATATAGTATTTATATGGGTCAGGTTATAAAGACCTCTAAAACTCCCATATATACCTTCTGATTTTTAATTTTTTTTTCTTTTATAATTTTAGTTTTGTTATAAAACTGTGAATTGGAAAATACGGAATCAAAAAAATAAAGTTTAACTGGTTAAAACTGTTAAACGGTCAAAAAACGGAACAAAAACTGATAAAAAACTGTCCAGAAAAAAGCTGGGAAACAAAAAGTACACAAATAATATACTTTTTGTACTTTTTGAGTGGGTTAGAGGTACCAATAGGAGTACCCAAAATATATATAACCAAGTGGCGAAAAACTATTAATAACTTAATAACATTAGTTCTTGTAAGTTTTGTCTAATATTCTCTCCGTTCCATAATAATAATACATTGACAAAAAAAAACAGTTTAATAAAAATAATATTTTTTCAGTTTTATCTCTTTTACTTTTTACATAATAATAATTTTACCTTTAACCAATTAATTCAAGTGAGGTCAATATCGTAAACTTAATCTACATTTCATATTTATTTTTAGAAGTGAACTATTTATTTGGGACGACCCAAAATATTAAACTGAACTATTAATATGGGACGGTGGGAGTGTAATTCGTATTATATTTTAAGATTACTATATTACTTTTTATCATTTTTATTTTAAAATTACTTATTGTTTAATCTTAAGTCAGTGAAATATATACTCTTTCCGTCCTAATTTATTAGTTTATCATTGATTTTTAAAGTCTTTTTTACGAAATTTTGACATTAAATTATTATTTTTATGTTATGTAATATTTGATAAAGTTATACCAAATGAAAATACATTTAAAACTTAATCCATATGCATATTTTGCATCAAAAATTATATAAATAACAACATTAATTTAAATTTAAAATTAAATAAAAAATACTTTAAAAATAAATAATAGATTAATAAATTGGGACGAAATGAGTATTTCTTTCTTTTGATAATATAAAAAAATAAAAAACTCAATTTCAATAAAATTTGACCATTACCTATTTAGTGATTTCTTATTTGAATACACAACCGAAAAACCCTCCCATTTAATCACAAAACCAAACGATTTCGTCTGACACGCAATATTCCAAGTACTACCACTACCCGTAAGCCCCAAGCAACCACTCCCTTAAATTTACCAAAACACCCCTCATCTTTCCAAGAATCTACACTTCCCACCCTCACCCCAACTTTCTATAAAACCCCAAACCCCTCATTTCCACCACTTTCCAGAACCTCCCAACCGGCAACAATGGCGACCGCCACGTCAGCAAAGATCATTCCCGTCCATCTCTACGACGGCCGCCGTGAAATCTCCGCAGGTAACATCAAGATACATCCAGATCTTCATTTCAAGCAGTTTCAGTTCAATCTCAGCCAGCTGTTAGGTATATCTTACAACAACGTAACTACTTACTTAATCGATCACCATAACCGTCGTAAGATTCTCATCACCGGAAAAGTGAATTTCGCCGTTTTTCAGTTGAATCTGAGCTGTTACTTTTTAGTTGTGTTGAAAAGGTCACGCCGTGATCGCCGGAGAAAGGTGACGGAAAATTCATCTCCGGCGGGTTACGGTTATGATAATGATCATGAGAATGAGGAGTTGAAAAACTATATGAGTATGATATATAGCTCGTCGTTAAACGATTTTCCGGCTGTTATGGATGTGTACGGACGTAATGATGGGAATAGGGTGAAATGTGAGAAGTGTTTGGTGGCGGTGAAAGAGGGGAAAGTGGCTGAGTTTCATTGTTGTGTTTATGATGAGAGGTTTTACGGCTTTGTTCGGTCGCCGTACGGGCCGATTGGGCGAAAATGGTGATGTTTGGGTTGAAATGGCTTCGTGTTTTGTATAGGCATTGGTGGAAGGAAAGCTTGTTAGGGGGCGATTTAGTGTTCGGAAAGTTAAACTTACTAATTAGTCTGTGTTAGTCATGTCAATCAATGCTCTGTAATCCGATGGATTTTGTAATTGTGTGGTGTTATTGATGACAACTTTTGGGTATAAGAATCTAGGTTTTTAGGTGATTTTAAAAGCGAAATGAACTAATGAAAGATTTCTTTTCGATAGTCGTTGTGTTATGTTTACATTAGTATTTCCAATGTTTAAATTGTTTGTTGTAAGATCGAATGATGAAATCTATACGATCATGATTGATGAAATGAAATCTATGCGATCAATTATTGTCTTGTAATATCTGCATTGTCGTGTTTTTGTTTACTAATGGAGTTATAAACATAATCACAAAACGATGACGGGTGGTTATTATTCTGAATTGGTGCATCGAAGGTGAAAATCGGAACTAATAAACTTCTACATACATGGTACAGTACTTTTTTTGATGTTACGAACATGAGACTTCAGCGGATTTTACAAACTGGGTTATTATTGATGTAAAGGTTTTAAGATATTTTACAGAAGAGTGGTCCAATTGGGGGCTACAATTAGGGCGGAGCTAGTAGGGGACTAGTGGATGGCTGAGTGCTAAGCCTCTCCTAATCAACTTATTTCACTTATTATTTATATGTATTACAAACGATTTGTATAATAGTTTCTACATTAATCCTCCCGCATCGTTATGATTTTTTTGTTTTAAATATGATTAGCCTCTCTTGACTAAAAATCCTAGCTCCGCCCCTAGCTACAATGTTAACGATTCTAAATGCCTATGAGCAAATGGGTCATTTTGTTATGAGAGTGATTATTATGTGAGAAACTTTGTGGCTCATATAAATGGTGTGAAGTTGAGGTTTTTATCATTACTTTACCATGGCTGTTAGGTGGTTTTGGGATAAAGGTGAATTTTTCAAAGGTTGTAATTCATCTTTTGTTACTTTTATCCCGAAGATAAGTGATCCAACGGGGCTTGGTGACTATAGACCTATTAGTCTGATTGGAAGTTTCTATAAGATCGTATCGAAGATATTGGCGAAGAGGGTTAAAAAGGTAATTGGGGAGGTTCAAAATGCCTTCATTGAGGATAGATATATCCTTGATGGGGTTCTTATCGCAAACGAGACCATTGAATTTCTTAAGAAGAAGAAGATGAAGGGACTGGTCTTTAAAGTAGATTTTGAGAAGGCGTACGATAGCATTGAATGGGAATACTTATTGGAGATTATGAGACGAATGGGGTTTGGCAGCAGGTGGTGTAAATGGGTAGAAAGATGCTTAAAGTCATCGTCCGTTTCGATCCTTGTCAACGGTTCTCCAACGAAGGAATTTGCTATGGAGCGAGGGGTTAGGCAAGGTGATCCTTTGTCACCCTTTTTATTCATCTTAGCAGCTGAGGGTCTTAACGCACTATTAAAAGAGGCGGTTGATAAAAATATATTTAAAGGAATCCAAGTTGGGGCAGAGGGGGTAATCGTGTCTCATCTACAATATGCTGATGACACCATTATATTTGGTGAGTGGAGTAGAGAAAATGCATGTAATCTTATGAACATACTTAAGTGTTTTGAAGAAGTCGTAGGGCTAAAGATTAATCTCACAAAGAGTAAGATTTATGGTGTCGGAGTAGCAAGGGGCGAGTTGGACAGAATGTCATGTTATATGAGATGTAGTGCGAGTGAGTTCCCGTTTACTTACTTGGGTCTCCCAATCGGTGACTATATGAGAAGAACCTCGACATGGAATGGGGTTATCGCTAGGTTTAAGTCCAAACTTTCCGGGTGAAAGGCAAAATCGATGTCATTCGGGGGAAGACTTACGTTGGTGAAATCGGTCCTTGGTAGTTTACCGTTATATTACTTCTCTTTGTTCTGTGTCCCTTCGAGCGTCATTAATGCCCTTGAGAGTGTGAGGAAAAGTTTCTTTTGGGGTGGGTTGGGTGGGGAAAAAATGGTCTGGGTAAAATGGGAAAGAGTTATTTCCTCTTTTGACGAAGGGGGTTTAAACATTGGATCTCTCAAGGTAAAAAACTTGGCACTCTTAGGTAAATGGTGGTGGCGGTTTAGAAATGAAAGGGATGCTCTTTGGTGTAGACTTATTAGAAGTATATATGTTCTTGATGGTGGTTGGAGCGAGGCTACGACTTCTCGGCTTGGTGGTGAAGGTGTATGGGCGGACATTATTCGTGTAGGTAAAGTTTTGGATCACATAGAAGGTGGTTTTGAACAACAGTTTGTTAGAAAGGTTGGAAATGGTTTGTGTACATCCTTATGGCTGAATAAATGGGTCGGAGAGACTTGTTTTCGTGACCGTTTCCCAAGGTTGTTACATTTAGAGAGTATCAAGGGGGTCATGGTGGGGCATAGGGTAGAAGGAATGAGAGAGGGTGGGTGTGGTGTTGGGATTGGATTCGGCCATTAAGGGGTCGGGCTGAAGGGGAGTTTAAAGACCTTATAGGCTTAGTGTCAAATGTTGTTCTAGATCCTAACGTGAAAGATGTGTGGTGGTGGAAGTTAGATGTAAATGGTGCGTTCTCGGTTAAATCTTTGTCCCAATGGATCGAGGAACATCAAGGAATGAGGGATACAGACACTTATAAAACGTCGTGGAATAATATAGTTCCTAGAAAATTTAATGTGTTTGCTTGGAGAGCTTCAAATGGCAGGCTCCCGGTACGCGTGGAGCTCGATAAAAGAGGTATAGATCTCGATTCATTACTGTGTCCTTGTTGTGAAAATGTTGTGGAGTCAGTCAACCATTCTTTGATGTTATGCGAAAAAGCGTTAAGTGTGTAGGATAGGTTGTTTTTGTGGTGGGGCATAGGACCGGTTGATGCATTTACCATAAAAGATTTGCTGCGGCACAACGGCGGGACATCGATAAAGAATGGAACTAAGTTGCTGTGGAAAGCTACTGTTTTGGTAAGTGCATATCTCATATGGAAAAATAGAATCAACAAGGTTTTTAGAGGTAAATTGGATAGTAGTTCAAGAGTATTTCAAGACATCCAGTTGAAGGCGTTTGAGTAGATCAATAGAAGGTATAAGAAAAGTAATATTCAATGGGAAAAATGGTTAGAGAGACCTCAAAGTTGTGCTAGCACTCCAAGTAATAATAGTTGATGTGGGATACGTGAGGATGTTTGGAAGTGTGGTGGATTGTGTTGCCTTGCATGTTGCTTGTTCACATATCTCATGTGGTTGATAGCTTTTTGTTAGGTTCGTTTTTGTTGGAATTTTGAATACTAGTTAACCATTAACTACGAGTACGCAGCGGAATGGATCTAGTATAACATACATGATTAAGCACATAATAAAAACAATTTAAAACCAACCTTTAATTAATTGAATAAATCAATTAATACGTCTTGATCTTGATCTTGAACTTTAACGATTAAATTACCGTCTCCACCGTTTGCTCACACGACACGTCAAACGAACATCACTACGATGCTAGTAGTAACTTCACTTCTCAAACAACAAGTGTATAATCTTGTAACAAGAAACCCTAAATCCAAAACCCTAATTGGGATTACGTAAGGATCGGTTTATAGAACGTTACAAGATTGATTAACCCAATAAATCACATAAACCCTAATTAGGCTTTATGTATATCGAACCACCAAGGGGATATCAAACTTAAATCTAGTGATTTAGGGTTTAGTTAAAATGCTTAAGACTTTATAAGAAAACCACCAAAAAGGATTGATCTTATAAAGGTTTAACCTTTATGTGATTTTAGGGTTAAAGGAAAAATCGTTTGGTTTTGATGTGGGTTTGTTGCGATCGAACGAAACAATGAACAAAGGAGAGGGACTAAAATTATGAGCTAGGTGTTTGTGTATTTATACACATTCTCCACCTCCTCAAAATCTTTAAGGCCCAACCCAAGAAACCAATTAAGGAAAAGATTACCTTAATCAAATATTCTTGAATATTTACTTACCAAAAACCAATAACCAAAAAACTTCTAGAACCCTCTATGTTACAATAATCGGCCGATTGGCCTTAGGGGTTTCTAGAAGTCGTTTTCCTTACAAATTTAAATAACGCACTCGTATTAAATTAATTAAATCCTGTTAATTAATTTAACCACCGTTAATTAAATAATAAGTGAAGTTTTTATTAAACGTTTAATTATAAATAATAAAACGTATAATAAAAGTGTGTTCTCCGTATTGAGTGTGTGCCCCCCGATAGGCTCACGTATTTCCAATGGCTAAACGATCGCATATCCCAACAGCTCCCACTTATGAGAGTTTAGACATACACCATCCATAATAAAGTATCTAGCAACACTTCATTATAACCGGAAATGACTGAGGTATAGTTTCAAGAAGAATATCTCAAAAGTATTAATGGTATACGATTATGTGACTTGCTAATAATCATCCCTTTGTTACTAGTACCGTTTAAACTATGGATATGGATCCTAACTCATTCCATGAAGTTTAAATTTTAGTTTCTCGTTATAGAAGTTAATTTAGATATACCAAACGTAAACAAGTATCATCTTGATTTACACTTTGGGTGCGGCCACACAATTATCTGATTAATTCTAGAGAGGGCCCAGTGGTACTTCACTGCACTATATCAAGTGGAGGAACAAATTCTATATTGACTACAAGTGTTTGTGGATGCTGCTTCACAACACTTCCAATTAGAGTCTTTATTACTAGGTCTGGCGAACTAGCGTTGGACATAGAATCAATAAGTGATATTCACACATGCACAAACTTGTTTGCATCTCAAGTCTAAGGACGATGACTTAATCACCATTTCCGAGATCTTACTCATAACAAGGATCCAAAAGTAACGATTCGAAAGTTCGGGGTGTCCAATACGCATCCCTTATGAATAACACATGAGTTTGGCGGGAACCGTCCATATATGCAAAGAATATAACCAACACTCACATTTGTCTTAATGTAGACAATATTCCCATATTGCTAACCGAGAATGGGCATATTTAGAATAATCAAATATTCAAGGATTAAACATACAAATATAGGACAACAATAATCATATGAATGAATAACAAATACCAACTATCTTTATTCATCAGAAAGTAATTATTGTCTTACCATCCCAATTATCCAAATACTAAAATAGATATGCATGAAACTAATTTAGCAAGTTGAAGTCAAATGTTTCCAACATTCTCAACTATTCTTTAACAAGTAAGCTAAATAGTTATCTAAGTAAAGTTTCCGAATACTTGTTTCAAATTTCTCAATTGTGAAAGATTTGGAAAACAAGATGAGTGTCTTTTCTTACATGCTCATACTATTGCAAGTTTCATAGTAGGGGATATTGTCAATCCTTGTATAAGGTATTTAACATCAACGATATACTGACAGTCATCTTTACAGTTTCTTAAAATGTAAAGTATTCTTATTCCTTAATGTGTAATGCAACAATGCTCATTGTGAGCACATCTAGTTTAGCAGATTATCATAAATGATAACATCTCACTTTACTAGATTGATTATCTTTTAGCATCAGTGTACACATACATCACTATGCTTTATAATTCGTAAACATTTGTTTTAACAACAATCTAAATACTCTCAATTAGATATTGTTTTTGTCATCTCACTTTGCTCTTGTACAAAAGTGATAACAAGTCGTATACACAATATAATATATTCATAATGAATCCTTAGTTAAAAATATAAGATTTCCATTCATGTTATAAATTATGTCAAATGAAATATATCAATCAAGACTTGCTTCAATGATGTATTGCATTGTGTTGGACTTAATAACCGCATATGCTTATATCAATAAACATTTATTCCAAAGTCATTTTTTATTCCATAAATTCTCAAATGAAGTTTCATTCCAGTCTTAAGGATTATCATCTAGCTTAAACGGGATGATATCTTCACTATGTTATACAACATATGAATTTAAAAGAAAACATAGTGCTCCCACTCAATGTCAAGTGTACTCCAAACTATCTAGATTTAACCAAAATCATATTGAATTAAATTCTAGATTTAGTTTCTAGATGCATGATTTAATCCATACTTGGATTATTTATCTTGTATACTCAATAAAGATTTTATAGACTCATTAATCCTTTTGATTATACACCATCCTCGCTAAAAGGTAATCATAAAGGGAAACTATAAAGTTTAATTGACATATTCCATTTACATAGAAACATATATGACAATCAATTATCTTTATTTAATCAATGCTTGCATAGAAGAATGATTTAATCATAGTCAATTGCTTGAGTATAATTAAAAGCTTCCTATTATTAGCCATGCATTAATTATGTATACCATTTTGTCCTTGTGAGTCTTTCTTCAAAAAAAACTCCTTCCAACCTCATAGGTTTATAATTAGAAGAAACATCAATCAAATTCAAAAGATTGATTTTCCCTTTAAGAACTGCATCTTATCATTCATATTTCTAAAATATTTATCAGATTCAAGATATGATAATATTCATTAGCAGTTAGTAGATTACAAAGATCTCCTAACTTATATTCCTCAGCATTGATATTAAAATATTAATCAAGTGATGAGGTATCTTTGCAGATTTATGAATGAGAGTAACTTTTACTTTGGTTTGACATTTCCATGCTTAACCAAAATATGACATCAACAAGTGGATTTTGAAAGTTGTGTATTTTGCTCTTGAATATCTTCAAGATTTGTTATAACTCCCACTTACTTTTTGTAAGTAGAGATCATTCTCTAAATACTAACTATTTAAGCAACAATAAATTGTTCTTAATAGAGAGACTACAAAACACATTTTAAATTCTTATCTCAAGTTTGTTAATAGTATGCTTCATAAGATATTAACAAATTAAAGAATTTAATCAAGACATATTGGGATTTCTCCCAAGAACCCTAATTAGGGTTTCTAGCATGAACCCTAATTCTTGTATCACTCTTTTAACCAATAACCTTAGGAAAGGTTTGTGTTACATCAAGCTAGGAGGAACACCAACACTACAATCGTCAAGCACGGAAGTGTAGGAAATCGAAAAACCTAAAAGGTTTTAGGATTTGATTGGTTTGAGTGGAACAACCGAAAGTCCCTAATAAATTAGGGGTTTTCAATTTTGTGGGTTGTCTTGAATACCTTCTAGGTTTGAAATATATTGAGTGTATCAATGACACACGCAATTTTCTAACCTTGATAGATCATGAAGGTAGAATAATTAAAGCTATCATAAATCAAACTATACGAATATAGTTTGTTTCAACTCTTTAGACATACCATAATAATTTGGTATTCTATGAGTATTGGAATTGTGAGACTACATCAGAATTCCATAGATAACTTAATACTCTTTGGATTAAATACTTGTTAATTGGGTCATGCCAAATTACAATATCCGTATTTTAAATCCAGGTGCATGCTATAATCTATATTTCTTGAACAATGCGAGAACCATGTGTTTACAAGAAGACATAGCAGTTCAAGAATTATATGTTCATGCATTTACAAGAAAACAGAACATATCAAATATACATTATAAGTCTTTGAATAATTCAAAGATCTAATGTTTATGTGTTAACAAGAAGACATAACTATTTTACTACATACTTTATGTTATAAGTCGGTGAGTAGTTCAAGGACTTTATAATTATGTGTTATCAAGGAAAAACATAATTATACTAACTAAAGCAATCATGAACGCAAACTCTTGAGTTCAGTAGTAATTTCAAGTTAATTTTATACTTCAAAATTATGATTATATATATCTTAACCATAATTGTATTTACTAAACATGTAGTAAATTATCGAAGTAGCTTTCCACTATATCATGACATTGAATGTAGTAGGACAACAAACATCTTGTATGTTCAAGTCCTAGTAGAATTTTTAGCTTACTTACCTTTTGGGCAAATGAAACTAATCATATGTTGTTCCTTGCACACACTTTGCAATTTCTCCCACTTGTGTAAGGCACAACATCATATTATGAAGATAAGCAATACAACATGTGGTTGATTGTGTAAACAATATGATAATGTCATTAATATTATAAGTAGATTTAGAACCATAACTTTAGACAAAGAATTGTGGATTATTATTCTATAGATAACGTGTCAGAAAGCGTCATCAGAAAGGCAGTGTGTTATCTTATAAAATAAAATGCAATTTCCTTTAAGCAATGGTCGTTCATATTTGGAAGTGATAAATTATTTCCAAGCAAGTTCGAAATAATATGGATGACTAAGCAAGAAAATAAATCTTGTAGCTCCCACTGAAATTGACAATATTACATGGATATTATTTTGGTAATAAACTGCAACGCTCCCACTGGATTTGTCAACATAAGAGATGTTACATCACCAGTAAAAAGTGAATAGCAATTTATTGACTTCCTTATCTTTGAAAAATGCCTACAAGTATACATTTACTTAGGTATTTGAACAAAGTATATGAAATTCTACTTGTGTGGATGAGGGACTAGTCGTTCATGCTTTCAATTAACTTGACTATTTAGCATGCAATTCCTCCTTTATCGTCTACAAAGCCACAAGGGTATTTAGCACTTTAAGGAATAATCAAGAGTCCAAGAAAGATACCTAGAGAAGTGCTAGTAAATTCTTTACTCTTTACGGTTTAAACTCATACATCATGACAAGTGCAAGATGTCATTTATTTTGGTAGCTACAGACATTAGGTACACAAAATATGTTATCTTTCAATGATTTCAGAACCGGATTAGGATAATGAAATATTAAAAGTGAGTTTAAATGCAATCGATCATTATTCGATTATAATCCTATTTTATTCTTGTCAACTAATGAGAAGAGATAGGACTAAGTCTCGTTTTTCTTACCAGGAAAAGAGACTATGTTTGTTTTCTATAAGAAAACAACTTTAGTTTACGAATTATGTTGCAATAACACAATTGATCGGAAAAACATTAGAAAGTTCAATTTAGTATTTTCGATAATTAAATTCTTAATAGAATTAACTACCCAATTAATTACTAATAAGACTAAGATCCTACTTGCACTCCCACTCAATATTAGAGGTCCGACCGTCTAATAGCAAGTAGGGCAAGAGGTAAGCGTCGAGCGTTAATTGCATTACAAGTGCAACTCTTAGAATTATGAGACGATTCATGAAGTTTATTGTTGTAGAGTGTTTGGATGGGACGTTCTCTCATCTCTTTCGAGTACCATTGAACATCTCAAACAAACTTGTTCTACACGTAATAAAGTCATGAGTATGTTTCATCTCATCTTATGCCTCGGGTTCTGAATCTGACCGGGAACTCGACTTAAGTCGTACCAATTTAAAAGCATGCAATAAGTGGCAAAGGTCTGACCAGTGACAAAAATCGCCTTGGGTGCATGATTCGCCCTAGGTCTGACCAGATGACGAAAAAAGACTACAAGTGCTATTAAATTGGGTGGCATAGACTTAAGATTCAAATAGGTATCACATAAGTTTTAGAAAACAAATGTCAAAAACGTGTAAAAGATGCATGCAATCATCTTTTAGCACAAGTTAAGAAAACGTTTTGTTAACTTTGATTTAGGCGTGTTTACCGCGGGAAAAGATTAAAGAAGGATCAAACCCTATATCCTACTCTTCATGCGCCCGAGGGCGCAAGTGCTTGGGATAATTGTCATATAGATGCCGAAACATGTACATGAAACAGGAAAAGATTAAAGATCGTTCAAACCCTAGATAGCTTGACTAGAGCACGTAGTGCAATAGCAAGTCCACCATTCGTAAATCACAAAAAACATGATTTTTTAAGTATTATAAACCAATTAATTTTACAAATCACGTCGTTGAGAAGATAGTTTATAACCCATCATTACGGTATGTAAGCCCAACTCGAGTGACAATATGATTTCGCAAAACAATTAGATTATAATAAAAACAAGTTTCATAGATCTTATGTCCATATTAATATTTGTTCTAAAAAACGATTTTTAACAAATAACACATAGCCGATTCGCAAGGAAAATATGTATTAATATGACATACTTTTAAAGCTAGTTTCGATATAAGTAGAGATCCGTTTTTATGATTCCTAGAATCTTGAATTATTAGGTTTTGCAATTCATAATGGAAAACAAATAAGCACATAAAACAGACTAGAAGGGGGTAGAAGCAGAAGACAGACTCTATATGAAAGCGATAAATCATATAAGATGCAAGGCTCGAATGAGTCTTCCCCAAATGGAGGACCAAAGACCCTCATAAAGTTTTCGAGCAAGGTACTTGATGACGTGCAAAGTATCACAAAAGTGAGATGCAAAAGTCTTTGACGGATAATAAAACAATCGTAATTATTAACCGGTTCAATTTAACCTACCCAATTTTAACCATTATCTAGATCAAGATTAAAACTTTATGACAAATATGCATGTAATTGTCATAAAAACATAAATAAGAGAGATTTTAAAGCGAAGCAAGCGTGTTTTATTCTATGTGTAACCCATGAATGCCATACGAATTGACTCGTGATGCCACTGTTGGAATTTTGAATACTAGTTAACCATTAACTACGAGTACGCAGCGGAATGGATCTAGTATAACATACATGATTAAGCACATAATAAAAACAATTTAAAACCAACCATTAATTAATTGAATAAATCAATTAATACGTCTTGATCTTGATCTTGAACTTTAACGGTTAAATTACCGTCTCCACCGTTTGCTCACACGACACGTCAAACGGACATCACTACGATGCTAGTAGTAACTTCACTTCTCAAACAACAAGTGTATAATCTTGTAACAAGAAACCCTAAATCCAAAACCCTAATTGGGATTACGTAAGGATCGGTTTATAGAACGTTACAAGATTGATTAACCCAATAAATCACATAAACCCTAATTAGGGTTTATGTATATCGAACCACCAAGGGGATATCAAACCTAAATCTAGTGATTTAGGGTTTAGTTAAAAAGCTTAAGACTTTATAAGAAAACCACCAAAAAGGATTGATCTTATAAAGGTTTAACCTTTACGTGATTTTAGGGTTAAAGGAAAAATCGTTTGGTTTTGGTGTGGGTTTGTTGCGATCGAACGAAACAAAGAACAAAGGAGAGGGACTAAAATTATGAGCTAGGTGTTTGTGTATTTATACACATTCTCCACCTCCTCAAAATCTTTAAGGCCCAACCTAAGAAACCAATTAAGGAAAAGATTACCTTAATGAAATATTCTTGAATATTTACTTACCAAAAACCAATAACCAAAAGAACTTCTAGAACCCTCTATGTTACAATAATCGGCCGATTGGCCTTAGGGGTTTCTAGAAGTCGTTTTCCTTCCAAATTTAAATAACGCACTCGTATTAAATTAATTAAATCCCGTTAATTAATTTAACCACCGTTAATTAAATAATAAGTGAAGTTTTTATTAAACGTTTAATTATAAATAATAAAACGTATAATAAAAGTGTGTTCTCCATATTGAGTGTGTGCCCCCGATAGACTCATGATTGTGGTAAATTACACCTCTTGTTTAGGAAAACAAAAGAGAGTAAATGAGCGGTAAGTATCGAGTGATGATTTAGGAAAATCAAGCACTAATGACCCTTATGGTGTGAAAGTTCGTTTCCCAAGGAGGTATATGTGTGTGAAAAACTTGTTAAATGTTTGTGATTAATGATTGGTTTAGAAGGGGAAAAGAAGATGACGAAGACGTGAAAATTACTACTACGACGACAAAACGTAAAACCGTAAAAACTACAAAAATAAAAATTAGTTCTAAAATTTGCCAAAAATTTACCAAAAATAAAAATTAATAAACTAAGAGTTTACCAATGATCAAAACTTTTTCAAACCTTTTAAATAATTAAATATTTTATTTTTAAATGCTAATTAAAGCCCTAAAAATCAAATAAATTATCAAAAAGCCCAAATAAAGATTTTTCAATTGGTAAACCTCTAAAATGACCTAAAAAGATTAAAAACTATTTTTAGAAATTTTTAAACTAATAAAAACTATTTAAAATGATTTAAAAACTATTAAAACTTAAAATAATTATAAATATTAATCTAAAAGTGATAAAATTATTCTAAAAGTTGCTAAATTCCTATTTTAATGTATTTAAGCTAACAAAAATGTAAAAAGTTGGAAAATGTGAAATTTGAAAAATAATAATAAAATAATATTAAAATAATATTAAAAATCCAAAAATTCTAAAAAATTCTAAAAACTTGCAAACTAGTTTATTTTAACCTAAATAATCAGAAAATCAAAGTGAAATGACAAAAATACCCCTATTGGGCCCTCAAATGGGCCAAAACCAAAAACAGTCAACCTTAAGTTTTTTGTCCAAAAAGTCAAACTTGGCCCAATTGATTTTGAAAAGCCCTATTCGACTCAAAATTTAATTCTAAACACAAAACTCTAAAGGCCCAAAAGCTGAATGTGAGCTTATCACAACTTATTAAGCAAGCAGCTTATTCTTATTGGGCTTTTCAGCCCATTAAGCAATAAGCCAATGCCATAAGCTCTAATTTGACACACAACCTTCTTTTGGGATGCTTATGAGGTCCGTAAAAAGAAATTTTGAAAAAGAACACTCAATAAGCCAGAAATAAGCAAAGTAAAAATCCACAAAACGACAAAATAGTCGGGTTTGAGATTTAGGACACCTCAGAAGCTCTAGTTTGTTGCAAAAGCTCACAAATAGCTTAACTAAGAATAATCAATCAAGAAAATCACAAAAAGCCAAGTAGAATAAGCTGTAAGAGCAAATAAGCTGGCTGAAAAAGCCAAATAAGCTAGTTTTCTAGCAAAAGCTTAACCAAAAGACTTGTAACCTTCCAGATTTGTTATTAAGCTAAGAAAAATGATTTCTATTACAAAAGCCAAGTTGTTGCATGTGCCAATAAGCAGTTCTCAAAAATAAGCCAATTTGTGCTTATTTGACCAAAAGTCAAAGTACTCCAAAGTTCACCAAATGATCAAGAATGGTATATGGGCTTGTTATAAGCAATTTTTGTGAAGGACTCAAGGAGGAGGCCTTGTGAATCAAGAGGTCAGTTGACCTTTTGATGGCAGATTTTGGCAATAAGGGCTTAATAAGCCAGTTAGCTTATAAGCCAGATACAAAGCACACCAAATAGCAAAATCCACTCACAAGCAGCACTTAAACAAGTTCCAAGCAGCAAAATCACAAGGCATACACTAGGATAACAAATGAAGACACAAAATGAGGTGGTCACTTTGCTGATGCAAATGACCACTTCAGCCAACTTTGATAAGCTATAGCAATCACAATAAGCCACCAAATTCAACAACCAGATAACCAATAGATAGCTTATCACCTAAACTATTCCCAAACCTGATTTCAGCCCTTAGATCCAAGTAACAAAGAAGTTATTGGATCTGATGTGTTTGACCAATTCCAAAAGCACTTTTATCAGATTTTTGCAAAACTTCAAATCCCTTTTCCAAACTTTCAGAAACTTATCCAATGACTAAAACTTGTTCAAAATGACTTGTTTAGACCACCCAAACCCTAAGAACCAAGGGCTCAAGGCCACAAGGCCTTATGAACCAGTAATCCCAAACATTCCTTAATCAACCCCTTTTCAAAGCAACTTGTGATTTCTTCTAATAAACTACTGATTTTAATGATCAAAAACACTTACTAGGCAGCAACTAACACAATCAAACTCAAAAATTACCAGCACAAACACAAGAACACAAAATCAAAGCACCAAAACCAAAACAGGCAGTAACATGAAATTTTGAGAGGAAACTTAATCAAGAGATTATACCTACCCTCCACAACATCCTAGGAGGGCCAGCTATGCTCCTTGGACCTTGTTCAACAACTAGAACAAGACCAAGGTACTTCAAAGAAGAAGATCAAAGCCTGCTGATGTTCAAAGTAGAACAAGGCTTTGAATATGATATGTCTTCAACACAAGCAGCAAACAAACTCAACCAAGGGCTTAGAACTCTTCCCATGCTTGGTGTCAACAAGCTTGAAGGAGCTCAAGGCTTATGGCTAAGGGTTAGTACACAACAATAAGCAAAAATCAGAAACAAGGACTTCAAGGTTTTTGAACCTTGAAAACCTTATGAACCAAGACGTGCCTTAACCACAAGATTAAGGAAGGTCTTAACAATCAAATGGAACTCAGATTTAGGCTATTCTAACACCAACTTTTAATCAAATCAAAAAGAGAATTCAAAATTTTCAGAAATTCAAATTTTATTAAACTTAAAAAGGAATTACAAAGATTGATAGCCTAAAACTGGAACAAAGGGACTCTCACATGTTGAGGTCTCCTTTTATAGGCAAATGCCTGGCTAAAAACTATTCACAAACCCTAGCACTGATTTCTCTAAAATGCCCTTGAGTCTTCTAGATAATTCTTGGTTATGAGCTGTCCAAAATGATCCTAGACGTTTAAAGTAGCTTTGGGGTGAAGCAAAGGATCTCAGCTGTTGATCTTGACACGTGGCAAGCCTTGGAGAGGAAGTTGGCACATGATGGTGAAACGGTTTTGGTGGTGGGGCCTCTTGGTGAGTGGGAGTGAGGGTTTTAAGGTTGGGATGAGATTATAGGCCTGTGAATCAAGTGTGGGAAAGGGTAATTTCATTTTACCCTTTGTTTTAATGAAGATAGTTACTGGGTTCTTGGGGTGAACAATAGTAACTTTTGATCTGTTTTTGTAGGATTGGAAATGTTTGGCGCGTGTTTGTGTGTTTGAATGTTTTAGTGCACAACTTTAGCCCTTCTTTTTTTTCTTTTCTTTCATTTGTGTTTAAAAGTGTGTCAACGCCCAATTCCTTTGTTGTCAACTTTCAGACTTTGGCAATTTTGGCACAAAACTTTCCAACAAGGTTTATAAGGGTTATTTTTGCCATTTTGAGATATTTCAAGGGCTGATCTTGGACAATGTTGATCTTCAAAGGTCTTCAATGTATCTTTGGCTTTATGAGGGACCATAATTGGCAATTTGAAGTTGTTGAGGGACTAATCTTGCCATTTCATCAAAGTTGAAGGACCATTTGTGTAATTTTGACAAACTTAAGGGACCAAACTTGTAATTATCAATATACAAGGGTTTTAAGTGTCATTTCTTCAATTAATGAGGATCAATCTTGCATATCTTGAAGTCTTCAAGGGTATTTGTTGAATATTCCATGAATTAGGGCCTGGTTCTTTGTACGGCTTCGTTTCTCGTGTCCGTTTTTCCTTGTATCTTGTGATATTTTGTCTTTTTCACGATATTCATACCTAAAATACACAAGTAAACAAACACAAGCATATATATGGTATTTTATGACATTTTTTTCGCATTAAAAGCCCTAAAAGAACGATGAGATCATGTATAAATGCCATCTCATCAACTCATGTATTTCCGATGGCTAAACGATTGCATATCCCAACAGTTTTGTGTTATGTGCTTCGATGGTTAGGTCTCTCGTGGGAGCTTTGTGAATTTTTTGTATGTGTTCTCTTCTTGGAGATTTGTCCCACGAAGTGTTTATTTATTTTGGTAATTTATACTGCTTTTCAAAAAAAAAAGATGGCAAATATTGAACATCGTTTGTTCGGTGACGAGTGAAGGGGAACTACATAGTCATAGTCATAGATATAGGCCAAGAAAGGCTTTACTTTTCGTTTGTAATTTTGGAATGCGAGTATGTGACACTAGTTTCTATAAATAATTGTCTATGTGCATTGTTCGAATGATAAATGATTACTATATGAAGACGTACGAGTCGCTGCATCTTGCCGTCTTAACATCATGTCTGGTTCAATATCATGGGCTTGCAGGGATCATCTATTGGATTCATATTGATGGAATCTTTGGTTAAATCGGGCTCAATACTTTTTAAAAACATTTTTCATTGACCCTTTTGTCAAATATGTATATTAGATTATTTGCGAAGACTTGAGGGTGTGTTATAATAAGAGGAAAAAATTTCAAGATTTGTCCTTTTTATTTATCTAAAATATTAAGTTTCGTTCTTATTTCAAAATAAGTGCAAGAATCATTTTTATTTTTGAAACTATGATCGAATTTGGTCCTTATTTCGGATAAGAGTTAGTTTTTAACATTAACTCTTCTGAGTGGAGGGGTATTTCGGTCATTTCAATATTTTTCTTCATTTAATGCATAAAACCCACTCACATCACACACACAAACACGCATCATCACCAAAAAAATGGATCTTGAAAAAAAATACGATGGTCACGTTTTTTACTTTGATATCTGATGTGACACCTTTCATCTATGGGAATGATGGTTTCCTAGTGAAGCATATATTTGCATGTATTGATACACGAGGTAAGAAGACAAGCAAACTATGTGCCATGTTGTGGTCTTGGAATTTTTTGTGTATTCCATTAAAAACACAAGCTGGTACAAAGTCCGTACTAGTTTTGGGTCTAGGTTTCAAATCCAAATAAGACTACTGGTGCATTTTCACTTTTCACAAAAGGCAACTCTGATTCAACATTTATGCAATGCATGTCTTCTACTACTAACATCTTTTTGGATACTTATTCTCATCTACAATCCTTTTCAGTACTCAAACCCATCTACAACCCCCATCATCAAAAATCCCTTTCAGTACTCAAACCCCCATCATCAAAAATCCCTTTCAGTACTCAAACCCATTTACAACCAAGACACCACAAATAAAAAAATGTGTCCCAGACTCCCATCTACGAATCTCAATCAAAACCATGACACCACAAATAATAACAAAACACCCCCGGTTTTGATTTTGATCGGTGGTTTTGTTTCTATTGTCAAGACGTTCCGGGGGTGGAATGGGAGGTCCTGGAGGTCCCGGGAATCCTCTTGCTTTTCGTCCGTTTGGTCAATCTTCCACGCATCAATCTTCCACGCATCTCCACCAAGAAAATCGACTTAATGATTTACAAGAATCTCATCCTTTGGCCAATCGGACGAAATCCATCTTGATTTCTTCTATTTGCTTCTGGGTTTCAGATCTAAGATGTGATATGAGTGATTCGAATACGGGTTTATGAAGATGATGATGGTTAGCTGCGATGAGTGTGTTTTTTTATTGGTGATTTTAATCCTTTTGAGGATAAGGTGAGTCGGTGAGAGGTGTTGTATCGGTGATGATATGTAGATCCGATTAGGATCTGATTTTTTGTTATGATTTGGGTATAAGTTTCTGATATTGATTTTTTGTGATGGTGGTTTTTTGTTTCTGTGATTTTGTGCCACTAGAGAGAGAGAGAGAGACGGGGAGATGAATGGAGCTTGAACATTCAATTATATTGAAAGGACCGAAATACCCCTCCACTCAGAAGAGTTAATGTTAATAACTAACTCCCATCTAAAATAGAGACAAAATTCAATCATATTTTCAAAAATAGGGACGATTCTTGCACTTATTTTTAGATAGGGACGAAACTTGATATTTTTGGTAAACCACAGGGACGAATCTTGAATTTTTTTCTAATAAGAGTAAATTTCAAAAATTATCTTTTTGTGGTTTGGTCAAATTGAATGTTTCGTTTTTTTTTTGAAATTTATTAGCGATATCGTCTTTCACTACATTGAAAGGACTAAAATATTTTTATATATTTTTTCGAATTTTTTATTTATAAAGGCATATTATAATTTCATTTCATCGATGAAGAAATCGAACCTAATGTTTTTTCCCATGGAGGTCGCCTAAACTTTATAAACTATTAGGAAAAAAAATTTAGTTTTGCCATACCACAAAGACGATTATTACAATTTACTCTCTTAATCAAAATAGCTAAGAATTTAATGTTAAGATGGAATTGAGATTGATATCATTATTTATGAGTCGTTGCTTGGTATGTAAAATCATGAGAGAAATGCACTAAACTATTAAAATAAAAGGTAGAAAATAAATGGAAAAGGTCGTCATTGTTTTTGGTGAATAAAAGAAGGTGTAAAATGGCTTCACAAGAAATAAAGAATAACCAAAAATAACAAACCTCTCATTTTGTTATCATGCATGACATACCTTCCCATTTATACTTATGGTGTGCTTGGTTAGGGATTTTAGGAGGTAAAATATAGGAATGAGAATGTTTAAGAGTGCTTGCTAGGAGGAATATAATTAATCGTTACTCATTAATGGATAATGAACCATTCCCCTGTAAATTGGGGGTAACAGATTCGAGGTAATAGATTCAGTTATGTGTGTGTCTCAACCTTCCACCACCACCATAATTGACCACCACCATTGTCGCTACCACCACCTTCCAATGCCACCACCACTCTCTGACTCCATCACCACCGCTAGTGCCATCGTCCGCAACCACCTACCTCACCATGGTAACGCGTTGCACAATCACCACACCTGCCATCAAACACAACCGCGACCAAAATTATCGTGGATTCAAGTGTGTATTTATCCACCAGTGACCACCACCTCTACCGATATTGCCACCACACTCTACCACCATCATTAACGGCTATCGATGACGCCACCGCCACCGCTACCACCACCACACTGCCAATCATCACCACTACCACAACATCTACATCCCGTCGCCACCTAAACCAACTACCACAACCTCTATTTGCAGCAACCATCCGTTAATAAACACCCAAAAACCACCAAACCACCAATCATCGCAATTACCACCACATCCACCTTCGATCTCCATCTTTGCTGACTACCACAAATCCGCAATCGTCTGTTGCAACAGCCGCCGTCCTTAACCACCACTAACCATCACTAATTTCATTAATTGATTCCTCTATCAGTATTGTTATGATCGTGACCACTTACTATCACCCTAGCAATTGTTGCCACCATCTCCAATCACCACGACAACTTATATTAACCAAGTACTAATAATGGTAAGAATAATATTTAGGAATGCTCATTGCATTTCTTTGTATTCTCTTACCTATTCCCATTCCCATTCCCATTCCTATTCTTCTTGGTTTAACCAAGCGTCCTCTCATTTATTATAAACTTATACATATATGAAAAGTCCCAATTTTCCACGCTTATTTTTATTTTATTTTATTTTTTGATTGGGTGTGTGTTGTGTGTGTGACTGGGTCAAGGTAGTTAAAGGCGAAAGCGACCTCAAAGCGACATGCCTTTCCCTAAAGCGAGAAGCGAGAAGCGAAAAAAGCGAGCGCTTCAGTTAACTTTTTACCCTTTGTGCATATAATAGTTTTTAGTATGAAAAAAATGATTAAATAAAAATATAATTAACTTAAAATCTTCATTTTTAATATAAAATGACCACAAAAGAGAAGTTTATTCAAATACTTAAAGCCTAAAGTATAAAAATTAGATACAAAATAAAAAATTAGCCATTTTACATAAAAGCAAGCGCTTTTCGGTCGCTTTTTGGTCGCCTGACAACGCTTTTTCTCGCTCTAGTAAAACGCCTCGCTTCTTTGGAATTAAAGCGCTTTAGGGCGCTTCGCTTCGCTTCTTCGCTTAAGCGCTCGCTTTTCTCGCTTTTGACTACACTGGACTGGGTGTGTCTTTCTCCATCTCGTTTATTCTCCTCTTCGTTCTACGTCTTGTTTCTCCCCACTCTCTTCGGCGTATCTATGTAAATAATAAGTCACCTTTCTCGCTCAATTATTTTTCCGCTCTATTGGGGTATCTAGATACCTCTCTCTGAATTATTGTTTGTTTAACTCTCTCGAAAAATAGATCCCATTTCTCTCTATCTCTCTCTCCCCTCGCTGAAATCATATACTTAGTCTTCTGTAAAAAATAAAAGGGTTTTCGATGGTACATCTATCGTTGTTATCTAACGGAGTTGTTCAGTTCAAAGGTTTGATTATTCTAAAATTCATGGGTGTGTTTTGATTGAGGGTTTTTATTGTTTTTTTGTTATATTGTTTTTGGGGGTTTTCATGTAACTTGAGTCAATTTATGTTGGGATATTTATAGGTTGGTTTAATCAGGTTTATTTTTTAATTCTTTAATTCTAGGGATTTTGATGGGGCCAGTTTTTGGTTGACGTCTTTTCATCAGGGCCTTTCATGTGTTCATGTTTCTTTTGGTGAAGAGGTTTTCATTTGTAGAATCCTAGATCATGGTTACTGATTTTATAAATGTTACATCATGCGTTTTACTTGCTAGGGTTTGTCATCTAAGGTGGAAGAACGCTAGAGAGTGAGACTTGCTCGCCTTGGTAACCTCTACAGACGCATCCATCGCATAGCTTAATCATTGGTTGAAACGAATTTCTTTCCCCTTAGTTGCGTTCTGATATCATGTGCTCATCTGTTAGGTTCCTGTTTTAATTGCCTGACTTCCTCTAGTTGTGTTAATATATTATGTACTCTATTGTTACTTTTGAGCACTAATAACAAACCATATGTTTCATTTTGAATATCCATACCCATGTAATACAAATATAAACAACTAATAATCATCACACCAAAAAGTATAATATAGATCAAATAGTGATAGTATAGAGAGAGAAAGAGTAGAGAGATAAGTGGAAGACTTATGAGAGAAACTCACTTATGTGTGTGTGAAATAATGAACCAACCAACCCATCTTCTCAAGTGGGAAGAGGGTTTATATATTCAATACATGACGTAGCCGCGGGTCGCGGTAACCTAATGGGCTCTATAGCCTAGCCCGTTACTTATTATCTATTTACACTACTTAAACGACTACGTGCTATAACATATAACTACGTATGAGTGGCAGGTACTTTACTTGTTAGGAAGCTACATTTTTGTGTTCCTAACAATCTCCCATTAAGGGAGGTCACTCTATATTTACATTAATAATCCTTGACCAAACAAAGATAAGGATCTTCAACACGTAGTATGTAAGTCTTGATTTTTTAAACTTATACTTGTAGTGATTTCTTGAGCTTTGAACATCATGTGTTGTCAATCTTGTGATCTTCATGTCTTTTGACTTGTAACACTTGTGTCTTGAGTCTTCTTACTCGACATGCTCATACTTTTTGGAAAATTTTGAAAGCTTCTAACAATCTTCCTTTAAACTTCTACGAACATCGTTTCTTTGAGGAAGATGTATTTATACCATATTGTAGTGTAAGTCTTTATCTTTGAATTTCTTGATTTCTTTGAATTCTTAATTCTTCGACATGAGCATATGGAAACGAATTCAGTTAGTACACCGCGACGCCACGTTCTTGATTACCTTCATAAAACAATCAACAACAAAGTATAGAAGCGGACTTAATGGCTTTGTCATTCGTCCTAATTCGGTAGCATTTTACCCGTGGTCGGTGAAGACCGTTATACGGTATTAGATAACGTACATGTGGCAGGTAGAATCAATTAAAAATCTCCTTTACATGGTTTTGAGGTTGTACTAGCCTATTCTCGTTACCCGGTCGTCCCAAAGCAGACAATGCGTTAAGAGTGAATTATTTGGATAAAAGGTTTATCCTCGTGATTGTAGCCGTCAATTCAGATTCCGAGAACAAGTTTGATTCAATTAAGAATCGCATCACCATCGCTTTCTAGTTAGATACAAGCTAGATTCATATATAATCTTTCAAGTCACTTACCGCAATGTTGTTTGATGTTGACACTCGAAGGATTTCCATTCGTCATTGTGAACACTGAAGAGTGTCACTCAGAATGTTCTAGAAAGATCACAAGGAAATTATAAGAGGCCTAGAACAAGTTTGAATCAATTAAGAATCAACCATCATTGATTTCTACTTTAAACATGTTAATATCATAGTGAATATTACACATGACCTACTGTAGTACTGTTTGATGTTAACACTTAAACATTTTCCATTCTTCAATATGAATACTCAATAGTATCACTCGGAATGTTCTGGAAAGATCATGAAGACTTCGCGCAGGACTCGATATAATCAAATACATGTGTTCAATGTGAACAACAAGTATTGTCATGGAAAGTGTCATAATGAGATTAATTTGTGATCTCAAATGGCTCTAGACTCGATTGTGCATTTTGGATTTAGTGATCAGAGGCTGGAGAGGAGTGTCGCCTTTTCAATACCAACTTACTCGGAGTGAGCAAATCGACAGATAGCGTATTGAGCTTCGTGTAATTAAAACAAATATCTTTTGAGAAATATCCGAGTTAGTTGGGAATGGGTACGCATTGCATCATTGGGTTCATGATGTCTATCTTCTATACCGGGCATCATTAAATGATCCAGATTGCATATGCAGTTCCCTGATTTTTGCAAGTTGTAAGGAGTTTTTCTTTCTTTAGACCCTTTATCTTTACATTCCTTTTTCATTCTTCAACCTCTTCAATGCTTAACAAGACGTCATCATTAGCACCTTATTGTGATTGTTCAAGTGCTAGCTTAAGTCATTAGTCGACATTCAGCTACGTTCACAATCTTACTCCATCTTTCCTAAGGACAACTATTTCTAGCTATGGGGTGTCCTTGGGAAGATTCCTCTGATTCTAGAAGAATCATTGTACTTATACCTATCCTTCCATCCTTTTATCACCACAATCGTTGTGAAATAAATGGGTTGTGGGCAAGTATTCGTCACCTTGAAAAGTTCTTGAAAATTATTCAAGGTACTTGTGAAAACTCCATGGTTGCTTAAACTTGTTTGTGTACATTTTGGAGGGTACATCATCTCTCTAATTTGTGGATCTGGGACGCCTTATTTCATCCAGTAATTGTTGATCTCGAGGTGGTGTAACGAATGCTTGATCACGATTGACCTTGATTCATAGAGCATCACGAATCATGAATGGAGATAAGTCGAACTAGAGCTCATCTAGCTAAAATATAAGAAACTTGACGCCTTCATCATAGTAGATAGTAACCGATTAATGGATGTGGATTTCTGAAACCGTTTCAAAGATGTGTACAGGTGCCTAGAAGGAGCATCTCTTAAGTAGATCGAAACTCAACTTGACCAAGTAGTGATCTTGTAGGTTCTTTGGATTTATCATCTCATTTCCATCAAACAAGATATGAAATATTTGATTGCGTAGAACAAGTTGTTTCTTTGGTTCTTGTTAGTACTTGCTCATTTGGTTGTGCCATTGAATCTAAATAAGAATATCAACAAAGATACAAATATCGCAGATATATTGGTGTTAGAAGGCAAACATGACTACATGATCATGCATGAATGATATGAGTAACATCGGTATTGGTCAAGTCAAAGTCAACAAAAGTTAACAATGGTCAACGAATTGAATTTTTTTATGTGAGGTCAAACACGAGTTATGGGATATAATCAAACGATATTTGACTATTTGATTGGGCTATAATAGCTTAAAGGTTGTATTTGGCCTACACAACAAAGTACGGGCCCAACCTAAAACGCTAAGCCCAACTAAAACTTTTGAGCATATTTTGTATTCATCAGCGGTGGTAGCAAAATAGCAAACCATGGGTATTTATTCAAACCACGGGCAGGGATAACCGCGGGGTGAATTAAAAATTAAAAATTTAAATAAAACTTATTTTATAAAAAATGTATTCCATCGCGGCTATAGTATAAAATACTCAACCGTGAATGAGAATAAAATATTCAGTCTATTTTATATTTAATTCAAAAATTTAGAAACCGTGGTCGGCTAGACCAAGGTTCCCAAACCCTGAGAATATTATAATCCCAAAAATTATCTAGCAGTGGTTGGATAACCGCTGTTAAATGATTCAAATTCCCAGTCAAAACTGTGGGATACATGATTTTATTCAAACACATTGTATATTCAATTTTTGTATACCCATGCAAAACCAAATAATATAAGCAGCATGGCAAAGCATACCCAAGTATTATATCACGAGCAAACAAGCCAATAGAGCCAGTGTGACTAACTAAAGTCACACCGTGGTTAATAACCACAAATTTACCACATTCATAGGATATAATCTAATTATATATCATTTGTTTCAAAGGCATGTCTAAGCATATACAAGCCATAAGATTTCATTTCCAAATAACTAACTAGGAAACTTAGATCTATTCGACCTAAAAGTCATTCGAAATCACATAATGGGAGACAAACAATGGCAATCAGTGGATAAAATTGACAAATTATAACATTAAACTTATATCGGGAGGATTACCAAGTAGTTTGAAGCAAGAAATCACACAAAATCATGAATTCGTACTTAGAACCGCGGTCGGGGGAAATGGCAGTGGTTAGGGGTATAAAAATGCACATTGTGTTTGCTTTGACCGCGGTTGACCCCTTATTTGTCGGTCAACTTTAGATGAGGGTCAGTATTAGTTCCTACACTTTGTTACATCTATTATTTTGAGTTTGTGTTTTGTCTAAGTTATAGCTAAGTTATCTTTGTAACAAAAATGGCCCTCCAAATTTATAATCACGAAAGAAGACTAAGATTTTTTATCTAAGGCCCCAAAATGATATAATTAAAGGTAATTTTAGTCCTTCTAGATTAACTAAGATACAAACTCCCCTTCAATTCATGCATTTCTCTTGACCAAATCCGGTTCAATTAGTTTCAAACGTTGATTAAGTAACAATTTTTGTGACATTCACACCATTTAAATTTTCACTCCCCTTCAAAAATTGACTTGTTTTCTATTTAAAGAGTTGTGGTCTTTATTACGAAGGTAAAATCAAATATTGTTTATGAAGATCAAATTCATTGATATTTTAACAACATGTTCCAAAAACTTTTTCCGAAACTCGAACTTTGTGAAAACTATTTTTTTATGAAAAATATGGTATGGTTAAAAAAGAATACTTCTCTTCTTTATCAAAGGAATAATGAACTTAAAGCGGTAAAGCGGGTTATAAATTGTCTATCGGGAGAAAAGCCATCCTTTACTACGAGAAAGCGGCTAATAGTTGAAACTAACTATAAGCCATTATCGGCATGTTTTGAATACTTTTGAACTTATGTTCGAACTTTATTTAAAACCCGGTGTCATTGTTGAACAAATTTTTTGGGATAGCAAATATTATCGATGCCAAAAGACATGCTCACTTTGAAAATCTTTTTGGTATTTTCTACTTTTTAATTTTTATGGGTTTTCTAGGTTTTATAGTTTTATACTTTCTTTTGTAGTTTTTGAATATATACAAGTATACAATTGGGAATTCACGTTTCACTGTTAATCATCATGTTATAGTTGCTCGAGAGTTTTTGAAGACATATTCATCATTCCAAGATTTGGTAGTAAGAACTCGAATCTTTTGCGTGTTAAAGCTTTGGTGATGACGTCTGTTATTTGGTATTTTGTCCCTACAAAATACAACTCGACCATTCTGTTTTCCACTTGCTCCTTGATAAATGATTACGGATATCGATGTGCTTCGATCTGGAGTGTTGGACATTGTTGCAGCATAACGCAATAACACTTTGGTTATCACAATATGGAGGAGTTTTGTCGAATTTATAGAATAGTTTGTTAATTGTGATCTCATCCATAGGATTTGAGCACAACAACCAAATAGTGCTATATATTTTGCCTTTGTTTTTGAAATAGTCATGCTCTTATGTTTCTTTGATGACCAACTCGCGAGCTCATTCTTTAAAAGTTGCACTCCCAAAAGTACTTTGATGAGTGTCTTGGCAAACCTGCATGGTTCACATGTGTGTATCCGGTTAGATTCAACCCGGAGTCTTTCGGATACCATAGACCCATATGAATGTGTTGATCCCTTTGGTTGGATCTATATTCTGTTAAGAATTAGTCTAGTAGTTTGTAATCAAACTAAAACACTTTGAGCACTCTTACTAACACTAAATAAGTTACGCGAAATCTAACTTATAAAGCACAGAAGAACATAATTACTTTTACCTATTCGATTCTCTTATTAATCGACTTAAATGAGGTACATGAAAGACATTCTACCTATGTTCCTTTTATAGAGTAAGGAACCCTAGAAATCTTAGAATTTTCTATAAAGATAACTATATCACAGACGATATATTATCAATATTCTAACTATTTAGGTATATCACATAAGATATACTCTAACTATAACTATGACATATCTTATACAAAGATATATTCGTCCGAATCATCATAGCAGTACTTACTTTATAAGTAGCAGTACTCACTATGTACCGCGTTAATACTAACGATACTTACATAACACTAATAGTACATGGAATACACTAACGGTACTTGACACTTAACAAATAATTCCCAACAGAATGGTTCCTTTAAGGTACCAAAAGACTCGTCCAATAGCCATTATCTGCTTTTTGGTAGGCTTAGCATCAAATCAGGCACACATACACACAATAAATACGAGGCTAGGTATGCTTGTGGTGAGATACATGAGGGAGCTGACCATACCACGAAATCGGGTAATGTCAACTAGTTTCCCGTATTTATCTTCAACTAGCTTAGATCTCTCCACCATAGGAGTATCTACCGGTTCACATGAATCATATCTGTATTTCTTTAATATTTCAAGAGCATATTTTGATTAATTAATAAAGATGCCTATATGGTTTTGAGAAATTTGTAAACCTATAAGGAAAGACATTTTCTCCATCATTGACGTCCTAATTTTTGCAGTCATTTCATTGGAAAACTTTTCACATGACTTATGGTCGGTTAAGGCAAATATTATATATTAGAATGTGTTTGCCTGATTTCCTAGTGAAAAGAGTGGTATCGACAATGCCTTTTGTGAATTTTTGTGACATGAGAAATCTTGATAACTTTAGATACCATGCACGAGGAGCCTGCTTAAGCCCTTAGAGAAATTTCTTTTGTCTATACATGTGATTAGGATGATTTGGGTATACAAATCCTTTTGATTTCATGGCATAGACCGTCTATACAAGCTCGCCATTCAAAAATTTTGTTTCGACATCCATTTGATAAATGCTAATGTTTTTGGCGGTGGCATATGCAACGAACATTAGGATATCCTTGAGTAGGGCGGCAATTTTTGACAAGACATGATAAACGACACAAACCCGACACGAAGTTAAACAGGTATAGATTAAGGATAAACAAGTTTAGGTAAAAAACAAGTCAACCCGTATGACCCGTTTAATGATTGGGTCGTGTTTGGGTTGAGTTAATATTAAACATGTCGACACGTGAACCCGTTTAAGTATATATATGCCTCTAAAAATAAATATATATAACTTTTATTTTATGTTAAATTTAGATTAAATATATTTTGTTATGTAGTTAATAGGAGTGAATTGTCATTATAATTCATACATCATTGAAATTGTTTCATAACTATTTCTATGTTATGTTGTCCTTTTTTACATCATTATATTTTTTTCATATAAATTAGTCAGATTGTAACCGCTTGACATATTTACTCAAACAAGTTAAACGGTTTAAAAACGGGTAACACGTGTTATGCAGGTGTGGGTTAGGGCTGAGTTTCTTGACGCGATTAATAAATGGTTCGTGTTTGGGTTAAGGTTATAATAATACGTCAACTCACAAATCCAAACTGGTCGACACGAACACGACTCGATTTACACCCCTATCCTTGAGTATTGTAACCCGAGCAAATGAATCATAAAAATTAAGTCCCGCTTGTTGACAATAAACTTTTGACACTAATCGAGATTTATTCTTCAACATGCCCCATTCTCATCGAGCTTGATCTTGAATATCTACTTAAGTGCAATAATGAAGCCTTGTTGAGGATAAAATAAAAGTTCCCAAACATTAAGTATTTCAATATCATTAATTTCTTCTTGCATTGCTTCAATCCAACATGGTTCTAACATTGCTTCCTTGTAATTCTTTGGTTCATCTTTTGTTTGACACTCGTTGAATAAGCAGCATAAAGAGTTTGTGACAAGTTGTCGTCGAGTAGAAACGGGTCGTTGTCTATCACGAGTTATATTTTCCAATGGATGATCCTTAGTTGATTTCTGGACATGTTCATGTGGTTGACCATCTTAATGATTTGTGTTTACAACGGTTGTGTCAGAATATGATTCGTCTGAGTTGGTTTCTAGGGCGAATACATTGAAGAATGGATCTTAACCACTAGAGCGAATGGATCTTCTTTGTCTTCAAACTATGATCTTCTTGTGTCTTCTAAACATTCACTTATCTTTGTAGCATCAGTTATTGTCTTCTTGAGTTTAGTCTTTGAACTCTTAATCATGAACCTTTGTCTTGATTTGACAATAACAAAACCTTCTAAGTATTTTTCTTTGAATACTTCTTTGCCTGCAATCTTCATCCCTGAAATAAAACAGTTAACAACAAACACCAATCTGTATTGGCTTCATGATTTTTAGCAAATCACCAGCTATCAACGGATTTGATAAATTTTTACCAGTTAGCCGTACACTCTGGAATAGCCAATACTTTATTCACAAAGAATAAGGTGTAATGAAAACCTTACAATTTTTGGTAAATTGTCAACCATCAACGGATTTGATGATGTCTTTACCTAGTACCGTTTGTCTAGGACTAGCCAACTCTTTGTCTCGAAACAAGGTGAGTTAGAAACACATAGTTTTTAGCAAACTATCAGCTTTCAACGGATTGGATAAGTCTTTACGACAAACCGTTTGCTTAGCCAATTCTTATGTGTGTTAGACATGGTGAACTGAGAACCATTTGTGGAGTGTGACTGAAAGTCAAACACTTAAGGCACTTTCTCAGCTTCTTCCTCATCTTTCAAATCCTTGATTTGTTGTTTAACCATTCTGATCAACTCCAAAGCATCAACAGATTCTTTTGTAACTTCTAATTGTTGTTCTAACATCCTTTCCAACAATTTTCTTTTGAAAGGGTAAGTTTTCTCTTACAGCATATAGTATGTAACATCATCTACATCCAAAATATGCAATCCACATGACCTATAATATCTCCAGTAACTAGGAACCTGATTCTCTAATTCTTTCAACATTTCTTGATCATAATTGTGTGGCTCATACATAAAGAGAAATTCCCAGTATAATAGTGATACTTCAGTTTTACCTACACTGGCTTCTTGAACTAACCTTGAAAGATCTTGAATATCTTGTCTGTCAAGAATGTGAAGAATATCCTCCAAAAGTCTGAATACCCTTGTTGTGCCATCAGTTCTCTGAATTCCATGAGCTTCAAGTCCTTGATCCATAGAGTAAATCCATTTAGCAATGGATGCTCTCTTTCCAAAAATTTATGTATCAATACATTGATCTTCAAATTTTACAATCTTCAAGTACTTATTCAAGCTCTCATCATCATCACTATCCTCTTTTGTTGATTTTGCTCTCTTGGCTTTCTTCTTTGTCTTTGTTGACCTTTTCCTTTTAACACCCTTGAAAATTCCCTCAGGTTCTGTTGAACCCTCTTCCAAGTGTGTATGTACCGTCTCCTCAGTATGTACTGTTGTATGTACTGTTGACTGTGTATGTACTGCTTGTACATTTTCAGTCTGAGCAATATCTTGAGTTTCAACTCCTGTATTCATTCTTTGAGCAGTCTCTTCCTCCCTTGAGCTTACCTTCCCCTTTCTATTCTTCCTTACATATGTGATCTTGATAGGTGGAGATGTGTTTGTAGATTCAACAGTACTTGGCTCAATTCTAGGAGTACTACCAAATTGCCTTTGTTGATGCAGATGTCTCTTAAACTCCTCAACAGCTTTTCTATCTGCTTGAGATCCATTCTCAACAAAATTCAATTCAGTTCTCTTATTTTGCTCATACAAAGTCTTGATTTCTTCAAAATTCTTCTTGACCAGCTGAATATGAGTAAATCCCTTAACTTTCTTAAGAAAATTCATCATCTGATTTCTAATCTGCATAGTAGTTGGAGGCTTAATCTTTTCTTTCCTTCTCTTTTCAGCAAAGAATCTTTGTTGCTCCCTTACTAGATCATCAATCAATTTTGATTTTTCTTCTTCATCATATGCATCTCTCTCTTCAGCTATCAATGAGTCTACAAGAATTTCACTTGCATGTAATTCAGCTTGAATCCTGTCATACTCTTGTATGTTCCATTCTTGCTGTATTCTTTTAGCTTCTAGCAAATCCTGCTTTGCTGCAAGTTCTTCCTGTAATTCATTTTCACGAATTTGTGCTTGCATTCTATAAGCAAATTCCTCATCATGGTCTATTTGATTAAATCTGTACATGACTTTGTTTATATCATCATCTGAATCACTTTCATCTTCAGAGTCTAATAATAATTGCTTCTTCCCCTTATCATTTGGATCAATCTTAGGTAGCTTCTTCTTCAGCTTGGTAGATCTTTCCTCATTAGCTTGCTGTTGAATAACTATGCCTTTAGTAGGGTGTGAAGCTTGAACTTTCTTACCTTGAATTTGATTCTTTTTGGCAAGAACTTCTTGTTGTGTCTTTTTCTCTGCCTCTGCTTGTTTAGTCTTCTCAACTAAATTCTTCTTTCTTAAGTCAAGCAGCAATTGGGCTAAAGTCTCATCTTCTCCAAAAGGAGTTTGACTTTCTAGTGAAGGATGATCACCAGCGGTACTTGCAATCGGCTTAGTTGGCTTAGCAGTACTTGGGTCTTCAACAATGTCAGCAGTACTTGTAGTCGGCTTAGTTGGCTTAGCAGTACTTGGATCTTCAACAATGTTGATTTCACCAGTATTAGACACACTTGTTTCTTCAATCACTTATGTATCCCCAGATACTCTTTCTTCCATAGAAGCCATCATTTCAACTTGCACCTCTTCAGTCTTGTCTGATTCATTGCTCATTCTTGATCTAGACAGTACTTGCAAAGTCTGTTTCCTTTGAAACCATACTTGTCTTTGTGGTGATGGAGTTGAATATACAGGAAACTGAATAGTAATTTCCTCCAACTTCTCATAGAAAGCACTCCAATTTGTTTGAAGTGGTGATTGAGGTGGTGGTGCTGGCTGAGTTACCAAAATTTCTTCAACTTGTGGCTCCTCATGAGTAGGCTGTGGTTCTTCATGCTGAATCTCCATATTTGAACGTCCATCCACACCAGTCTCTAAACCAGTTCCATCTTCATAAGTCCGCATGACATTTTCATCCAATTCAAAACTGATGTCATTTCCAGAGATCCTTGTCTGATTATCAGAAGAAGGTGGTTGTCCTTCATAATTCCTCCCTTGTTTGGTTGCATTCAGTTGCCTTTTCTTGTGGTTCCTGAATCTTTGCTTCTTGATTGCAGACTTCTGAATAGATCTATGTTGCCTCATCCAAGATGACACTTTGTTCCTTAACTTGAGTAGGCTAGCTTCCAATTCAGCAATTCTCTTGTCTTGAACAAGCTTCTCTTTCTGCAATACATGTACCTGTTGGGAAAAACTTGTACACAAAGCAGTTAAATTGGCAACATCCACCACCTCTGGTGCTTGTGCTTGTGGTGAACCACTAGCAGCAATAGAAGCAGCAGTTGTGTGGATCATCTCATCAGTGTTTGGTGGAACACCAACATTGTGAGAAGAAGATTGTGAATCTTCTAGGGAATGGGAACTCTGGTGAGAAGGAGTTTGCTGAGAAGCAGTAGCATTGCTAGGTTCCTCATCTTCTTGATTGGCAGGTTGGGCTAACATATGAGCAAACAATGGTGTTACTGTTCATGTAAAGGCATTGCCTTGTTTGGTCAAGAAAGAGAAAGTTCTCTTTGTGAATGAAGGAACATCCCATGTATCAGTTAACTCTGGTAGGTTAGGTATTTGGTCACTAACTAAAGTCTGAATGAATCTAGGATACATTAATAACTTCTTAGTCCCTTCCAAATTCCTAGTCATGCCTTCAAAAATTAATTTTGAAAAATTAAAGACCCTGTTATTTGCTAGACAAACACCAGCTGATGCCAATGCAGCAGGTATTTGATCAAAAGATGTACTTTTAGAACTTAAACAGTGAATAATAGCATAAAAAAGCAATTTCCCTTGTGGTGAAAATAAAGCTTTAAAGAAAGTAAGACTTTCCCTACCACCTCCATAGCCCATGGCTGCAAGGCCATCATGAATCTCTGTATTGTTAAGCATACGAAGTCCATTTTCATAATTTAATCTCAAACTTGCTCGTAGCAGTACCCCAGTTACATATATATTTTTTATGATTCACCCCTAGCCTTAATGCAAGGTTGACCAAACCGAGTACCTAATACAGCAGTATCCCAAAATTGTTCAACAATGGAAATAGAGACAACTGGACTTACAGTGAGTGCAAAGCGAACATGACTTCGAGATAGGAAACCAAGCATCTCATGGAAACCAAGAGAGTCATCATTCGTAGCAAGATTCGCAACCAAATTATGCTTAGAGATTACTTGTAAAGCAGCTATTAGTAATTTTGATGATCGTAAAATTTGATAGAAGGTTATAGAATCAAGAGATAAAAATAAAAGATTAGGTGAATCAATTGTGTAATTGGAGTAAGTATTTAAGTAAATAACAAACCCAAGCGCGAAGAAACCCCCAAATTCACAAAAGAGACCCTTAACGGTACAACGGACATGTAGCATTACATGGAACATAAGCGGTACTTGAATTTGTGCTAGCGGTACTTGGAGTGACAACGGTACCTCACAATATTGACCAGTTCATGCTTTCCACTAACAATGCAACCTCTTTTATTTATTTTTTTCTGTTAACCTGCAATAACATCAAAAACACAAAACATAGACTATACAATAAAAATTATAAAAATTTGTACAGCTATTACCTCCCCTCAACATATGCAGCATGTTATTGGTTGAGCATACCAATGTGTGTCACCAAGAATTCGAATCTCTTTGCATCAAATGCCTTGGTCAACAAATCAGCTACATTGTTGTCTGTATGAATCTTCAGGACTTGAATAAGCTTTTTGTCATAAGCATCTCTTATAAAGTGATGTCTTATTTCAATATGCTTGGTCTTGGAGTGAAATACTGGATTCTTGACAATGCATATAGTACTTTCATTATCAATGTAAATCTTGGTGTTCATGAAGTTAAACCCTTAGTCCAACAATTGATTTTGAATCCAAAGTACTTGTCCACAGCAATAAGCATCAGCTTCAGTTGTAGAAGTAGCAACAATGGTTTGATTCTTACACTGCCATGATATGAGTCTTCTGCCTAGGAATTGACAACCTCCTGTTGTGGATTTCCTATCATGATTAGCTCCAGCATAATCACTATCTGAGTAAGCTTCCAATTTAAAGGTGGAATCTCTAGGATACCATAATCCTAAATTGGGTTGACTTTTAAGATATTTAAAAATCTTCTACACAGCATGTAGATGTGACACCTTTGGATGAACTTGGAACCTTGAACAGGCACACATAGCAAACATTATATCTGGCCTTGACGCAGTAAGATACATCAATGAACCAATCATTGACCTGTATAGATGAATGTCAACATCTTCTCCATGTTCATCTTTTGATAAAGACTTATTGGCTTCAAAAGGTGTGCTTGTACTCCTTGTATCCATACATGAAAATTTCTTCAAGATTTCAGCAACATATTTATCCTGGCTGATAAATATTCCATATTTCCTTTGTTTGACTTGCAGTCCCAAAAAGAAAGTTAGTTCTCCCATAGAACTCATTTGAAATCTTCCTTTCATCAAAGCTTCAAACTCTTCACACCATGTCTTCTTGGTAGAACCAAAAATGATGTCATCAACATAAACTTGAACTAGAATAATGTCCTTAGAATTCTTCTTGATGAACAGAGTTTTGTCAATGGTTCCTTTCCTATATCCATATTCTAGCAAAAAATTGCATAAGGTTGCATACTAGGCTCTTGGAGCTTGATACAGACCATAAAGTGTTTTGATTACCTTGTAGACTCTATTGGGGAATTTAGGATCTACAAAACCTGGAGGTTGTGAGACATATACCTCTTCTGAAATAGTACCATATAGAAAGGCACTTTTCACATCCATTTGATAGACTATAAATCCCATATATGATGCAAAGGCCAAAAATAACCTAATGGCTTCTATCCTTGCCACTAGTGCAAAGACCTCATCATAGTCTATCCCTTCTTCCTGTCTATAGCCTTGAGCAACAAGTCTTGCCTTGTTCCTCACAACAACCCCTCTTTCATCCTTCTTGTTCCTGAAGACCCATCTAGTACCAATTACTCTTTTACCTGAGGGAAGATCCATAAGAATCCAAACTTTTTGTAGCTCAAATTGTGTTAATTCTTCTTGCATGGCATCTACCCAACTCTCTTCATCAAGAGCATGAGAGATGTTTTTGGGCTCTACTTGAGATAAGAAACAGGCAAACAAACAATGTTGAGTATCTTTATGATTCGTTCTCTGCTGTTGTTTGACATAACTCTTAAGTGCATGAGTTTCAATATTGGTTTGCAGTTGTCTTCTGGTTTGTACAACGGATTTGGGATCTCCAATAATCTGTGTAGTAGGATGGTTATTGTTGACTTTATGAGTGGGAATAGAACTGACTGGAATTTCTGTTTCCAAATTGTTGAAATCAGTTACTGCACCCTGCTCATCATAGGAAGCTTTGGAGAAGATTCCTTCAGTTGGACTAGCATATAAGTCTTCATCGTCCAAGGCTTGTAAAATCTCTTCTAGTGAGTCAACGGATTTGGCAGATTTTGACTTAGTAGTACTTGCAGATGAAGTACCGTTGGGTGTAGTATGTACTGCTGAGTGTTGTGACTCAAAAGATTCTTCTCCTGAATGCTTATTAGCAGATGTAGCATTCTTTTCTTGATCTTGAAGCCTCTGAAGCTCCTGGGAGGCTTGATCATCACTTGATGGCATGGTTTGCTTCTTGGGAGTTGTAGACATGGGAGTAACAGGAGGCATGTTGGGCACATAGACATGAATATCATCATCTGATGAACAAACATCTTCTTGAGTACCTGCATTAGTTGCACTTGACTCCTCACCTGCATTGTTAGTTTGACAATTCTTTTGCAAAGAATAGTAATCCATGGAGTTAGTTAGATAATCTAAATCAAATATCCAAGCATAACCTATTCTTGGGACATTGGGTTTATTTTCTAAGAAATTAACATGAGCATTTTCTTCAACTTTCTTAGTTACCAAATTATAAACCCTATATGCTTTACTTTGCAATGAATATCCTACAAGATATCCTGGATCAGACTTTCCATCAAACTTTCCCAAATAATCAAGAGTATTTAGTATAGACACATGACACCCAAAAGGTCTTAAATGACTTATTAGGCTTTACATCAGTCAAGAGTTCATAAGGTGTTTTGTTTTGAGGCTTGGTTACTAGGACTCTATTTAACACATAACATGCAGTATTGATTGCTTCTGCCCAAAAGGTATTTAGAAAAAGTGAATCAGCCAACATAGTTCTAGCAGCCTCAATCAATGTCCTATTCTTCCTTTCAGCTACTCCAATTTGTTGTGGAGTTCTAGGATTACTAAATTGTCTCTTAATTCCTTTAAACCTACAGAATTCATCAAATTCAGCATTCTTAAATTCAGTTCCATTATCAGTCCTAATGATTAAAACCTGTTTAGTGAACTGTTTTTTCAACTAAAATGATAAAATCCTTAAGTAATTCACTTGTTTCACTTTTAAGAGCTAAAAAGAAAACCCAACTGAATCTACTATAACCATCAGTTATGACTAGACAAAAGGTCTTATGACTAATGCTTCTGATAGAAACTGGACCAAACAAATCCATATGCAAAAGCTGCAAAGGTTTTGTCACAGTGTTACAGTCTTGGTCTTACAAGAGGCTATATGCTGTTTACCTTTTTGACAAGCAGCACATGTGAAATCATTTTGAAAAGATTTGTTAGGTAGACCTCTAACCAAATTCCTATTCACCAATCTATTAAGATTTTTGAAATTCACATGACCTAACCTTCTATGCCACAAATTTGAAGCATCTAAAGAAGCCTTAGCTAGCAAACATGTAATACCACCTGTTGGAGTAATAGTATGAAGATTAAAGGTGTACATATTTTCTTGCCTGGGTACTTTAAGCAATATTTGAGATTCCTTAGGCATCTCAAAGTCTTTAGACAACACCAAGCAGTCTTTGTCTATGAATAGCACCTTGTTCTTCTTATCATACATTTGTGATACAGAAAAGAGATTGAACTCATTCAATTCTTTTACAAAGAACACATCTTCAAATTCCAACTTTCCCGTGTTGATTTTCCCTTTGCCAGTGATTCTACCTTTGCTACCTCCAAAGGCTACTGGACCTCCTCTGAATTCTTCAAATTCAGCAAGAAAACCTTTGTTTCCTGTCATGTGTCTTGAGCATCCACTATCTACTATTCCTTTATCTTTTAATTCATCAATGAGATGCCCCTGCACACAAATAAAACTCATTAGTTTTTAACAGGGACCCAAGCCACATTTGGCTCGGATCTTGTGGGACCTACACATTTAATAGTTTGTACTGAAGCATTCCCAGTAATGCTACTTTTCCTCTTATACATCATGGTTTCATTTATGTAGTCAAAGTCATAGGGTGACTCTATGTGCTCAGACTTCTTTGACTTAAGTACTGCTTTAGCGGTACTTGCTTTAACCCATGATTTATCTCTTTTAGGAACCCACATTTGCACTGGTTTGTTTTTATCCTTACTTCTAGATGTTTTAACTTTTTCAAAAACTTTCTTAGAAGTCTTGTACAACTTTGGTTTTACAGACTTTAAATCAACAGTACTTAAGTTTGTTCTAGCAGTACTTGTAGGTCTAGACTTGCCGGTACTTGCTTTATCAGACTTTAACGGTACTAGACCTTGTTTCATAAGTACTGCCCTAGGAACAAAACTTTTGGTAGAGTTATTTTTAACCTGTTTAACTACCCTTGTATGATCAAACTTAGGTTTGTTATTTTTAAGTTTCTGATTCCTATAAACCTATGCATTTTTCCCATTACTGTTTTTCATGACCCTTTGTGTAGCCTTTTGTTTCACAATTTTATCTTTATGTAATGTACAGTCTTTGATAAAATGATTTAGACTACCACAAACATAACATCCTTTTCTTCTTAAAGAAGACCCAAAAGGTTGTTTTGACTTTACTTTTTCAAAACCTAGCCCACCCCTTTTGACTTTATTATGTTTTATATTGTTTTCCAATATCTTGCTAGGAGTTTTTACCTGCTTGGGAGCAGAACTAGACTTAGATTCCTCAGAAACAAAGTTGTTCATTAAAGGTGGATAAACAATATTTTTGGTCACAACAGTCTTTTCTTGGGACAAATTACTAGAGTTTAAGGTATTATTAACCTTTGGTTCTTCTAACTCTATACTTTTATCATTACTATGGGGCATGAAAATTCCTGATAGTGGTGGAGGAACTGCCTTCATTCCTTCAGCATATCTATCATTTTCAGGTGTATCATCTACCTCACTAGAACTATCAAAAATCCCTTTTGACAAGTCCTTGTCAGTTAAGGTTATCCCAGGTTGGTCCTCAATATATCCTAGGCCTGTTTTATCATAATACCCCATTTGTGAATTAATCAATTTTCCCAATCCTTTAGAGGATTTTTGCCAATGATTAATTACTTCCCTTTCATTACAAAGACTGGCTTTTAAAGCTTCATTTTCTGTTGATATTTTTAACAATTGTCTTTCAAAAGGTTTTATTTCCACATCTTTTTCCCTCATTTGAAGTGTCAAAATCCTTATTTTCTCTTCATAGTTTTGTTGAGCCTTTTTGTACAAAACTATATTTTCTTCTAATTTAACAACACCCTATTTAAAAGCTTTTACTTCTACAGTGCATGTGTTAACCTTTTGATACTGCTCCTCTAGTTCTATTTTTAGGCTATTAAATTTAAGAACACAGTCTTTAGAACAAGGATGTACCTCAGTATCATCATGTGAGAGAGCCATTAAACCAAGCTCTTCTTATTCTTCTTCTTCTGCCCAGTTCACCACTCCATCTATAGTAACCAATGCTTTGGTTCTTTTAGGACTCCTGCTGTTTCCTTTTGGAAAGCTTTCAGTTATTCTTGGACTGGTTATATAGTTGTGCTTGGACTTCTGATTGCTATCCTCAGCTTTATCTCTAGAGCATTCTCTTGCAAAGTGTCTATTCCTTCCACAGTTATAGCATTCAACTTTGGACTTGTCATATCCTAATGGCTCATTAGGATCAACAGTCATTTTTCATCCAGTCTTCTTGAAGAACCTATTAGATCTTACTGACACCATAGCAGCTTGCCATTTAAGATCCATCTCTTCAACATCAGCATCATCCATTTGGAACAAGTCATTGAGTGTTAATCTTGGCCTATTGTCTTATCCAGCGAAGAATGAGAAGGCATCGTTGTCACTAAATAATGGTGAAGACCTTCCATGTGGATTTTGAGAGACAATTGGGATGCTTTCAATACTTTGTGGGTAAGTACTGCTTGAAAGTCCTCCAACGGTATTTGTGAAGTATGTACCGCTGCTAGATCCACTAGCGGTATTACGAAAGTAAGTACCGTTGTTCCCATCTGCACAAAAACCAAGTTAGACTTTGAAGTAGTCGTTGTCTTTACTTCAGTGCCTTTCACATCCATCTCATATGCTCTAAGATTGTTGTAGAGATGATCAAAAGGAATTGTTTCCAAATCATCTCTTGTGATGAAGTGCTTAGCCATTGCTTTCCACTCTAGTGGAACACTTCTTAAGAATTTTAAATTAGCTTCTTCATTAGGAATTACTTGTCCATAAACTGCCAACTGAATAAGCAACTTACTGAACCTTCCATATCTACCATGTATCCCCTCTATACTGGTAATTGAGAAGTTATCAAATTCTTGCTTAAGAACAATCTTCTTAATCTTCTTATATTTATCATTGCCCCTAAATCTAAGTTTTATAGCATCCCACATAGCTTTAGCATCCTTATAATGATGAAAGCTTGGTAGAATGTCTTCAGAAAGAGCCATAGCCAAAGCATTTCTGGCTTTTCTTTCTCTGATCTCTGCTTGTACCTCCTCAACAGTCACAACAGGTAGAACATAGCATGTATTGTCTGGAAACCAGTGTAGCTTCTTTGGTGTATTCCCATTCTTGATAACTTGCCACACATTGTGACCTGTGTGATTCAAGTAATATTCCATCTGCATAGCCCATGCCTCATAATTCTCACCTTTGAGAACTGGGAGTTTAATAGCAGACAGAGTATGAGAAGGTGTTGGTGTAGAGGTAGCTACATCATTCACGGCTTGAACACCTTGTGCTGGTGCAGGATGCACAACTTGTGGTTGTCCCTGTGGTATAGGATCAGGGTTCTGAACATCATTCAAGTGAGAATCATCACCTTCTGGTTGAGACAATGAGATTTGGGATGTGTAGAGTGTGTGGGGTTGTGTTCTTCTTTTTCATAGTTTCTCAACAAGCTCTGATACCACTTGTTGATCCCTTTGGTTGGATCTATATTCTGTTAAGAATTAGAATAATAGTTTCTAATCAAACTAAAACACTTTGATCACTCTTACTAACACTAAATAAGTTATGCGGAATCTAACTTATAAAGCACAGAAGAACATAATTACATTTAACTATTCGATTCTCTTATTAATCGACTTGAATGAGGTACATGAAAGACATTGTACCTATGTTCCTTTTATAGAGTAAGGAACCCTAAAAACCTTAGAATATTCTATAAAGATAACTATATCACAGACGATATATTATCAATATTCTAACTATTTAGATATATCACATAAGATGTACTCTAACTATAACTATGACATATCTTATACAAAGATATATTCGTTCTAATCATCATAGCAGTACTTACTTTATAAGTAGCAGTACTTACTATGTACCGCGTTAATACTAACGGTACTTACATAACACTAACAGTACTTGGAATACACTAACGGTACTTGACACTTAACAAATAATTCCCAACAGAATGGTTCCTTTAAGGTACCAAAAGACTCGTCCAATAACCGTTATCTGCTATTTGGTAGGCTTAGCATCAAATCGGGCACACATACACAAAATAAATACGAGGCTAGGTATGCTTGTGGTGAGATACATGAGGGAGCTGACCATACCACGAAATCGGGTAATGTCAACTAGTTTCCCGTATTTATCTTCAACTAGCTTAGATCTCTCCACCATAGGAGTATCTACCGCGTCACATGAATCATATCTATATTTCTTTAATATTTAAAGAGCATACTTTGATTAATTAATAAAGATGCCTATATGGTTTTGAGAAATTTGTAAACCTATAAGGAAAGACATTTTTTCCATCATTGACGTCCTAATTTTTGCAGTCATTTCATTGGAAAACTTTTCACATGACTTATGGTCGGTTGAGGCAAATATTATATATTAGAATGTGTTTGCCTGATTTCCTAGTGAAAAGAGTGGGATCGACAATGCCTTTTGTGAATTTTTATGACATGAGAAATCTTGATAACTTTAGATACCATGCACGAGGAGCCTTCTTAAGCCCTTAGAGAACTTTCTTTTGTCTATACATGTGATTAGGATGATTTGGGTATACAAATCCTTTTGATTTCATGACATAGACCGTCTATACGAGCTCGCCATTTAAAATTTTTGTTTCGACATCCATTTGATAGATGCTAATGTTTTTTGCGGTGGCATATGCAACGAACATTAGGATATCCTTGAGTAGGGCGGCAATTTTTGACACGACATGATAAACGACACAAACCCGACACGAAGTTAAACAGGTATAGATTAAGGATAAACAAGTTTAGGTAAAAAAACAAGTCAACCCGTATGACCCGTTTAATGATTGGGTCGTGTTTGGGTTGAGTTAATATTAAAAATGTCGACACGTGAACCCGTTTAAGTATATATAGGCCTCTAAAAATAAATATATATAACTTTTATTTTATGTTAAATTTAGATTAAATATATTTTGTTATGTAGTTAATAGGAGTGAATTGTCATTATAATTCATACATCATTGAAATTGTTGCATAACTATTTCTATGTTATGTTATCCTTTTTTACATCATTATATTTTTTTCATATAAATTAGTCAGATTGTAACCGCTTGACATATTTACTCAAACAGGTTAAACGGGTAACACGTGTTATGCAGGTGTGGGTTAGGGCTGAGTTTCTTGACGCGATTAATAAATGGGTCGTGTTTGGGTTAAGGTTATAATAATACGTCAACTCACGAATCCGAACTGGTCGACACGAACACGACTCGATTTACACCCCTATCCTTGAGTATTGTAACCCGAGCAAATGAATCATAAAAATTAAGTCCCGCTTGTTGACAATAAACTTTTGACACGAATCGAGATTTAGTCTTCAACATGCCCTATTCTCATCGAGCTTGATCTTGAATATCTACTTAAGTGCAATAATGAAGCCTTGTTGAGGATAAAATAAAAGTTCCCAAACATTAAGTATTTCAATATCATTAATTCTTCTTGCATTGCTTCAATCCAACATGGTTCTAACATTGCTTCCTTGTAATTATTTGGTTCATCTTTTGTTTGACACTCGTTGAATAAGCAGCATAAAGAGTTTGTGACAAGTTGTCGTCGAGTAGAAACGGGTCGTTGTCTATCACCAGTTATATTTTCCAATAGATGATCCTTAGTCGATTTCTGAACATGTTCATGTGGTTGACCATCTTAATGATTTGTGTTTACAACGGTTGTGTCAGAATATGATTCGTCTGAGTTGGTTTCTAGGGCGAATATATTGACGAATGGATCTTAAACCACTAGAGCGAATGGATTCTTAAATCCTTCAACATCATTATAGTTCTCATGAGCATTTGCAACAGTAGCTGTTTCTCAATTACTTGTTGACGGTGCATCTTGGTCTACGGAAGTCGATGTCTGTACCGGCTGACATTCTTGGTCAGCTACAGGAGTAGAACACTTTCTTCATCATGCGGAATATCATCTTCATCAAACAATCGTTGTAACAATTTAGTTATGTGGCTATGTATGAGGAACTATAGGTGTTGTAGGAGGAATAGTAGGTACGAGTCCATAACTAATTGTTCTTGAATTCAACAAGTTAAGTGTGGGCCTTGAACTGAGGTGTTCATAAGTCATTAGCTCCGTAAGATCACCAAATGTAACGTGAATAGTTTCTAGAATCCGTTTGGTTCGCTTGTTGTATTTCTAAATGACTTCTTAGATGGAGCATAACCAACGGAAATAGGTATATCAGCTTTGGCTTTCAATATACTTAGGTCTTCACTATCATTAATTGGATAACATAGAGACCCGAAAACATGAAGAAGTTTAAAGTCCAACTTGTTTTTATAAAGTAGTTCATAGTAGGTTTTCTTGTGAATAGAGTGGATAAGAGATCGGTTGAGGGTATAACATGTTGTGGCAATTACTTTTGCCCATAAGAACATAGGAACATGACCATAAATCAACATAATTCTTGCATCTTCCATTTAACGTACGATTCCTCTTTTCGACGACACCGTTTTTCTTAGGAGACCTTGGAACCAATGTTTGATGTGTGATGTCTGTATCTTTATAGAATTCCGTTAAAGTCTTGTTCACAAATATTGTTCCATTATCGGTTATAATGAATTAGACCATTGCATCAATGGCACGTTGTATGTTGACCAAAAATTCCTTAATGATCTTTGAAGTTTCATCCTCTGATATCAAAAATCTTATCCAACCGATTCTAGTATAATTTTCAACGATTAGTAGTATATATTTATTCCCGCTAATGCTTTCCACTCTCATTAGGCTACACAGATCCATATGAAGGAAATGTAGAATCTCATGATTAGTGATGATTGTCTTGATTGGATAATGTTCCTTCCTACTTTTACCTAGTTGACATGCTAAGCACAAGTGATCCTTTGCAAAATTCAACATTGGTGAGCCTCTTACAAGATCCGCCCTTGTTAATTTGTTAAGGTCTGCAAAGTTCAAGGGATTAAGACGAAGACACCATAACTAAGATTTTGTTGTATAAGCTTTAGAAAGAAGGCATAAGAGAGTAGTATCCATCATATCTTAGAGTGAAATGGTTTATAAATTAGTGCCACGCTTTCCTTTTAGTAAGTCCATTCCTTCCAAAGCTCGAATAATACAAACATTTTCCATCCAAAAATATATTGTCCAAGTCCCTTGACATAGTATAACGAGATATGGTGATGTTCCCTGTCTTGTAATCACAATATCTGACAATCGGTGCCACTTGATCATTTCCAAAACGAACCATTTTGATGAATTTATTCACGAAGTTGATAAGCTTTAAGTGATCTCCATTCATATTTTTAGAGCATTCCGAGTCCAAGTAACACATGACGATCTGTACCACCTACAATGGAAATGGGGAAAAATGGATTGCATTTAACATTGCATCCCCAACTTTGATTGGGTTCTTGAAGGTTAGATAATCGAGAAATAGGTTCATCGAGAAAATATTGTCCGATTTTCTTATTTCCTAACTCTAACGTAAGAGTCTTAGTGCTTATCGTGGAAGGCATTGTGTTCCTAGAAGTCATATTCCTAGAGGCAAGTTCCTAATAAAAGGTCTTTGAATATTTTATAAAGTCAATTTATTTCCTAAAGGCACCCATCTATATCCTACTTCTTTAAGCAGTTTACCTATGGGTTTACATTGTTTATATTGCAATTTATTCTCATTTTTCAAGATGGAGTTCAAATTAATTTCATCTAAATAGCGCAACATACACGAATCATGATTATCTGAAGTAACATATGCATTGCAAGATTGACACACAACATTAAAATTCGAATTAATTATAGAACCACTAGTGTTAGTACTAGAATCAACATGATTCTTTTTATTTAAACTAGAATTTAAAATCCTATGGTGTTCTGCTACTTCTTGCTTCTTCACTTGTGATGCTTCACGGCTATTTTTCACTTTCTTTCTCTTTGAACCACTAGTATCATTCTTATCAATTACTCCTGTAGATAGCAATGTAGTGTCATTAGTTAGAAGTGTGCTCCCTTGTTTTCCATGTTTCTGTGTGATGCCACTATTAGTGATTCTAGGTGTCTGGAATGCAACTCTCCTAGGTGTGGCTGCCTTCATAGCACTTCCCCTTTTCAGAAAAGACGTGTGTGATCTTGGGCATGTGACATATATGCCTTCTAAATAATCTTGAACCACCTTAATGTATTCACGTGCATACATGACATTCTGATCTGAGGGATAAGATTCGAATGCATCTTCTACTAAGGATCTAGATTGTTCTGCGTATTCACTTACTGCTTTAAGGTATCTTAAGTAAGAATCTAAAGAATTCCTCTCAGTAGGGCTAAGTGGGGAGATTTTTATGGGCATTGGTTTGGGAGAAGCACTATAGCATCCTAGTTCCTTGAGTTGGGCCTAACGCATTTTAACTTGATTCCTAAGGATGCTTGTGGTATCATTATTCTTTTGTCTCTTAGCGATTATTAAGGAAACCAATTCGTTGTAGTGAAGTTGAGCTCTTTCTTTTTCAAAATACATAATTTTGATATCCTCATTTAACCGAGAATTAAGACGAATAATATAATCCACATTCTATAAAGATTATGATCAATAAATGTAAAATTGTTTTTAGCCTGCTATATCCGTAACCTCTTTGCGAGCGAGATAATATTAATTTCTTTCTCTTGCTTATTTTTTAATTCGTTAATTTTAAAAATTCATTAAAATATGGTGAATGTTGGTTATCACAAACTTTTTCATTCTTAAAAAAATTGTACTTGTGGAATTTAAGTTCCAAATATTGATATTCTTGTTCAAGTTTGTCAAACCGTTCTAAAACCTTTTCAAGAAATTCCTTTTCAACCATATTTTACATTTTTGAATTTTAGATTCAAGTTTCAGATTTGGGTTGTGTTCCATAAATCAGATTTAAAAAATAATGGAATATTTTCATCAACAAGCATATTATTCCACAAATCAGAAGTCAAACAATTAGAACATAAAACAATCATTCTCAAGCTTTAAATACTTGTTTTCTTGTTCCAATTTTTAAGATCAATAACACATTTATCGTACTCGTCATCTAGTTCAAAGAAAAGTGTCCTAAATTCAGAAAGTTTATGAATAAGGGTTTTCTCTACGCCTTCAATCTTTGTTTTGATTGGTTATGAAAAGGAATTACTTGCTTGACAAAACAATCCTTTATCTCATGAAAATTACGCTCTCTCATATTTAAAATAGTGGGCACAGTTCTAGCTTTAATAATCTTCTCAAATTCATTGACATTGTATTTTAAGACAAAGTGATTTAGTGATTTGACTTCTATTTGGGAGAGTGTGGTTCACCTCACTTTAATATTTTCTTGGCGTTTCTACTATAGTGATAATCTTAATTTCTTTTGGAGGAAGCCAATAAATCTCATCTAAATATGAATGCTTTTGAGGAACAAAAATTTTCTCTAAAAATAAAGCTAGTTGATTAAGATTAGTGTAATCTATAGGCAATAATTTTATTATGTGTTCTAAAGCTAATTTCATTTTCTCGTCTATTTTAGCTCTACTCTCATAAGATAAAGCTAATGTCTCAAGAAAATCATATACAATAGCAGGGGCATGTGCAAATATCACAAATTTCTTTCCATCATACAAGGAAAGTTGAAAGTTGACTATCTTTAACTATCTCAAGGCATTCACGAGTTTCCTTTGTATCAAGTAATTAAGGCCAAGTAACTTTGTAACTTACTAAGATGAACTAGCTTGTTTATACAACAGATTACTAAACTTAACAGTTTCTATTTTTAAAGTGTCTATCTCATAAGTGTATTTACTTTCTTTAACTTTCAATGTTTGACTCAATTCTTCATTTTTCTTTCTAAAATGTGCCTCAGATGTATTTTGCATAGATAGTTTAACTCTTAATTCACCTATATGTTGATCTAAGTCTCTAAGTGTTTTATTTTGTTCTAAGATCATAATGTATAAATCCTTTTTAAGAGATTTTTCACGATCAAATCTTTTAACTTCATTTTCCACTATTAAGACATCGACCATTTTCTTGTATTTGGTTAACTCCTCGTTTAATTGTTCATTTTCTTTTCTAAATATCTCATTGATATGATTGGGTTTAGCAATTAGGTCTTGAAACATGTCAATCATTAATGGAGTGTTAGCTTCATCATTCGAGAGAGAAGATACATTATTAAGAACAATTTTTGCTGCATTATTTGGATATTGGTCATCAGAATTACCAATATTCATGTTGACAATGAGGCATTATTGTTCTTCAGGTTGCATCTCGTATCTTTCATGAATATTCACAATTTCATCGATGAGATTCTCTTAATTATGTACCTAATAGAGTCATAGATGGGGCCTGATTCATCAAAGTAAGGAGATTCTTGAGTAAGGTTAGACATAAATAAAGCATTGGCATACATCATGTCCTCACAATTTGAGTCCAAACAATCTTCATGATCCACTGCAAGAATCATTGTTGTGGTAAGTGCCGATTCCTCACCCCAAAGGTTCTGTGCACTCTGCATCTCCCAAAAATGCTTATGCCTCATCACTAAATGTAGTTCCCTTCTACTTGGCTTCCATGAGTAGCATTTTCACCTTAAACCTGTAGAATCTTTAGGCCTTGCTTGTTCTCTGCATGGATGTTTCACATGACCCATACCACAAAAATTGTAACACTTCACCAATTTCCCTTACCAATCAACAACTTGGCCATATGCCTTTGTACCATGATTTCCACCTTGTTGTCCTACAACCACTACCATTTATGCATACCCTAAATTTTTCTGAGCTCTCCTTTGACCATTCTAGACGGTTACTGCTCCATTCTTAATGGTTGCTTGATTACGATGGTTAGATTACATTCTATTTGTTGGCTGAAAAGAAACCTTATCCCCAATAAGAAAATTTAGAATATGGATTATCGTGACTAACAAAGCATCATTTTGTTGATAAGGTGATTAAGAGCTTCCTGAATCAAATTGTGAATTTTGGGAGTATTTTACGAAGGGTGCATAAGATGATTGAGGTGATGGAAGATAATGTTGTTGATGTGAAGGTGAGTGTTGATGTTGCATTGTGGGATACATAACTTGAGATGAAGTCGCATAATCTGCAACATATGCAAGTGAGTCATTGCTGAGAGTTATGATTGTTCTATCGAGTATCTCATTCTTGTTTCTCACACAGCTTCAAGTAAGCAAACAAAGGACCATACTAAACGACTGATATGTTATGAGTTATCTTGAGGTTGGTGTTTTCACATATGAAATGATACATAACGTTGGTTTCACATACGTACATCCTCAATTGACTCAATAATCAAATGTTTGTTGGTGTTTTCTCTTGCATACTTAATTATCTATTTCTTCCAGTATCCGTAGTCATCCTCTTCAAGCAATGGGGTTCTATGATATGTTCCTATTATCAAAGTGTTATCACTACTCGTCATTATAAAAAGATGAAATCCTTTAAATCGGTACAATGATTAGTGAGAATTATGTTTAAATAATGATGTTTAAAGTGTTGTGAGTGATTAATTTGTTTAAGTTATAAGTTATGAATGTTAATTATAGTCTAATGTCTAAATTCCAAAATACAGAATCCAAACACCAATAACTTCAAATTAATCTTCTGATGAACAGTACCAAACCGGGGTTTAGACTTTAATAGCGGTTAAATGATGACGTAGACACGACTCGTTCTCAAAAGTGCAAACCTATACCCGCGGTCTTATTCAAACCGCTAATATTAAACTTAACCCATGTTGACTAAACTTCACCGTAGTTAACTTGCCATGTAGACAACGATTCGACTAATAAAAGTAAAATCTGAGCCCATGGTCTTATGCAAGCAACTGAGCTTATCCCTACCACTGTTCTATGTGAATAGTAACATAACCTTGGCAACTTAGAACTACGGTACTAAAGTATGTTGTTACCGATGTTTAAACCTGATCAAAAACCAACTACATAAACACCTACAAATCACCCTTATAACATTTTCCTTTGATTTTTCTTGTACACCTAAGAACTAACAACTAATACCAAGCTTAAAACCCCAAACTTTATTGTCTAAAATAACAAAATCAAGATTTCACCAAAAGCTCCTAGAACCGCGACTTAAATGAAATTGCTAGATCTTTAAGGAAATAAGATGTTGATCCCTTTGAATAGATCGAGATCCTGTTAAGGGTTGCACTAATAGCTTGTAAACAAACTAGAGCACGAGTGAGACGCTTACTCAACCTAGATAAGTTATCCAGAATCTAACTTATCAAAGCTTAATAAGAACATGGATTTCTACTAACTATTTGATTCTTTATCAATCATAAAACTTGTGTTGAGGTATAATAAACTCAACGAACCTATGTCCCTTTTATAGTACAAGAAACTCTAGAATATTCTATTAGGATACGTATATCACACACGATATACTCCTATAATAACTAGAACATATCTTTACCTAAGATATAACAGTCCTTATCTATACTAGCAGTACTTACAATTAGGCCTAACGGTACTTACATGTACCGCGTGAATACTAAAAGTACTTGCTACTACTAACGGTACTTGGAATACATACTAACGGTACTTGGTACATATACAATAATTCCTAACAATCCTCTCCTAAACATGAATGATCACTTGTTATCCTCTTGTTTCTCTATGTCTTGAATGTATAAGTCTTCATATTTTCATATTACAACTTGTATATCTGGATAGGACTTGCAGTCTTGAATTTGTACCAACAGAATGCATTCAAACACTTCTTAGATCTTCTTCTTGTATAATGAACTTCAATTCTTCATGAACTTCATCTTTGTTTTCAAAGTATGATCTTCTGTGTAATGAATCATCAACATTCTTTCTTTTCTGTTCTACAACAACCTTGTCTTCGTAATAATTTGTATCATAGCAGGGAGCTCTTGATATCTAGAACTGAAGGTTTTCTGATCATTGCTGCATCATCTTGTATCTACTCACCAGAAATAAAATAGTTAACAACAAACCAGTCTGTATTGGCATCATGAGTTTTGGCAAATCACCAACCATCAACGGATTTTATTGTTCTTTACTAGTTAGTCGTTTGCTCTAGAATAATCAATACTTTATTCATCCAGAATAAGATGTGTTAATTACCCTACAAGTTTTTGGTAAACTGTCAACCATTTAACGGATTTGAGATGTCTTTACCTAGAGCCATTTGCTCTTGGACTAGACAACTCTTTGAAATTAAGCATGGTTAGTTAATGACCATGTAGTTTTTAGGAAACTACCAGCTATCAACGGATTTGAGAAGTATTTACCAAATTTCATTTGCTTATGGACTAGCCAGTTCTTATGTTGACTAGACATGGTGAACTGTTTACCATTTATGAAGTGTGGCTAAAAGCCAAACATTTAGAGTTCTCTTTCGGCTTCTTCTTCTCTCTCTAAATCCTTGATTTGTTTTTTGATCAACTTAATCAAGTCTAATGCACCTATGAATTCTTTTAAGATTTCTAATTGAACATCCAACAGTCTTTCTAGCACCTGTATATCAAAAGGATACCTTCTTTCCTGAAGTAAATAATAAGTTACCTTATTTATCTTTGTGGTGTGAATACCACAAGATCTATAATATCTCCATTGTGTAGGAATCCAATCTTCTTGACCTTTCCAAAAATCTTCCTCATATTGGTCTAGTGTTTCATACATTAGCTTAAGTTTAGCAAGCAAGATTATCTCTGATTGTCATGGATTTCCTTCACTCATCCTTCTGATAACATCATATAGCTCTTGTATGTCTAGTCTATACTAAAAAAATCTATGTGATACATCAGCTCTGTAAATAGCATGAGATTCCACTCCATTGTTGATTATGCAATCCTAATTAAAAATTGAAGTGTTCTTACCCAATACCTTTGTATCTACATACTGATCCTCAAATTCAACTATCTTCAGATATTTCTTATGATCATCATCACTGTCACTACCACCTTTACCTGTAGACAACTTTACTCTTTTCCTTGCTTGATGCTTTCTACGAGTTGATTATTTTCTCTTCATACCTCTACCTTTAGAAGTTCCTTCCTTTTCTTTAGGTAATTCCCTTCCCCTTTTGTGATGTACCTTCCTTAGATACTTGTTTTGTTTTAGCATTTTCTTCTTGGGAAGTATGTACCGTCTATTCAACTGTATGTATCATTGACTGCTCATGTACCGCCTGTACATTGATAGTCTCTTCAACATATTAAGGATTGGTTCCATCATCTAGTCCTTGTTGCTCTGTCACCTTAGGCATCTCCTTTGTCTCTTTGTGCTTTCTGACATAAGTATTTAACTTCTTTGGAGAACTTCCTTCTCGTTAATCAACAGTCCTTTGTTCAACAAGTCTATGGGTACTTTCAATTCTTCTTTGTTGTTCTCTAAGCATGAAATCTTCCAATCCTTCTTATCTTGTTCAGACCTTATAGCAAGTTCTTTTTCCAAACTCCTCTTGTGTTTTTCATATAAAACTTTGACTTCATCAAAGTTCTTCTTCTGTTGTGTGTGTATGTGTGTGTGTGTATGTGTGTGTGTGTGTGTGCGTGTGTGTGTGAAATGCCTTGTATGTTTAAGATAAGCTACTATTTGGTTTTTGGCTACTATTTGGTTTATGAGTGTGTTGTGGTAGGTGATTTGGAATCCTTCTCCTTTCTTCTCTTTTCAGCAAAGAAGCTCTTCTGCTCCCTAACCAACTCCATAATCAACCTATCTTTTTATTCTTCATCATAAGCATGTCTTTCCTAAGCTAATAGAGCTTCAACAAGAATAGTATTTTTTCCCCTCTGTGCTTAGATCTCATCATATTCCCTGATTTACCACTCTAGCTGTAATCTCTTAGCTTCAAAAGCTAATTGCTCTAATTCTTTACGCATTTTAGCTTGTAATCTCCAAGCTACTTCTTCATCATGGTCCATCCGTTAGAATTTCTTCACAACTCCTTCAATACTATCTGATTCACTCTTTTCTTCTTTTGATTCAGATACCAATGGCTTCTTGCCTTTATCCTTGGGGTCAATCTTTGGTAATTTCCTCTTGAATCTAAGAGGTATTTCTTCTTCACTTTCTTACAATGCCTTTGGTGCTAGGCTTTGAAGTTTCAACCACTTCTTCTTTTCCTTTTGGTTCATGTACTTTAATGGCAGTTGTAGGTAGTTCCACTATTTGTTCCACTTGAATTCCTGTTTGTACTAGTGGCTCTTCAACCTGTTCATCAAGGTGTTGTAACTCTAGTTCTTAGACATTTGTTGTTGTTCCTCCTTGAGCAATAACAATATGCACAACTTGATTATCAATACCAACTTGTGTCCTTTCTTCAGCTTCTTTTTGCTTAGCCTTCTCTGTTGACGTTTTCTCCTTTAAACTAAGCAGAAGGTTAGCTAATGTAACATCCTCTCCAAATGATGGAGTTGCACTCTTTTCAAAAGTTGGTTTTGATCCTTCTTGACCAACAGTATTTGGTATGTCAGCGGTACCATCTTTTGGCTTGCTGGTACTTGTATCTAGTTGGCCGGTACTTGTTGCATCTCCAGTACTTGACACATTGCTTGTATTTTCTTTAATCACCAAGGTATCACCATATAACTTTTGTTCCACTGACACAAAATTTTCAACATTCAACTCTTCAGTCGTCTCTGGTTCATCAGCTTCTCTTATCTCCTTAGTTGGATGTGATTGAACTTCTGATTGAGCTGTATGTCTTGTAGTGTCATGTCCAAAATGTTTAGCTCTCTGTCTAGTCTTTCCAAACCAGACTCGAGATTCCGTTGACCCTCCTTTTGAACAGTCTTTAAAATTTCTTTCTCAATATGTGGTTCATCTTGTGGTGATTGTTATTGCTCTGATTGCTTTTGTAAATGAGTAAGATTAACTGTTTGGACTTCCATATCAGTATCTTCTTGATGTGGATCCGTCAGCTCTGCAACCATCTCTTCACTTAATAATGGATTCTCTTCTTGTAGATTTTGTTGTTGTACATGTTCCTCCATCACATTGTCTTCCATAAAATATTCCAATCCATCATCATACTCAGCTTCATCATCAAAGTTCCTCCCCTCATTCTCTGCATCACCCTCATTAGTGGCTCCAATAGCAGAGAAGGTCTAGCTTCATCAACTTTCGGCCCCTGTCTGGATGCATTCATTTGCTCCCTGCTAAACTTTCTTAATTCCTTTTTCTACTCTTTCTGTAACACCCCATTTTGATAAATGGAATGTCACGCGTAATTATGGCGTGTCATCAAAGCATACAAGGATAAATCTCTAAAACATTACATGACCATAGGGATAACCGGAATCAAACATCGGTTCCCAAACATAAGCCCAAAACATGATAAAGCAAAAGAAACGAATGAAAGACTAAACAAGCATAAATGTATGAAGGCAAAAAGGAAAAGAAGTCACTAGCAGCTTCCATCCTATGCACGTCCTCCAAATGCTCGAGTCTTTCCTAGGGTACCTGCCGTTTTGGGACATGGAAAGGAAAGTAACGGCTGAGCAAAACGCTCAGTGCACGGATATAGACATAGTATAAGTGACTAAAACATAAATAGAGACTTAATAGCAGCGGAAATGTATAAGTCCTGAAAAACCTGGAACATGTTCATAAAACTGGTTTTATAGTTTGAAAAGCCTTATGTTTATCTTTTGAAAACTGTTTAACATATTTTACCATTAGCCAATATAGGTCATGAAAATCCAGCGTGCATGAATACTTGGAGGGGTGACCTCATCATGCAAATTAGAGGGGCTGCCTCTAATTTAATATACTGGTTCTGGGTAGGAGGGATCAGCTCCTTGTGAAGGATGCAAGGCACACACCACGTTCACCATGAAATCCTGACTGAAAACATGTAACTAGGATGCACCCATACGCCCCACATGATAAATATAATATAAATGGCCAAAAGCTGAAGGGACGCCACGAGCAATCACTCCGCCGTGGTGAAGTCATAACATCAGTGCCTCTAATGTTATGGTTATGGTACCTCCATAACTAGGTGAAACTGGTCATGCATGTATATGGCTATAGGTAATCTTAATTAAACATAAGCAATCAACACGTAACTTATACTACGGGAAAACAGTTGGCTGCATACGGGGAAATCCTAATAAGGAAAGAATGTCCATACTGAAAGGACGGGAATCCGTACCTTATGTCCAGTGAACGAAGAAGATGAACTGAGAGGAATCCTACTTCCGAATCACTAGTGCTACATAAATACATACATGAATAAGTATCTGCTTACTAAATACGTAGCTGGTTTTATGTCATGTCTTAGCTTATTTTATGTGTTCTTACCAAGTTTTACTGTTTTTAAGCCTTAAACCGTGTTTATCTTATATTCTGTTTAATCTGATTAAGTATTTTCTGGTATTTCATGTGTTATTATACTTACTGTGTAATAATAAGTAACTTTCCAAAAATAGCAGGTTTCCTAAAATAGAAAGTTTCCAAAAATAGAAAGTTTCCAAAATTAGAAAGTTACCAAAAAAAGAAATTTCCAAAAATAGAAAGTTTCCAAAAATAGATTTACTGCTTAAAATAGATAAGTTTCCAAAAATAGAAAGTTTCCATAAATAGATCAGCTGCCTTAATTAAATAAGTTTCCATAAATAGATTAGCTGCCTTAAATAAATAAGTTTCTAAAAATAGAAGGTTTCCATAAATAGATTAGCTGCCTTATTTAATTAAGTTTCTAAAAATAGAAAGTTTCCATAATTAGAAATAAGCTGGTTAAATAAGCTAAGTATATAAGCCTAAGTGTTTTCATGATTATTTTCTAAGTCATATGATATAATGTATAGTTTAATAATTATTTCATGTAATTAAATTAAACTATAGGTTAAAATCTTTAATTAAAGTATAACATGCTTTTAATTAAATAAAGTTAAATACTTAGGTTAAAACATGTATTATTATATATTAATAATATAACCTAAGTCATGTTAATTAATTAATTATAATCATGGTTTTTAAATAATTAATTAATTATAAGTCTAAAATATAAAATACTTAGGTTAATTAATTTCATGATTATTAATAATTAAAATAACCTAAGTCATGTTATTAAATTAATCATGTCATTTTATTAATTTAATTTTTTAACATAAGATCATAAAACATAAAACTAAACATACACCATGAACCGGATCTAGAATCAAAACCTTGAACCGGACATGAAATCGACACCGTACCCCGAACCAAATCGGGGTACCCCGTGTCTTGATGCTGTCGTGGGACCCACACCCACCAACCGAGACCATATGGTCTTGGTGGTGGTCGGATGGCCAAACCAAAACCCCTTCGGGTTCGGTGTAGGATGCGGCCAAAAACAGACACCCCTTAAACCATACTTTTGATTTTATTAAACCTCAATTTATGTTAGATCCATGTTTATTTATTAGGTTTTTGTAAAAAAACATAACATGTTCTTGATTTATTAAAAGATCAAATCAAAAGAAAAAGTTTAAAAAGGATTTACCGAATTCGTGGATCAAAAGGACGATTAACAAACACGATCACCAACTAATAATCCAAGATCCAAGATCAACAACCACCTCCTTGTGGTGTTTGTAGGGTGGCGGCCAAAAGAGAAAAATAAAGAGGAGGAGGATTTTAGGTTTCTGTAAAATTCTTCTGTAGAAAAAAAAATGAGTAGTGTAATTTTCCTTTACCTCCTTTTAGTAAAAATTGATGGGCTAAGCCCATCGTCCCTCCCTAATTTCGTGGTAATGGGGCCCACAAGGGGTAACCCGAATGTTTTTCCATGTCTAAAATATTGGTGTGTTCTCGTGTGTTCTCGTGTTCGTGTTTTACGTGTTCTCGTTAAATATTAACCATGACTTAATATATTTATTCGTGTTCGTAATAAATATATATACGTAATTAATATTAGCTCGTGATTAAATTACCTTCATGATTTCATGATCGCATGTTCGTGATTAATTATTGCCAGATAGTTATTGCGTGCTCATGCGTAGTAAAATACTTATCGTGTTCTAACACGTACGTAATACGTAAAAACCTAACACGAAATCGTAATCATGCTATAATAGGAAAGTTTTAATCTAGTACGTACGATCTTAAGGGTACTATTCATGGTAAAAGCATGCAGGTTTTACAACTCTTCCCCCCTAAAAAGAATAATTCGTCCCCGAATTATTGATAACGTAAACTGGAAAAGAAGAACATACCCGAATCAAACTGAGAGGGTATGTAAGATAAATGAACGTGCAGGTGAGCTGGCAGAAGGAGCGCGGAACGTGACATGTCTTGAAAGGACATGGAACGTGGCGTGACAAAAAGGACATATCTAATTGATGAGAGAAAACGGATAAAAGTCCGGATGAACTTGTCCGTTTCCAAGTGGCCTCCCTCTTGGAACGGTTCCTTAAGAAGATCTTGACACAAATGATAAATCTTGGTCCTCCTGACCTTGACTTGGAATACGAAGAAATTCTTGGTTATCAACGGAAGGTAGATCCCCTAAATTTGATCTAGGAAAATAAGAGTTAACGTGCTAGGGTAACTGAAACGTTACGATGCAAGACAATCTGACTTAACTGATAATTAGAAACGATGCGCGAGACATAAAGAAACGTAGTACGTGAAAAATTTTGAACGTGATACGTGAAAATTTTTGAACGTGCTACGTGGAGATATGGCGAGTGTAGTATGAGTAAACATATCGTGATCCATGATACGTGTAACATATCTTGATCATGATATGATGAACGTGGAATGATCATGACATGTGAAACATATCGTGATCATAGAATACAATGGCGGTAACGCCAAACGCTACAAGGTGAGACGTGGAATATGACGTCAAAACGTCTATCTGATGATGGATAGTTATACTAAACTTGGGTCTGGTCTCTCAAGTTCTTTCAACACTTCCCATAAAGAAATGAAAGTAAAATCGTAAGCCGAAATGCCATCATGAACTTGAATAGTGTCATGAACGCGAGCGCGAAATCAAGTCGTGAAATTAGAACAAAGACGTGAAGTAAATTAGGAGCACAATTATGAATATTTGTCTGACTCGATAACTGAGGGATTGCCAAGTGATCGGATGAGCCTTGGCTGGAACATGTCCGATCAATCTGTTGGTTCTGAAATCCGTACGGATGTAAGGATTCTGCATACTTGATCAAACTATTGACAATAACCCAGATAGCATCATGCTTCTTCTGAGTTTGCTGAAATCTGGTAACTAAAATCCATGGAGATCTTGTCCCATTTCAATTTACCATTTCAGATGATGAAAACATCCCAGTCTGTTGGTGTCCTATCTTAACCTGTTGGTATGTCAGGTACTTAGATATGAACGTAACTGTATCTTTCTTCGTAGGACTTGATACATAGGAGTTTGGGAAACTCTGAGTTTCTGAATCCAGACTTCTCCTAGCGTAGGATTTTCTAGAACACCTAATGTAGTGTAGGGTTCTCTCCTTTACGCATAAGCTGAGTCATAGTAAGATTAACCGTAGAAACCCATGTGATTCAGCGTGTCACTGTAATCAACCAGAATTGATATTGGGAAAAATTTTCTAGGGTAAAATTTCTCTTGTCATAGAATTTGCAACATAGTGCAGATATGGTCTTCCTGTTCTTCTCTGGGCTTAAAGGAAATCAGGTTATCCTCAATGAAAACACTGATGAATTTGCTCTGAGTTCATGGAAACTCATTCTTATAATTCCGTTGGAGTATTGATGAGACTAATTCAAAATCATAAATCTAGCATGACCGAGTCGTGTACGAATAGCAGTCATGGACATGTTCTGCTCTTTCACTCGTCACTGTTGGCAGCATGATCATGAGTTCGATCTTGGAAAAGTGATTAACACTATAAGGTCGATTTGACATGTTGTCTATACGTGGAGGAGAATAATGGTCATGAATGGTGATTTGTTTAAAAATCGACGGAAGTCGACACATAATCTTATGTTACCGTTCTTCTCCTTGAAGGTTCTTCTGGAGTGTAAGGGACAATTTTGGAATAATCTGTTGGTTATGCGTAAAAGGACTTCAGTAGTCGTGTCCTACTGACAGCTAGAAAGTTCTAGTAATCATGGCTAACAAAGCACGTGCTTGGAAAGCATAGATAATTTGTACCGATTTTCCTGATGGAAAAATCAAGCTGAATGTATTCAGGGGCTTGAACACTACTGTACATAATTATGAATCATAGCATGGTGTGTTGTTCATAGTCCATAATTAGGATAAAATTCATCTCGTGTCTGTCCGAGGAAATGCGTTAGCAGCTTGGATCTCATCATTAAACTGAAGGAAAACCTTCGTATGCGTGGGAATACGAAAGGCGTCCTTCATGGTCATGAATATATGAACTATGGTGAAAGAAATGAAAGTGACATCGGCAACGTGACAGTTCTCACTGATGCGCCGATAATGGTATTGAAATTCTTGTGGCCTGATTAATACATGGCACAAAAAAATAGATATACCCTTGGAGGGTACCCTGAATTTCTTAGAAATGTTCCATAGTTGGACGTGAGTCATGTGTCTTGACTCGTTTCTTGGAACTATAAGCATGACATATGTCTTGACTGGTGTCTTGACATGTGTCTTCAGGAGGTATACGTGAGACATGTGACTTGACTGATGTCTTGACATATGTCTCGAGATGTGAAACAAATATAACCACAATATAAGGTTATTATACCAGAATTGGCGGATCGGTTGGACTACTAATCCTTGTATTTCTGATCACGTCTGTGGCCAGAGTTTCGGTTGCGATTTCTAGGATAGTTGCTGTCATAGTAGTGGTTACTATCGTCCTGTCTGTCAGTTCCATGATGGTCATTCTCATAACCGTGATTCATGTAACTATTCAGCTGAGTGGCCGGCTGGTACCAGTTTGCACTCATATGGCAGAAATGACAGCCGAATGACGTGTGACATGTAACTAAGAATTAGGGACAATGATTGATGGGAATCGTCTGATGGTGAAGCATCTTCTCGTCCAATTTCTTTGCTCCGACGCCTTTGTCTTCGTCTTGTAGGATCTCCCGGTTGTGAACAGCATCCGCATCTCGTAGCGTCTCCGAACGTCAGCAGCATCAACCTTTAGTAACATCTCCAAGCTATGAGCGGCATCGGCAATCTTGTAGAATATCAGCAAGTGAACATACGCGTGAGATGATTTAGAATCAACTAGCGAATACTCGTGCAGTATTGCAAGTGAAATACACATGGATTTAGGTACGTGTAATACACATGGAACACGGTACATGGAGTACACGTTGAATTCACATGAAATGATCGGTATGGGGTCGATCATTTGTCATGATTTAGGGAAAGTATACCGGTTAAACGGTTAGGAAAAACCATCATGATAACCTGGCAGTATTAGCATAGACATCATTCAGGTTGTAACGGAAACGTTAAAGTGTGGTTACACCAGATTCAACGATGATTTGCCAGACAGCATGATCAATGAAAACCAACCATGACTATCATGAAAGCAGGATTCAATGAAATCTAACAATGTATTGCAGGACAGCGCAAATAACAAAAGAGGTGTAAAACATAATCAACATGAAGACGGAATTATCATGAAGAAACATGAAACCATCTATCACAAAGAAGTGTATAACATAATCAGCATGAAACTGAAGTTAACCATGACAGTATGAAAACATACTTGACATAAAAACATAATAACTTATGAGGGGACATGAAAAAAATTTATGCCAATTTAAATCATGAGAAAAATTTTATGCATGAAAAACAGTGCATGAATGCGTAATGTAGTTTATAAAACCTTTATATGTGCGAGGGAACGCCTATGGGTCGGTTCCAAAACAAAAGACATGGCGAGGGGACGCCTATGGGTCAGTCCCAAAGTTAAAAGTTTCGATAAAAGCACATGCGACTAAATAGGGCCAGTCCTGTACCAACCATTACTTAGTCATAATCCCTGCAACAATGATACATGAAACATAAATAAATGAAACTCATCTGTCAAAACTTATCAGAAAAAATTTTATGTGACTAATTATGACTACTGGGTTCAGTCCACATAGCCACAGTTCACGAGGAACATTATACATGAAACAATGACACATAACTAAATATGAATGACGGTTGTCCATCCATATTAGTAAAACAATATCGATGAAAACATCAAGGTGCTGAAAACATCATGGTTAAAACAACAATGCGCTGAAAACATCAGTACGTGGAATAACGAACGTTGGCTTAGGAAGCTCCTGGTGACTACCCACTAGTCACAAATCGAGTTTTAGAGAGCCTACAGGTCGAAGCCTTGGCTCTGATACCATAATTTTAACACCCCATTTTGATAAATGGAATGGCACGCGTAATTATGGCGTGTCATCAAAGCATACAAGGATAAATGTCTAAAACATTACATGACCATAGGGATAACCGGAATCAAACATCGGTTCCCAAACACAAGCCCAAAACATAATAAAGCAAAAGAAATGAATGAAAGACTAAACAAGCATAAATGTATGAAGACAAAAAGGAAAAGAAGTCTCTAGCAGCTTCCATCCTATGCACGTCCTCCAAATGCTCGAGTCTTTCCTAGGGTACCTGCCGTTTTGGGACATGGAAAGGAAAGTAACGGCTGAGCAAAACGCTCAGTGCACGGATATAGACATAGTATAAGTGACTAAAATATAAATAGAGACTTAATAGCAGCAGAAATGTATAAGTCCTGGAAAACCTGGAACATGTTCATAAAACTGGTTTTATAGTTTGAAAAGCCTTATGTTTATCTTATGAAAACTGTTTAACATATTTTACCATTAGCCAATATAGGTCATGAAAATCCACCGTGCATGAATACTTGGAGGGGTGACCTCATCATGCAAATTAGAGGGACTGCCTCTAATTTAATATACTGGTTCTGGGTAGGAGGGATCAGCTCCTTGTGAAGGATGCAAGGCACACACCACGTTCACCATGAAATCCTGACTGAAAACATGTAACTAGGATGCACCCATACGCCCCACATGATAAATATAATATAAATGGCCAAAAGCTGAAGGGACGCCACGAGCAATCACTCCGCCATGGTGAAGTCATAACATCAGTGCCTCTAATGTTATGGTTATGGTACCTCCATAACTAGGTGAAACTGGTCATGCATGTATATGGCTATAGGTAATCTTAATTAAACATAAGCAATCAACACGTAACTTATACTACGGGAAAACAGTTGGCTGCATACGGGGAAATCCTAATAAGCAAAGAATGTCCATACTGAAAGGACGGGAATCCATACCTTATGTCCAGTGAACGAAGAAGATGAACTGAGAGGAATCCTACTTCCGAATCACTAGTGCTACATAAATACATACATGAATAAGTATCTGCTTACTAAATACGTAGCTGGTTTTATGTCATGTCTTAGCTTATTTTATGTGTTCTTACCAAGTTTTACTGTTTTTAAGCCTTAAACCGTGTTTATCTTATATTCTGTTTAATCTGATTAAGTATTTCTGGTATTTCATGTGTTATTATACTTACTGTGTAATAATAAGTAACTTTCCAAAAATAGCAGGTTTCCTAAAATAGAAAGTTTCCAAAAATAGAAAGTTTCCAAAAATAGAAAGTTTCCAAAAATAGAAAGTTTCCAAAAATAGAAAGTTACCAAAAATAGAAAGTTTCCAAAAATAGAAATTTTCCAAAAATAGGTTTACTTCTTAAAATAGATAAGTTTCCAAAAATAGAAAGTTTCCATAAATAGATCAGCTGCCTTAATTAAATAAGTTTCCATAAATAGATTAGCTGCCTGAAATAAATAAGTTTCTAAAAATAGAAGGTTTCCATAAATAGATTAGCTGTCTTATTTAATTAAGTTTCTAAAAATAGAAAGTTTCCATAATTAGAAATAAGCTGGTTAAATAAGCTAAGTATATAAGCCTAAGTGTTTTCATGATTATTTTCTAAGTCATATGATATAATGTATAGTTTAATAATTATTTCATGTAATTAAATTAAACTATCGGTTAAAATATTTAATTAAAGTATAACATGCTTTTAATTAAATAAAGTTAAATACTTAGTTAAAACATGTATTATTATATATTAATAATATAACCTAAGTCATGTTAATTAATTAATTATAATCATTGTTTTTAAATAATTAATTAATTATAAGTCTAAAATATAAAATACTTAGGTTAATTAATTTCATGATTATTAATAATTAAAATAACCTAAGTCATGTTATTAAATTAATCATGTCATTTTATTAATTTAATTTTTTAACATAAGATCATAAAACATAAAACTAAACATACACCATGAACCGGATCTAGAATCAAAACCTTGAACCGGACATGAAATCGACACCGTACCCCGAACCAAATCGGGGTACCCCGTGTCTTGATGCTGCTGTGGGACCCACACCCACCAACCGAGACCATATGGTCTTGGTGGTGGTCGGATGGCCAAACCAAAACCCCTCCGGGTTCGGTGTAGGCTGCGGCAAAAAACAAACACCCCTTAAACCATACTTTTGATTTTATTAAACCTCAATTTATGTTAGATCCATGTTTATTTATTAGGTTTTTGTTAAAATACATAACATGTTCTTGATTTATTAAAAGATCAAATCAAAAGAAAAAGTTAAAAAGGATTTACCGAATTCGTGGATCAAAAGGACGAAGAACAAACACGATCACCAACTAATAATCCAAGATCCAAGATCAACAACCACCTCCTTGTGGTGTTTGTAGGGTGGCGGCCAAAAGAGAAAAAGAAGGAAGAGGAGGATTTTAGGTTTCTGTAGAAAAAAATGAGTAGTGTAATTTTCCTTAACCTCCTTTTAGTAAAAATTGATGGGCTAAGCCCATCCTCCCTCCCTAATTTCGTGGTAATGGGGCCCACAAGGGGTAACCCGAATGTTTTTCCGTGTCTAAAATATTGGTGTGTTCTCGTGTGTTCTCGTGTTCGTGTTTTACGTGTTCTCGTTAAATATTAACCATGACTTAATATATTTATTCGTGTTCGTAATAAATATATATACGTAATTAATATTAGCTCGTGATTAAATTACGTTCATGATTTCATGATCGCATGTTCGTGATTAATTATTGCCAAATAATTATTGTGTGCTCATGCGTAGTAAAATACTTATCGTGTTCTAACACGTACGTAATACGTAAAATCCTAACACGAAATCGTAATCATGCTATAATAGGAAAGTTTTAATCTAGTACGTACGATCTTAAGGGTACTATTCATGGTAAAAGCATGCAGGTTTTACACTTTCCTTTGTGCTTTGTGGATAGCATTGTGATGTCTGATGCAAGGATTTGCTCTCCTTCTTAGCTTCTTGATCTTGGCATCCAACTTTGCTATCTTTTAATCCTGTTTGAGTTTAGCATCTTGTAGATATTTTACATGCTGAGCCAAAGAACCACACAAAGCAGTTAATGTGGAAAGATCCACTACATCCTCAGCCACAGCTGGTGGTGAACCGCTTGCAACTGGTGAAACATCATATGAATGGATCATCTCATCAGAGACATCTTGGTCTTAGTGAGAGGGAGAACGAATTGGTGCCTTTTTAGATGTATGAGAGGGAGTTTGTTGAGCCTCGCCAAGTGATCTAGAAGGCTCACTCTCATCAGTAGTTGGTTCTTCCAGCATATGGGCAAACAATGGTGTAGTTGTACCACTAACCTTTATACCTTTTTGATTTAAAAAGGAGAAATTCCTAGAAGTAAAGGTGGATGCAGTCCAAGGGTTTGATGAGGCGGGAAGGTCAGGCATTTGTTCACTCAATATGTGCTGTAAGAATCTATGATACATCAAAATTTTCTTTTTAGCTTCCAAATGTCTTAGCATGCCATCAAAAATCATTTTTGCAAAGTTAAAGACTCTGTTTGTAGTTAAACAATTATCAACAGTTGTTGTACTTGCATAAATTTGATCAAAATAAGTACTTTTTGGAGTTAAACAATGTATTATAGTACGAAAAAGTAACTTCCATTGTAGAGAAAATAATCCCTTATAAAAAGTGAGTGAATCGCGCCACCTTCATATCCCATGGTCTCTAAACTATCATAAATCTCAAAGTCAGGCAACATGATAATACCAGCAGCATTATTAAGATGTAATAATGCCATCGAAGAAGCTTTTGTCACGTAAACTATCTTATTGTGTACTCTTGCTTTAATTCAAGGGACATCTTACCAAATAATAGAAGAGGCAGACCTCCCAGATTGTTCAACAATTGATTTAGTAACAGTAGGACTTACAGTGAGTGCAAATTCGATGTCACTTCTAAAAAGAAAGCCCAACATCTCATGCAACTTACGATTATCAACATTTTGGTTCAAATTTTCCAATTGAATGTGTTCAGAGATCACTTGTAGGTTCACCATTGTTGTTTGTTTTGATCGTCGATGAAAAATTAGGGTTATGGAATCGACGTAATTCAGATATTAGGTGAGTAACTTATGTAATTGGGATGGGTTTATATAGGGTAAGAAAACATGTGCGTGAAGAAACCTCTAAATTTACATAAAACAACCTTGAACGGTACGTGTAACAACAGTAACATAGTGTTACATGAATAACTAACGGTACATCCGTAAGCTTAACGGTACTTGGTTTCCAAAAACGGTACCTAAACTGAACCACCGGTACATGGAGACTAAGTCCATTACAATCTCTCATTCCTTGTTCCATACTACCTGTAAAACATCACAAACAAACAAAAACACTATACAATAAAAAAGCATTACGGTATAGGTATATCCTACCTTTAACATATGCAACCTTACTAATTTAGCATACCAATATGTGTTACCAAAAATTAAAACCTCCTAGTTTCAAAGGCCTTCGTTGGCAAGTCAGCTACATTATTGTCTGTATGGATCTTCAAAACCTGAATTAGCTTCTTGTCATAAGCATCTCTGATGAAGTGATGCCTGATCTCAATATGCTTGGTTTTGGAGTGAAAAACTGGATTCTTGACAATACAAGTAGTGCTTTTATTATCAATGTAGATTCCGGTGTTCATGAAATTAAACCTATAATCTAATAGATGGTTCTGAATCCGAAGCTCTTGTCCATAGCAATGAGCAACAACTACATATTCAGCTTCACTGGTAGAAGTTTCAACAATAGTCTGCTTCTTACATTGTCAATATATCAGTCTTCTTCCTAGGAATTGACAACCTCCTATTGTAGACTTCTTATCATGATTTTCTCTAGCATAATCACTATCAGAGTAAGCTTCCAAGTCAAATGATGACTCTCTAGGATACCCATAATCCCAATTTGGATTGACCCTTGAGATATTTGAAAATCCTTTACATAGCATGTAAGCGTGAAACCTTGGGATTGACTTAGAACCTGGAACAAGCACAAACTGTAAACATTATATCAGGCCTAGATGTAGTAAGGTACATGAGTGAACCAATCATGGATCTTGATATGAGTGATTTTACTCATATCATTTGTATCTAAAAACATACAATAAATTCATAAAATATATAAAAATGGCATTGTATATGTGTTTTTGTTGTTTAATGTGTGTAGGTACCGAAGTTCGCGAAAACCGGCAAAATCGACACGGAGTTTGAAGAAAAGATCAACAAAGCCAAAAACAAGTCCGTTTTTAGTGGATTTAATCTAAATGAAGTTATTTGGGCTTGTGGGTCTCACATTTGGGTATTGGGCCCAAAAGCCCAATAAGGAAGCTAATGTTATTTATCTTTGGTAAATAAGCCCATAAAGGTCCAATACAACAATCTATGGGACGGATTGATTAAGTATGGGCCAAAAGCCCACATCACTTAACAATTTACAAAAGGGACGTGTGTAATTTGGGCTTTACAAAACCCATTAGGGTTATTTCACTCAAAAACCGGTTACAAAAGAATGATATAAACTATGAAAAGTTATAACTTTTCATCCATGGTCAAAGTTAACACATTATTTTGATACATCCAATGTACCACTCACCTTTCTCTCTCCCAAAACCAAATAACCATACCACCCACTATTTACCCCAAACCCTAGCAAGATAAAAATTGGGGCTTTATTGATTTAAAGGCGCGTGATGATACACGCACTTTAATTAAATCCCCAAGAATACCGGAGATAGAAGATGGTTGTAAACCAGGGTGACGTGGCTCATTCCCCAACTCTGATTGGTTGAGACAGATCATCCTCTCCCACTCCTCCAATTAGAAGATGACAACTCAGCTTCACACTAGCACAACTAGCACACTTGGTTGCCACGTTGGCAATCCGTGTGCTAGTTGGCTATTATCAGCCATAAGATCAAGATGGATGAAGAAAGAGAAGATTTGAACGGCTCAGATGATGGCATCTTCTCAACAAACTCCACCAAGAGCCTTGGGGGTTTGGCTATAAAAACCCTCATATTTTCTGTAATCTGTAACCCATTTTTATTTTCTAGAGTTATTCTGCTAAATTAGGTTTAGAAAGTTTAATGTAATATTTCTTTTTAAAAGTATTGTAATCTGATTTCCATTATTAATAAACAGTTTTATCTTGTTTTTATTACTGTTAAAGTTTATTGCATTTAATCTTTTTTAAATCGATATGTTTGGATGCTTCGGATATTATTTGATTTAAGCTTGTTAATAGCTTTTGTCAATTAATTAAAATAAATATTGGGAGAAAACTTTCCCACTGGAAAGTTTATAAAAATATGGTTTGAATGTTGATGTTGGTTCGTATGGTGGAAGATGGAGTTCATTCGATCTAATTAGACGGCTCAGCGCCGCATCTACTTCTCAAAGGATATCTACAAAAGGTTTAATTTCATTTTAATGTTCATGTTTTTTTAAGATTAATCTTGATTAAATGTTTATGTTATTTAGTTAAAAGTGTGAGGTATTATAATTTTTACTGTTTAGATTTTCTGATATTATTTGCTTGTCTGATTAATGTTTTGATATGCTTATTGATTGGATGTTAGTTTAAGATTTGGATAATCTGTTTAGATTCAAGTTTTTAATCTGATTTTGAGAATAAGTGAGTTTAAATATGTTTCAAATGGGATTTGGATAATTTTGATGCTGTGAGATTTGTTTTAGCTGGTAGTATTGAATTTGCTTTAATTTTGTGCTAATCTGATTTGTTTTGGCTTCACTAGTAAATCTGCTAGTTTATATAACCTGTTAAGTTTTGTGGGATTGATTAGGACTGTTTCTTTCATTTGATTATGAGATACTGAATGTTTAGTTTTGTTGTCATTTGTTTAGCCTGCTATTTGAGTTGGTTTTCTTGTGATATTATAATTCATTAGTTTCGTTTTGGTAAGATTGTAAGTTTAACTTATATGTTAGTAGTCTTAGTTTTCATTCATGTTTTTGTTAAATATCTGAATTCTTATTGAACTGGTTTTTGTTAAATTGGTGTATCAGCTTTTGTTTGCTCCATATTTGCTGTTATAAGTGTTATTTGCTGAATTAAAGTTTAACTTTGCTGATCTTGTGTTGTTTTTGTTGTCCAACTAGCTAACAGACTCATTTAGTCAGTTAGTCTAAGTCTGATATAACTTATCAGTCCAATTCTGTCATTTAAGTCACTCCTGTGACTTATTTTTCACATTTCAATTGTCCAAAACTCAATAACTTAAGTCACCCATGTGACTGTAACTTTTAATTACTGTAAAAAAATTAATCACAAAAATAATGTCACTTATGGACTCGAACCTGTGAGCTCACAGGTGAATGCCAAACATGTTATCCACTTGCTCTAGCTACTGTCTTATGTTTTAACTCAGTTTCTTTAATTAATATAGTTACATAACTAGGCTGTCAGCTTTTTGTTTCATTTAAATACTTAGTTTCCATTTTATAAATTTAATCATAAGATTTACAAACTTTATTTTATAAAGTTTTTGAAAAATAAATAATTTAGAACAAAATAAAATATGCTTTATTAATTTTAGAAATTTAAATAGTTGTTTAAAATTAGTTTTTTAAATAAATTAGATTTCTATTAAGTTAGATTTTAATAAAAATAATTTTTAATAGATTTGTTTTTTATTTTAATATAGATTAATTTTAAAATAGATTTTTAATAGATAGTTTATTTTAAATAGTTTTAAAGTTTGAATTTTGAAATAATTATCTTTAGATTAAATAATGGGGAACGATTCATGCACTTTGGGATTTTAATTAAAAATTGTAGGAGTAATTTTAGTTTAATAACCGAAAACTAATTCAAATAGATTGTCCAAATTGAAACAAAACGTCTCAAATTTACTTGATCTTCATGTACAACGAACTTGGATCATCAACGTGTTTAATTAAATTCGTCTTCGACTTATTTATGGATTATTACCTTTTCCTAAGGGTAATTTCCTAAATTTGTCCTATATCGTATCTACTTAAAATACATCGACACTTTCTAGACACATCAGATCTATATAAGTGTAGATCCACATCTGCACCATGTTCATCCTTGGAAAATGACTTATTATCTTCAAAAGGTGTACTTGGACTCTAAGATTCCATACTTGTAAATTTCTTCAAGATTTCAACAATATATTCTATGAATTATTATCCTATGCAAGTAGATTGTCAAACTAACAATGCAGGTTCAGGAGAAGCTAACTCAAGTACAGGTACAAAAGAGAAGGATGCCTCTAGAAAGTTAACATGGGCATTCTCTTCTACCTTTCCAGATGCTAAATTAGAGACTCTATAAGCTTTGCTCTGAACTAAATATCCAACTAATAATCTTGAATTAGATTTTCCATCAAACTTGCCCAATGGACCAAGAGTATTTCAAATTTTCACATGACACCCAAAAGGTCTTATATAGCTTATGGTTAGCTTAGACCAATAAAAAGCTCATAAGGGGTCTTATTATGAGGTTGTGTTACTAATACCGTATTAAGCACATAACATGCAGTGTTGATTGCTTCGGCCCAAAAGGTGTTAGGCCAAAGAGAATCAACTAATATGGTCCTAGCAGCCTCAATAAGTGTCATGTTTTTCCCCTCAGCTACTCCATTTTATTGTGGAGTCATAGGATTACTAAATTGCCTCTTGATTCCCTTAGAGCTACAGAATTCATTAAAATCAGCATTCTTGAATTTTCCCTTTATCAGTTCTGATAACCATAACCTGTTTAGTAAACTGTTTTTCAACTAGGGTTATAAAGTCTTTAAGAAAATCATTTGTCTCACACTTATGTGCCATAAAGAAAACCCAACTAAACCTGCTAAAATCATCAGTGATAACTAAGCAAAAGGTCTTATGACTAATACTCCTTATAGAAACTGGTCCAAATAAGTCCATATGCAGGCCCTGTGTTGCTTCCCTTGTTTACAAGAAACACATGTAAGGTCATTTTGAAAAGTCTTGGAAGGTATTCCTCTGACAAGGTTTACCTTAACAAGTTTGTTTAGATTTTTAAAATTTGCATGACCTAACCTCCTATGCCATATGTTAAACTCATCAACAGAAGCCTTAGCTAATACACAAGCAATACCACCTGTAGGAACAATTGTGTGGAGATTGAAAGTATGCATGCTCTCCTGCCTTGGTACTTTGAGAAATATATGTGACTCTTTGGACATCTCAAAGTCTGGTGTAACAACCATAAAGTCTGTATCAGTGAACAACACTTTGTTCTTTTTATCACACATTTGTGATACTGAAAAAAGGTTGAATTCATTCAACTCCTTTACAAATAACACTTCTTCAAACTCTAATTTCCCTGTGTTAATATTTCCTTTGCCATTAATTCTGCCTTTACTTCCTCTAAAAGCAACTGAACCAACTCTGAATTCTTCAAATTCAGTAAGATATTCCTTATTCCCTATCATGTTCCTTGAACATCCATTATTCATGATTCCTTTGTCCTTCAATTCACTAGCTAGATGATCCTGCACAAGAAGAAAACAAATTAGTTTTCCACTATCCATGATTCCTTTGTCCTTCAACTTTTTATAATGGACTTAATATGGTTGAACAAGATTCTTTAAATGCCGCCGCGGGTGGTAATCTTTTAAGAAAAACTCCGAGAGACGCGTGGGGTATAATTGAGAATAAGTCTAGAGTGCAATATTCACGAAACACACCGGTTGTTTCCAATGTGAATTCATCTAATATCGAGATTGCTAGATTGGACTCTAAGATTGACATGATTTTGAATGAGAATAGGAAGAATCCTCATGGAACGATTGATATGGTTGAAAATTTTTGTGTATCATGTGGTGGAGCACATCCGAATTATGCTTGTTCAACCACGGGGTTTGATCAAGCTAGTGATTTTGCCGCGACGGGAACTTATGGCCCTAACGGTCAAGCTCCTCGTCAAAATCATGTTGCTCCACCGGGTTTTCCACCAGTTCAAAATAGGTACAATAATGGAAATAATGGGAATAATTTTAACCGTGGTAACCAAGGGAATTTGAATCAAGGAAATGGATTTAATGGTAATCAAAACAATCAAGGTTTTAACAACAATCAAAATGATTTGTCAAGCTATATCAAGTCAAATGAGGCAAATATGAAAGCTTTTCTAAACAATATTCAAGGACAAATGGAAACCTTGAAAAATGAGTTTCAAAATACGATTAAGGGGCAAAATAACAAGATTGAGCTTAACCAACAAAGATTAGAGCAAAACCAAAACCGTATGCAACAAAGTTTGGAGCAAAGTCAAAAAAGTTTGGAACAAAGTCAAAACCGTTTTAAGGGAAATCAAGCTAACTTTGAGAACAAATTACTTTTGATGTTTGAAACTTTTATATGCAAACCCTCCTCTTCTTCGGGTGGCTTACCTAGCAACACCATTCCAAACCCGAAGGGTGAGATGAAAGCTATAACCACACGTAGTGGGAAGGCTTTAGACGGACCTTTGCTTCCACATGTGAGTACCTCTCCGGTGAGGGAAGTGGAGCAAGAATCCGAGGTGGTTAAAGAAAAGGAAATTCCTATTCCACCAAAGGTAGACCAATTGCCTAATCCGGAACCCGAGCTTCTGAAGACTAAACCCACACTACCCTACCCTTCGAGACTTAACAAAGAGAAGCTCCACAAAAAGACCAATGCTCAAATGTCTACGTTTCTTGAGGTGTTTAAGAACATTCATATTAATCTTAGTTTCGCGGATGCATTGCTTAACATGCCTAAGTTTGCTTCAACAATCAAAAGGTTGATGAACGATAAAGAGAAATTGGTTGAAATGTCTACATCTTTAAATGAAAGTTGTTCCACGGTTATTACACAAAAGCTTCCCAAAAATCTTGGAGATCCAGGCCAATTTTTGATACCATGTGATTTCCCTAATATGAAAGAATGTTTAGCTTTAGCCGATCTTGGTGCTAGCATTAATTTCATGCCTCTTTCCGTGTGGAAAAGGCCATCAATTCCCGAGCTTACACCTACTAAGATGACTATCGAGCTAGCGGATCAATCGACCACCTTTGCAAAAGGTATAGCCGAGGACGTGTTAGTCAAAGTAGGAAAGCTCGTCTTCCCAGCGGATTTTGTGGTTAGCGACTGTCCCGAAGATTCTCATGTGCCTCTTATTTTGGGAAGACCGTTTTTAAATACGGCTAGTTCTTTAGTTGACATGAGAGCGGGGAAATTGTCTTTACATTTTGATGATGAAATTATCACACTTGATGTTGGTAATATCTCGAGATATTTTTCCAAGTACTACGAGGAATCAATCAATCAAATCGATGTGATTGATGTTGCTAGTGAAGAAGTTTCATAAGATATGCTTGGTTTTTCGGATATTTCCAACAGTGGCAAACCCACTTCATCGAATCCGATTATCTCTTTGGCTAAACCTCCACTCACTCCTTTTGAGGGAGGGGACTTCGTTCTAGAAGAGCTAGAGGATAATGGTCATTCAAAAATCGATAAGGAAATTGATGATTACCTTAGCACACCATTCGATCCTAGTGAGTTTGATAATGAGAATTTTGATCCCGAGGGAGATATTGCGTTGATTAAAAAGTTGTTGAATATGGATCCTTTTGAATCACCACCTATGGAATTAAAAGTTGTGAGTGCTAATGAGACTAAAGTGAAAACATCTATGGAAGAAGCACCCGAATTAGAACTTAAGGAACTTCCCACTCATTTGGAGTATGCTTTTCTTGAAGGAACGGATAAGTTACCGGTGATTATTGCTAAGGGATTGAAGTAAAATGAAAAGGATGAACTTATTAAGGTGCTTAAGAAACATAAACGGGCCATTACATGGAAAATATCCGACATTAAGGGTATAGATCCAAAATTTTGTACTCATAAAATTTTGATGGAGGATGATTATAAACCCGCTATCCAAAATCAAAGAAGGGTTAACCCAAAGATTCATGAGGTGATCAAAAAGGAAGTTACTAAACTTCTAGATGCTGGAATGATGTACCCTATCTCGGATAGCCCATGGGTTAGTCCCGTGCATTGTGTTCCAAAGAAAGGAGGAATGACGGTTGTTACTAATGAGGATAATGAATTGATTCCTACTAGACTTGAGACCAGTTGGCGTGTTTGTATCGACTATAGGAAGCTTAATGATGCCACTAGGAAGGATCATTTTTCATTACATTTTATGGATCAAATGTTAGAGAGACTAGCGGGAAATGAATTATATTGCTTTTTAGATGGATTTTCTGGCTATTTCCAAATTCCTATAGACCCTCGTGATCAAGAAAATACCACATTCACTTATCCTTATGGAACATTTGCTTATCGTAGAATGCCTTTTGGGTTATGCAATGCTCCGGGGACGTTCCAAAGGTGTATGATGGCCATTTTCCATGATATGATCGAAAAAACCATGGAAGTCTTTATGGATGATTTCTCGGTTTTTGGGGAATCTTTCACTTCATGCCTCTCTAACTTGGAAAGGATGTTGCAACGTTGTGAGGAAACGAATCTTGTGCTTAATTATGAAAAATGTCACTTCATGTGCAAAGAAGGAATTGTGTTAGGACTTAAGATCTCTAAGGCCGGTATTGAGGTTGATAGGGCTAAAATCGACGTGATTGCCAAATTACCTCCACCCACCATCGTTAAGGGAGTTAGGAATTTTCTTGGCCATGCCGGCTTCTATAGACGTTTTATCAAAGACTTCTCTAAGATAGCTCGGCCTATGACCCATCTTTTGGAAAAAGAGACTCCATTCTTCTTTTCGGATGAGTGCATCAAAGCCTTTGAGATGCTTAAAAGGAAATTAACCGAATCTTCGATTTTAGTTGCTCCGGATTGGGACCTACCTTTTGAAATTATGTGTGATTCTAGTGATTACGCGGTAGGTGCGGTTTTGGGGCAACGTAAGTCAAAACATTTCTTGCCTATACACTATGCAAGTAAGACTATGACGGATGCTCAAACTAAGTACACTACAACGGAAAAGGAATTACTTGCCGTTGTGTATGCTTTTGAAAAGTTTAGACCATACCTCGTCTTGTCTCAAACCATTGTGTATACGGACCACTCGGCTATCATATATCTTCTTAATAAACAAGATGCTAAGCCGAGGTTGCTCCGGTGGATCCTCCTCCTTCAAGAATTTAATGTCAAAATTCTAAACAAAAAGGAGCCGAGAATCTCGTGGCCGGTCATTTATCTCGACTTGAGAATCCTCACCAAAGTGATCGATAGAACAAAGAAATCAATGAAACATTTCCTCTCGAGACGTTTGGTATGATTGCTTTTCGTGGTGATGATAGTATCCCATGGTTTGCGGATATTACAAATTACCATGCGAGGAATTTTGTGATCAAGGGTATGTCGTCCCAACAAAACGAAAGTTTTTCAAGGATATATCCTATTACTTTTGGGATGACCCCTATTTGTTTCGTGTGTGCGCGGATCAAGTGATTCGTAGGTGCGTATTTGGCAAGGAAGCTCAAGATATCCTTAAATCTTGTCATGAGGGACCCACCGGGGGACATGATGGTGCCAACGCCACCGCGAAGAAAGTATTTGATGCCGGCTTCTTTTGGCCTTCCATATATCGTGATGCCCAAGACTTGATCAAGACTTGTGATGCTTTTCAACGTCAAGAAAAGAACTCACAAAGGGATGAAATGCCTCAAAACATTATCCAAGTTTGTGAAATCTTTGACATTTGGGGTATCAATTTTATGGGGCCATTTCCATCTTCGAAAGGAAATAAGTATATTCTCGTAGATGTGGACTATTTGTCTAAATTGGTTGAAGCTAAGGCTTTGGCTACGAATGATGCTCGAGTTGTGGTGAAATTTTTGAAACAACTCTTCGCTAGGTTTGGAACTCCACGGGCTATAATAAGTGATCGTGGGACACATTTTTGTAATGAACAATTTGAAAAAGTTCTAAAGAAATATGGTGTCACTCATCGACTTTCGACGGCTTATCACCCTCAAACGAGTGGTCAAGTGGAGGTTTCAAACCGAGCTCTTAAGAGGATTTTGGTGCGTTCTATTGGAGAAAATCGCACTTCATGGTCGGATAAATTGGATGATGCATTGTGGGCTTTCCGTACGGCTTACAAGACGCAAATTCGGTTGTACACCATTTAGGTTGGTCTACGGAAAGGCATTCCACTTGCCAATTGAACTCGAACATAAGGCGTATTGGGCTCTTAAGCATTGTAACTTTGATTTGAGGACCGCGGGTGATCATCGCAAGGTTCAATTGAATGAACTAAGTGAATTAAGGGATCAAGCTTATGGAAATTCTTTGATCTATAAAGAGAAGACTAAGAGGATTCATGACTCTAAGATCAAAAACCGCATTTTTAATGTTGGTGATCAAGTCCTCTTATTCAACTCTAGACTTAAAATTTTCTCGGGCAAGCTTAAATCCCGTTGGTCCGGACCATTCACCATTTCACAAGTTTTCCCTTATGGCACCGTTGAGCTTGCTCAAAAAGACGGGCCTAACTTTAAGGAGAATGGTCATCGTGTGAAACACTACTTTGGAGGGGACATACCTACGGAGGTTGTTCCGGATCTTCAAACTTTCCCTATGGACCAATGCATGCGGGGATCGAGTCGATTTCATGACTCGGTTAAGAAAAACGATGTGCCTTGTGGGGGAGTCCCATACATTCTATCTTCTATCTATTTTCTAACACTAATAAGGCTTGGTCTTTCAAGCTCGTGCTCGTGTTTTGTTGTGTTGTGAATCTTAGGTATGACCCTAATCATTGAAGACCCTCGTGTTCGGTTTTTGCCGGTCCACTTGATCTTCCATACTTTGATTGTTAAAAGGGGCACACTCTCTATCCTTTGATTTTTATCGACTAACGTTTTATCTTGAAGCATAATTAATAAACATCTTATAGATTTATGTGCTCTTTCCATGTTAGGATTTTGCATTAGACTCTTCGTATTTTAGCAAGGGGGTGTTACTCTTGAGCTAAGAAACATTGAGGAAAATGTTTGGTTTTAGCATGGGGGAGTCAATCGATATAATCGCTTGCAATTGCATTTGTCGTGTCTAAACGTAATCATTTTTCTCGTTTTTCATAAATTTCAAATTTTTAGTGATATTTTAAGTTTTTTATTAAGAAAATAAGTGTTTTTGACACAAATGTAGGCTTTCCGTTGGTGAAAATAAAAACAGTTTTGACTCGACTTGGTTTTTACCTTAGCTTTTTCCTTAACGTGTTTAAATCAAGTTTTGCTAGGCTTTTATATAGGGAACTTTAAAACGCGAAAGTCTTAACTCATAGGGGTTTAAGAATGAGAACTTTTCGCAAGTTCCTATAATTGATCCTAGTAAGTCGTTTATCAAGGGAACTTTAAAACGTAAATTCTAAAAGTTGAAAAAGTCTAAGAAGATGCAAGATCCTATAGATGACTTGAAAACCCAAGACTTTGATTTAATAGGCTAAGTATCCATTGATTTCACATTTTTGAAATTTTACAATATGGAGAGCAAGAGATGATAAAGTTTAATCATAAGTTTTTAAGGTTAATTCTTCCTTGTGTAAGTATTTTTGTGTTTGATTTAATCTCCTCGTATTTATTTTTCACGCTTGAATAATAAATTTCTTAATAAATGAAGTTTTTAGCGGTTTAGGCTTAATATCTTAACTCGTAAATCCTTCTTTTTCTTCCCTTGTAATTAAAGTGAGAACACATCAAGGGTGTCAGCGTCATGGACTTTTGATCATGGGATTGCGGAAATTTGGCTTACTATACATATCATATTAATAAGAAGAATAAATAAAAACATGTTCTCTATGATCCTTCGTGTGGGAGTCATGTCACACTAACCTTGTCATTTGAGCCTTAGGGTGTATGGCATGGGGACATGTTTAATAAAAATTGCTTCATCATCATGAGCCATAAGGTGGGATGGTGAATGTCAATTCCCTTATTTTTGTCCAAGGAGCCTTCGGGTGTGGATTATAATTAAGGAGCACAATTACATCTTAAAGAGCCACAAGGTGATATGATGAAATTGTTGCTAACTCCATTAATAAAGTCATAATTGACTCTGGAGGATTTATTGTTGTTTTAAGTAGACCTATTAGCCAAATTTTGGATCCGGGGATTTATCCCTCAAATCGTGTTAAGTTATCCTTGATGTGGCTTTCTTTAGTGACAACGGTTTTTGAAGTCGAGGTTAGGTTTTGAGTGTTGAATTTACACCGTTTTTGCCTTCATTTTTGGATTAATAATTATCAAATAAGTCAAATGAGCATTTGGGTGAATGACAATAAAATCTAGAGATACAATTAGGAATAAAAGGAGATTGAGTTTAACACAAATTACTTGTATGAGTTGTTTTAACTTTAGAGCTTATGATTGACAATGATCTTATTTTTAAACTTGGCATGGAAAAGTGAAAAGTCGAGGACGATGAATCTATTTGAGTTTTATGATCCTAAAAGTTATTTTTCAAATAATGAAAGCTATACATTATGTCTTTGCAAAATAAAATGTCAAAAGTTGAATAAAAATGTAGTTAGTAGTTTTATTTTATCATTGCGAGAGGACACGACAATTGCTTAGAAAGGGGGAGTTTAATATGAGTGATTTTACTCATATCATTTGTATCTAAAAACATACAATAAATGCATAAAATATATAAAAATGGCATTGTATATGTGTTTTTGTTGTTTAATGTGTGTAGGTACCGAAGTTTGCGTAAACAGGCAAAATCGACACGGAGTTTGAAGAAAAGATCAACAAAGCCAAAAACAAGTCCGTTTTAGTGGATTTAATCTAAATGAAGTTATTTGGGCTTGTGGGTCCCACATTTGGGTATTGGGCCCAAAAGCCAAATAAGGAAGCTAATGTTATTTATCTTTGGTAAATAAGCTCATAAAGGTCCAATACAACAATCTATGGGACGGATTGATTAAGTATGGGCCAAAAGCCCACATCACTTAATAATTTACAAAAGGGACGTGTGTAATTTGGGCTTTACAAAACCCATTAGGGTTATTTCACTCAAAAACCGATTACAAGAGAATGATATAAACTACGAAAAGTTATAACTTTTCATCCATGGTCAAAGTTAACACATTATTACGATACATCCAATGTACCACTCACCTTTCTCTCTCCCAAAACCAAATAACCAGACCACCCACTATTTACCCCAAACCCTAGCAAGATAAAAATTGGGGCTTTATTGATTTAAAGGCGCGTGATGATATACGCAGTTTAATTAAATCCCCAAGAATACCGGAGATAGAAGATGGTTGTAAACCAGGGTGGCGTGGCTCATTCCCCTACTCTGATTGGTCGAGACAGCTCATCCTCTCCCACTCCTCCAATTAGAAGATGACAACTCAGCTTCAAACTAGCTCAACTAGCACACTTGGTTGCCACGTTGGCAATCCGTGTGCTAGTTGGCTATTATCAGCCATAAGATCAAGATGGATGAAGAAAGAGAAGATTTGGACGGCTCAGATGATGGCATCTTCTCAACAAACTCCACCAAGAGCCTTGGGGGTTTGGCTATAAAAACCCCCATATTTTCTGTAATTTGTATCCCATTTTTATTTTCTAGAGTTATTCTGCTAAATTAGGTTTAGAAAGTTTAATGTAATATTTCTTTTTAAAAGTATTGTAATCTGATTTCCATTATTAATAAAAGTTTTATCTTGTTTTTACTGTTGTTAAAGTTTATTGCATTTAATCTTCTTTAAATCTATATGTTTGGATGATTCGGATATTATTTGATTTAAGCTTGTTAATAGCTTTTGTCAATTAATTAAAATAAATATTGGGAGAAAACTTTCCCACTGGAAAGTTTATAAAAATATGGTTCATATGTTGATGATGGTTCGTATGGTGGAAGATGGAGTTCATTCGATCTAATTAGACGACTCAACGCCTATCTACTTCTCAAAGGATATCTACAAAAGGTTTGATTTCATTTTAATGTTCATGTTTTTTTAGATTAATCTTGATTAAATGTTTATGTTATTTAGTTAAAAGTGTGAGGTATTATGATTTTGCCTGTTTAGATTTTTTGATATTATTTGCTTGTCTGATTAATGTTTTGATATGCTTACTAATTGGATGTTAGTTTAAGATTTGGATAATCTGTTTAGATTCAAGTTTTTAATCTGATTTTGAGAATAAGTGAGCTTAAATCTGTTTCAAATGGGGTTTGGATAATTCTGATGTTGTGAGAATTGTTTTAGCTGGTAGTATTGAATTTGCTTTAATTTTGTGCTAATCTGATTTGTTTTGGCTTCACTAGTAAATCTGCTAGTTTATATAATATGTTAAGTTTTGTGGGATTGATTAGGACTGTTGCTTTCATTTGATTATGAGATATTGAATGTTTACTTTTGTTGTCATTTGATTAGTCTGCTATTTGAGTTGGTTTTCTTCTGATATTATAATTCATTAGTTTCATTTTGGTAAGATTGTAAGTTTAACTGATATGTTAGTAGTCTTAGTTTTCATTCATGTTTTTGATAAATAACTGAATTCTTATTGAACTGGTTTTTGTTAAATTGGTGTATCAGCTTTTGTTTGCTCCATATTTGCTGTTATAAGTGTTATTTGCTGAATTAAAGTTTAACTTTGATGATCTTGTGGTATTTTTGTTGTGCAACTAGCTAACAGACTCATTTAGTCTGTTAGTCTAAGTCTGATATAACTTATCAATAATTCTGTCATTTAAGTCACTCATGTGACTTATTTTTCACATTTCAATTGTCCAAAACTCAATAACTTAAGTTACCCTTGTGACTGTAACTTTTAATTACTGTAAAAAAAAATTAATCACAAAAATAATATCCCTATGGACTCGAACCTGTGACCTCACAGGTGAATGCCAAACGTGTTATCCACTTGCTCTAGTTATTCTTTTATGTTTAAACTCAGTTTATATAATTAATATAGTTACATAACAAGGCTGTCAGCTTTTTGTTTCATTTAAATACTTAGTTTCCATTTTATAAATTTAATCATAAGATTTACAAACTTTATTTTATAAAGTTTTTGAAAAATAAATAATTTAGAACAAAATAAAATATGCTTTGTTAATTTTAGAAATTTAAATAGTTGTTTAAAATTAGTTTTTTTTAAATAAATTAGATTTCTATTAATTTAGATTTTAATAAAAATAATTTTTAATAGATTTGTTTTTATTTTAATTAAATAGATTATTTTTAAAATAGATTTTTAATAGATAGTTTATTTTAAATAGTTTTAAAGTTTGAATTTTAAATAATTGTCTTTAGATTAAATAATGGGGAACGATTCATGCACTTTGGGATTTTAATTAAAAATTGTAGGAGTAATTTTAGTTTAATAACCGAAAACTAATTCAAATCGATTGTCCAAATTGAAACAAAACGTCTCAAATTCACTTGATCTTCGTGTACAACGAACTTGGATCATCAACGTGTTTAATTAAATTCGTCTTCGACTTATTTATGGATTATTACCTTTTCCTAAGGGTAATTTCCTAAATTTGTCCTATATCGTATCTAATTAAAATACATCGACACTTTCTAGACACATCAGATCTATATAAGTGTAGATCCACATCTGCACCATGTTCATCCTTAGAAAATGACTTATTAGCTTCAAAAGGTGTACTTGGACTCTAAGATTCCATACTTGTAAAATTTTTCAAGATTTCAACAACATATTCTATGAATTATTATCCTATGCAAGTAGATTGTCAAACTAACAATGTAGGTTCAGGAGAAGCTAACTCAAGTACAGGTACAAAAGAGAAGGATGCCTCTAGAAAGTTAACATGTGCATTCTCTTCTACCTTGCCAGATGCTAAATTAAAGACTCTATAAGCTTTGCTCTGAACTTAATATCCAAATAATAATCCTGAATCAGATTTTCCATCAAACTTTTCCAATGGATCAAGAGTATTTCAAATTTTCACATGACACCCAAAAGGTCTTATATAGCTTATGGTTAGCTTAGACCAATAAAAGGCTCATAAGGGGTCTTATTATGAGGTTGTGTTACTAATACCCTATTAAGCACATAATATGCAGTGTTGATTGCTTCGGCCCAAAAGGTGTTAGGCCAAAGAGAATCAGCTAATATGGTCCTAGCAGCCGCAATAAGTGTCATGTTTTTTCTCTCAGCTACTCCATTTTGTTGTGGAGTCCTAGGATTACTAAATTGCCTCTTGATCCCCTTAGAGCTACAGAATTCATTAAATTCGGCATTCTTGAATTATGTCCCTTTATCAGTTCTGATAACCATAACATGGTTAGTAAACTGTTTTTCAACTAGGGTTATAAAGTCTTTAAGCAAATCATTTGTCTCACACTTATGTGCCATAAAGAAAATCCAACTAAACCTTCTAAAATCATGAGTGATAACTAAGCAAAAGATCATATGACTAATACTCCTTATAGAAATTGGTCCAAATAAGTCTATATGCAGGCCCTGTGTTGCTTCCCTTTTTTACAAGAAACACATGTAAGGTCATTCTGAAAAGTCTTGGAAGGTAGTCCTCTGACAAGGTTTCCCTTAACAAGTTTGTTTAGATTTTTAAAATTTGCATGACCTAACCTCCTATGCCATATGTTAAACTCATCAACAGAAGCCTTAGCTAATACACAAGCAATACCACCTGTAGGAACAATAGTGTGGAGATTGAAAGTGTACATGCTCTCATGCCTTGGTACTTTGAGAAATATATGTGACTCTTCGGACATCTCAAAGTCTGGTGTAACAACCATGAAGTCTGTATCAGTGAACAACACTTTGTTATTTTTATCACACATTTATGATACTAAAAAAGGTTGAATTCATTCAACTCCTTTACAAATAACACTTCTTCAAACTCTAATTTCCATGTGTTAATATTTCCTTTTCCATTAATTCTGCCTTTACTTCCTCTAAAAGTAACTGAACCAACTCTGAATTCTTCAAATTCAGTAAGATATTCCTTATTCCCTATCATGTTCCTTGAACATCCACTATCCATGATTCCTTTGTCCTTCATTTCACTAGCTAGATGATCCTGCATAACAAGAAAACAAACTAGTTTTCAACAGGGACCCAAGCCACATTGGGCTTGGATTTGGTGGGGACAACATACTTATGTTTCGTCTAGGAAGTCTGGCTTGTGATGCTAGATATGCTTTTATAGGTCATGGTTCTAGTATGCCAATAGAAAGTATAAGGATATATCATTTCTTTGGCCCTTTTCTAAACTTGTACATGTACCGCTTTTGAATTAGCGGTACTTCCAGCAGTACTAGGTTTTTGCCCTTTTGGCAACCACATTTGAACTAGTCTTAGTTTCTGTGCATAGTACTTGTCTTTTTACATCTTAGTGATGTCAAAAAAAATTCTTCAAAGTAGTATGGGACTTGGGTTTACCTAGTCTTGTACTGGCAATACTTAGTTTTGGTCTAGCGGTATGTGCAGACACTAGTTTGCCGATACTTGCATAGGTTTACCTCAACGGTGCTAAACGAGATCTCATTAGTATTGCTTTAGGAACAAAGTTCCTATTGGCATTAGGATGACTGTATTTATTGGTCTTATTATGTTTGTTCATCCTTTGTGCATAACCTTACTTAGGATTGACTTCCCTTTTTCCCATTTACCCTTTACCTTCTGCACCTTTCTTACTATTTCCCACAACTACCTTTTTAGCAACTTGTTGTCTAGCAATTCAGTCATCCGAAAGAGTACAGTCCTTAATGAAATGATTTAAGCTACCACACACAAAACATCTTCTTATTTTCATAACAAATCCAAAAGGTAAATTAGTCCTAGTGTTTTCAAAGCCTAGACCACCCCTTTTAATACTACAATGATGTTTTGGGTCTTTATCCATTGTCTTCCTAGGAGTTTTTACCCACTTGGGAGCAGAACTAGGTGATGACACATAACCTTCAGGAACAAAACTGCTCATTAAAGGTGGATGGATGACCTTTTTCGTCACAACAAGTTCTGGTTGAGTCAGACACTAGAGTCAGAGGTGCAAGAGGTATAGTTACAAGAGTCAGGATCTGAGTCACTTGAGATTTTGTTCTATTTCCTATACACGACATTTGACTCATTTAACTCTATAGAGTTGTTAGAGGCCATGTATATTCTTGACAACGGCGGGGGAGCAACCTTCATTCCCCTATCATATCTATCATTCTCAGAAACATTTTCATTATCACTACTAGAGCTGTCAAAAATCCCCTTTGACATATCTTTTTTAGTTAGTATTTTCCCAGGTTGTTCATCCATATACCCCAAACCAGCTTTGTCATAATAACCCATCTGAGAATTCAATAGCTTTCCAATACCCTTTGAAGAGTTTTGCTAGTTTTTAATTGTTTCTTTTTCATTAGCTAACTTAGTTTTTAAAACCTCATTTTCTGTTGAAACTTTCAAAAGTTGTCTTTCAAAGGCTTGGATTGCTGTTTTTTTTCTCTTTTAGTTGAAGAGACAAAATCCTAATTTTTTCTTCATAGTTTTACTGAGCCTTTTGATACAAAACTATGTTAGCTTCTAACCTGTTAACACCCTATTTTTAAGCATTTACTTCTACAGTACATGTGTTAACTTTTTGATATTGATCATTTAGTTCTAACTTAGGACTATTAAATTTAAGCACACAATCTTTAGAATAAGGATGTACCTCACTATCTTCTTAAGAGAAAGCCATCAGACCATGTTCTTCATCCTCTTGTGCTAGAGTCCAGTTGACTATGCCATCTATATAGATCTAGCCTTGGCATCTTTTGTATTCCATGGACTCATGTTAGAACTCTTTGAACCACTCTCCTTGTTGCTGCTTCCAGAGTTGATGGTTCTTTGATTTCCTCCAGCCTTCTCCTATCTATATTCCCCAGCAAAGTGTTCATTCTTTCCATAGTTGTATATTCCACCTTTGATTTGTCATATCCTAGAGGCTCCCTAGGATCAACTATCATAACTCTTATAGTCTTCTTATAGAGTCTGTTTGATCTAACAAACACCATAGTTGTTTGCCACTTTAGATCCATCTCTTCTATATCAGCAACATCCATCTGAAATAGATCATCAAGGATTAACCTTGGTCTATTATCTTGATTTGTAAAGAAATAGAAAACATATTCATTATTAAATGATGATTGAGGTCTTCCTTGTGGCTTGGGAGTGGAAGTTGAATCACAATTGGTACCTTGGTAGTATGTACCGCTAGATTCTTTTGACACTAAAGCTAGATTAGGCTTTGATGATGAAGGTGTCACAGCTGAACTAGTTCCTCTTACATAAACTTCATAGACCATGAGATTATTATAGAGATGATCAAACGGAGTCACATCTAAGTCATCCCTTATAATGAAGTGCATAGCCATAGCCTTCCATTCTTGTGGAACTCCTCTTAAAAACTTAAGATTTGCTTCATCATGAGGGATCACAACACCATTAGTTGCTAGCTGAATAAGCAACTTACTGAATCTTCCATAGCCTTTATGAATCCTTTCTGTACTAGATATTGAAAAACTATCAAACTCTTGTTTCAACCTAGTTTTCTTCATCTTCTTAGATTTGTCGTTTCCTCCAAATCTATTCTTGATGGCATTACCATAGTTTTGGCATCTCTGTAATGATGAAAACTAGGTAGAATATCTTCTTAAAGTGCCATGGCTAGATTAGTTCTAGCCTTTCTTTCCCTAATATCAACCTGGATCTCAACTGAAGTTATAGCAGGCTAAACTTGTATTGTGCCATCAGCTAAGTGTGATCCCATTCTTAATGACATCCCACATAGTGTAATCTCTGTGATTAAAAAAGTGTTCCATCTGCATAGCCTAAGTTTCATAGTTGTCGTTTTTGAGAATTGAGAGTTTAACAGAAGATAGGGTATGTGGATAAGGTGTAGAGGATTAAGCTCGGTTCAACTTCTGCTACAGCTACAGCTAGTGCAACTGGTGCAACTAGTTCAACTGGCTGAAGAAGCAATCATTCTCAATGACATCTTCTATGTGAGGGTTTTCATCACCATGTAGAGAGATGATGCAATTGTTGGGTAAGTGAGGTTGTAGGTTTTAGGGTTAGTTCTTTTTATTCAGAGTTTCTCAACAAGCTCTGATACCACTTGTTGATCCTTTTGAATAGATCGAGATCTTGTTAAGGATTGCACTAATAGCTTGTAAACAAAGTAGAGACGAGAGAGACTCTTACTCAACCTATATAAGTTATACGAAATCCAACTTATCAAAGCTTAAAAAGAACATGGATTTCTACTAACTATTTGATTCTTTATTAGTCATAAAACTTGTGTTGAGGTACAATAAACTCAACGACCTCATGTTCCTTTTATAGTACAAGGAACTCTGAAATATTCTATTAGGATATGTATAGCACACATGATATACTCCTATAATAACTAGAACATATCTTTACCTAAGATATATGAGTCCTTATCTATACTACCACTACTTACAATTAAGCCTAACGGTACTTACATGTACCACGTGAATACTAAAAATACTTGCTACTACTAACGGTACTTGGAATACATACTAATAGTACTTGGTACTTATACAATAATTCCCAACATAAAAGAATCATGCACACAAACTCAATCTAATCATCTCATGGGATCTTATACGAACTGTAAACAATCAATAATCATTAACCAACCAATATAATAGATCAAGTAGTGATAGTATAGAGAGAGAAGTGGATGGCTGGTAAGAGAAACACATATATGTGTGTGTGAAATAATGAACCAACCAACCCCTCTTACTAAGTGGGAAGATGTTTATATATTCAATACATGACTTAATCGCGGACACCTAATGAGATTTATAGCCTGGCCCGTTACCTAAGATATATCTGTCCTTATCTATACTAGCAGTATTTACAATTAAGCCTAGTGGTACTTACATATACTGCGTGAATACTAGCAATACTTGATACCACTAACGATACTTGGAATACCTACTAATTGTACTTGGTACTTATACAATAATTCTCAACATAAGAGAATCACACACATAAACTCAATCTAACTGAAAGTCCCTAATCAATGCAAGAAACCCTAATCTTAACTTAATCAACACAAGGTATTACTTTTCAAACGTAATCTTATTATTGTATAATAAAGAATTACAAGTGTTATGGATAATACAGTTTGATGACAATGTGTTGTGCACACTTTGAACAACTAAAAACCCTAACTTATGAATACAGTCGTAGCTGTTTGATTCACTAAGTTATATGCAATAATGTTATGAATATCTCAAAGTGTTGAACATTAATGCATGGATACACATCCTATTTATAGTGTTACGAGATTGACCTAAATAGTACTTGATGGTGACTACACAAGCTTTTACAAGTTCCCACATCAGTCACATGATGTCCTTCTATTCTTGGTAGTCTTCCATTATGCTTTAAGGAAATAGTTGTCAAAACAGTTTCCTTTTTCTTCATAGTCTCGAACACACAAATGGCATGTCCAAAGTGTGCTGAGTGTTAACAGGGTATTGCCACCCCTGTTAACCCTCAACCCCTTAGAGTCTCTGATACATCTTGGCTGTTATCCATCACAGCCAATGAGTATGTCTTCAAGTAATCTTTGACTTCCTTGAAAATGTCTCTGACATGGACTCCTCTGAGGTTGCTCATAGAGACTTGGATCTCTGTGAGTCTTGCGAAACTTGCCTGCCTCCTAGGCACAGGCAAGGGACTATCTAACAGCCTAATTATGTTTAAATCTATGATCAGGGAATCTAACAAGTTTAGATTCCCAACAATCTCCCCCTATTTAAACATAAATAATGCTAGATCTAACTAAGTTAAGGTAAGTGAGTTAACAGCTTCTTCTTACTCATAACAGATCTAAACAAACATACCTCATGATTTTATTAATACTTAAAGAAAAAATTACAAGTACATTACATAAGTAAAATAAAAGATGAAGGTAAAAAGGGCTGTGAACATCTTCAATAGTCATCATTTTTAATCCTTTCTTCAGCTTCAGCCAAGTCCAATCTGTTATCTAGTTCATCCTGCAAAGTCTTGGCAAACTTCTTGGAATACTCTGTGTTGATCTTGAGTGACTTCTTGTGACAAAGTAGCTGAATAGTTGAAGCTAAGCACAGCTCATCTTCCCTTTGAAAAGCATACTGGCAAGCCCTGATCATGAATGCCATTCCTCTTTCAGGCTCTGTGTATGTCTGACCATCAACTGGGCCAACAATACCATTGGGGAAGATCAAATCCCTGTGCATGCCATCCACTTGAACATCTTCAGTAACAAAAGTTTCATTAATAATTTGTGAAATTCTTCTTCTTTTGTTGCCAGTCTTTGGAGGTTCTTGTTCAAAAAGCTGTGGTGGAGGATCAATCTTAAGTTTGGCAGCTGTTTCCTTGATCCAGGTAAACTTGGCCTTAATAGTATTCAGCAGAAGGAAATTTTCCTGTCCATTTCTTTTGGCAGCTAAGGCTTCAAGTTCGAACCATTCTGATAACCCAAGTGTCTTTAGCCTGAAGTTGTCAAACACATTCATATTTCCTGGTTGGTTATCCCTCCATAAGATCATCCTTGGGGTGTTTGTGGATTTATGAATGGTGTATTTGAAATTGGTTATCTTGCCAGGGGCATATCTATTGTTCACGCAGGCATCATAGTCAGCTTTGACTTTCCTTAGTGCCTCATCGCGTTTTGCTTCCATTTCCCTCAACCTTTGTTTTTGCTTTTCTCTTTCAGGTGGTGTCATTTTCCTCAGAGTAGCTTCATTCAATTCTTTGGTTGTCTTGAGTTCATTTAATCTCTTGAATTCCTCAGTCTGTTTCTCTATTTCTTCAGGGGTTTAAGGAATCTCATTAGAAGGTGTAAAGGTTGAGAATTGGGAAAGGTCTGTGGTGGATCCTCCTGTCTCTAGCATCGCAGCTATCTTCTTGAGTTTGGTGTCTGTGTCAACCAAAACTATCTCCTTTCCTTTCTTCGAGACAGAGGACTCCACACTTATGTTTTTCAAAACATCAGCTCTTCTGATAAATGCTGTCTGAGCCTGAGTTTGAATTGCTTTGGGGAGGGAGCTGACAGTGAACTTTAACTTCTTGGCAGCTGGTTCATCATCATCCCCAGGCTTGCTGGTGTTAACCAAAACCAGAGACTTTGATGAGTCAGCTCCATCTTGATTGTGTTGCTCCCCCTGAGTATTATCCTCATCATCAGGTATTATAACAGGTGTGATGACTTGGAGAGGAACAGGTGTAATGGTGGGGTTAGCTGATGATGAGCCTTGTTTAGCAAATGCAAGGCTGAGTGATGTATCTTTCTCCCCCTCACGTTCATCCTGGCTTCGACGACATTTGGATGAACGTGCTTGAAAATGCCTTGCAATCTGTTCGACAGAGACAGCCATAGAACGTTGCCTTTTCCTTGAAGCCCTGGAAATCTTCAGCAGGAGGTTGCCATTTGCATTAGTATTGGCCTGAACACGACTGACAATAAAATTAGCATGACGGTATTGCATGTTGCGAACCGCATCAAATTGCCTGTGCATGGTTAGCTCATGTTCATGAAACATGGCAGGGACCTCTGTGTCAATGACATCCTTCACTCTAGTAAAAAGGTGACTTAGTCCTTGGGCAACGCCTTTCCTGGCACCATCCTTGATTGGCTTAGTAACCGCCTCAGCCACAACCTTTTGTATGATCCCAGGGAATGTAACATTGAAGTTGTGCATTTCAGACTTGATCACATCCAACTTTCTTGATAAACGTTCAATGTCTGACTGATGATGAACAGGCTGAAGATTCTTGATGTTGAGGCTTTGTTGAGCATAGTCATCCCCCCTTGTTAAGAGATCAAATTTCATCTGGGCAGGATGATCAAACAAGAGAAACTCCGTTGTTGGATCATAGGCTGGGCGTTGGAACACTGTTGTTGTTGATGTGGCAGAGTTTGGAGTATCAACAGCATCCTTGGGAGGAGAAGTCTTATCGCCAGCTGGTGAGGACACAACTATTTCTTTGGGAGGAGAGACAGACAGCTGGTCTTCCTCATCTTCTTCATCCTCCTCATCAAACATCCCTTCAGGGATTTCATCCTCAGGCATGGACTCAATATCAGAGACATAATCCTCCAATGATAGCATTTCTTCATCAGCATTTAACAGAGGCTCTTCATCATTGGGTTTGTCTTGAGTCATTGTATTAGCCTCCTTTTCTTGTTGTACCTGAGATTCGATGACTGGCTGTACAATTTCAGCCTGCAAATTGTTTCAATTAGTAACAGGGAAAAAGATAAGGGGAATGGTCGCCATTTCGCTGTCCCAGAGAGGTTGAGGGTGATTACTCAGCCACTCCAAAGGATAAATCCTTGGGATTCTTTTTAGTGTGAAAAAAAAGTGGTTAATGATCGCCATTCGCTGCCCCTAGGAAAGCTGAGTGTGATTATTCAGCCCCCCCAAAAGGTTAAAACCTTTGGGACTCTTTTGATTGTGATACATATGTTGGTTATGGATCGCCATTCGCTGCCCCTAGGAAAGCTGAGTGTGATTATTCAGCCCCCCCAAAAGGTTAAGAACCTTTGGGACTCTTTTAAGAGTGAAACATATGTGGTTAAAGGTCGCCTGTTACGCTGCCCCTAGGAAAGCTGAGGGTGATGAGTCAGCTCCCCCTGAAAGGATAAATCCTTTGGGACTCTTTTAAGGAGGGAACCAAGAGGCTGTGTGAAGTACAGCTGATCAAGGTTGAGACATAAGTGTATTCAGGTTGTTGTTAGCCTGAATACTGTCTAGAGGGTGCAGGGTCATCGGGGTGCTTTATAAACACAAATGAATCATTCCCTAGTGCAAAGACAGGGTGTGTAGAAGTCTTAAAGGATTCTAAGTGCATTGACAGACTTCTATGGGTCGAGGATTACCCTAACTTCACCACTCTCTCCTACAGACAAATGAGAGTGGCTGCTTGTGAACCTCTAAAAATGTACACTGATTACCTGTGAGATATTAGCTGGATCAGGCTGGTTTCCTGTCGTCTCAGCTGACTTTGAGACACTAGACTCCTGTTGTTTGTCAGCAGATGTATCTGAATCCACATGAGTATCTGGACCAGAGGAGGTGTCAGTCTTCTTTCCCTTGGCCTTAGAAACAGCTTGGTGTGGGAAGAAGAGGGGATTTTCTTCTTTTCTTAGGTTGTTGGCCAGAAGAAGCCTTGGACTTGGTAGTGTGCTGCCCAGAGGTCAAAGACTTAGACTTGCCAGCCACACTAGAAGTATTCACCTTCTCAGAAGAAGGGAGCAAGGGCTTCTCAGCTGTTGGTAGTTGGTTGGCCACATTCATCATATGAGCGGTGACAGGGACATCTTCAGCTCCTATTTCTTTATAAATGGCACCTGTGATGCGGTAGGGCTTAAGATCAGTCAAAGCATTGTTGTGGTAGTTGTCTCCCAGCAGACTTTCGAAGATCAGAGACAGGAAGCGCACATAGTAGATATTCTTTTCCCTGACTTGATTCCTTCCCTTCAGCTGTTCTACTAGGTTGGAGAAGAGAATGCTTCCAACATCAACATCAGCGCCCAGATTAATCCATATGCAATAGCATGATGGTTGAAAGACATCTGATCTTGGGATCCCTGCATACCTCCCAGGGATTTAACAATGTGGGTGAAGAGGACACGCCACATGGGAGTGAAGTACTTAATCTTAAGGGGAGATTTGGAGAGGACCTCAGCTGGTGCAAGGGCAGGGTTTACATCATGGCATGGTTTGAGTGTGGCCAGGGCTTCTTTGACAGCCTTTTTATCAACTACCTTCAGGCATTCATCTCCATGCTTCAATCCGGCCACACTTGAGAAATCTTTAAGGGAGAAGGCGAATGGGTGTTCATTGCATGAAAGGCTAAATGTTATGGTGTCATCAACCACCTCAGCTGAGTACTAGAATTCCCTAAGGTATTCTTGGTAAAAGGTGGATGGGGATTTGGTGAAGGCTTCACTTAGGTCACAATTCTGCATGAAACTGACCAGATCTGAATAGGTGCTATTTGGTGCCTTAATCCATCCAATGGCGTCGTTGGAGGCGAGGATGCTTTCGTTGATCTCGAAGTTAACATTTGCTGCTTTAGGAACTGAAAACGCCATGGATTCGAGGTTGAAGGTGAAGAAAATGGTGGATAGGTTAAGAGAGAGAAGAACTTAGAGAGAGAAATGATTTGAGAAATGAGAATGGTGGTGGGTGAGAAGAGAGAAGAGACAATATATATATTCAAAATACGTAAACAGTTATTCAACCGCATTAAATGCAAAGTGAGAAAATGACTGTTCAAGTGGGTCCCTTGACCTTTCAAAACTTATTTGTCTCCTCGTTATTCGAAAAATAAATGATTAAATATTTGAGAATGTTTTTTGCATTTACTTGGAAAGTAACTACCTAGTTTCATGTGAAAAACATTTAATATAGAATCAAACATTTAATGAACACATTTAATATCAAGCCACAGGCTTTGAGATATTGAGCATCCCTAGCTCAGCAACTAGCCTGTTGAACGAAGGTTCAGCCAAAGGCTTTGTAAAGATATCAGCTAGTTGCAGCTCTGTGGGAACAAAATGCAGCTCAATGTCTCCCTTCATTATATGATCCCTGATAAAATGATACCTGATATCAATGTGTTTGGTACGAGAGTGGAGAACAGGGTTGTTGGATATGGCAATGGCGCTGGTGTTGTCACAAAAGATTGGCACTTTGTCATACAAAATTTCATAGTCAGCCAATTGACTTTTCATCCAGAGCACCTGAGCACAACAGCTGGCTGCAGCGACATATTCTGATTCAGCTGAAGACATAGCCACAGAGTTTTGCTTCTTAGCACTTCATCCAACCAATTTTCCTCTTAGGATTTGACAGCTCCCTGAAGTGCTTTTCCTGTCAATATAGCATCCAGCATAATCTGAATCTGAATAGGCCTTGAGATCAAAGCCTGATTCCTTTGGATACCATAGGCCTAGGGATGGTGTTCCTTTAAGATACCTAAAAATTTTCTTAACAGCCACTAGATGGGATTCTTTTGGGTTAGCTTGGTATCTTTCACAGAGACATGTGGAGAATTGGATATCTGGACGACTAGCTGTTAGATACATGAGTGACCCAATCATGCCTCTATATAAAGTCTCATTAACAGAGACCCCTGACTCATCAGGGCCCAAGTTGTTGGGTGGAAGCATGGGGCATTTCACTGATGCACAATCAGCTAAGTCATATTTTTTTAAGTAAATCCTTAACATACTTTTCTTGACAAATTGAAATTCCCTTAGGACATTGTTTAATTTGAAAACCCAAAAAGTAAGTTAATTCACCCATCATACTCATCTCATATTTCTTGGTCATTAATTTAGCAAAACGTTTACTAAGATTGACAATTGTTGACCCAAAGATGATATCATCCACATAAATCTGCACAATGATGAAATCACTCTTATCCTTGAAGGTAAAGAGTGTTTTATCAATAGAACCCCTGACAAATTTATTTTCAGTTAAGAAATTGGAAAGAGTTTCATACCATGCTCTTGGAGCTTGTTTCAGCCCATACATTGCCTTGTGAAGTCTATACACATGGTTGGGAAACTCGCTGTTCTCAAATCCTTCAGGTTGTGCAACATACACTTCCTCAGCCAAATCACCATTGAGGAATGCACTCTTTACATCCATCTGATACACGGTGATGTTCATATAGGCAGCATAAGCGAGGAAGATTCTAATGGCTTCAAGTCTAGCAATTGGAGCAAAAGTTTCATCATAATCAAATCCTTCAGTCTGAGAAAACCCCTGTGCTACCAGTCTGGCCTTGTTCCTGATGATGTTCCCAATTTCATCCATCTTATTTCTATAGATCCATCTAGTGCCTGTGATATTCTTCCCATGTGGAGCTGGCACTAGTGTCCATACTTTGTTCCTTTTGAACTGATTGATTTCTTCTTGCATAGCAGCTACCCATCCTTCTTCTACTAGAGCCTCAGCTACTCTTTTAGGTTCAATTTGTGAGAGAAATTCAGCAAAGAGACATTCATTGGCTGAGGCTGACTCAGAGTCTTGGATTCGCTGTCTAGTTGTGACCCCTGCATTTGGTTCCCCAATAATGTTGACAAGAAGAATGTGTTGATCTCTTGACCACTTATTTTGAGGAGCTGGGGACTCAAGGACAGGAACACTTGTGGGCACAGCTGGTACAATTTGAGTTTCATCCTGCTGACTAGGAGGGCTTTCTTCAAAGACTACTTCAGTTTCAGAGTCTTCTTCAGCCATATCAAGGGGTGCAATTTCATTATCAGCAGGAGAGTCTTCAGGGATTTGAAGAATTGGTGAGTCATCAATAGCATTAGAAGGAGAAGGACCACCAGAGATTTGAGGTTCTTCTTCATCAAGTTCCTGAGAGGTAGGAACTTCTATGTTGTGAGTAGATAGAGGGTCAAAGGCAGGGACATAAGGAGTGAGAGTGTTGGAGTGATGATGACAGGTAGGTCTGGGTTCTGTGAACTCATCACTTGGGAAAGATATATTTTCATTAAAATCAATTTCATCACCCTCTGTTCCTGTTCTCTGTATGACTTCATCATCTTCATTGAATCTAACATGGAATGTTTCTTCTACTTCTTGTCTTCTGATGTTGAATACTCTGAAGGCTTTGGCTGTTGGAGAGTATCCCAAGAAGAAACCATCATCAGCTTTTTCATCAAACTTTCCAAGTTTATCCCTGTAGTTATAAATAAACACAGGGCATCCAAACACATGAAAATAGCTGGCATCTGGAGATCTTTTTCTGAAAACTTCATAGGAAGTTTTACCATGTCTTTTGACAATGATTGATCTATTTTGTGTGTAGCAGGCAGTGTGAACAACTTCTCCCCAAAATTGATTTGGTAAGGCTGCACCATTTAACATAGTTCTTGCTGCTTCAATCAAAGTCCTGATTCTTCTTTCAGCCACACCATTTTGTTCAGGGGTGCCAGCTGAAGAGAAGTTCTGTGAAATCCCTTTTTCATCACAAAAAGATTCAAGTTGATGATTCTTGAATTCAGTACCATTATCACTTCTTAGAGCTTTGACTCTAACATCATTCATATTTTCAACCTGTCTAATGAAGGACATGATGGTTTCAGCTGCATCACTTTTCCTTCTGAGGAAGAACACCCATGTGTATCTTGAAAATTCATCAACTATGACCAAGGTGTATTTGTTGTGATTAATGGTCTGGGGTTTGACAGGCTCAAACAAATCCATGTGAAGGAGATGTAAGCACTTGTCAATAGAGAATGATTGCCTAGTCTTGAATAAAGACCTGTGATGCTTTCCTTTGACACAGGCAGAACAAGTCTTGTCTTTGGAAAACATTACTGAAGGTAGACCAGCAACCAAGTTTTGAGTGGCTATCTTGTTGATGTTCTTGAAGTTGAGATGAGACAGTCTTTTGTGCCACAGCCAATTGACACTTTCAGAGGCTTTAGCAAGAAAACAATTTGAGCTGTCTTCAGAGCACAAGCCATGTTGATGACATAAACATCTCTCCTTCTAGGTGCAATCAGCACAACATCATTGTTTTTGTTGAATATGGTTCCCTGAGTCTTAGTAAACAAAACCTTATAGTCAGCATCACACAATTGGCTGATGCTAATAAGATTGTGTTTAAGACCATTCACATATGCAACCCTAGTAAATGTAATCCCATTGCAGTTCACGGAGCCATATCCTTCTGTGTCACCTGAAGAGTTATCTCCAAACACCACTTTAGGACCTGGCTCCTTTGAGTATCTGTGCAGGTATTGTTGAATCCCTGTCATGTGTCTAGAACAGCCACTATCTAGATACCATACCGATTCCTTGAGATATTTCTGCACAGATACATAGAAACAGATTAGTTCCTATGGTGAACCCACTTTCCGGTGGGTTCCCTGAATTGCTTATTAGCAACTCTTGTGTTCCTGAAAAACTTTTGGCGTTGGGAGGGACAGTTCATTGTTTCATGGTTATAACTTCCACAGATATCACACCCAGGAAAGTCACCACACTCGTCTGAGTGATGGTCTGTGAACCCAAAGAATTTACAGGGAGGATAAGGTTTGTAATTTCCCTGTTGTCTTTTGGAACTCTGTGGTCTGTCCCTAGAGGGTGTCTGAGCTCTTTTAGCTGCCATGTGTCTGTCATGATCTAAGGTCGTATGGTGAGAGTTTTTACATACATTGCAATAAGGTTTGATTAACCTTTCCCCTTTGGGTTAACCTAGGACTGACTTAGGTTCATAAGAAGTAGAGCATTCAGCGGAACGCTTAATGTGTTGTTTCAAGAGTTCTACTTCTTTCATAAGAGACAACAGGCGATCTTCAGTGGTAGGGTCAACCTTATTCACAGCTTTAGTAGTAACAGGCTTAAAAGCTACTTGTTTGTCAGTTTGTTTAGCAGGCACATGAAAAACTTTAGCTGGAGGATTCTCAATATCTGTCCTAAGTTCACCCTTAGCAGATCTAGAAGAACTGCTGGGTTCAACTCCAGAGAGTTTGGGCAAGGGTGGTAGCTCAGCCACATCTTCAGAGACAGGGTCATTAGTCAAAGTGGTATCTGACATATGAATGGTCTCTGTAGATTTAAAGACAATGTCTTTGGGTTTGGTGAGAATTTTCAGCTTATTTTTCTTAGCAGATATATCCCTTTTTTAGTCAGCAGGCACTTCATCCCTAAGCAATTGATCAATAGTAAACCTAGCACACAACCATTTTTCAATAACCTTGTTTAATTCAGAGACTTGATCATTTAAAGCAATGTTTTTCAAGGTTAATCTAGCTACTTCATTTTGCAGGGATATTTTCTCTAAATTAACCCGCCTGAGAGTTTCACATTCAGCTTTAGCATTTAGCATTTCAGATTTAACAGAGTGAAACTTATCAAGTAGGTTCTTTCTTTGTTCCTCAACGAAGTGTAAATCAACAATGGTGTAATCAAGGACATGCTTACGTTCATCACTATCAGACATGGATAAGAGCATGTGTACCTTTTTCATTGTGATGTCAACCCATTGTCCTGATCTTGCATCACCTTTTCCAACAGCTGGTTCATCCTCAGCTATCGCCATGAAAGCCCTGACTCTGGTGGTGTCTTCTTCATCTGAAGTCAGTGGTTCATCATTCCAATCATACGTTTCAGCAACCAACGCTTTCTCTGTCTTTTTCTCACTACCCTTCTTCTTGGACATAGCTTCAATCTTCAAGTTCATTTGTTCTAACTCAGCTTTAAGTGCCTTGTACTTATTTTTGTAATCCTTCTTCTCAGTGTCTGATGAATTCGATTGATGAGATGAGTTATCATGTTGTTTGAACTTGTAAGGTTTGGATGAAGATGATGGATAAGAGGGTGAGGATGTCTTGGTGGAAGGACAGTCTTTTTGAAAATGTCCAAGCTTTCCACAGGCAAAGCAAGTTTCTTTTGACCTGTCAGTTGGTTTACTAGCTGATCCTACTCTTCCTGATCTTTTGAAGTATCTTCTTTGGTTGGCTAGCAAGGCTCTTTCATGGAAATCTGCATTAAGGTCTGTCAAGAACTCTTGGCTGCTACGGGTATCTTCTTCAACATCAGAATCGTTGTCATGAGGATGTGTTGCAGAGATCAAAGCTTTGGAAGATGCTCCTTGGACTACAAATCTTTCAGTCTCTGACTTGTAAATAGTATCAATCAGCCCTTCTTCATAATTGTACTTTCCATAGAGCTGAGCAAGGGTATCATTTTTGATCGAGTTGTTAGCTCTCTGAGTATGATTCATGCTCAGCCACTTTCTTAGAAGGCTGTTGACAAAAGTAGCATTGATCTCAGCTTGACCAATAGTGACATCATTCATTGCTAGGTCATTGAGAAGAATCTTCAGCCTAGTATAGGTTTGCTGAACCTTTTCACCTTCAAGTGACTTGAAGGCATTGAACTGAAGTCTGAGTGCCTGAATCTTTGTCTCTCTTGTTTCAGAGGGTCCTTCATGGCCAAGGATGAGGTCTGTCCACATTTGTTTAGTTGTGGGACACTGAATGACAGACTTCATGATATGCTTGGGAAGGCAGGATATTATGATGCTTTTGAGACGTTTATCTTGGTTTGCCAATTTCCTATCAGCTGGAGTCCATTGTTTGAGAGGTTTGGAAAGAGGGTTTTCTTTAGTGGATGTAAGCGCCATGGGAATATAAGGACCATTTTCTAAAATTTCTAGAAGAAAAGGTTCAAGCCCATCAAGATATACAAGAAATTGACTCTTCCAACTGGCAAAATCTTCTTCATCAAAGACTGGTACACTTGTGACGTGTGATCCACCTCTTGAGTCAAGAAGTTGGGGTAGATCATCGTCATTGGCAGGAGGGTTGAGTCTTGGTGAAGATGGGTTTGTGGAAGGTGATTGTGGTGGGTTAGAAGTTTCTGGCATGGTGAATCTTGATTATAAAACTGAGAACGATGTTTCTTGAAGGTTTTAATATCAAACACCGCTCTGATACCAATTGAAAGTCACTAATCAATGCAAGAAACCCTAATCTTAACTTAATCAACACAAGGTATTACTTTTCAAACGTAATCTTATTATTGTATAATAAAGAATTACAAGTGTTATGGATAACACAGTTTGATGACAATGTGTTGTGCACACTTTGAACAACTAAAAACCCTAACTTATGAATACAGTCGTAGCTGTTTGATTCACTAAGTTATATGCAATAATGTTATGAATATCTCAAAGTGTTGAACATTAATGCATGGATACACATCCTATTTATAGTGTTACGAGATTGACCTAAATAGTACTTGATGGTGACTACACAAGCTTTTACAAGTTACCACATCAGTCACATGATGTCCTTCTATTCTTGGTAGTCTTCCATTATGCTTTAAGGAAACAGTTGTCAAAACAGTTTCCTTTTTCTTCATAGTCTCGAACACACAAATGGCATGTCCAAAGTGTGCTGAGTGTTAACAGGGTATTGCCACCCCTGTTAACCCTCAACCCCTCAGAGTCCCTGATACATCTTGGCTGTTATCCATCACAGCCAATGAGTATGTCTTCAAGTAATCTTTGACTTCCTTGACAATGTCTCTGACATGGACTCCTCTGAGGTTGCTCACAGAGACTTGGATCTCTGTGAGTCTTGCGAAACTTGCCTGCCTCCTAGGCACAGGCAAGGGACTATCTAACAGCCTAATTATGTTTAAATCTATGATCAGGGAATCTAACAAGTTTAGATTCCCAACACTAATCATCCCATGGGCTCTGATACAAATTGTAAAAAATTGATAATCATCAACCAACCAGTATAATATAGATCAAGTAGTGATAGTATAGAGAGAGAAAGAGTAGAGAGAGAAGTGGAAGGCTAGTAAAAGAAACACACTTATGTGTGTGTGAAATAATGAACCAACCAACCCCTATTACTAAGTGGGAAGATGATTTATATATTCAATACATGACGTAACCGCGGACACCTAATGGGCTTTATATCCCTGCCCGTTACTTAATGTATATTTACACTACTTAATCGACTACGTGCTATATCATATAACTATATAGGAGTGGCCGACACTTTACTTGTTAGGAAGATACATTTTTGTGTTACTAACAAAAATGACGCATTTTGTGATGTTTATGTTATTGGTTGCCAAAAACCTATTTTACGGTCTTCGTGTTCCTGTTACTATCAAATTTGTATGTGTGTATTGCTTGGGTGTATTTGGTTTTAGGGTATTTTGTTTTGACCGAACTGATGACAGTATGTAGGCGATGATGTGATATTTGTGTGTGGGTCACTTTGGTAAGCTCAATTTTCTAAAACCCGTATATTCGCGGGGGACCATGTGGTTGCAGCCATGACATGTTTTGGGTACCGACTTCATACTTCTACACTAGAGCCTCTTAGATTTGTGGGGTTAAATCTTGTGTTGTTCTCATTTTTGGTTACTAGCAATGATCTTACTAATTAAAATACTTATGTTATTGCTCATGATGATTCTTTTAATATTATTGGTGTGGACACACATACATGTAATTTTTTCCTTTTACATAAATTTTGGGGATAGATTTATTTTGAGGAGACGCTCACATCCAGGATTGGTGAGTCATAGGGTTATTAGATGCATTTGGAATTCTGAAACAATAAAAAACTAGAGCATACCCATGTTGGTAACGGCAAAATGTCTGCTTATGTTAAAGTCTCGATGTCATGAGCTTAAAAACATCAATATAATTTATTATTTTTACGTGTATTGTCATATAAGTTATTTTTACCTATCTATTTACTTAAACAAATGAACTCACAAACATTATGTTGACACTTTAGCAATGTTTTATCTCAGGAATTTAAGTTGCTTGACTACGTGAAGTAAATTGGAGTCCGGTTGCATCATGGTTGTATCCTCGGACAACTATGCATTGAAAACTATTACCTCTTTGTTGTACGGAAACTGTATTTGTTTCGGTAATTCTGATGAAAACTTATGAAATCTTGTAATCCTATTAACATTAACTAAATCAACGAGGAGTTTTCTAAACGACTAATGTAAATGTCGTTCTCTATATTCTGAGCGTGATGTTCATGAAGTCACCCCCTGGTTACCATTATACTATGATATTTTAGGATGTGAAAGATTGGTATCAGAGACTTGGTTATAAAGAACTAAGTTTCATTAGTAACTCTAGGCTATAATTGTCTCTTAATTGCATGTTATCGTGACATCATACATTATCTTATTGGTTTGACTCCTATTTGTCTATTATGAGTTACATGTTGTTATCTGCATATTGTTGCACATTATTATCTGCATATTGTTATCTCCATGTAGTTTTCTATGGGTTACATATACTTATTTGCATTTTATGTCAATTTACATGTAGTTTTCTATAAGAGGAATGCATCGTAAGTAAACAAGCTTTTTTCTACGAGTTTCCACCAGTTGGTTAAAACCTCCTCACCCAAACATTGAATTTTACTTGTTTTAATAAAACAGAAAATACAAAAAATTCATCGGTCGACCTTTAAACTTAAGTGACACACATATCGAGTCTACCTCACTATTTCCATACGAGCGATTAAGCACTCACGTCTTGCCTATACAACTATACAACAATTAAGTAATTTGTCTGGGAGTGTTGTAAAAATTCCATTTTACAACCCGCCGTGTCAATCCATATATTTTATTCATTAATTTTAAAAGTACGTCATATATCAATTTATTATATATTTATAATCTATTAATTATAATCGTCATCACATACGTTACATTTGGGAAATGTACTTTTTGTTATATGCATAAAAATAGTATAAAATCGGTTAAATAAAACACATTTGATGTTAAATGAATACACATTAATTTTGATTTCATTTTATTTAAATTTTAGTTACAATATTTTTTATTTAATTAAATTATTAATGTAATCGTTTTATTTATTAGTGACATTTTTTTTAAAAAATAAAAAATAGTGGTGGAGTTATTATCTTATTGCACTAAGTTTGTGATAAAATTGGTTATTAATTATGAAAGCTGATGTGATGTTGAGGATGTAATGATGAAATTAGTTGCGATGAAACCGCATTATTAAATATCTAGTACATTAACTTTTTGTCGACATTTATTATGTAAATATGTCATAAAGTTAAAGTAAAGGGGAAGATGTTATTACTCAATTCAAATCATACTATCTCCGCCTCATATTAAGTGTCTAGTAGTATTTTTTATAATGTTTTGTAACTTTAGCTTAAATATTTTTGTTTATGCTAATTAACACTTAATTAAATTCATACAAATAAAAATATATTTAAAACTCAATATATTTATATATTTTCCATCAAGTATATATATAAAAAAAATTAACTTAAAGTTAAAGTTGAAAAAAAAATAAAAAATAACTTTACAAGTCATACTAAACACTTTATGTAGGACAAAAAAATGCATGCAAAAAATGAGTAGTTTATCACGTGACTTCAATCATCTTATTCATCACACTATCTTATCGGTCACGCTTATATAACGAACTCAAGTTTTACTATTACATGCACCAATACAAATGTCCTATAAAATTTTTGGTGACGAACATGACCAACCATGGCCTAGCCATTGGTCTCGCCAAAGAAACTTGGCTAACGCACCATTTTCATTCAACAATCGCAAACCTCGCATGCACCGTCACCAACCAAGTAACTATTTCCCTACATCCCCACTGCAATCGCAACCAACCACTGACATGGTATGATAAATCAAGTACTAACAAATTGCCACTTCTGAAAAGATTGAAAATAAACCGTTTTTATAAATTTAGTATATATGACAATCTTATAGAGCTTTTATATAAGAGATGAAATTACTCATTTTTACATTTTTGATAATTTTTTTTTAATAAAATAACGTTAATTAATAATATAGATAGCCCATTTATACGCTAATTTCTTTCCATAATTTATAACTTTGTTAATTAGTTATTCATTTCTTCAGTTAACTGAGCAATATACCGTGATATCTGGGCGGAATGGTTCGAAAGCTAAATTTCGCTTTCATGGTGGAATTGGTGATGGTCGTGGTGGGTTATCATGTCGTATACCTAAAGAAAACACAAGTCCTCAGCCCTTAAAACTTTTCGACGAATTGAATCCGGTTAATTTTCCATTTCATTTGTTTTTGTGTGCTAGTATATGCGTTATAGTAATTTTATTAATACAATGAATTTAATATCTTATTTTTTTCATTTTGGTATTAGATTGATATGCTAATCGAAGTACCGAGAGCTGGTTTTTCTGGGAATCATGTGACTCGAGCGACGGCTTTGCATGTGAAAGCAAGCAACGGGACTGGGGTATTTTTGCCGGTTTATCCAAAGAAGATACGCTCCAAAGAAGGTAGTTTACTTTAAAAATTCGTTTAAGATACCCTTCTAGTTATTAAAATTTAATTAAAAATCTAAGAGAAAGCATTCATTGATTTGTAAAAAATTATTGAGGATACTTCTTTACATCTAAAAGAGTTGTTAGTATACTTTCAAAAAAGATTATAAATTGGTAGAAAGTTCTTATGAAAAGAATGAACTATTTTTTCACGAAAAAAGATCTTTTTGTTAATTACCTGCTTATTATTTTATTGAATAATTATGGCCAGGGGCGGAGCTACATAGGTGCCGGGTGTGGCACGGGCTACACCCATTTTGATGTCACGAAGTGTAAAAAATCTTCAAAAATATTGTTTTTATGGTTTGTGCAACCCCCCAAAATTTTTGTGCTACCTTAATTTCTTACCTATAAATTCAATTAGCTTAAAAAAAATTGTGCAACACCCGGTTGAAAATTCTGACTCCGCCCCTGATTATGGCAACGTCATATCAATTTATTGTGTTTTTTGGTCTTTGTTATTTTTAGTGTTCGCTTACGTAAGTTTTTTAAGTATTTTACTTTATGATGACGTGTCCATTAATTTATTGACGGTGTCTAAAAAAAGAAAAAAAAAAGCAAATTAATGTGCGGCAAATTGCATGCTATATATGACGATCGCTTGGTGTTTTAGTAAATTAAATTGGTGTTTGTTAAAACTTATACGTGAGCGTATAAACTTATTGATTTCAGCTTATATTTCATAACTTTCAATTTTCTTGTTTATTTTGACACTTACAAGTTATATTGTAATAAACTTGTATAAGTTTACAAGTTTCAAAATAAATCAGAAATTCAAAACTTATAAAATGTAAGGAAAAAAAATAATAAGTTCATACCCCACGTGAAACTTTAAACAAAATAAATGAATAAAATAAGTTTGTAAAAAATAAGTCTGTGAAAAAGCTTATTAATAAGTTTGTTGTTAAATTACGATTGTTACATGTTGGTTGTTGCATTAATAAGTTTGAATTATTAACTAATTCAAAATATTAAAAAACATGCTGATAAGATTTATGAATAATTTAAGTGTGTGAATTTTGTAATTTGTCTTTAACAATGATTTTTTACTTAGCTTTATTGTAGGGCGTTGAATTTTGTTTCAAAAAAATTTCGTATAAAGGTAGTCTTTAGGGATGGATTGTACAATTTGAATCAAAACATTATTTAGGTAAGGTACGCTCGCTTGTTGTTTTGTTTTTTGTCGCGAATTGGGATTGCTCGCTAGCTAGGTCAGATTGGAGCAACATTGTATGAGATATGTATCTATATTCACAAGATATAAAAGTTTAGAGATGCTTTTTATAAAATAGGTAAACTACATGGACCGATTATATAAATTTTGGTTAAATATACGAACTTTAGTGCAATTTCAATGAGAAATTGGTTGACACTCAAAAAATTAATTAAAACATTATATTTAGTTGTGCTAAATTTTATTGTACTTAATCTATATGTATGTTGAGTGTCAGAGTCAAATTTTTTAACCTTCAAATCACCTCTCTTTCAATGTTAGTGCTAAGAGCATCAAATATGTTAAACTTTTATGATGGTTTATAGTTTTATTACGCTGTTAATTTATAAAACCTTTTAAATATAAACTAGGGGTGAGCATTGGTCTAAAATCAGACCCGACCCGACTGAGACCTAACTGGTCCTAAATGTTGAACCGTAGACTGAACCGTAATGGTCTAATCCGGTTTGATATTCGGCTAGTTCTGGTCCAATTAAACATAATTGACGAATTTTTGGTAAGATCTAACCGGACCGGATAGCACCAGACTGATTGGAACGAAGACCGTGTGTGACAAAAATCATAGACCTAAGATCGGAGCAAAATGCGTCCGGTCCGATCCAATCGACTATCCAAAATACGCATCCCTGTTATAAACATAAATTCACTTGTATAAACCTTATAAAGCTTTATAAACATTATGCATAATACAAATGTATTAAATTTTGGAAAGATTTAAGATCTAAGACTTATTCATCATAAACTTATCTCTAATATATAATTTACAAGCTTTGAGACCTTTTAATTAATTTATAAACTTTTTTTTAAAATATTATAGTAAATGTTCTAATTGTGTTTTTGCACTTATTTAGTACGTATAAGTACTAAATTTAGTTCAATTTTATTGCAAAAATAAAATAATACTAGTAATAAATAAACTTAATTTCATTTGAATACCTAACTTTATTCAGATAAAGATGACTAATTTTCATCCATCTCCATATTGGTCCAATGCAAATAATTTTTTTTGACACACACCTTTTGAGTAAATGTTTTATAATTGCACTTTGTATTAAATAACAAACCAGGGTCATCTATAAATTTCGGGATATTAAATCTACGTTTAGTCGGATAAAAAACACATTGTTTTTTACAAATGTTTTGTAGAAAACAAAGAAAACAGAAAACGCGTTCAAATCATCGTTTTCAAAAAATATTTTCTAGAAAATGAAAAATCATGTTTTACCCTTTTGCACACAATTTTTTTTTTTCTGTTTTTTGGGTTTTCATTTAAACACAGAAAATTCATTTCCCCTTTTTTTTTCTCTATACTTTTGTATAATGGAAAACACAAACACATATTTCTCCAACTAAACACGTTTTTCAAATTTTGAAGTGTTTTGTGGAAAAGTAAGGCCCTGTTTAGTTGGTGAAAATTTTCCCAGTTTTCCAGAAAATTTTTCATTTGAAAACTAAAAAACAGAAAAGCTGTTTAGTAGCATCATTTTTCAAAAATTTTCTAAAATTTCAAAATTTTCATTTTCGAAATTTATATAAAAAATTGAAAAACCCCATATTACCCTTTTCTAAATTTTCAACTCTTTTACAAGAAAAATAAAACTCCCCTCATTTCTAGAAACTTAGAAATAGAAAAATATAAAAATATTTCCACAACTAAACACACCCTATATCATTTTTCTTTCTCTACAAAACCGAAAATAGAAAATGATAAAAAATTGTTTTCCAACTAACCGTTACCTATTCCATTTTAGACTCAAACCCATATAAGTCCGTGACCCAACCTGACCCGACCTGATTGTTTTTCCACGTCTAGTACAATTTATCAAACATAATATATTCATCATATTGTTTCGTGTGATAGGTATGCCTCGTGGTAATGATGGCTGCTGGAATGGAATTCGTGATGTGGGAAAAGGAAAAGAGTGTGCTGAAGAAGAGGCAATACCTATGGAGCTCATGCTAAGTGGACAAACCAGTCATGTTATGTAATGACTATGTTTAAGAAGCGTACTATAAATAAATCTAAATAAATGATGCATGAAGCATCATGTTCGTACTAAATAAAGTTGGAATATGAATGCAAAATCTATGTTTAAGGACGGGGGAGTGGTAACAAAAAATTCACCGTCATCTCAGCGCCACCTTAGCTTTCTCACTCTTCTCACTAACTCACTTAAAATCCACCTTTCAAGGTTACAAAAGAAAAAACAACTCACCTCCACCTCATATCCACTTTATATAAAAATATACCCCACTAAAATATCATACACTCACAACCTTAAAAAACAAATACTAAAAAAAGTGGGACCCATCATTTTTAAAACTCACAGGGGTGAGCAACTCACCGTTGGTGAGTTTTTTTTTTCTAGAAAACATAACCCACACGTGGGTTTTAGATATCCCACCAGCGAGGTTTATAGCAACCCACACGTGGGTTTGTGTCAACTCAACCCCACCAGTGAGTTTTTATCACCACTCCTCCCAGCCTAAATATGTTCACACCTGTACTTTTTTTTTTCAAGTTTTTAACATTTTTTATAGGGTACCCTTATTGGTACTCCTACCCACGAAAAGTACAAAAAGTAAATTATTTGTGTACTTTTTGTCTCATAATTTTTTTATAGTTTTTATATCAGTTTTTTCCGTATTTTTGTCAGTTTTACAGTTTTGACTTGTTAAACTTTATTTTTTTGATTTCGTATTTTCCGATTCATAGTTTTATAACAAAACAAAAATTATAAAAATAAAAAGAAAAATTGAAAAGAATTAAAATAAAATAAAATTCAAGGGATATATATGAGAGTTTTGGGGGGTCTTTATAGCCTCACCTTTTTTTATATGCTTAAAGAAGTGTCATATGAGCAAAATTAAAATTTTGAACACAATGTAAAAAAAAGGCATAATCCTATTTTGAGCGAAATTTTAGCTTTAGGTTTTGAAAATTTGTGGAAACCATAAGAAGTTGTTTTAAATTGCTCATAAGTCTTGTTGTTAGCTAGGCCTTTTGTTTGAATAGCCCATAAACTGTAAAAGTTATAAATAGATTTTGTGTTACATAAAGTTGAGGATAATAGAATAATATAGTGGACTGGTCCAAATATAAAAACCAGACCACTTGGATTGGAGCCAACGTATTTTGTCCAGGTATTCAGTTCATTATTTTCCTCGTACTAAGAGTTTGTTTGTTTGATTTTTGTATTAATTTTTGTAAAATTAAAGTGACTGTCTAAATATATCTAAATATATGATGTGATTATAGATAAATGTATAATTGTTTTTTTAGATGCTGAATAAAATGTCTGAATTAGAGAAAATTAGTATTTTATTCTAAAAAGAAGTTACATGAAAATTACAAATGAGGAGTGGAAGATTAAATATGTAAAATTATGAAATAAGTCACTGACTTATTGTAAAGACCCTCTTTCACTTGACTTATTCTAGAAAGACATGTGTTAATTTTAAGCACAAAACAAACAAACTGCAACTGACTTAATTTACTCACTTGTTTTTCAATTAAAACCTATTAAGTTCTTATCAAACACATCCTTAGTCTTATACAAATTTAAGAGTTATGCTCTATTGATTGGACCGAAAACCCAATAAGATCAGACTCGGCTTAGAGACCAAGCATTTTGGTACAGTCTTCGGACCGTGTTTTAAGCAAAATTGATTATCAATCCGTCAAGCCGGTCGGTTCTTGGACCGTCCGTAATCAGCCCTAAATTAACATATAAAATGTTCTTATTATACTATGAAACATGATTTTAATAACTTAACATAATCTAAATCTAATCGAGCCTAAGCTCTTAGTTAGGTTTGAGCACATAGCATACAACCTGGATAAAATGTTGCATTCGCCTCATTTCACTCCTTTTTCTCCTCTTCTTTGTTTTTCATTTGCACATAGATGGTTTGGTTTTCGGTTCTTCTATTTAATTTGGGTTGGGTTCCTAAATCAATAATATTTAGGTTCATATCAAATTGAAAAAGCGAACTTTAATGCAATTTCAGTCGAAAGTCAAAAATAAAAAGTCGTGTTGTAATTTCAATTTCACTAATCTTAACCTATGCTATAAGTTCGGAAGGCCAAAAACAACGAAATTGCATTATAAATTTTTCTTTAATTTTGAGTGTTTTTTTAAATCGCTTCACTCAGAACTCAAATTGTCTCTCACTCACACACTCAAGTCTAATACTTAATACTCTAAAACTTAGAAATGGTCTATTTTTAAGTTACAATATTTGATCTTTTATTCAAATTTTAATTTTTTCATTTTACCATTGTCAAAAAAATTTTATCCTTCCATCAATAAATTTCCTGCATATGTCACTATTTGTACTTCGGTTTATGTTTAGTTGTTTGCAAAAAGAGACTCAAAAATAATTCATTTGCTACCTAAAGCTAATTTACATCGAACAAACCAACACATGATTTTTTGGACAAGAAACAAAACTAACGCCTTTATATAATGCTATACGGGAAAATTCTGTTTTATGTCACCTACATTAAAAGCTCAAAAAGGCTTTTTCTCAAAATAACCCAAAGCGATCCCGATCTTATCGTCACAAGGCATTTTAAGAAAATACATTTTTTAGGTGTATTTGTCATTTATTTGCATAATTCATAAAAATTTAAATAAGAAAATACATTTTTTAGGAGTATTTGTCATTTATTTACATAATTCATAAAAATTTAAATAAATAAGTTCGGATATGGTGAATAACCGTAAAGTGATTACGTTAGAGCACATGATGGTGTCTTCTCATGGCCAAAAGTCATGTCATAGCCAAAAAATGTCGTCACGTAATGTGGCACGAGAATGTCTATCATATTTTATGAGGTATGGTAAGCCGTAAGAAAAATGGTGTTATAAGAATAAAAGGTAATGTAATATGTCCACATATACCCTTTTATTATTTAAAAAAATAATCTAAAACACGACTTTTTATGGGTTGAGAACTACGACGCAAGACCTTATGGTGTCAAACCGGTGTGGTGCGCCATAACTTTTATTGGCTAATAAATTATGGTGCCAACAATAGCACCACTGTATCTCGTGATCTTACGAGTGAGAAATAAGAACATCATAGGCTCTATTTGTGATGAACAAAGAACGTCTCAATATTTATCTTTACGTTTGTCTCTGCCACGACCTTTTTTTACACATTACCACTTATATGTACTCGTCTCTCGTGTTTGGATGTAAAAACGATTGAATATGGCTATTCGTGGCGAGGGCGAAATTTCACTAATTAATACCACAAAAACATGGTTAAAAAGTGTTACACAATTTATGATCACATATACATGTACATATATCTCGAATTGGTATAAATGATTAAAAATGTTTTCGTTTTTGGAGTTTTTTTTTTATTTTGTTTCATTTAACGTATGTTTGATTATTACCAATTGTATACTCTACGTTTGTATGTCAAGTTGTGGTTTTTCTAACTTATAACTTCATAATACGCAATATCATTTACTTTTTTTGACGTTATTTAAAAATGCCCATAAATTTCATGAGGCATAAAACAATCACTTAATGAGTATATATCATGATTCACTATTTGTGTTGGATATAATAAGCCCATGACTATATGTTGCTAGTTGTTAGTATTTACACTTGTTACACCGATCGCACGATAAACGAGAAACATGTAACGATGTTAGTACTCTAAGTAATACGAACTAGAATCGAAAACTGAAACTGAACCGAAGAAATCGAAAAATTCAAGTCGCATTTGTCAAAATCAAACTTAAGCAAACTAGATATTCAGTTTTTGATTTGGATATAACTTTAACGAAATGTCAATCAAGTTTAATTAAAAAAAATATGTTTCTTTTATATAGAATAAACTACAAATTTCGTCCACCGACTTTCAAAAACGACAATTTTGCCACTCAGTGCAAATTTCAGGCAATTTTGCCACTATGTTTTCTATTTTTCATGCAAAACAACAACGGAGTTAACTTTTTTTAACTTTAGGTTGTTTCCCCCCATTAACTCCCTCGCGTGCCATGCACGTGAGCGTATTTTCGTAATTTTCCATCGTTTACAGCCTAGAACCTTTACCCACCTTTCGTTTCATGCAAAAAATGTCCTCGAAATGATTTTCCCGCCATTCAAACCACAAACACTGGTTTGGTCGTTTGACACTTCGTTTCAGCCAATATCAAATTCATCACAAAATGATGATCATGATTGGGTATTATCGTTTGATATAGACGATTACAATCTTCGCAAACGCCCCTCATTCGTCCCTACAACAGCCAACATAATGTTGCCACCACCACCACCAAACTCATAGTTGCATCGAAAGACCAAATTATTGATAACCCCAATATTGATTATTGTGCTGAAAATCCGATTAGGACCTCCACCACCGAAACCATAGTATGGAAAACTAGAAGGGGGTTGAATAGTTTTCCGGATTAGTTTTAAATTCTTTGTAACTTTTTATGTGATTAGCGAGGATATTAGTCGAGTATGATTGAGTATATAATAGAGATAGAGAAAGAGTAAATGAAACCACAATGCACAAAGGATTTATAGTGGTTCGACCTAGCAAGATCTCACTTATCTTGCCCCTACTTCCACTCCTCGAGTATACACTCGAGAGTTTGACTTACACTAGTCAACAATCTCCTTTACACCGGTGGAGAAACCCTTACACGTTGCTTACAATCTTTAACGATACCTAAGCTAGGATGTCGTTTTATTTTACACGGGTACAACAACTCCCTCCCCACTATGTATTTTGAGGACTAAAATACTAACCGCACTATTACACAAGCAGTAGATGAATTGTTACAACAATGGTGATTGTATAGATAACACTTAACACAATCACACCATGTAAACTTTGAAGGATCAAAGCTTGGAGATAGAATTCTTAAAAATGATCTTCAAGAAGACAAAGATCTAAATCATAAGAGACAATAAGTAAGAAGAATAGAAGTTAGAGTGCTAAAGATAATAAGAGGTTTAGAGAGATTAGGAGAGGGGTGAGTGTGATGCTTGGAGAGTGCTTGGTATTTATAGGAAAAAAATAGCAGCTCCCGGACCCCACGAACCTTTTTACCAAATGGTTCCGCCCCTTTACGAAGGGGTCCGAGAGGTCTCACTTTGGTTGCCTCATAAATAATTTGTCCAAGATCACACTCAAACAATGTATATAACAAGGGTTTAATTTCTACATCAGAGATATGGAGAGAGATGTGTGCTTTTACACATTTTAAGTTTACACAAAAAGTTTGTTAGTATAAAGAATTTTTTACAAAAGTTAAAAATATAAAATTATGGATCTATAGCTCTAGTGTTGTTTGTAACACAAACGTAAAAATATATTTGATGTGTTGTTGTTAACAAAACCTAAGAGTGATTAAAATATAAATATCGTTTTAATACGATATTTATATTCACAATCTTCCCCTTTTTTGTTGAAAACAAAACATAAACTTATTTTTAGTTGGTGATTAGAAACAACACATAAGTTTTTAGACATATGATGTTATATTCTCTTCTCCCCCTATTTATCGAAATAAAAAGGTAGGTTTAGATGGAAAAAGAATTTAAGAGATAGATTTAGATAGAAGAGAGAAATCTAGATAGAAAATTTTGTTTCCATCGTCTTCTCCTCGGTTCATACTCCCCCTAATTTAGAGAACCGAGAGACATGGATTATGAAAATCCTACAATAGAGAGTTAGAAGACATATAGTAGAGAAAAAGTATACGCGGGACCTAACACATGGTCTTTGAGGACATATTACAAGAAAAGACTTTATTAAGATGTAGAACAAAAGAAATAATGCATTTCATGAATGCTCCCTTTTGATTCATGCTCTAATCATTAATAGAGAATGGGGAGAATTATACCCAATAGACCTGCAAAAGAAAGTTAGATAGAAGAAAAGACAAGATAGATACATCATGTACATAGCATTTTTTAGCAACAAGAAGAGAAATCATTAGCATACATGTACACAAGAATTAGTTAAGAAAAGAAAATTAGGTTCATTCATCATACCTAAGTAAAATTACAGCATTTAGTATGTGAAACATTGAAACAAGAACGGACTTACAATGCTTAAAAATGGAAAAATAAAAAAGGAAAACATGATCAGGGGGTCACAGACCCTTTTGGGTAGACGAACCTAAATTGGACAAGGGTCCGAGTGGCCCGTGACTCGCTGGAACAAACACCAAAGAGGGAGAGAGATAAAGCCCGATATCTCATGACGAGGGTGTTACTGAGATGGCCTACGTAGAGGCTTCAATCCCATCAAGAACATTGTGTAATGCAACTCACATCTTTTGACGGAGGTCCGTGACAAGAGATTAGGTGTAGAGACAATGGTCACATTCATGAGGTGTGTTGAATTTAGCAGGATTATGGTGATTGGTTTGAAGAGGTGGTGGTGGTGGCAAAGGACCAGCTGAGTCTCGGAGGCGTTGTGTCACTTAGATGTGTGGATTCACCATGTCACTGAAGGGATGTCGACGGTTGAGGTCTTGTTGTTGTGGGTTCTTTGGAGGAGGTGGTAGCACACTAGTAGGTGAGGAATGGGATGGTGAGTTTGGGAGAGAGTGGTGAAATGAGAGTTGTTCAATCCACAAGGATTCATCCAAATCCATGAAAGATGGAATGTGGGGAGGGTTGTCTAAGGAAAGGTCTTAAGAAGAGAGTGTTTAGGGTATGGGAGTTGAGGTGGGAGGCGGTACTTGAGGAGGTGACAACACAACATTAACGTTGGCCAAGTTAGGTTGAGAATGTGAAGGAGAAGTAAGAGGTGTATCTAAGATTTCGATAGGTGGAGGTAGGATGGTGGATGGTGATGAGGTAGGGATGGTGGTTAGAGAGTTGGCGGATGGTGGAGAAGTTTTGATGAGAGAATTTGTGGGGAAGTGGAATGAGGTGATCTAGAGTTCCTTAAAATATCACCAAGCTCTTGGGATATTTAATCTTGTATTGGTGCCATATGTGGGTTTCTAGAATATGTTGTTGGTGGCGAAGGTTCGAGAAAGCCAAAACAATAGAGATAGATACTAATACGAGACATCCTCCTAAGGATAGGTTGTGAAGAATTTTTTGAGCTTTTGGTCATTTTTAGAGAGGATAAAGTTCTTATTTTGTGGTGATAGATTGGGAGTGCATGAGAGTGTACGAGGAAGATGATGTGAAAATAAGGATGTTTAAATACTAGATTACTGACCCTAAGGAGTTAATGTTGAGTAATGTGATTAGAAGAAGAAGGTATAATGAGTAATTAAAGTTTATTAGGCAGTTGTGGGAAGTCAACCAAAGGAAGATGAAAGGGTTTTAGAATGTTAGGGTAGTAAATGACTCTAATGATGAAAAGATGCATTAGGTCTGCAGGTACACAGACCATTTGGAAAGGGGTCCGACAAAGAACATGAAAAAAATTAAAATTTTCATTTAGAGGGAAATTCTCGGACCCTTTTTGGGTGGTGGACCCTTTTGGAGAAGGGTCCACCGAGGTCCGTGAGCTGCTATAACAGATAGATAAGGATGAATAAAATGGATATTCTTTACCCCAAAAATGAATGGTTACAAGAAAAAGATGTTTGAGGTTAATGTTTCACATGTATATGTTGTAATTAGAAGTGTAAGTAACAAGGGAATGTACCTTTTTGCGTGCTAAACCAAGACTTGCCATTAACCAAGCAACTAGCACATAAATTAAGTGGTACCAAATCCTAGCACCATGATCATCCTATGCATACACGTAAGTGTTCAAGTTACACAAACAAGAAAAATACAAACAAGAGTGTTAAGTGAATTGTTTACAAACACCAATGTTTTGAAAACAGACCATCGTCCACATGTACCAATTCATACTACCGTCTTTACTTGCCATTCGTTTTGTCCATCTTGCTTAGAAATCTGTCGAGGCACTTGAACATCCCTTTCGTTTACTTAAACTTCGGTGAGGCATTTGAGATTTTGGGTAGATGGCTAAGGTATTCAAGTGGTGGTAGTCTATAGTCCGGAAGTCCATCATCTTCACTAGCCGAGGAGGATGAGCTAGTGGGAGGATAAGTTCTTTTTTTGTTTTCCCCTAGTTTGTTGTCCTAAAGGCCTTTGCATCCTAAGATCACTAATAAGAGTCCTGACACGGTTAACAAGAGTATAGGTGCCGACTCTACCACTAGGACTTGGTGGGATTAGGTATATATGGTTAAAGAGATGGGTCAATAACATGCCACAGGGGAGAACGGTTGTAGCAAGGTTTCAAATATGGGACATCCTATTGGCTATGTAGTAAGCTAGGTTGAAAGGTGTACTATTGTCCAAACTATAAATCATGTAGCTAAGACATGTATTGATGTGGTCCTTATTGCCTACTAAGCACGTAGCATTGCAACGCAAAATCCTCTCCCATTTGACATACTCTTCCTTGAGCTCTTTACCTTCCATGTCGTATGGGTCCTTATTGATCACTTTCTCTTTAGTTTAAATTCTAGTTGATTGGGTTCTAAGGTTATAGATGGTTCTCCTAATGACGTCCTTGCTAACAAGTTTTGAGTTGTACTTTTCTTGAGAATATTCGGGGATTTTGTCTTATCGAGGGCTGCAAGAGAATGAAGGTCAGAGTAAAAGCAAATTTCATTGTTAGGGATCCTAAGGATTTTGGTGAAGCGGTCTAGGGTGAAAGAGAAGTCATGTCCATTTACTTGAAAGTTCAGAAGAAGGGTATGGTTTTAATCAAAGCTAACATGAACGTATATATAAAGTTAAAGAACAAATTCAAGGCAAATTTGTTCATCTATCTCTAAGAGGCAATCAAAATTGATCCTAGAAAAGGTTTCATGAATGTTGGTGTTCTTGGTGAAAGATAAGTCAACAATTCTACCTTCATGAAAGAAACGTTTCTCAAGTTCCTTTCACAAGGTTTGTTGTGTGGGAGTTACGTGTTTAGATTTGTGAAAGGCGGGTATGTAAATAGCGGTATCATTGTGATCATAAGTCCAAGCGGAAGGCATGCTTAGTCCTAAGGCATAGTTTTTCAAGTTAGAAATTTTAAGAAATAACTAGAGAAGTGCCTAGTGTGTGCCTATATGCAAACAATGTGAAGGTGCGGCTATCTCAATCCAAAAATATTTTTGTAGGAAAATCATTTTATGCATATTTTGTGATAATCCAAACGCTCCATAAGTTTATTGTCGCTTCAAATGAACGTACCCGAAAATGCATATTGATTATGCAATTCCTTTAGCGTTCATGAGTCTAAATGCCATGATTAAAACATTGTTTTAGATATTTTGTATTTACGATGAGGAAATGAAATTTTTTGGCATGACCTAAGTAGCGAGAAAGGGTTTTTAAAAGAATTTTGACCAATTGGGGATTCTTAGTAATGCCTATCAATTTGTTTTAAAGAATTATGTTTAACAAGAGGTTTTAACATCATAAACAACTAGTGCATACATTTAATCAACTAATCTTGAAAATCCCCAATTTCAATTTTGTGTAATTGAAGTAGAACCTTAGACTCAAATTAAGAGAAATGAAGTAAATAAAGAGTGAATTGAGTAGCTAATACTTACAATCGATGATTGGACACGACTTAGAAGTTTGTTTTTTGCCTAATTGGATTAGAGTGATGATAAAATGGTGGTTTTGGTCATTTTTGTATAAAATGGAAGTGGGAATATGATTTTTGGGGTGTTTGGCCGTTGGTTTTGACTTGGCCCTTCCATGGACCCTTATGGAAAAAGGGCCCACCATTCTATAAAAAGGGTCCGTGTGTGCAGAGTTCAGCAAGGTTTGGTTTAAAACGAAATCTCCATTAGTCCTAGTCCTAGACTTAATAGATTGAAGGGTTCATGCTTAAGTGGTTTCGTTAAGATGTCGACATGTTATCTTCCAAAGATAATTTCTCGATAGAGATATTACCTTTTTGAACATTGTCTAGTAGAAAGTGATGGTGAATTTCTATGTGTTTGGTTCGTGCGTGTTAAATGGGATTCTTGCTTAGATCGATGGCCCTTTTATTATCACAAAGGATGGTCATGTTGTCTAGTTTGATATCATAATCAACAAGGTCTTGCTTCATCCACAACGCTTGTTGACATGCTGTTCCCGCCGACAGATACTCGGTCTCGGTTGTGGAAATTACAAGCACCGTTTGCTTTTTCGAGAATCATGGGGTTAGACAACATCCGATATAGGTGCATACACCACATGTACTTTTTCTATCGACATAGTCACCGGTATGGTCCGAGTCCGCATAGACAATGCTTTCCATTCCCGTGCCCTTGGGATACCAAAGCCCAAGATGAGTGGTTCCTTTGATATATCTGAAGATTCTCTTTATAGCTTCAAGATGTGCTACATTTGGGTTGTCTTGAAATCGAGCACACATACAAACACTAAGCATTATATCCGGCCTACTCGTCATGAGGTAAAGCAAAATACTAATCATACCTCTATATTTAGCAATATCAAATAATCGTTAATTTCATCTTCGGTTAGTTTAATCTTCGTTGACATTGGTGTGCATGTTGCTTTAGATTCTTCTAGACTATATTTCTTGAGCATTTATTTGATGTATTTAGATTGACTAAAGAAAATATCATCTTCTATTTGTTTGATTTGTAAACCCAAAAATAAGTTTAGTTCACCCATCATACTCATTTCAAATTCATCATGCATAATTTTAGAGAAATCATCACAAAGTTCTTGACATGTAGACCCAAAAATAATATCATCGACATAGATTTGGACAATTATACGTGTGACTCCTTTTTCTTAGTGAACAACGTGTTGTCTACTTGACCCAAAGAGTATTTATGTTCAATTAGAAAAGACTTGAGTCGGTCATACCATGCCCTGGGTGCTTTCTTGATACCATAGAGAGCCTTTTTAAGTTTGTAAACATGATTTGGTTTTCAAAGTCTTCAAAACCTGGAGGTTGTGCAACATACACTTCCTCATTTATAAAACCATTTAAAAAGTCACTTTAGACATCCATTTGAAAGAGTTTGAAGTCATGTGCACATGCGTAAGCACGTAAAATTCTTATGGACTCAAGCCAAGCAACCGGGCATAGGTTTCATCATAATCTATACTTTCTTGCTGATTATACCCTTGAGCAACAAGCCAAGCTTTGTTTATAGACACAACACCGTGTTCATCTAGTTTATTTTGAAAACCCCATTTTGTTCCAATTACGGTTTTGATTTATAGGCCTTGGTACCAAGTACCAAATATCATTTATCACAAATTGATTTAATTCTTCTTGCATATCTAGTACCCAACTTTCATCGATGATGGCCATATCTACAATTTTAGGTTCAGTTTGAGATACAAAGCAAAAGAAGTTACTTTCGTTTTGAGCTTGTGACCTTATGGTCCTTTCATTTAATAGACCAATAACATTATTTAGAGGATGTCCTTTTGGTTCTTTGATGTTTAAAGGTTCAAGGTTTAATGGTTCATTTCCTTTATTTTTTTTCAAGATTAACTTTTTTGTTATGAGCTTGACTTTCAACTAGATCGTCATCTACCAAAGGTGAAGTTTGAAAGGGAGGTGGACTAATATTCGTTTTTAGTATATCGTTTTCCTCTAATCGAGTCGAATTGATATCAAGTTTTAACAAGACTTAATTGTTTTTTGTAATAATAGCTTACTTGGTATCTATGTCTAATTATCACAAAGCACGTAAAAAAGGTAAAAAAAATATCAACTATACGTATAATACTATGCTAAAACATATTGCACGTACAACAATTAAAGCACATAGTACAATTAATAGCAAAATGTAACGATTATAGCAAAATATAACAAACTACCAAAAGTAAAGTGTTAATGCAAAGCAATGCCTAAAAACATTGTTAGTATTAATTAATCTTTCTTAGTTTTGATCACGACAAATTACAAAGACATTTATTGTCAAACACAATCATAAAACGAATTATCTAATAAACACTATCATCAAGGTAATAATCATTACACTAACATATCTTAATCATACTTAGTGATCATAAAAGTGATTAGCTTTAAAACTCACTTTTGTAAAGTGTAACAAAAGTATTATAATAAACTTTATTTTTAAGAAAATGTTTTATTAAAATGAAAATGTAAATTTGAATATGGCATATTCAAAATTCCATAAGAATATCCTTTGAAGGTTTAAACAGCCCCAGATATTTCAAATTCACTAAAAGACAAAAAGGAGCGGAGTCTACTACCCGCGGTTCCTTAAGTGCCTACGCGGTTCCCTATCGATAAGGAACCGCCTAGGTAGATAAGGAACCGCCCCAGATAGCCGTTGGCATTTGTCTTCTATAAATAGTGGATCAAATCTGCATTCTCATTAACCCATTTTGGACATCTCTTTCAGCCTTCTTTCTCCTATCTAATCCTAGTCATTTGAAAAACTTAATGTGTTAAGTATGTTTACTCATGATTATCCTCTTGATCTTCTTCTTTATCTTGTTCAAATAGAAGATCACTCACACACTTGTGATGTGATTAAAGATGAAGCATTGATGAAGATCACCTTCTCCTAAAGATCTAGTCATGTTCATCATTTGTTTATTTGTGTCTTGTGTAGATCCAATGTATTTGTGAATACTTGGACTATTTGTGTTCATCCAAGCTATATGTGAATACTTGGATTAGAGTTGTGTAAATCCATTGCACATGTGTGTGCTTGGATTTGTGTTGTGTAGATCCAAGCTACATGTGTGTACTTGGATATGTTTAGTTGAGTTGTAATTAGTTATGTTAGTTCTCACTAAACTATAAAGTGATGTGGTTGTGTCTTGTGAGTTCTCACTAAACTATAAAGTGATATTTAGTTGTGTTGTGTGAAGTTCTCACTTAGCTTCAAAGAGAAGAGTCGTGAAGATTGGTTCTAGCTTTGGTTTAGAACTCGACATCTAGCCTTGTGTCGGAAAACGGTGAAGTAGGCAACGTTGTGAAGATTGGTTCTAGCTTTGGATTAGAACTCGACATCTAGCCTTGTGTCGTAAAATGGTGAAGTGGGCAACGTTGTGTAGATGGGTCCTAGCTAAGATTAGGTCTCGACATTTAGCTTAGTGTCGGAAAATAATGTAAGCGACGTTGTAAGGTTTTCTCCGCCAAGAAGGTAGCTTGTGGATATAGTGGAAATCTCGAGTAAGGTGTACTCGAGGAGTGGAGTAGGAACGAGGATAGAGCCTCGTTGTCGAACCACTATAAATCTTGGTGTCTTCCTACTAGGTTGTTTCTTTCCTTACTCATTACTTACATTCATTATCATTATACTTACTACACATTGTTAATGCATTAGAATTGAACCTAATCATTATGCAACTAGCTTTCACGTAAAAGATAGTTTTGTGCACTCGCCTAATTGAAAGGAATTTTAATTAGGAGATAAACCGATGAGAAACTATTCAACCCCCCTTCTAGTTTCTACAATTGGTATCAAAGCGATGGTGACACAAGATCTTTGAAGTATATTGTACTTTAAAACTTGGATCGATCCATTGTCTCCTCAAATTAGAAGGTTAAGTTGTACCAAAGTTTTTCTTTGGTCAAAACTATTTTTTGTTGAAAATAAGCCTTTTAAATTGTTAATTTTGCATCTCATTTAGATTAGTAGTATTAATGCATTTTATATTTACTCTTGAAATGTATCTACTATTTTGCATCTTGTTATGTGTAGGTACTCATGAAGATAAATCATTCTATTGATTGTGGATTTAGTTACTTACACTTATAGAAGACTCATCTTCTTTGATTTCTAACATCATTGAATGATGATATCAAGATGGGTAGGAGTGATACCAGTCATTGTAAACTTAGTAGTCACTATTAGTCATAGTTGGGCTTTGCATTGGTTCCTTGAAAGCTCGGAATGCAATTTGTGGCCAAGGTACGCTTTCGTTCTTCCACACGCCCTATTGATCACTCTTTTGATCATTAATTGACTATATGCTTGTTCTTTGCATCCTTGCCTTGACATTTATTTGTGGTTAGTGATTCTTTCCTTTTTCCCTCTCAAACCTTCATTGCTTGGATACTTGACTCACTATGGAGATGCGTGTGAGTTAGTAGAAGCTTAAAAGTATTAAGCATGATTTCCATGGTTTTCACCCTTACAGTTTGTAGGCCCAATATCATGTGTAACTTGTGCAATTAAGCTCATCTCTAGGATTATTAGTGAATCCCTTGAGATACCAAACTACTTCATTAAGTTGTAGGTGGATTTTACACATTTGGAATTGAAATATTCCAAGGATATTGTTATTGTTAATCCTAGCAATAATTACCGATCATGTGGGACAGAAAGTGAATCTATACTTTGCTCATGTTTTGAAATAGAATAAAACTACTCTTGAAAATGATCTTATTCTATGCATCAAAATTGCTTGGTATAATTCATTACCAAAGCCGTTTAGACTTTCGCCGGAAAGGCACGTCTTAAACCACTATATATGACACAAGCTCTTCGCCTCCTCAATTTGAAGAATGTCATTTTTCTCTTGAGCAATGTTCTTGGTCTTGATTCAGTTCCCTTTACTCCTCTCCCCTTTGCTTCTTTGCTACGAGTAGTCGTTTGTTCGTTTCGGTCCTTTCCTATCTCGATTCAACTCGTAATCCTTCACCAAGACATTATTACTTAGTGTTGTGGTGGTCCAGTGGTATCCTAAAAGGTTTAAGATATATTTTTAAGTAATTTAAAAATTTTGGTTTTCAAAAATTCTTTGGTTTTCAAAAATTCGGTCCTTTCCTATCTAGCGCGGTTCCTTATCGATAAGGAACCGCGGGCAGAATCTTCGCCAGAGCACCAGTTTTATTAGAATAACCTTTTCAAACAATACCTTCTCTCTCCTCACACACACATCGACGAACACACTCAGTTTTCCACCATTGTTGTTTTTCTAAAACCTTCAATTACTCAAGATCAATTGATGTCGATTTGTGGGTTTCACTCATCCTTCATCAAAGATCAATTATCTGTAAGTCATTTCTCTCAATTTCATCTAATTTGTTCTGGGGTTCATACATTCATAATTGGGGCTTTTTAAAATTGACATTGAATTAGAACCTTACTAGGAATAAGAGTTGACATAGTATTGTTACTATGATTCCTTAGGTTCATATTCATTGAGATTTCACTAAAACCCATTTGTAGGACAAATCCGAATTTTGAATAAATAGTTTTAATTGATTGATGGAATTGGTATGAACCCATAAACAAGTTGGTAATGGCATTGTTGAATGCTTACCTAAAAACCTTATTTTAAAAAACCAATGTTCAAAGTTTATTGTTGATCTTACATGATAAATATGCTATTATCAATAATGAACTAGGTACATTGTGAATATGATAATGTAAGGATTAAACCTTGGTTTGTCAAGAGATTGATGAAATACATTATCATATTTTTTATTCTTAGCCTATATGTAACATATGAGTGATTGGACAAATATTTGTTTTGTATTTAGGTACAAATCATGCCTTCAAGATATCAAAAAGATCACCAAGACACTAGACAATATATGCCTAAACTTGTCGACTTTTGTCACTCAACTCAACTTGCCAACACCTATCGTTCCCTTCAAACTCTTTGTTTCCACGAGGGTAGAGTTATCCAAGAGGACATTAGGAATTATGCTTACATAAAGTCTATGTTTGAACAAATTGGGTTCGATTGTTTGTTATACATAGAAGAAGACATTTACCCCCAATTCCTCTTTGAGTTCTAATAACTAACTTTTGGTTGGTTAATAAAAAAGGTTTTTGCTTGCAAGATCTCTCTTTGCGTTGCTCGTACCCAATTGATATATATCGTTGTTTCGTTCTCGGTATCTTCTCGAATCGATCACGGTCAAAAGTGGAATCGTTGTAAATGGTGACTAAAAAGGGGGAGCTTTGGTCTAAATCTACTAAAATTTAAGAACTAGAAGTAATTAAATTAAACTAAAATTTATAACTGAGAATAAGTACCTCAACAACTGACTGGAAGACTCTATTCTGGATCCCTATGCGGAATGTCTGCTCTTACTCGGAATAAAAGCTCCTATTCGGAATGTCTGGGCAATGCGGAATAATCTAACAGAGAGCCTTATGCGGAATAATCAATTATGCGGAATATTGAACTCTATGCGGAACATTTACCCTATTCGGAATATTTAAAGCCATGCGGAACAAATGTCTTATGCGGAAAGTTTCACTTATGCGGAATAATTTGAAAGAACCTCTATTCGGAAAGTCTGGGCAATTCGGAATATTTTCAAACAGGACCCTATTCGGAAAGTCTGGAAAGAAAGCTTTACTCGGAATAATTTATATTCTGAATAACCAAGAAAATCTATCTCTACTCGGAATAACTGATATATTCCGAATAAACAAGCAAAATAACCTCTTACTCGGAATAATTGAAATATTCCGAATAGACACAACCCCAGATTCCCTATTCGGAATCTGGGCAAGATCAGAAACTGGAAGCGAGGAACAGGGGAAATCAGAGAACGAATTCAACTCCAAAAATCACCAAGTTTTTTGATCAAAACTTAAACCAATTTTACCACTAATCTTTTACTCATAGAAAGCTTGAATCCAAAACAACTAAATCGCAAAACCCACTTACTTTTGACAATCAAACCGAAAGAATAAAACTTAAGATCTAAGAATCAAAAAGATATGAAGAACAAGATGATGGAAAGATTAAAAGAAGACTTGTATTAATGATTTAAGATTCAACAAGCAAATGGAAAGATCAAACTTACAAGATTGGAAGAAAGTGAACAAAGAAGAAAACCTCTCCTTAAGGGAGATGGTTCCTAAGAACTCGGAAATAAAATTAACAGAATAGAAGATGGTGGAGTCTTGAATGGGAGGAGTATTTATAGGCTTCTCCCTTTGTTGGTGAGTGGGCTTTCTTCCCTTCTTTTTGTCTTCTCGTCTTTTCAGAAAAGTTGACGTTTTCGATTTCGATTCGGGATTTGTCGACGAATAATTTCAACTCGTCTTTTGATTTCTTCATTTAATAGTCATGAGTTTCTTCGACATAGGTAAATCTTCCGTCTTTGGTCCTTTTCTTCGATAAATCTTCAAATAGGCCCATTGACTTCAAATCTTTTGCATCTCTTGGACTATAGACTTCATCTTCAGTCTTTTTCCTTGATAAAACCCATGCAATCCCATGTTTTCTCCAATATTTATCCGGTTGGCTCTGAAAACACAACAAACACATAAACCACGCATAATTCCAAACAAATGACATTAAATACGCGTTTTGGTCTTGTTTTAGCAAGAAATAAGTGGTAAAAGGATGGGTGTTTTCACACCTATCAAGTTCTTTAGCACTTATTCTCTCATTATGGAAAATGGTATAATATTTGTTAGGTTCATCTTGAATGGTCAACTCATTCAATACTCTCTCGAAGCCTTTGGTCAAATTCTTGGTGTGTCATTTGAGGGCACTTGTCGGTTCACGGATAAATGGAATCTTGAAGCTCTCCTTGATTCCAACGATTTTTCTCCAAATGACCACTTGGAAGTTGACCTTGACTTCATCCTTGTCATCATTTCCAAAGTGCGTAATAGAACCGTTGTAAGAAGCCTTCATTCTAAAAGACGTTCGATGAAACGTCATGAGGTTCTCTTAAGTGACCCTAATGATGATATGGTCCAATGGGCCAAAATCCTTAGGGAAAATGTGTTTTGTCTTGGTGGTAACCGGGATCATGTTCCGGCATGTTTAGTGCATATGATATTTTGCATCTTTACTGAAACCAAGTAAAATTTAGCATATTTTATCGCTCGGCGGATCAATTATGCTATCTCCAAGCCCAAAACAAACCTTCCTTATGCCATGCTCCTTACTCGCCTCTTAAAAAGGGTTGTTCGTGACTTTCCTAATCTCAATATTTCTCGCTTTCAACTGGTTCAACGGGTAATGTTGCCTATTCAAGAGGTATATGAAAGAAAGCCTAGAAGTGATAGAGGTTCAAAAAAAGCCGACCAACAAGAGTCCAATGATGAGGACACTTCTATGCCAACAAGTGTTGGTGATGGCATAGGTACAAGTGCTCATTTTGGCTCTTCGAGTAACTCCCACCCCTCCACTAACTCATTCATGGACGGGTTAGAAGACCTATCTCCTCCTCCTCACCATGCTACTAGTGAAATTCCGGAGAACCTTAGTCTTGAGGATGTCTATCGGTCAAATATTAGAACACAAGGTGAGTTACATGATCATCGAGTTGAGTCAAGAGGTGGATTCAAGTACTTGGCAAAATTGATCAAATACTTGGAAAGAAGAAAAGATGATGACTTGGATTTGATTCATGATGAACATGATGTTGGACATGTTTTATGGTGTTGAACTTCTCTTTCTTTTTTTTGTATGTGTGTATTAACTGTTACTACCCGTTTAGATTACTAACTATTTTAATCCTTAATTAACTATGTAGTCGATCTTTAGATTTACATATCTTTGTGCATATTATGTGTTTGTTAGCTTCCTAGATTTTTATTTATAGTTAACTTTGGCTTGCTATTTACCTGTGTGAAATCTAGGCTAACCAAAGTTTGAGGAAGTGCAAATATTTTACACCACTGGTCGCGGTTCCTTATTAAATCCGCGGTTCCTTAGCGATAAAGAACCGCGGCCCTACATAAGGAACCGCATATCCCTGTTTTGACAGAATCTTTGCTTTACACTGTTTTCTTTTATCTGTATAAAACTTTGATAAATTTTTTGCAAAAACCTGCACTTTCCTAAACTAGGTTACCTAATTTCATTACTCACCTAAAATGATTTTAACCCATTACTAGTTTGGATCATTCCCTTCTCTTCTTAGACCCTCTCTTGTTGATTGTGTTCTTCATCCCTTCAACTCTTCTCTAAACCTTAACACTCAACCGTGGTGTCCACTAGAACATCAACTTCTTCCAAAACTTCTTCTTCCAAAAGAAGACTCAAAGTTAAGATTAAGTTACCTAACATTGGTTCTTCATCTTTTCACACTCCCAAAAATGAGATCTCTCCTATTCTCATTTCCTCTTCACCTTCACCACCCCTTGCTCCATGCAAGACAAACTCAACCCATGGTACTAACCATTCTCATGGTTCTACCTCCTCTTCATTCTAATCAAGAATGAATGAGCTTTCTTCACCTTTCACTCCTAGTCCTCCTTTGGATGGGATTTCTCAACCTAAACCTCTACAAAGCATTTCCTTTGTACTTGAGCCTTTGGTTACCTCTCTTTTCACTCCACCAAATTCTTCCATCTCACCCTTGGACACTATGCCTCCACCACCTCCTCCACCCTCAAACACTAATATCCCTATCTTGGGCATTCCTATTCCTCACTTCATGGGTGATCCTTACTTCTTTGGGTTCCTAGAAGCTCATGGTGCAAATTGCCCATGTTGTCTCTATAATAACTACATCATTCAAAACCTAAGGTTGGAGATGCTTGGTCTTCATAGAAGGTTGCATGATTTCTTTCTTGCCTTGTTCTCTATGCCTCCTCCTAGGAGATGAATGATGGTTTTCAAAATAACATGCTTTTTAAAAGAAGGTCAAGCCAAAGAGGACTATGAATTCAAGACCTAGTTTTAGCTATCTTTGTAGTAGTTAATTGTCTTTTTATTTCTTGTATTTCCTTTCTTTTCCCTAATTATTTTCTCATGTGGATGAATTATGAATTTAGTTTTATGTGTTTTAATCTATGTGATCACATTAAACAACTTCAATTTATTTAAAATTGAACCTAAATCTATCACAACCTCTAAGAACTTGACTTAAAATTGGATCAAAATGTTATCTAAATATTTTGTCACACTTTGTCAAGACACTCTTTGTGAATGTGTTGCTTCCTAGCATACTCTAGTGCTAAAAGAGGTAAAAAAATCCAAGATTTGCAAAATTTTGAAAAGTCTTATTTTTCTCCAAAACATTTGAAAATCAAGGTTTGCGGTCCTCTGGACGCGACTCCTTAGCCCCCAGGCGGCTCCATATCGATATGGAACCGTTGGCTCTATTAAGGAACCGCGTACAGTAAAGCCGTTCTTGGCTTATTTTTGGTCTTTCTTCTTTGATCACTGTCTTGGTTAAGATTCTTTGTTTACCCAATTTGGCTAAACATTCCCTAAAACCTTTTATTTTCATTTCAAATCTTTGTCTTGTCTATTTTCTTTCTCTTTTGGGAGTTCTTTTCTTCAACCCTCATAATGCCTAATTATTCCTTTCCTAACCTTGACATTTCTTTGTCACAATCTTCTCAACCTAAAGCTTCTTCTTCTAAGCTTTCAAGGAAACTGAAAATCTCGGTTAAACCCGTTTGGATCAAAAAGGACAAGAATCCTCATGATTCTTCTTCTTCAAAATCCTCCAAGAATTCATCTTTCTCTCCGATTCAATATTGGAATGGGACTTACTCTATAAATCTAATTACCGGAGAAAAGGAAATTCTTCCACCGCCACCAAAACCTTTCAACTCTCCTCAACTCAATGACCTATCTTCTTTCCCTAATCTCACTAGGCATTGTGAAAACATCTCTTATCCATTATCTCCCTCTCCACTAACCTCTAATTTTAATGGAACTCCCCCATCTAACGACTTTGTTTTGCATCATGGTTCCTCGTGTGCTTGTTGTCGTTTTCAACAAATTGAACTTGCTCATTTTTATGACAAGCTAAATTTTCTTGAATTCCTCCTCACTCGACCTCCTCTCAAATTTTTAGTTCCCGTGAACAAAACTTCGAATGATGATTCGTCATCTTTATTTTCCAACTAAGGCACATTTTGTACTTTAGTTGTTTGAGTCAATAAAACTTAAGCAATCTTGGAAGCTTATCACAATTAGAGTAGTTTATGCTTTGTGGTTTATTTTCCATATTTTTTCTTCAAATACTCATACTGTGTGTATGAATATTTCTCTTGTATGTTATTTCATATTTGTGTAATATGAATGTTATGTGTGTTATCTTTCCTACTAATTATATTTCACACATTTGTTAAAGAGTTGATCATGGTTAAAACTTAAAATTAATTATGGGTGATTGCATAAATTCTAAATTTTAACCCATTGAAACTTTAAATCATCTTTGATTGGTTTGGATGTTTCTTTTCTCCCTTTATTCCACCAATTGAACTATGATGTTGTCAATACACACTCTTTGGACATACTTAGCAAATGCTTGCTTCTAATTTGATATTTCTTTTCCTTCTCCCTCTCAAGTTAGTTAGTAAGTAGTGCACATACATACATTGGTGTTTCTTTTCTTTCTTCTAACCTTTGTGTAGCATGTCACCTTAGCTCATTTACTTGGTGCCCCAAGCAAGGGGGAGTAAGCACCAAGGGGGATCTACTAGCAAAGTCCGGTTCTTTTCTTTTTCAAAGACTTGTGCTACGCTTTTTGCTTCGACAAAGGGGAAGAAATGATAGTGATAAACTCGTTAATAATTCGAATAAACTTGTATTTTACGTAAATGAGTTTATAGTTTGTTATAATCAAAAAGGGGAATATTGTTAATGCAAAGCAATGCCTAAAAACATTGTTAGTATTAATTAATCTTTCTTAGTTTTGATCACGACAAATTACAAAGACATTTATTGTCAAACACAATCATAAAAAGAATTATCTAACAAACACTATCATCAAGTTAATAATCATTACACTAACATATCTTAATCATACTTAGTGATCATAAAAGTGATTAGCCTTAAAACTCACTTTTGTCAAATGTAACAAAAGATTTTTTATAAACTTTATTTTTAAGAAAATGTTTTATTAAAATGAAAATGTAAATTTGAATATGGCATATTCCAAATGTTATAAGAATATCCTTTGAAGGTTTAAACAGCCTCAAATATTTCAAGTTCACTAAAAGACAAAAAGGAGCGGAGTCTACTACCCGCGGTTCCTTAAGTGCCTACGCGGTTCTCTATCGATAAGGAACCGCCTGGGTAGATAAGGAACCGCCTGGGTAGATAAGGAACCGCCCCCAGATAGCCGTTGGCATTTGTCTTATATAAATAGTGGATCAAATCTGCATTCTCATTAACCCTTTTTGGACATCTCTTTCAGCCTTCTTTCTCCTATCTAATTCTAGTCATTAGTAAATGATCACTTAATGTGTTAAGTATGTTTACTCATGATTATCCTCTTGATCTCCTTCTTTACCTTGTCCAAAGAGAAGATCACTCACACACTTGTGATGTGATTAAATATGAAGCATTGATGAAGATCACCTTCTCCTAAAGATCTAGTAATGTTCATCATTTGTTTATTTGTGTCTTGTGTAGATCCAATGTATTTGTGAATACTTGGACTAGTTGTGTTCATCCAAGCTATATGTGAATACTTGGATTAGAGTTGTGTAAATCCATTGCAAATGTGTGTGCTTAGATTTGTGTTGTGTAGATCCAAGCTACATGTGTGTACTTGGATATGTTTAGTTGAGTTGTAATTAGTTGTGTTAGTTCTCACTAAACTATAAAGTGATGTGGTTGTGTCTTGTGAGTTCTCACTAAACTATAAAGTGATATGTAGTTGTGTTGTGTGAAGTTCTCACTTAGCTTCAAAGTGAAGAGTCGTGAAGACTGGTTCTAGCTTTGGATTAAAACTCAACATCTAGCCTTGTGTCGGAAAATGGTGAAGTAGGCAACATTGTGAAGATTGGTTCTAGCTTTGGATTATAACTCGACATCTATCCTTGTGTCGTAAAATGGTGAAGTGGGCGACGTTGTGTAGATTGGTCCTAGCTAAGATTAGGTCTCGACATTTAGCTTAGTGTCAAAAAATAATGTAAGCGACGTTGTAAGATTTTCTCCGCCAAGAAGGGAGCTTGTTGATATAGTGGAAATCTCGAGTAAGGTGTACTCGAGGAGTGGAGTAGGAACTAGGATAGAGCCTCGTTGCCGAACCACTATAAATCTTGGTGTCTTCCTACTAGGTTGTTTCTTTCCTTACTCGTTACTTACATTCATTATCATTATACTTACTACACATTGTTAATGCATTAGAATTGAACCTAATCATTATGCAACTAGTTTTCAAATAAAAGATAGTTTTGTGCACTCACCTAATTGAAAGGAATTTTAATTAAGAGATAAACCGATGAGAAACTATTCAACCCACCTTCTAGTTTCTACATAAAGGACTGAAAATGTAAAATGTAACAGAATTAAAACTGTTTAAACTAAAATAACAAACTATCAAAACAACAAGGACTACAACTACCAAATAACAAAAATCAAACTAATTAACAAAAATTTCAACAAACTAACAAGTTCAAGGACTAAATTGTAATTTATTGAAAGTTCTAATGAAAAACAGGCATAAGCTATTCAAAAAGCTACATTGAGCTTATTTCTTAACCAAATGAGCTGAAACAAGTTGCAAAACACTCTAACTAAATAATTAGCTAGGGAAAATCAATATCAGCTTTTGTAATAAGCTGAATAAGCCATTTGCATTTTTACCACTTGACCAAAAATTGAACTAGAGCTATTGGATTATCCTTACAAGCTAGTTTTTTTGCAAGAACACTTAAAACCTAAAAATACTAAGATCCATCAAAGAAATACCTTAAAAAGTTTACAAAATAAGCTAAAATGAAAGTTTGACAAAAAGTAGTTTATTTGACTTTTGTTGACCAAAAGTTGACTTTAAGCAAAAAGCCATCTGGTGATTTTTATGACTACTAGAATGATTTTTAAGCAACTTTTTTGAAGAAATATAAGCTAGAATCATAGATTAAGCAAATCTGATGAAGAACAAGTTTAATAAGCTACTTTCTAGGCTAGTTACTAGCTTATAGGGTAAGCTACAAAGAAAATTATCAACTATGAAGTTTTTACCACCACTACTAGCTATCTAAATCAACAAGTACCAAATCCTAACTCAAACTGATCACATAGATATTCAGCTTTGAATAAAACAGTTCAGAAAGCTTTTTAACCCAAACCTTTTTAATGTCCAATTGCCAGTTTGACTTTAAAGCTGACTTTTATTTGACAGGTATGAGAATGATTAAAGGCAACTAATGATACTACAGAAAGCACTAACACTGATCACAAACAACAAATCCTCTTAAGCACTAATCCAAACACCTCTTAACACTAGAACTAAGAATTTCACAAAGCTGTATCATGATCTAGTAACTAGATGTTAAAAAAATTAACTAATAGCACATATAGATCAAATGGAATAGATTACCACAGATTTCAAGTCAATTCTTCAACTACAAAACAATATAGCATATTACACTAATATTTTGCAGGAAAAGTAAAAGTGCTTGACCAATATCTTCCAGGCCATCGTTGTAGAAAATTGCTAGCTAGTACTGATAAAAAATTATAGACGTATAGTCGGTATAAGGCCGACCTAAAGGGCGCGCGACCCAGGAGGCCTGCGACCCAATAGGCCCGCGGCCCATAAACCTTGCTTATCCTTCAAGAAACCCTAGTCCTATATAAACAGGGGTAGGGGGATCATTCCATCATCAGGTTATTTCTCCTAAACACACCTCTTTTACAATATATCGCACCAATACTAACTTAACCGTCGGAGGTGGACCCCGGGGCTCCGGCCTCGGGTCCACGTCTAACCGGTTCTTCCATTGTTTGCAGCATTACTCAGGCACACGATTTATCAAGTTAGCATAATCGGTGAAACTAAAACCTTAGTATCTTTATCTTTGACATGCATAAAATAAGTGCCATGCATAAAAATATGATTTACAAAATCAACAAAACTCAGGCCATAATTTTTTTTCATATAATATTTAATTGCTTCGTACAATGTTTTTCTACCGGATCAGTGTGGAAAAACGTTCAAATAATGGATTATGCATCTTTGTTTGATTACGAATTTGATAAGATAAATGATACAATAAAATATCTTCATTATCGCATTAGATGCATGTTATTCTTAACCAAGTTGATTACGTATCCTTGATTCTTGAATATTTTGTTACAATAAATTCGAATATTTTAGAAACCTTATTTTGTGATATCACGTGAGTATTTATTTATACATCCTATAGTTCTAAATATATCATGTTCATGCAATATATGCGGGTTATATATGCGTATCTTTTAAATTTGATAAGGTTATATTCCGATAATAGTAAAATGAGACGCATATCTTTTTAATAGATAACCTAATATTACCTATACCTTTTAGGTTCGAAAAATATTCTTAATATTTTTCATATTAATAAAAAATATTATGTATATTTTTTAAAATTGATAAAAGATATTGCCTATGTCTTTAAAAAAAAACTTATTGATATTTTTCATATTAATAAAAGATATTTGTTATCTATTAAATTGGGTAAAAAGTATACGAAAAAATGTACTATCAATATTTTTTTTATCAATACAAGATATTATCCATATCTTTTAAATACAAAAAATATTATCAATATTTTTCATACGAGCTGTTACTATATCTTTTAAAATTGGCAAGAAGATATTATATATATCTTTTAATTTAATTTTTCGCATATGTCGCGATCGGACCTCTTTATCCGCTGTCATGGTCGTCCGGCCGCACTCATCCGCACGGTTTTTTGGAATATTTTATTTTTTAAAACTGAAATTATGAGTCGCGTCCTTTCACGTTGTTTCTTCCTATTAAAAACAATATTTTTATTTTGGTCGTTGCAATCTGCGCGACCAAACATATTGTTTTACTTAGTCCGGTCGCGGTTATCCGTCCATCCGGACGTATTATTTGGTTTGGTCGTTGCGAGCCGCGCGACCAAACGTATTATTTTATTTAGTTTGGTCGCTGCGAGCCGCGCGCCAAACGTATTATTTTATTTATTTTGGTCGCTGCGAGCCGCGTGCTAAACGTATTATTTTATTTAGTTTGGTCGCTGCGAGCCGCGCGCCAAACGTATTATTTTATTTAGTTTGGCCGCTGCGAGCCGCGCGCCAAACATATTATTTTATTTAAGTTTGGTCGCTGCGAGTCGCGCGCCAAACGTATTATTTTTTTTAGTTTGCTCGCTGCGAGACGCGTACCAAACATATTATTTTATTTAGTTTGGTCGCTGCGATCCGCGGGATCAAACATAATATTTTAATTTAGTCGTTACGATCCGCACGACCAAACGTATTATTTTATTTAGTTCGGTCGTGGCGATCCGCCCATCCGGACGTATTATTTAGTTTGGTCGCGGCGATCCGCGTGATCAAACGTACTATTTTGTTTAGTTTTGTTGCGGTGATCCGCACATTCAAATGAATTAATTTATTAAACTGGTCATCTTAAAAGTCGCCATACACAACGGTACCTCGGTAATGGTTATTGCTTACGCATTTCTAAATTTGTTGACACCATCTTATGCTTATTATTGTTTAAACCGAATTTCATACATATTCGCCATATTATTGTGCGAAGTTTAATCTTATAATAAACATACACCTTGTGTTTTATTTTATAAATTTTCCATATAATAAGGTGGAATCCACCACCTTTCTTGTATGCCTAAGCGATGTGGGCCATATCCCATAGGGGTAAGCGTTAAAATTTGTTCAAAAATTTTCGGATACTTTGCAAATAAGCTTAATACTACTAGTAGATATAGCACTATTAAACTTGGGGGGGCTATAGGGGTATCACAATACCAATGATATGATCTTATTTGATTGTAATTTAGCATTTATATTTTAAAGCATGTAGAATACTATTTTGTGCATGGTAAATATTATTGCGCGGATCCGTCAGGTCAGGAACCTGCTGTTGTGGATCAGGTATCCACAACTAAGTACATAAGGGGTATTGCAAGCCCTGTACTAAGCCGAATCGTGCATTCGCAAAATGACGGGTCAGGTATCCGCCGTAGGTTCATGCAGGACGTGGCCTGCCTCCCGCGTAAGAGGGTTGCAACCCCAGCGTTATCAATGATACTAGTATCTGTCGCAGGCACTGCAGGCGCACTGTAACTATTTTGTTACTACAAGGTCAGGTATCTTGTGCGGTCATCCGCCACCTCAAGACTCTACGGAGCGCGCATGTCAGGTACATGTGTAAACGATGCCACATACGGTATCAATGGTGTTACATTATACGCTAAACTAGGTATTTGTACTTAGCATGCAAGAGGTCTTGCTAACCTATTGTGTGCTACAGTCGGGTATCGTATTCACACTTATCACGTAAAAGGTATCGCGAGCCATGTGTTAAGTTGATTACCATATATCCTTGTGCTATGCCATATGAAGTGTGTCTTCTGTTGGCCTTAAGCTGAATGCAATATTTGGACTATGTTGCATCATCAGTGGGTATAAGAAGTTCGTCTTCAAAGTATTCGCGATGCAACATACGGGTTCCACCTCCACCTTTACAAAACCTTCTTATCATCCTCACATTAGACAGGAATAAGAATTATACCTTGCTAATGCCAATGTTACCCCAGCTATAGAACAGGTTTCTTCTTACGGGGTCTTTACCGTTGCATAACGGGAAACCAAGCATTCAAGCACACCCACCTGTCTTACGTATACGGTTCCCTATTTCTTTTAACATGGATACGCTTATAGATAGCGGATATGGTGTAGAGTCTAGTAACCTTGGTGAAATCCTCGCATACTAGACTGGGGGACATGATGAAGTATAGTGGTTGCGCTTACTATTCGCATAGTTCTCCCATCATCTTTTTGATAAAGGTATCCCACCACGAGGATGACCTAGCAGCAAGCCATACATGGTTATTTGGTAAAGTGTGACATGTGAGTGAGTCTAGCATAACATGGTCAGGAACCATATCATACTAGACTGGGGGACATGTAGACGTATAGTCGGTATAAGGCCGACCTAAAGGGCGCGCGACCCAGGAGGCCCGCGACCCAATAGGCCCGCGGCCCATAGACCTTGCTTATCCTCCAAGAAACCCTAGTCCTATATAAACAGGGGTAGGGGGCTCATTCCATCATCAAGTTATTTCTCCTAAACACACCTCTTTTATAATATATCGCACCAATACTAACTTGACCGTCGGAGGTGGACCCCGGGGCTCCGGCCTCGGGTCCACTTCTAACCGGTTCTTCCATTGTTTGCAGCATTACTCAGGACCGGGAAGCACGACGAACGACCCAGGAGAGTCGTCAGACCCGGCCAGCCAAACTATGCTTCAACAAAAATCATCTACAAAAACTCTGTTAATCCCACTTAATCCATAACACAAGATTCTAGAGAGAGCAAGAGAAGAAAAGTAGAGAGAGAAACAAGAGAGATGGTGGAAGGTTTATGTTTACTAGAGAGAGAAAGTAAATGAACCAACACCTTCTTCCACACATGGAAGAGGGTATATATACCCTTGGCATTTAGGCCGTGGGTTTAGTTTCCTTGGGTCGGGCTTGACTTTGCTTGGGCTTACGCCCCTAACTTATACAATATTAGCTTAAAGTCTAAGCCCGGTTTTCTCGACTAACCTATTACAATACAAGACCATTAATGAATAAGATGACCTATTACATTCTTGTTCGACTATATATAAAATATAGGGCTAACAATCTCCCCCAATGTATCGTTCATCTTTAAATGCATAAGATGATTGAGTGAATACATTCTTTTGGAGGTGATCTTCCTTCTTTGTTCTTGTGTCTTGGTCTTGATCTTGTTTGTAACTGCTTTGTTATTTCATGCTTTTGTGATCTTTATCTTGAGACTTTTTCATTTGACTTTGAGTGCTTGAGATCTTCATCTTGTGTTCCTTGTGACTAAGATAACCTATTACATTCTTACATTCTTAGGTATCTTGATTATTACCATCTTGTGTTCTCGTGACTTCTAAATCGACATCGGTTATTACACAGCTACGCCACCTTCTTGATATGCAGCAACATATATAGACACGGATAAAATGGCTTTGAACATTTCATCCTAACTCGGTAGCGTTTTACCTCCGGTCGGTGAAGACCGTTAGACGGTATCAGATACCGTACCTGTGATCGGATAGATTCTATTAAGAACCTCCTTGACAGGGTTTCCCGGCAGTAGTAGCCAGTTATCTTTACTCAACCGTCTCAAAGCAGACTGCTAACGTAAAGAGTGAATCATAAGGATAAATTATCCGTCTGATTAGAGTCGTCAATTCATAATTCCTGGAACAAGTTTGATTCTAAAAGAATCGCATCATTGTTGCTTTCCAGTTTGTCACAAGCTTGATTCATAGAGAATCTTACGAGTCACCTACTACAGTGCTGTTTGATGTTGACACTGGAAGGATTTCCATTCGTCACTGTGAACACTAAAGAATGTCACTCTGAATGTTCTGGCAAGATCGCACGGATTGCGAAGAAACCAGGAATCAAGTTTGAATCAATTAAGAATCCAAACTTGGTTGCATTCTAGTTCTCACAAGTTTGATTCGTGTAGAATAGCACAAGTTACCTACAATGAGCTTGTTTGATGCTGGCTCAAGCAGGATTTCCATCTTCATTGTGAATCGTATCACTCAGATATTCTGGTAATATCACAAGGATAGTGCGTAGGACTCGATTGTGTCCTAATGAGATGATAAATTGATCTCTTTTGGCTCTAGACTCAATAAGTGCACTTTGGTAATCGGAGGCTGGAGCAGACTGCCACATTTTCAATATTAACTAACTCGGAGTGAGAAAGTCAATAGATACGTGTTGATCTCTGTGAAAATGAGGCAAGTTTCTTTTAAGAGAAACTTGAATGGATGGGGAAGGGTTGTGCATTGCATCACTGGGTCTATGACACTTGTCTTCAAAAGATGTGTTAACCCGGTTTCTGCCTAAGTTGCATAGAATATTCAACTCCTTCAATGCTTACCAATACGTCATCACTAGCACCTTGTTGTGATTGTTCCAGTGCTAACTTAAGTAATTGGTCCGCATTCAGCTTCATTCGACTCCATCTTTCCTAAGGACAACTATTTCTAGCTATGGAATGTCCTTGGGTAGATCCCTCCGGTTCTGGTTGGATCATAGGACTTTGTTTCCTATCCTAAACCACCTTTTGACTCCATCGTTCCGTCGTGGATAGTAGGTTGTTTTTGGTAAAAATCGTAACCATAAAACCATTGAAAACCATTCAAAGTGCTTGATAAAAATCAAAACTTTTAACATCTGAAAGTTTTACATTTCCGAAAAGCTCCCCCTACACACATGCATCGATATATGAAATAGTTTAGCATGTGAAGGAAAAAGTTGCACTTGAGTCTTTAAGATCACATGTTGCGATGTATTACTTTTTAATCACATTTTCTCCCCTATCTCTAATATAAAAAACATAATATATTAGAGATACCAATTGATTAAAATATGACAATTACTAAAAACCGATTGTAAGAGAAACATGTGTGCACGCATGAATCATGGAACTATTGTAGTCGGGTCGCTCCCCTCAATAATATATGCGGGTCTTGAGACAAAAATTTGACAAAATTTTGGGAAAACGACACCAAAATATATGTTGAGGTACGGAGATGAGATGCCTTTTCCGAAATAAAATAATACATTTGACAATTTCATATCATTTTCTGAATGTAGTGGATACATAAAATATGACAATATCAAAGATGTACCCAACAACATTAAAGACTTGATTATAAATCGCTCCCCCTAAAAAATTGATCAAAATAACATATGACAGTTTTGGGATATAAAACCCATGTTATGAGGAAGGGAGTGTTGAACACACAATTTTGAAAGATTTAGAAAAACCTTTTGAGAAATTCTTGAAAAATTATGTTCAACGGTTTTTTAATAGTATCCGATTTACATGAGCTCAAAACTCTGAATGTTTTGTGACTAGCTCATGACTGAGAAAAAATAATTTCCCGTTATGAAGGATAACTTATCATGCGTGATAAACTTTCCTTAAGGTGAAGTACGAGTTCTAAGCTGACATTTATTTAGAAGTCGTTTTTCATGAACTTAAAAACATGGAATGTTTTTATGAGAAGCTCATGACCAAGAAATATTAATTTTTCGTTGAGAAGGATAAGTTATCGTCTGAAATAACTTTCCTTAGTTGATGTCCGAGTCCTAAACTGTGATGCGCTTAGAAGTCATTTACACGAGCTTAAAACTTTTGAATAGTTTATGTAAGCTTGTGTACGAGAAAATTGAATTTCTCGTTGTGAGGATAAGTCATACTCGGGATGAACTTTCCTTTGTTTAAAGTACGAGTTACAGTCTGACATGTGACTATAAGTCTTGTTGAAGCTTACTTGTGAAACCCCTGAGACGCTTGTTTCTCTGATATCTGCTTCTTCAGCAACCAAACTCTGAGACTGTCTTTTGTTGAACGGTATGAATATGTAAAACCTTTGTGTTCTTGTTGAACCTTTACTTTATTACCTGCACTTTCAGTAGTTTGTATACTTGCATGTGGGTTAGCGATATCTTGATGAGAACCATGTGGGGGTTCACCTTGAACCTTTGTCGAGCTAGAGGGAAATATCTTGCCAGTAGGAACCCACCTAAGACCAATTGTTTTAAAGTTTCTATCCGTTGGTATCCACCTAAGACAGGGTCTAGGAGTCATAGTATTCTCATGCACATCGGAAGACTTAGTTGGAGAAAACCTATTTCCTTTCGGGTTTCGTCTTAAAGGTGCTCTAGCACTTTGGTTCACTTTGTTCAGGACTTTAGTGATACAATTATCATGAATGGCATTAAAGACATATTTGTTACATTTCGTGCAAACAAAGCTCTTAGCATCTGAGAAGGCTCTAGAGTTCCTAGGGTTGGCAGATTTGTGCACATCATAGAAGGGTCTAGAATTCCTAGATGTGTTATTAGCGCTCATAGGTTTTGGTTTCGTCCTATCTCTTGCTTGTGTCTTGTTCTTAGCATCCTCTAAATAGCTTTGATGACCCGTGTTATTTGAACTACACCTAGGCGTGTTCTTGGAGCTAGATCTAGAGTTGCTTGAAGCATTCATGTGATCGGGATTTGTAGAAGAAGATTTTCTTAAGGAGGGTCGAGATTGTGGAGTGACTGGTTTAGGCAAATTGCTGCGCACGTCAACTTGGGATGCAAACCTCAGATTCGACGTTTTAGGTCGTTTAGATTTAAACGCATTCGGTTGTCTAGCAACTAAGCGGTTTCTGAATGGTTGAGAAGGAGGTTTCCCCACGACTGACTGTTTTGCTAACTTAGTATCCACACTATTTCCTTTTAGCTTCCTTAATTCATTTTTCACCGCTGTCAGTGCAAAAACCTTTTCCTGAATCTGAGCCTTTAATTGCTCATTTCGTAGAAGTAATTGAGCGACACGTTGTTCTAACTTAATATTCATATTATCAAATATGGCGTTATCAGCATTCACATCATTACTATCTACAGTGTCGATAGGTTGCACAGATATTTCATTTAATGAAGCAGGTGGAGGACTTGGATTATGAGAAGCCAACTTTTATTGTAACAAATTAATTTGTTTCACAAAATGTTCTTTTTTCGCGTTGAAATCTTGAATCTGACGATCCAATTTGTGTTCAAGATCAACATTTTCTTTTTCAAGTTTTTCAAAATAAGCCTCAAATTTGTTATTTTTCTTTGAAAAATCTAGTTTGGCATCCTCAAAATCTTTTGTCTTCTGAGCTAACAGAATTTCAAGCTCGTGAATCTTAGAATCAACATCCTAGGCGCTCTCTCCTCCATTAGTACTCGTATCTGATGAATCAGGTGTGGTATTGCTATCAACCTTTTCCACTAGATACGTGTCAAAACTGGGTTCAGATTGCTCAGTATGTTGATAAACATCATATACAACATTTAATTGTACCGTAGCCATTGGCTCATCATCATAAATGGGTCTGATATCCACATCAATGGCTGTGTGATCATTCCCTGAGCTGTTGCTGGTATGATGCGTTTCGGATTCTGTCCTGCTGCTTTATGTATCAACCGAACAAGCATCCAATGCTTGACAACTATCGACATTACTCTCTTTCGTCTGCATCAGTCATTTATGCACCCTTCTTTCAAATTATTGTTTATGACGTGTTCTTTCAGCAATAGACTGCTTGACATTACTCATTAGATGACGGAGTTTCTCTTTGAACTCGTAAAGATAGAATGCCTTGTCCTTTGACTCAAGGAATTGCTGAAACTGGTTGTAGAGAACTAAAAAGGCTGCCATGGATTCATCCTCTTGAAAATCATCTATTTCAAGTTGCATGTGAAGTTGATTCTTGTTGAGTGTGAACGCACTGGTGAATGTCCTAACCTTTTGACCAAGTTGAAGAATGAATAGTTGATTGTATTCGAATTCCATATTAGTTCTTTTGATGATTTCATTTGAAAGAGTCTGTAGGTGTGACTGAAGTTGCTTGAAATGTTCCAAACATCGCTCTTTAGCTTTCAGCATCTTGTACTTGATTGCGTGTTCGTTTGTGTCTGAATTCGAGCTGTTTTTGGACATTGTCAATGATTGTGAATGGATTATGGATCTTAGTAGATGTGTTGTGATTTGATTGTGGTTGAAATTCCGAAAATTCCGATTTTTTCTCAGTCTGACAATAAATTCCTCGGTCCGACAAAAACGGTAAACCGAAAATTTTGAATTACCAAATTTTAAAATCGAGTTAGAAATAGCCTAAAACTAGTACGGAAAAAATTTGAAAAGTGAAAAATTTTGACGAAAAATAAAACCTAAAATGGCCTAAAAATTTGAATTTTGGTCCGAAAATTTGAATTTTGGTCCGAAAATTTGAATTTCGGGTCGAAAAGTTTTTTTGTGTCGCCAAAATTTGAAATCGAAGTCTAATTGGCCTAAAAATGGTCTAGGAAAAAATAAATTTTACTATGGTTTTCCCGCCAAAAACCTTTTTTTTTGGGAAACTATGTTCCGGGACAAGTCTAGATAGTGGCTAAGTCTAGAAATAGCTTGAACAAAAAATGGCTAAGATTTCGCAATGTAGATATGAAATTAGGCCATAATTCCGCAATGTATATAAATCAATTCCGCAATCAAAAGAGTGATTCAATTCTGCAATCACAAGAATGATTCAATTCCGTAATCACAAGAATGATTCAATTCCGCAATCACAATAATGGTTCAATTCCGCAATCACAATGATGATTCAATTCCGCAATCACAATACTGATTCAATTCCGCAATCGCAATAATGGTTCAATTCCGCAATCACAATGATGATTCAATTCCGCAAAACAGTTGTGGATTCAATTCCGCAATGCACTTGTGGATTCAATTCCGCAATGCACTTGTGGATTCAATTCCGCAATACACTGAATTATTCAATTCCGCAATAATGGAAATGATACAATTTCACAATGTTGAACAATATTGCGAAATTATGCTAAAAAGGTGGATCTCGGATGTACTTGTATATTTTTGAGATTTCAAGCCAAAAATGAAGCCAAACACCCAAAATTTTTGCGTTTTCGAGCGATCCAAGTAACCCAAATCACTACCACGGCTATGTAGATGATATTAGTGAAGATCAAACCACGAAAAACACAAAAAAATTAAATTCGAGCTTGAGGATGCTTGAAAACCCACGAATTTGAATAGAACAAAACCACGCGAACTTCAATCACCTATCTACTATAGGCTCTTGATACCAAATGTTAATCCCACTTAATCCATAACGCAAGATTCTAGAGAGAGAAAGAGAAGAAAAGTAGAGAGAGAAACAAGAGAGAATGTGGAAGGTTTATGTTTACTAGAGAGAGAAAGTAAATGAACCAACACCTTCTTCCACAGATGGAAGAGGGTATATATACCCTTGGCATTTGGGTCGTGGGTTTAGTTTCCTTGGGTCGGGCTTGGCTTTGCTTGGGCTTACGCCCTTAACTTATACAATATTAGCTTAAAGTCCAAGCCCGGTTTTCCCGACTAACCTATTACAATACAAGACCATTAATGACTAAGATGACCTATTACATTCTTGTTCGACTATATATTAAATATAGGGCTAACAAACTCAAGTCAACATGGCTATAACTGGAAATCAACAGGTTAATGTTATGCATCAAAGATCATTAATCTCCTACTTTTTGAAAATGTGAAAAACAATGCAACAACTGGAACTAGATCAACACTCAATCATCATCGAACATACTCCATTGAACTCAAATCAATGGCAGAAATCTTAAAAGTACAGAAAATGTAGAAGATTGAACTGAATACTTGTTTTATTGATGTAAAGTGAATATGAGTACAATATTGAGTGAGGGAATACAAAGACTAGACTAAGTACAACAATATTGTAGCTGTAAATGCTACAGCTACAATTATATGTAAAAAATGTAACTAATTTTCTGACCGTCTAATGAAGGGGGTTGAGGGGTATTTATAGGAGAAATGAGTGAGGTGAGGGTGAGTTTGTTACATAACTGACGTGGTTAAACCAATGGATAAAATCCACGTGGCCAATTAAGCAATTAGGGTTCATATGGGTTATGTGGGAAATTGAGGGATTTGTCTGTGATAGATAATAAAGCAATTAAGTGATGTATCTAAATTCACCTTGCAATGTAGATCCTTTTTGTAGTTGGAATCTTCTCTTGAAATAACCCAGATCGTTGTCAATCTTGATATTATTGAAAGAAGTGATGTGTCATCATTTGGTTGGTGGAATAATAGTCACATGGATCATTATCCAAATGAATAGTGTGATCCGTGTGCTATGGGTTAGAGGCTTCTCATTAGCTAATTTGTGCAAGTGGGGATTATTAACAAATGGCACTATTGAGATTTAGCATTAATTGATAAATGATTCTAATCCGTGTCAAAGCAATGAAGGATTCTGATTGATCCGTTTGGAAGTGATTTATAAATCTTTGGTTGTTTGGAAGAAATAGCCCTTGAACGTTTGCAAACTTTGATCTTCATTCTTCTTTAGCCCTTTAACTTTGTAAAACAGCAACTTTGGTACTCCAATCGTCATACCTTTTGCACTTTTGATCCCTTAAGCTTTATTTTTGTCCTTTTCTTCATAAATTCTTCAATGAAAGACGTGTTTGCTTTGATTTGTACCTTTTTGCCTACAAAAACACAAAACACACAAAGGAAGATGAAAGGGGTTTAGAATGTTGGGGTAGTAAATGACTCTAATGATGAAAAGATGCATTAGGTCTGCAGATACATGAACCATTTAGAAAGGGCGACAAAGAACATGAAAAAACTTGAAATTTTCGTTTAAAGGGAAATTCTTGGACCCTTTTGGAGAAAGGTTCCGCCGGGGTCCGTGAGCTGCTGTAACATATAGCTAATGATGAAGAAAATCGAGGTTTTGATCCCAAAAATGAATGGTTACAGAAAAAGACGTTTGAGGTTAATGTTTCACATGTATATGCTATAAGTAGAACCGTAAGGAACAAGAAAATGTACCTTTTTACGTGCTAAACCAAGACTTGCCATTAACCCAGCATCTAACACATAAATTGAGTGGTATCAAATCCTACCACCATGATCATCCTATGCATACACGTTAGTGTTCAAGTTAAACAAACAAGAAAAATACAAACAAGAGTGTTAAGTGAATTGTTTACAAACACCATTGTCTTGAAAATGGATCATCGTCCACCCATGTACCTATTCATACTGCCATCTTTACTTGCCCTTCTTTTTGTCCATCTTGCATAGAAATCTTTTGAGGAACTTGAACATCCTTTTCGTTTGCTTAAACTCCGGTTAAGCGTTTGGGATTTCGGGTACACAGCTAAGGTATTCAAGTGGTGGTAGTCTAGAGTCTGGAAGTCCATCATCTTCATTAGCGGAGGAAAAATGAGCTAGTGATAGGATGAATTTTCATCTCTTTTCCTCTAGTTTGTTGTCCTAAAGGCCTTTGCACCCTAAGATCACTAATGGCAGTCATGACACGGTTAACAAAAGTATAGGTGCCGACTCTACCACTAGGACTTGGTGGGATTGGGGATATGTGGTTAAAGAGACGGGTCAATAACATGCCATAGAGGACAATGGATGTAGCAAGGCTTCAGATATGGTACATCCTATTGGCTATGTATTAAGCTAGGTTGAAAGGTGTACTATTATCCAAACTATAAAGCATGTAGCTAAGACATGCATTGATGTGGTCCTTGTTGACTACTAAGCACATAGCATTGAAACGCAAAATCCTCTCCCATTTGACATACTCCTCCTTGAGCTCTATAGCTTCCATGTCGTATGGGTCCTTATTGATCACTTTCTCTTTAGTTGAAATACTATTTGATTGGGTTCTAGGGTTATAGGTGGTTCTCCTAATGACGTCCTTGCTAACAAGTCTTGAGTTGTACTTGTCTTGAGCATATACGAGGATGTTTGTTTTATCGAGGGCTGTAAGAGAATGAAGGTCAAAGTAAAAGCAAGTTCCATTGTTAGGGATCCTAAGGATTTGGGCGAAGCGGTCTAGGGGAGAAAGAGAAGTCATGGCTATTTGCTTGAAAGTTTAGAAGAAGGGTATGGTTTTCCAGAAGAGAAAGATCTAAATCACAAGAGACAAGAAGTAAAAAGAATACAAGTTAATGTTAGAGATAATCATAGGTTTAGAGAGATTGGATATAAGAGGGGTGAGTGTGATGCTTGGAGAGTGTTTGGTATTTATAGGTAAAACAACCAAAAGCTCTCGAAACCCGCGGACCCACCCTTCTACCAAAAGGGTCCAACCCTTTACGAAGGGGTCCGTGAGGTCTGACTTTGGTTTCCTTATAAATACTTTGTCCAATATCACACTAAAACAATGTATCTAACAAGGGTTGACTTTCTACTTCAGAGATATGAAGAGAGAGAGAGAAGTGTGTTTTTACACATTTTATGTTTACACAAAACGCTTATAAGTGTAAAGAACATTTTAAAAAAGTTAGAAACATAAAATCATAGATCTAAAGATTTAGTGTTGCTTGTAACACAAACGTAAAAACATATTTGATGTTTTGTCGTTAACAAAATTTAAGAGTGATTAAAATATAAACATCGTTTTAATACGATATTTTAATTCATACATAGTTTCAATGCAAAACCCTATTGTTGATAACCACAATGTTGATAATTGTGATGAAATACTGGTTAGGACAACCACCACCACTGAAACCATTGTTTCATTTCAAAACCACTTTGTTGATAATTCGGAGGCAAAAACGGCTAGGATAATACCAGGCCCAGCTGGTATTGTTCAAGCAGCCAAAATACGTAAATTAGCGGATAGCCAGGAATGTGCCCAAGAGGTCGTGATGTTCACACAAGAGTATATTAGGAAATTTATTGAGGATGTTGGCGAGGATGAAGATTTCAGTCGTGGCCCCGTGGGTTAGCGTGGTAGAGTTTGTGATTTTTATTGGGGATATTGTTAATGGGTGTTTAGGAAATGCCAATAACTTTCTTGACAATGGGAAATTTGAGCAAGTGATTGTGATAATCAAGTCTTGTAGTTCGAATGCTTTGGGTGATCAAACAGTAACACTGAAAGACCTTTCGGTGTCTCTTTCTGGTGTAATTCACCACAAAGTCCTTTTCGTAGAGGATCTAAAAATGATATTACTGTAGGAGCTGCTTTGATTCTTCGTAATGTCTCGGTGTTTACTCCTAAACCATCCATCCATTATCTTAATATTACTAAAAAAACCTAGTTAAGGTTTTTAGAAAGGACACATTCATTGGAAATTGTAGTGGCGTAAGTGGTAATGTAAGTTGAGTTGAAGTGGTAGTGTAAGTTGAGTGTCATATGTTTCTTGTTGTTTACTAGTTCTAGGTTGTAGTTGCTTGTTTTTTTCTTGTTAACGAAATCAATGTTTTGTATAAAAATCTTCAAATTTACCCTATTAACACTCATATATATTGATTGCTTTGCTGCTACTTAATAGCTGTTTAGATCATTTGTTAGCAACCAAAAGCTTGTATACCCTCTTATGGTCTGTCTTTATATGCCCCCTCATGTTGACCAGTATCCAACTTAGATACCCACTTAAGGGTTTAAATTAAGCACAATAAGCCATAAGCAGTTTGGCAACTTAGTAATTGTGGAAATGTAAATCTTGAATATGTTTTAGAGAGAGAAAGAGATAGAGAGATGGTGGATTACACACAATTCTAGAGAGAGAAAACCAATGTTTACTATGTGAAAAATGAATAACCACACACCCTCTCCATCTAAGGAGAGGGTTTATATACCTAAGCCCATGTGATGGGCTTGGGTTTACATTAGGCCGCCGGCCCATACAATTCATGGGCTCGGTTTTGGACTTTGTTTAATAAATGTAAATAACTAAACTACGAGCTATAACATGGACTATTGTTGGAGTGACTGATCCTTCTTAATACGTAAAACGTATTTCCAACAATCTCCCCCTAAGGGAGGTCACTCCAAACAAGGGCGTTACCCGAGTTACAATAATGAAATAAACCTAGCATACTATGCTTGTCTTGAGCTCGTAGTCTTCGTCTTTCTTTTCCTTTTTCTTTTCTGGTGAACATGCTGATGTGATCTTTGATATCAATCTTGAGCATTAATCTCTTGCCTTGATCTTGTGCATCCATCACTTGTGATCTTTTCCTCTTCGTGACACCATGTCCCACATACTTATACCTTCGAAATTCTTGAAAGCTTCAGAGTTCGATGCAGCGGAAGACTTAACTTTTAGGCTTTCTTGAAGTAGATGAGGCATTAAGTGCATAAAGTATAAGCATGCGGAGACGACTTCTTCTTGGATCCCGCAACGTCACCGTCTTCAAATGCTGCAACATAAGTAGACACGAACGAAATGGCTTTGAACATTTCATTCTAATTCGGTAGCATTTTACCTCCGATCGGTAAAGATCGTTGGACGATATAAAATATCGTACTTGTGGCAGGTAGATTTAATTAAAAATCTCCTTGACAAGATTTCGCGGGTAAACCCGTTCTCTTTACTTGACCGTCCAAAGCTGACTGCGAACGTAAAGAGTGAATCATTTGGATAAAATTATCCGCATGATTGAAGCCGTCAATTCTGATTCCTGGAACAAGTTTGATTCATTAAAGAATCGCACCATCGTTGCTTTCCAGTTGTCACGAACTTGATTCGTATAGAATCTTGCAAGTTACCTACCAAGTGCTGTTTGAGTTTAACACTAGAAGGATTTCCACTCATCACTGTGAACACTGAGGTATCACTCTGAGTGTTCTGGCAAGATCAATAAGATATTGCGTAGAGGCCTGGAACGTGTTTAAATTCAGTTAAGAATTAAACCACTGTTGCTTTCCAGTTATCACAAGTTTGATTCATAAAGAATCGCACAAGTCACCTACCATGAGCTTTTTGATATTCGCTCAAGAAGGATTTCCATCTTCATTCTAAATACTTTCGTATTACTCGGATGTTCAGGCAAGATCATGAAGATTTTGCGTAGGACTCTTAAAATCTTTCTTACTTTTCACAGTGTGTGAGGAAGCAAGGAAATATGAAAGTGTGTCCTAATGAGATGTTTGATGATCTCAAATGGCTCTAGACTCGATCGTGCACTTTGGATTTTAGTGATCGGAGGCTGGAGAGGAGTGCCACCTTTTCAATACCTATTTATTCGGAGTGAATAAATCGATAGATAACGTGTTGTCTCCGTGTGATTAAAACAAATACCTTTTGATAGATATCTGAGTTAGCTGGGATGGTTGTGCATTGCATCACTGGGTCCATGATGTCTATCTTCAATATCAAGAATCATTAAAAATGATCTCAATAGCATATGTATTGACCTGGTTTCTGCCTAAGGTTGTAAGAAGGGCTTCTTTCTTTACACCCTTTATCTTTACAATTCTTTTTCATTCTTCAACCCCTTCAATGCTTACCAATACGTCATAACTAGCACCTTGTTGTGATTGTTCCAGTGCTAACTTAAGTACTTGGTCGGCATTCAGCTACGTTCACAATCTTTCTCCATCTTTCCTAAGGACTACTATTTCTAGCTATGGAATGTCCTTGGGAAGATTCCTCCGGTTTAAGAAGAATCATTGGACTTAACCTATCCTACCATCCTTATGTCACCACAATCTTCATCGTCGTGAAATAAATGGGTTGTGGGTAAGTATAAATCACCATGAAATCCATTTTTGATATGCAAATCCGTTTTGCTCCCCCTTAACATATGCCACGATATTCGAAAACATTTCGTATATGTCCGGATGAGCCAGCACATTAAGTCAAACCATTTGTGATAATATCCCATATTAAATCACATTTTCTCCCCCATATTAAAAATATTAACCCAATCAATATTTTTAATATCAATTGATTTAATGAAGTTTTAACAAAGGTTTTGGGAAGAAAAATGCAAGTCAATTTTATCTTCATTATATCAAACGTATGAGATATGATACCAATTTGTAACATGATCACATATTCACCATATTAGAAAAGAATTAACAAGGTTGGACCTGATAGACGAGAACATCATATGATAAGATCAAATGGTTCTTGTCAGCATATGTTGGTTGCCTCGTCACGTCTGAAGTCATCTCTTGACACCACATGTACGATTGGTATGGTTGTCTTGACACCAATTAGTGAGCTTGGCACTTTCTGCATCAAAGATTCTGAATGCTTGACAATTGCTCCCCCTCAATTGTTGACCCGTGTTCTATTCAAAGAGTTGTAGTCGTCGGTTGAGTAGTCGCATCGTCGAGTATGTAGATACCAATTGTAGATTGCTATGGTTGTAGAGATGATAGCTTCATAAAAACAAGACTTCTCTTGTTTTAACAAATAAATGCACTGAAACGTACATAGATTTGTGTTAGACCAAGTTATAAAGTAAACTTGATCCCTTACAAGGTTTTAAAGTAAACCTTGCCCGAGAAAATTAATTCCCGTTGAGAGCCAAAGCTTTCATAAGAAATACTTGACTTTAATATGAAAACCGGGTTGTAGTCTGAAATAACTACAAGCCATTTTGGCATGTTTTATGAAATATTTACAACTTTTGTACGAACTCTATTTATGGCACCGTGTCGATATTAATCAACATTTCTAAGGCCGTAAATATTATCGTACCAAAAGACATGCCTTTTAAAAAAAATAAAAAATATTTTTGGATTTTTATGAATTTTTCAGTTTTTATGGTTTTTATATGGTTTTATATTTTTCTATTTTGCTTTTGTGGATAAAAATATAAACAATATATACAAATGATCACCAAGGATACGGAGAATAGTTTTACCACCACTATTCTTTCGCTTCATCTGCCAGTTCCTTTAGAGTCTCAGGCGAGAAAGTTCTCATTCCTAGCTTGTCAGCCAAAAATTCAATTCGAGCGCGATCAAAAGCCTTCGTGAAAATATCCGCCAATTGATACTCAGATCGGACAAAGTAAAGCTAGATTACTCCATTTTCCACTTGCTCCTTGATGAAGTGGTAGCGAATGTCAATGTGCTTCGACCGGGATAATTGAACATTGTTGCAGCATAAGGCAATTGCACTCTTGTTGTCACAGTACATCGGAATTTTGTTGAAACCTAGACCATAGTCGGTTAATTGCGATCTCATCCAAAGAATTTGAGCACAGCAACCGGACATAGCTATGTATTCTGCTTCCGTACTTGAAATTGCAGCACTTTTCTGCCTTTTCGATGCCCAACTGATTAGTCGATCTCCTAGTAGTTGCAAAGTTCCACTCGTGCTACGCCTTGTATCTTGACAACCCGCGTGATCCGCATCTGCATATGCCATAAGTGCAATCGAAGAGTCCTTCGAATACCAAAGTCCCCGATTAATGGTTCCTTTAATATATCGAAAGATCCGTTTCACAGTAGCCAAATGTAACTCAGTAGGTCGAGTTTGATACCGAGCACACATACATATAGCAAACTGAAGATCAGGTCGACTAGCTGTGATATACAGAAGAGTACCGATCATACCACGATACAGTGTCGGATCAACGACAACTCCATGTGTATCTGCATCAAGCTTAGTTCGTTCCACCATTGGAGTATCCACGGGATCACAAGATTCCATCTTGTATTTCTTAAGCGATTCAAGGGCATACTTGGATTGATTGATAAAGATGCCTCTGGGACTCTGAGATATCTGAAGACCTATGAAGAATGATACCTTTCCCATCATTGACATCTTAAACTTGGAAGACATGAGTGTCCCAAACTCATCCGATAAGGTTTGGGTCGAGGCTGCAAATATAATATCATCAACATATATTTGTACCATAATCATATCTTTACCTCGTTTCTGAATGAACAGCGTGGGATCCACCTTGCCTTTAGCGAAGCCTTGCGTAATGAGGAATTGTGACAATAGATCATACCATGCGCGTGGAACTTGCTTCAACCCATAGAGAGCCTTCTTAAGCTTGTACACATGATTAGGATATTTAGGATTCACAAAACCATCCGGCTGTTGAACATAGACCCCTTCCTTGATTTCACCATTGAGAAATGCCGTCTTAACATCCATTTGATAGACGGTCATATTCATATGGGCTGCATAAGCGAGGAATAGTCTAATAGCTTCCAAACGGGCCACAGGTGCAAAAGATTCCATAAAGTCGATACCCAATAGTTGCTTGTATCCACGAGCTACTATTCGAGCTTTGTTTTTTAATATTCCGCCTAACTCATCGAGTTTCACCTTGTATACCCATTTCAAAGTGAGTAACTGCACTTGATCCGGGCATGGGACAAGTTCCCAAACTTTAAGACGTATGAATTCGTTAAGTTCTTATTGCATAGCTTCTATCCAACAGGATTGAGTAAAAGCTTGTTGCCATGTCTTAGGTTCAACTTCAGTAAGAAAAGCATCAAAATGACAAAACATTGCATTTTCTTGTAACCGACTTCGTGTGGATATCGGACGATTAGGGTCACCAATAATAGAATCTGTAGGATGATCCTTTGTCCACTTGCTGTCATATTCACGAATTCATGGATTGGAGTAAACTGTAGTAGGAGCTTCCTCTGAGGTGGACGACCCGACTTGATTAGGGTCGGGAATTGGTACACCAAAGAATGGAAGTTCACGTATTTGAGCGAATTCCAAATCGTGATCATCATCAATAGGCATGATATGGGTAGTTGAAACATGTGTTGGTTGAGAATTACTTACTGATGGTATATCTATACCAATTGTAGGTGTAGACGTATCTGATTGTGCAACGGTTGCTGGAGCCACAACTTCGGTTACCGGAGCTATTACTTCAGGTTCTGGAGCAACAATACTTGGAGGAGTAAAGAATTCATCAAAGAACGGTTGAAACAACGTATCCCATTCAGTCCTAGAAGGTGGTGTAAATGATGATGAAGTAGGGTTGTTTGGGACAAGACCAGAACTAATATTACTGGGTCCCATTTCATGAAGTGCGGGTTTAGAGCTGCTTTGCTCAGAAGCCATTGATGTCAGCTCATCAAAATCGACATTCATAGTTTCAAGGATCTTGCGAGAGTTACGGTTGTAGATTCGGTATGCCTTCTTTGCGGGTGCGTAACCAATGAAAATACCAATATCAGCCTTTGGTTGAAGTTTTCCCAAATTGTCACCATCATTATTTGGATAGCAAAGAGAACCAAATACATGAAGATATGATAAATCTGGTACTTTTCCATAGAGAAGCTCATAAGGTGTTTTACCATGGCGTTTACGAATTAGTGACCAGTTTTGGGTGTACACTACGGTAGATACTGCTTCTGCCCATAAAAACAATAGAGCCTTTGCGTAAATTAACATCGTTCGAGTAGCTTCCGTAAGTGTGCGATTTCGCCTTTCAACGACACCGTTTTGTTGTGGAGTGCGAGCAACGGATGTTTCATGAGAAATGCCAACTTCTTCATAATAATCACGCAAAATTTGATTCACAAATTCGGTTCCATTATCTGTACGAATGCGTCGGACAGTAGTGTTGAGACGCACTTGAATCATCTTGAGAAATCCGATGATGAATTTAGGTTCCTCATTTTTTGCTTTAAGAAATTTCACCCATGTAAACCGAGAGTAATCATCCACAATAACGAGGATGTACCTTTTACCACTAAGACTTTCAACACGCATTGGCCCACAAAGATCCATATGCAAAAGATAAAGTTTCTCTTGGTTGGTGTCTTCCCTCTTGGGTTTGTTGATTTCTTAGTGCTTTTCCCCATTGTACACGCGGAACACAAATGATCCTTGTGAAATGAAAGTTTAGGAAGACCACGAACAAGTTCATTTTTCGCCAAATGATTAATAGCGTCAAAGCTAAGATGAGATAACCGTCGATGCCATAACCATGACTTAGTCTTCGATGCTTTGGAGAGAAGACATACGGGAGAAGCGGCCATCAGGTCTTATAGAGACAAAGTGTACAAATTATTCCCTCGAGTACCTTTCAATAAATCAACCCCTTCCAAATTACGAATGAAGCATGTATGCTCTCGAAAAGCAACTTCTAGGTTTGCATCACAAAATTGTCCCACAGAGAATAGGTTGTGACCGAGACCTTCCACGTAATACACTCTTGAAATTATTACGTTCCCAATATGATATTCACCATAACCCATTATCTTTGCAATATGATCATTACCAAATTGAACCGCACCAAGAAACTTGCTGATGAAATTTCTGAGCTGAGAGCGATCTCCGGTCATATGCTTGGAGCAACCAAAGTCCAAATACTAGAGAACAATTTGGACCACTTGTTTTCAACAACAACAGTAGACAACGCATTGGAAACTATTGGTTCCGGAGTGTTAGCAGATACAGATAAAATATTATCAGAATTGCTAACATTTTTGTGACCCTTAGATTTCTTGCGTTTTCTAATGTGAGTCTTAGCACTAACAAGTTTTACTGTTCCAACTTTCTTAGGTTTTAGATTATTCGCGGGCACTACAGTGGGAGTAGACCTATTTAAAGGGCACTTGGTTCCTATGGTAGTGTCGGTGTTCCTAGTTAAAGGACACGCTTGTGTTTTGGTAGCCTTGGTACTCCTAGTTAAAGGGCACGCTTTCTTCGCTTTAGTGGGAGTGATCCTAGTCAAAGGGCACATATTTCCTACTATAGTGAAAGTTCTACCAGTGGGGCGCCACATCCAACCAACTTGGGTTAACACTTTCTCAGTCGGTTTCCATTCTAATCCATTTTTCCGGGCATACATCTCATTCACATGGTCAATAAGGCAAGAATCATGACGACTAGAAAACATACATTCATTGCAATTCCAACATTTCAAATTAGAATTCACACTAGGCTTAGAACACTACACAACCGCAGAGCCTTTAGGTTTAGCTACATGATTCTTTTTATTCAAAACAGAAATAACATTCCTAGGATAGGCTTCTACTTTCTTCTTCACTTGACTACTAGATGGGGGCAAGATCCTATCGTTCTTCTTGTTTCTCTTAAGCTTAGATCTTTGAGCCTTAGTAGTGGTGCTTACTCCTGTAGAAGGCAACACGGGAATATTAGAAGCTGGGTTTGATTCCGCCTTATCTTTAGTGACCAAAGTTTGATATGGTTTGGTCCTAGGGCCCTTGTTAAGTGGTGTGACGGCTATTAGGTTCCTTTTGATTGCACTAGAGGACGATGCTGAGACAGTGGCTACGTTATCCACAACATTCTTACCTTTTAGAGTATGAAGTGTTTCCTTTAACTCAGCCAAGACCAGATTTTTATCACAAATTTGTTCCCTCAAATCAGATATTTCCATCAACTTTCGATTCAGTTGTTCAATCAACGATTGATTATGTGCAGTGGTATTAGCACATGCGGGCTTTACTGAATCGAAGAGTCGTGTATTTTTCTGTTTTAAGTTATCAACTTTGGACAAAATCTTGGAAACTCGATTATCTAGATCAAGTTTAAAATTCTCAGCGGCCTCAAGTACGTTCACACAGTTAAGCTCCTTAGATTTCTCTATTTCTATCGGCAAAGATTTAGCAACTTTGTCACTTGGCTGACGCTGTTTTGATTGTAAATTCAATCGAAAATTCTTTTGAAAGTTTGCATCATCGATATTAACACCTTCGAATGACGTTTCAAATATTTCTTGAATAAATTGTTGCTTGCATTCAAGCGAAATACAATGTGTTTGAATCTCATCAAAACGTTTTGAAAGCGAAGAATATGAATCTTAAAGCTTTAAAAATTCAGCGTCAGATTCGTGACAAACACTATCTACCACATTATCCACAGATTCAACTTTATGCACAATAGAATCATTATCAACACTTTTATTCAGACAGACAGAAACTATATCATGAGACATCACTTGCTTCAGAAGCTGATCATTTTGGCGTGAAACCCGTTCTATTTCAAGTAAACTGTTTTCATAAGCATCTTCTATTTCATTGAAAACACGTCTAACTTCTTCTATTTCCAAAAACAAATCTTGATCAAGATTACTAAGACAAGCCTTAACATTGTCTACAAACGGAACAATTTCATTTTGGAACACAGCTCTAGTGTGCTCAAAGTTCCATTCACAATCCGTTATGGCCGAATCCGTCGTACGTTCCAAAATGACCTTGTCAAAATCGGCTAAGTGTTGGTGAACCGCTTTTAAGTTAACGGACGCCTTGCTTACCAGTGGAATTAACTTTGTTAAATCCGTTTTGACAAGTGTAGGAGACGTACTAGGAAGGTTTTCATTTGACAAACTTTGGGGCACAAGAATTGTCAATTCTGCTAATTCTTTTTGTAAGCGAATGCGTGTCTTTTTCGAAAATTGATCTTTGTTATGTTGATCATAATCAATTGTATGGAATTTTGAAAGCATTTTAGAATGAGTTTCATCCGCAAGTGATTGTGTCTCCTCAGTACTACGAACAAAAGGTGCTTCTTTCGATTTGCCAATTATGGTCATATCATAAAGACCAGGAATATATTCCTGAGCTTGTTTTGCATAACCGGGATTAGGTGGTAAATCTTGAAGACGCTTAAGTTCAAGTTCTTTAAATGATTTAGTTAAAAGATGAACCTTTTCTGTGGAAGCGTATTGTTTAAAAAGCTGTTGTTCTTTGAATTTAAGAAGTTTGGTAGCATTAATTTCCGATTCAAACTTTTTAGACTCGAGAGTTTCGAATTCCATATTAAGTTTCTGAAAATCATTGACAACCGACTCTTTTTCTTTTAATTCATTGGAAAGATTAGCTTTTAATGATTCTATTTCTTTCAAGTGTTCAATCTTTTCAAAACGAAATTGGTCAAATTCAGAACATGTTATTTTCTCTGCTTGAGGGACCATTTCAAAAGTTTTGACCTTTTCTTTATGCAACGCAAGCTCAGCAGTTAGGGTGGAATTGGTATCTATGGATTGTCTGAGGGCCATATGCATTTGATCAATAATATGTTTAGGCACCATGACCAAATCATGTTGAGCATAAGATTCCATACCCGTCGTAGCATTTGGTTGAGGTTCACTCAAATGTGTAGGATTGGGTACCACATCATTTGAGTTACTAGTCCCCGAATGTTGTTCGAGGTTGTCATTTTCATGCCCAACTTGATGTTGGTTATCATCAATATTATTAGATGTGGTTGGTACCTCACTGACGACATCAGAACTGTAGTGAGAGAGATTAGCAACGAGAGCAGCTTGGGCAGAGTGAATGTCATCACAATCCGAATCATATGCGTCAAGATCATCTACTTGATAAGCTGCATTAGAAGTAGAAACGACTGCAATGCCTTCAGTATCTGTTGCCCCTGGGTCTGCAAGAAATGCTAACTCCTCTGAATCCAAAATCTTCCCCTTAGACTGAGCATCAACCAAATACATCTTCTCACGAAACCATGCATCATCCCTTCTCCTTTTCGACTGAGTGAAGTCCCTAGCCATATGACCTTGTCCTCGGCAATTGTAGCAAGTCACAACCTTTTTAGGACCAATAGGACTTCCATTTCCACTAGCTTGAGAATTCACAGCTTGATTGTTCCCAGTCCTTGTAGGAGGTCCATATGAATTTTGCCTTCCCTGAATAGGTTGCACCGTCACTTGACCATCTTGAATAGTGGATTGTTGTCGAGGATTTGGTGAGTTACGGAGCTGATTGTTTGTTGGTGGAAATTCTCTAGTTGCAACAAGTTTTGACAAGTAGGCAGTGAGATGGTTTAGAACATCAGTTGGCGTATCATTTGGAGTAAAGACCGGTGCTTGGATTGGTGGAAGTTCATTAGAGTAGAAAGCTTGTGCTGGTTGTGCTTCTAATGGAAAATATCCTTGCTGAGGAGTATAGCCCATTGGAGAGGTGTTGGCTTGTGATGGTGATGTCTGATATGGTGGTTGTTGTGGAAAAGATTGTTGATGAAAACTTTGTTGAAATGGTTGTTGTGGCATCATTAGTGGTGGATAAGATGGTTGTTGTGGTTGCTGATAGTTGTGTGGTGGTGTCTGCTGCAAGTATGATGGTTGCTGATAAGTATAAGCCATGTTTTGTTGAGAAGCATACATTGCAAGTGGATCATGAACTTGAGGTGTAGACAACCGAGCCTCGATTACATGGCATTCGTGTTGTTGAAGATAAGCTTGAAGTTGATCCACATTGGTGTTATGCAAGTCCTTAGCCAATTTAACATCTGTCACATATTTTTTCCATTCTGGAGGAAGAGTGTTCAAATACTTGGTGTTCAATTGAAAGGTAGGAATTGCCATGCCATAGATATTCAGCTCATTCAACAATAGGGTAAATCTCAGATAGTAATCATTGAGAGTCTCCCCTGCCACATAGGCAAACTTATCAAAAGTATCATAAAGCTTACACTCTCGTTCTTGTTTAGTTAACGAGGTGCCTTGCATTAGAACCCGAATTCTATCCCATAACTCTTTGGCAACTTTATGTTTGCTGACGAGTTTGTAGACATCTGGAGGAAGGGCTTGGAGAATGATGTTTGTAGCATACTTATCACATTTGTCTTGAATCTTCATATCTCCAGTCAACTCACCCGTTGTGCGAGGACGAGTAGTCGTACCTTCCGTCACTGTACCATAATCTAATGGTCCATTGAGCACCGATGCCCAAATGAGATGTCCATTCTCTTTGTTCAACATGTAAAGTTCCATTCGGGAAGTCCAATCCTCGTACATAGACTTCTCCAACATTGGTGGACGATTATCCGTACCCGAGAGGATGGACTTATCCGTAAGAGATGTGTACTCCGTTTCAATACGTTAAGATTTACAAAGTTGATCGAACAATGAAATAAGGTTAAGTGTTTTGTGTTGTGGTGTGCTAAAGTCGAGAAACAATGTTAAAATCCCCTAAAATATGTTCTCGATAAACCAAAAATTCCAAGTCAAAATTACACACGATTTGTTCGAAATTTTTTAAGGGATAATTTTTGGATTGTCGGAATGTTGATTTCTGTCGGAATACTCTTTTCTGTCGGAATGTTGCCTGTATCGGAATGTCTAGATCGGAATGCCAGATCGGAATGTCACTTATCGGAAAGTCCAGATCGGAATGTCACTATCGGAATGTCACTATCGGAATGTCCAGATCGGAATGTCACACTATCTTAATGTCCAGATCGGAATGTCCAGATCGGAATATCACACTATCTTAATGTCCAGATCGGAATGTCCAGATCGGAATATCACTATCGGAATGTCCAGATTGGAATGTAGCTAAAATAAAATGGACAGAGTGACGACACAAGAATCCTTAAATCCGCCGGAATCCCAGATCGCAATGCTAGATCGGAATGTCACGTCAGAATAAGGTGTTTAAATCCAATGATCGCAAAGTGGAACCAATAGGTTATTACGATCAAACCACCCTCACGTTGTACTTTCCGATGGAAACCTTGCAAGAATTTCGGAATGTTGAGAAACAAGAAATTTTGCAACTTTTGATCCAAAAGACTTGTGTTTTAAGCAAAACCAATATCCCAAAATCACTACGACTTGATAAAAGAATGTATTCGATGTTAAAACACAAACAAACACGAAAAAATTTTGATGATTCGGTAAGAAACAATCAAAACCACACGTTATGCATAAGAAAGCATAAACAACACAAGTACCAACCTATATTTCATCCCAAGCTCTTGATACCATTTGTGGAAATGTAAATCTTGAATATGTTTTAGAGAGAGAAAGAGATAGAGAGATGGTGGATTACACACAATTCTAGAGAGAGAAAACCAATGTTCACTATGTGAAAAATGAATAACCACACACACTCTCCATCTAAGGAGAGGGTTTATATACCCAAGCCCATGTGATGGGCTTGGGTTTACATTAGGCCGCCGGCCCATACAATTCATGGGCTCGGTTTTGGGCTTTGTTTAATAAATGTAAATAACTAAACTACGAGCTATAACATGGACTATTGTTGGAGTGACCGATCCTTCTTAATACGTAAAACGTATTTCCAACAGTAATAGAAACGGTTGATAAAAGAAAAAGAAAGAAAAGAAGAAATGAAAAAGTCCCAAGAGGCAACTGGTTCAAGTGAGTGTGTGTTAAGCTATGTGGTGTGAGGAGCTCACAAGGTCGAATCCTTATGTCCTTTTTGCTTCACACAAACTTAATTTACTTTTTGAACAGAATCAGATGGACTATAAGCAGTTTGCTTATAGTTAGTATAAGAAAAAATATAAGCACAAGCAACAAGTTAAAACACATAGATACGCTCAAATAGTAAATAAGTTATAAATCAAATATGAAAAACCTCAAATAACATTAGCAGTACAAATTTATTACCACTACTAGTACTAATACTATGATATAGCAGTACTAATAGTAAACTTTGGGCTTAATTATAAGCTACAATTCAGCTCTAAAATCCAAGCAAACCTCAACCAGAATTACTTCACCACCTATTCTAAGAGTGTACCAAGTTTCAATTCCTAAAACCTAGGTTTGATCCTTTAAATCCTTGTTGGTGTTTTGTGCAAAATGCTTGGTAAATTTTGGCTAAGTATGAACTAGTAGTTGACTTATTTTGAGCTATAAGTGTATGGAACTTAAACTAATACTTCTAAACCTCATAAACAATAATACAAGTAAATTTAAGCTAGATCTAACCAGTTTTAACAACTTAAATCCTAGATTTGAAGAAACTGATATGAAACAAAAAATTAACATTGCCTAATTTTTTTGTGTTTTATGTTTTATTATGGAAACATAGACAGAAATAAGCTTGACTAATCCCTGATGAACTAAATCAACTAACCCTAATACCTATATGCAAGTAGTGAATAACTATGACCTAAACCCTAATACTCCTGAAAACCTATCCGTTCTTGTAATCTTTTTTTAGTAATGAAAGTGAAAGTTGGAAGTTCAAATTCTGAGTTTTAAGACATTAGTTGCTATATGGGCTGCTTGGTCACCTAAACTTCTATATACAACATTGTCAAAGTAAGAAGCAAGACTAAGCAGTTATCATTTAGACCAAAAGAAAGAGTACAACTTTATAGAAGGCTGACTTAAAAAAGTCAAAATCAAAATACAACCCAAACATAGGCAACATATGAACTTTCTATAAAAGATGCAAGACAACATTTTCAATCGTTTTTACATAGATGATTTAGGATTTTCCAAATTTGTTCTTCACATTTTTGTCACATGTGGTCACCGATGCAAGCCCGAAGATGTTATTCCTTATTGTAGGTGGCCTTTTTCCTGGAACAACAGGTTGTTCAACTTTCTTGTTGGACCGCAATTTAGCTTTATAATTATTAGAAGTTGAACATAGCCTAACATGATCATTCACTTCATGCTTTTCTGTGTGGGAGTCCGACTCAACTGATATTACTTCTGCAATTAAAATATGATTCTAGGTTGAAAATCAAATGCTAAATGGATGTTTGGAACAACATAATTTTTTTTCAAAAGACCATATTTGTTGGGAATAAATGTATGAGTATTAGTTCCCCCTGTTGGTTGGTCAAAGTTCCCCCTGCTAGAGTAAGTTCCCCCTGCTAAATAACAAAGGCAGGGGGATTGGTCCCCCTGCTGAAAGACAAAGACCCTGCTATTAAGATAAACTTGGAAGAGATTATAACGCGTTTCAGTTACTAGTCCAAGATATTTTTCTAGTTTGTTGGTAGTGATCTTGTACGTGAGTCCTTGTGCTATAAAAGGACTCACTAGGTTGTCATGTAAAATACATCTTTCTCTGTTCATTTCATCTCACACTTTAAGGTTGTATAACCCTAATACCACTATTGGGTATTCGTATATCTTTGATATATTAAAGTTTAACGTTTGATCTTAATATTTGTTCTTGTGCTAAACACTATATTCCACATCTTGTTTAGTTACTTTGTATTGCAAAGTTTCTCTACTGTTAGATTGAATTTATTCTTTCTATCACAACCCTTAAACAAGCTAAGGTTTAAGATCTGAGTTTAGGATCAAAAAGTGGTATTAGAGCTTGTTGAGAAACTTTGATTAAACCAAGAACAAAACATCTCTCACAACCAACATCAACCATGTCTTCAGATTCTCACTAATCCTCAAACAACAATAACTCTCTCAAACTACCTATTCTGGATCCTAAAAACTTTGAATGTAATTCAGGATTCAACAATACCTCAAGATGGAACACTATGTTCTATGGGAGATCATAGAGTTTGGTGATCAATTCTCCAAAACTATAGTAGTTGAAGAAAAATATAAGGGAGAGGCTGGTGGTGAAAGCTCCAAAGGTGACAGCACGAAGAAATCTGCTGCTCTTGCTGACAAGGAGATACTAGCAAGAAGGCATGACGTCAGAGCTCACAGTTCTTTGCTGTTGGCTCTACCTGATTGACATCAGCTAAGGTTCAAAAAGTATAAGACGGCTAAGGAACTTTGGGAAGCAATAGGCAAAACATTTGGAGGGAATGAGGCTACAAAGAAGAAGAAAAAGAATCAAATGCTTGATCAATTTGCTTCTTTCAAAGCAATTGGTGATGAAGCAATTGGTGCTATCTACAATAGGCTTCAGGATCTGGTTGCTCAGTTAGAGTTCTTTGAAATAGAAGTGACAAGAGAACAGGTGAATACAAGATTCCTCAACAGCCTTCAAAAAGAATGGTTTGTCTACAAAGCTATTTGGCAAAATAGGGATGACATAGATGATAAGAACATTGATGACATATACAATAACTTGAAAGTTTTTGAGCCAGTAGTCAATGAGATGAAGTCATTAGGAACCATCCCCACTAATTCAAGTGGATCTACTGATTCCTCTGCTAATATGGCCTTCATATATCATAGCATTGGAATCTCTAAAGGCAGTGGGATTGAAGTTTCCTCTGCTACCCATTCCCCTGATGCAAGATCTGGATCATCTTATGATGAAGAAAGGCCTGCAACATTCAGCCTTGACACTGCTTGTGCTTTCATAGCATCCCAAGGATCACAAGGATCTACTGTGTTACATGAAGATCTGAATCAAATCAGTAAGCAAGGACTAGAGGAGATGGACATCAAGTGGAACATGGCTCTACTCAGCATGAGGGCCAACAGATTTTACAAGAAATATGGGAAGAATATTTCCATAAATCCTTCTGATGTAGCTGGATTTGACAAATCAAAGGTGGAGTGCTAAAACTGTGGCAAGAGAGGTCACTTTTCTAGGGAGTGCAGAGGGCCGAAGAATGGAAGCAGCTATAGGAAGGAGAACAGGGATGAAGATTATGGTGCTAAGGCTATGGTAGCCATGCAGGGGATAGATGGAGCAGGTGGATGGGACTGGAGTGCTATGACAAAGAGTGTTGAAAGAAATCAATCGCCAGTTGCTGAAGAGAAAGATGAAGGTTTTGCTCTTATGGCTATGTCAACCTCTAGTTCAGACAATGAGGTATATGATGATTCATATTGTGCCAAAGCTTGTAGAAAAAATACTGAGTCATTGAATGATCAAATAAGAAAGTTAAAAGTTGATTACATTAATTATGATAATGACCTAGATAACTACAAACGTGCTTTAGAACAGTTAGAGTCCACCATAAGAGAGTATAAACAAAGAGAAAATGATTATAGAGATCATATTGTCGTATTAGAGAGAGATGCTAGAGAAAATGATGATTCCATTAAGGAATTAACTGCTGAATTAGAAGTTTTTAGATCTAACAAGAAGATAGATGAACAAACTGTTGAAAAATTTGGAAAAGCTTCTAAAGATCTAACTAAGGCAGTTGAAATTGGGCAGTCTCCTAGGGAAAACAGGTTTTGGTGTAAAAAATGAACATGCTACCATTCCACCACCGCCTGCCAATATACATGCACTCATACCTAGAAAAGATTTGTCTTGGACTGGTCTTTCTTGTTTCAAGAAGCAGGAAGATATTGAATTTAACTTAAATGCATACATACCAAAGAATCTAGAAACAGAAGAACCTCTAGTGAAAACTGTTGGGAATTATTTGTTAAGTGTCAAGTACCGTTAATATATTCCAAGTACTGTTAGTGTTATGTAAGTACCGTTAGTGTTAACGCGGTACATAGTAAGTACTGCTACTTATAAAGTAAGTACTGCTATGATGATTAGGACGAATATATCTTTGTATAAGATATGTCATAGTTATAGTTAGAGTATATCTTATGTGATATACCTAAATAGTTAGAATATTGATAATATATCGTCTGTGATATAGTTATCTTTATAGAATATTCTAAGGTTTCTAGGGTTCCTTACTCTATAAAAGGAACATAGGTACAATGTCTTTCATATACCTCATTCAAGTCGATTAATAAGAGAATCGAATAGTTAAAAGTAATTTTGTTCTTCTGTGCTTTATAAGTTAGATTCCGCATAACTTATTTAGTGTTAGTAAGAGTGCTCAAAGTGTTTTAGTTTGATTACAAACTATTATACTAATTCTTAACAGAATATAGATCCAACCAAAGGGATCAACAAGTGGTATCAGAGCTTGTTGAGAAACTCTGAAAAAGAAGAACACGACCCCAAACACTCCACACATACCAAATCTCAATGTTTCAAACAGATGGTGATAATGCTCACTTGGATGATGTTCAGAACCCTGATCCTGTTCTGCCACAGGGACAACCATAAGTTGTGCATCCTGCACCAGCACAAGGTGCTCAAGCCGTGAATGTTGGAGCTACCTCTACACCAACACCTTCTCATACTCTGTCTGCTGTTAAACTCCCAGTTCTCAAAGGTGACAATTATGAGACATGGGCTATACAGATGGAACATTACTTGAATCATACAGATCACACTGTGTGGCAAGTTATCATGAATGGGAATACACCAAAGAAGCTACACTGGTTGCCAGACAATACATGCTATGTTCTACCTGTTGTGACTGCTGAGGAGGTACAAGCAGAGATCAGAGAAAGAAAAGCCAGAACTGCTTTGGCTATGGCTCTTTCTGAAGACATTCTACCAAGCTTTCATCATTATAAAGATGCCACAGCTATGTGGGATGCTATAAAACTTAGATTTGGAGGCAATGACAAATCTAAGAAAATTAAGAAGATTGTTCTTAAGCAAGAATTTGATAACTTCTCAATTACCAGTATAGAGGGGATACATGGTGGATATGGAAGGTTCAGCAAGTTGCTTATTCAGTTAGCAGTTTATGGACAAGTAATTCCGAATGAAGAAGCCAATCTAAAATTCTTAAGAAGTGTTCCACCAGAGTGGAAAGCAATGGCTATGCACTTTATCACAAGAGATGATTTGGAAACAATTTCGTTTGATCATCTCTACAACAATCTTAGAGCATATGAGATGGATGTGAAAGGCACTGAAGTAAATACAGCAACTACTTTAAAGTCTAACTTAGCTTTTGTGTCAGATGGGAACACCGATACTTACTTTCAAAATACCGCTTGTGGATCTAGCAGCGGTACATACTTCACAAATACCGCTGGAGGACTTACAAGCAGTACTTACCCACAAAGTATTGAAAGCAGTCCAATAGCCTCTCAAAATTCACATGGAAGGTCTTCACCATTGTTTAGTGACAATGATGCCTTCTCATTCTTTGCTGGACAAGACAACAGGCCAAGATTAACTCTCAATGACTTGTTCCAAATGGATGATGCTGATGTTGAAGAGATGAATCTTAAATGGCAAGCTGTTATGGTGTCAGTAAGATCTAATAGGTTCTTCAAGAAGACTGGAAGAAAAATGACTGTTGATCCTAATGAGCCATTAGGATATGACAAGTCTAAAGTCGAATGCTATAACTGTGGAAGGAATGGAAACTTTACAAGAGAATGCTATAGAGATAAAGCTGAGACTAGCAATCAGAAGTCCAAGAAAAGCTATAGAACCAGTCCAAGACTAACTGAAAGCTTTCCAAAAGGAAACAGCAAGAGTCCTAAAGGAACTAAAGCATTGGTTACTGTAGATGGAGTGGTGAATTGGGCAGAAGAAGAAGAAGAAGAAGAAGAAGAAGAAGAGCTTGGATTAATGGCTCTCTCACATGAAGATACTGAGGTACATCCTTGTTCTAAAGATTGTATTCTTAAATTTAATAGCCCAAAAGTAGAACTAGAGGAACAGTATCAAAAGGTTAACACATGCACTGTAGAAGTAAAAGCTTTCAAACAGGGTGTTGTTAAATTAGAAGAAAACATAGTTTTGTACAAAAAGGCTCAACAAAACTATGAAGAAAAAATAAGGATTTTGACTCTTCAAATGAGGGAAAAAGATGTGGAAATAAAAGCTTTTGAAAGACAACTTTTAAAGATAAATTCAGAAAATGAAGCTTTACAAACCAGTCTTTGTAATGAAAGGGAAGTGATTAGTCATTGGCAACAATCCTCTAAGGGATTGGGAAAATTGATTAATTCACAAATGGGGTATTATGATAAAACAGGCCTAGGATATATTGAGGATCAACCTGGGATAACCTTAACTAACAAAGACTTATCAAAAGGGATTTTTTGATAGTTCTAGCAAGATAGATGATACACCTGAAAATGATAGATATGCTGAAGGAATGAAGGCAGTTCCTCCACCATTATCAGGAATTTTCATGCCCTCTTGTAATGATACTAGTATAGAGTTAGAAGAACCTAAGATTAATAATGTCTTTAACTCTAGTACTCTGTCCCAAGCAAATACTGCTGTGACCAAGAATATTGTTTATCAACTTTGTTTCTGAGGAATCTAAGACTAGTTCTGCTTCCAAGCAGGTAAAAACTCCTAGTAAAATATTGGAAAACAATGTACAACATACTAAAGTCAAAAGGGGTGGGCTAGGTTTTGAAAAAATAAAGTCAAAACAACCTTTTGGGTCTTCTTTAAGAAGAAAATGATGTTATGTTTATGGTAGTCTAAGTCCTTTTATCAAAGATTGTACATTACATGAAGATAAAATGGTGAAACAAAAGGCTACACAAAGGGTCATGAAAAACAGTAATGGGAAAAATGCACAGGTTTATAGGAATCATAAAATTAAAGATGACAAACCTAAGTTTGATCACACAAAGGTAGTTAAACAGGTTAAAAATAATCCTACCAAAAGTTTTGTTCCTAGGGAAGTACTTATGAAGCAAGGGCTAGTATCTTTAAAGTCTGGTAAACCAAATACCGGCAAGTCTAGGTCTGCAAGTACTGCTAGACCAAACTCAAGTACTGTTGGTTTAAAGTCTGTAAAACCAATGTTCTCCAAGACTTCTAAGAAAGTTTTTGAAAAAGTTAAAACACCTAGAAGTAAGGATAAGAACAAACCAGTGCAAATATGAGTTCCTAAAAGAGATATACCATGTGTTAAAGCAAGTATCGCTAAAGCAGTACTTAAGTCAAAGAAGTCAGAGCACATAGAGTCACCCTATGACTTTGACTACATAAATGAAACCATGAAGTATAAGAGTAAGAGTAGCATTACTGGGAATGCTTCAGTAAAAAGTCTTAAATGTGTAGGTCCCACAAGATCCGAGCCAAATGTGGCTTGGGTCCCTGTTAAAAACTAATGAGTTTTATTTGTGTGCAAAGGCATCTCATTGATGAATTAAAAGATAAAGGAATTGTAGATAGTGGATGCTCAAGACACATGACAGGAAACAAAGATTTTCTTGCTGAATTTGAAGAATTCAGAGGAGGTCCAGTAGCCTTTGGGGGTAGCCAAGGTAGAATCACTGGAAAAGGGAAAATCAACACAGGAAAGTTGGAATTTGAAGATGTTTTCTTTGTAAAAGAATTAAATGAGTTCAATCTCTTTTCTGTATCACAAATGTGTGATAAGAAGAACAAGGTGCTATTCACAGATAAAGACTGCTTGGTGTTGTCCAAAGACTTTGAGATGCCTAAGGAATCTTAAATACTGCTTAAAGTACCTAGGCAAGAAAATATGTACACCTTTAATCTTCATACTATTACTCCAATAGGTGGTATTACATGTTTGCTAGCTAAGGCTTCTTTAGATGAGTCAAACTTATGGCATAGAAGGTTAGGTCATGTGAATTTCAAGAATCTTAATAGATTGGTAAAAAGGATTTTGGTTAGAGGTCTACCTAACAAATCTTTTCAAAATGATTTCACATGTGCTGCTTGTCAAAAAGGTAAACAACATAGAGCCTCTTGTAAGACCAAGACTGTAAACACTGTGACAAAACCTTTGCAACTTTTGCATATGGATTTATTTGGTCCAGTTTCTATCAGAAGCATTAGTCATAAGACCTTTTGTCTAGTCATAACTGATGATTATAGTAGATTTAGTTGCGTTTTCTTTTTAGCCCTTAAAAGTGAAACAAGTGAATTACTAAAGGATTTTATCATTTTAGTTGAAAAGCAGTTCACTAAATAGGTACTAATCATTAGGACTGATAATGGAACAGAATTTAAGAATGCTGATTTTGATGAATTCTGTAGGTCTAAAGGAATTAAGAGACAATTTAGTAATCCTAGAACTCCACAACAGAATGGAGTAGCTGAAAGGAAGAATAGGACATTAATTGAGGCTGCTAGAACTATGCTGGCTGATTCACTTTTGCCAAATACCTTTTGGGCAGAAGCAATCAGTACTGCATGTTATGTGTTAAATAGAGTCCTAGTAACTAAGCCTCAAAACAAAACACCTTATGAACTCTTGACTAATGTAAAGCCTAACATAAGTCATTTAAAACCTTTTGGGTGTCATGTGTCTATACTAAATACTCTTGATTATTTGGGAAAGTTTGATGGAAAGTCTGATCCAGAATATCTTGTAGGATATTCATTGCAAAGTAAAGCATATAGGGTTTACAATTCGGCAACTAAAAAAGTTGAAGAAAATGCTCATGTCAATTTCTTAGAAAAATAACCCAATGTTCCAGGAATAGGTTATGCTTGGATGTTTGATTTAGATTATCTAACTAACTCCATGGATTACTACTCTTTGCAAAAGGATTGTCAAACTAACAATGCAGGTGAGGAGTCAAGTGCAAATAATGCAGGTACTCAAGAAGATGTTTATTCATCAGATGATGATGTTCATATCTATGTGCCCAACATGCCTACTGTTACTCCCATGTCTACAACTCCCAAGAAGCAAACCATGCCATCAAATGATGATCAAGCCTCCCCAGAGCTTCAGAGGCTTCAAGATCAAGAAAAGAATGCTACATCTGCTAATAATCATTCATGAGAATATTCTTTTGAGTCACAACACTCAGCAGTACATAATATACCTAGCGGTACTTCATCTGCAAGTACTGCTAAGTCAAAATCTGCCAAATCTGTTGACTCACTAGAAGAGATTTTGCAAGCATTGGACGATGAAGACTTATATGCCAGTCCAGCTGAAGGAATCTTCTCCAAAGCTTCCTATGATGAGCAGGGTGTAGTAACTGATTACAACGATTTGGAAACAGAAATTCCAGTCAGTTCTATTCCCACTCATAAAGTCAACAACAACCATCCTACTACACAGATTATTAGTGATCCAAAATCTTCTGTACAAACCAGAAGACAACTGCAAACCAATATTGAAACTCATGTACTAGTGAGTTATGTCAAACAACAGTAGAGAACAAATCATAAAGATACTCAGCATTGTTTGTTTGCCTGTTTCTTATCTCAAGTAGAGCCCAAAAACATCTCTCAGGCTCTTGATGAAGAAAGTTGGGTAGATGTCATGCAAGAAGAATTAACATAATTTGAGCTACAAAAGGTTTGGATTCTTGTGGATCTTCCCTCAGGTAAAAGAGTAATTGGTACTAGATGGGTCTTCAGGAACAAGAAGGATGAAAGAAGGGTTGTTGTGAGGAACAAGGCAAGACTTGTTGCTCAAGGCTATAGACAGGAAGAAGGGATAGACTATGATGAGGTTTTTGCACCAGTGGCAAGGATAGAAGCCATTAGGTTATTTTTGGACTTTGCATCATATATGGGATTTATAGTCTATCAAATGGATGTGAAAAGTGTCTTTCTATATGGTACTATTTCAGAGGAGGTATATGTCTCACAACCTCCAGGTTTTGTAGATCCTAAATTCCCCAATAGAGTCTACAAAGTTACCAAAGCACTTTATGGTCTGCATCAAGCTCCAAGAGCCTGGTATGCAACTTTATCCAACTTTCTACTAGAACATAGATATAGGAGAGGAACCATTGACAAAACTCTGTTCATCAAGAAAAATGCCAAAGACATCATTCTAGTTCAAGTCTATGTTGATGACATCATTTTTGGTTCTACCAAGAAAACATGGTGTGAAGAGTTTGAAGCTTTTATGAAATGAAGATTTCAAATAAGTTCTATGGGAGAACTAACTTTCTTTTTGGGACTGTAAGTCAAACAAAGGAAAGATGGAATATTTATTAGTCAAGATAAATATGTTTCCGAAATCTTAAAGAAATTTTCATGTATGGATACAAGGAGTACAAGCACACCTTTTGAAGCCAAGAAATCTTTATCAAAAGATGAACATGGAGAAGATGTTGACATTTATCTCTATAGGTCAATGATTGGTTCATTGATGTATCTTACTGCTTCAAGACCAGATATAATGTTTGTTGTGTGTGCCTGTTCAAGGTTCCAAGTTCATCCAAAGGTGTCACATCTACATGCTGTGAAGAAGATTTTTAAATATCTTAAAAGTCAACCCAATTTAGGATTATGGTATCCTAGAGATTCCACCTTTGAATTAGAAGCTTACTCAGATAGTGATTATGCTGGAGCAAATCATGATAGGAAATCCACAACAGGAGGTTGTTAATTCCTAGGCAGAAGACTCATATCTGGCAGTGTAAGAAGCAAACCATTGTTGCTACTTCTACAACTGAAGCTGAATATGTAGCTACTACTCATTGCTGTGGACAAGTACTTTGGATTCAGAATCAATTGTTGGACTATGGGTTTAACTTCATGAACACCAAGATTTACATTGATAATGAAAGTACTATATTCATTGTTAAGAATCCAGTATTTCACTCCAAGACTAAGCATATTGAAATAAGACATCACTTTATAAGAGATGCTTATGACAAAAAGCTTATTCAAGTCTTGAAGATTCATACAGATAACAATGTAGCTGATTTGTTGACGAAGACATTTAAGTCGAATTCTTGGTAACACACATTGGTATGCTCAACCAATAACATGCTGCATATGTTGAGAGGAGGTCTGTACAAATTTTTATAATTTTTATTGTATAGTCTATGTTTTGTGTTTTTGATATTATTGCAGGTTTATAGAAAAAGATAAAAGAGGTTACATGTCTAGTGGAAAGCATGAACTGGTCAAATGTGTGAGGTACCGTTGTCACTACAAGTACCGCTAGCACAAAACTAAGTACCGCTTATGTTCCATGTACCGCTACATGTCCGTTGTACCGTTAAGGGTCTCTTTTGTAAATTTGGCGGTTTCTTCGCGCTTGGGTTTGTTATTTACTTAAATACTTACCCCAATTACACAATTGATTCACCTAATCTTTTATTTTTATCTCCTGATTCTATAACCTTCTTTCTAATCTTTCGATCATCAAAAATACTAATGGTTGCTTTAAAAGTAATCTCTAAGCATAATTTGGTTGCGAATCTTGCTACGAATGATGACTCTCTTGGTTTCCATGAGATGCTTGGTTTCCTATCTCGAAGTCATGTTCGGTTCGCACTCGCTGTAAGTCCAGTTGTCTCTATACCCATTGTTGAACAATTTTGGGATACTGCTGTATTAGGTACTCGTTTTGGTCAACCTTGCATTAAGGCTAGGGTGAATCATAGAAATATATACGTCACTGAGGTACTGCTACGAGCAAGTTTGAGATTAAATGACGAAAATGGACTTAGTATGCTTAATAATACAGAGATTCATGATGGCCTTGCAGCCATGGGCTATGGGGTGGTAGGGAAAGTCTTACTTTCTTTAAAGCTTTATTTTCACCTCAATGGAAATTGCTTTTTCATGCTATTATTCACTGTTTAAGTTCAAAAAGTACATCTTTTGATCAAATACCTGCTGTATTGGCATCTGCTGGTATTTGTCTAGCAAATAACAGGGTTTTTAATTTTGCAAAATTAATTTTTGAAGGCATGACTAGGAATTTGGAAGGGACTAAGAAGTTTTTAATGTATCCTAGATTCATTCAGACTTTAGTTGGTGACCAAATACCTAACCTACCAGAATTAACTGATACATGGGATGTTCCTTCATTCACAAAGAGAACTTTCTCTTTCTTGGCCAAACAAGGCAATGCCTTTTCAGGAACAGTAACACCATTGTTTGATCATATGTTAGCCCAACCTGCCAATCAAGAAGGTGAGGAACCTAGCAATGCTAGTGCTTCTCAGCAAACTCCTTCTCGCCAGAGTTCCCATTTCCTAGAAGATTCACAATCTTCTTCTCACAATATTGGTGTTCCACCAAACACTGATGAGATGATCCATACACCTACTGCTTCTATTGCTGCTAGTGGTTCACCCCAAGCACAAGCACCAGAGGTGGTGGATGTTGCAAATTTAACTGCTTTGTGTACAAGTTTATCCAAACAGGTACAGGTACTGCAGAAAGAAAAGCTTGTTCAAGACAAGAAAATTGCTGAATTGGAGGCTAGCCTACTCAAGTTAAGGAACAAAGTGTTACCTTGGATGAGGCAATATAGATCTGTTTAGAAATTTGTAATCAAGAAGCAAAGATTCAGGAACCACAAGAAAAGGCAACTGAATGCAACCAAGCAGGGGAGGAATAATGAAGAACAACCACCTTCTTCTGATAATCAGACAAGGATCTCTGGAAATGACATCAACTTTGAATTGGATGAATATGTCATGGGGACTTATAAAGATGGAACTGGTTTAGAGACTGGTGTGGATGGACCTTCAGATATGGAGATTAACCAGCAAGAACCACAACCTACTCCAGAGGAACCACAAGTTCAAGAAATGTTGGTAACTCAGCCAGAGGAACCACAAGTTCAAGAAAAGTTGGTAAATCGGCCAGAGGAGCCACAAGTTGCAGAAACATTGGCAACTCAGCCAGAACCATCAACTCAATCACCACTTCAAGCTAATTGGAGTGCTTTCTATGAGAAGTTGGAGGAAATTACTATTCAGTTTCCTGTATATTCAACTCCATCACCACAAGGACAAGTATGGTTTCAAAGGAAACAGACTTTGCAAGTACTGTCTAGATCAAGAATGAGCAATGAATCTGACAAGACTGAAGAGGTGCAAGTTGATATGATAGCTTCTATAGAAGAAAGAGTATCAGGGGATACACAAGTGATTGAAGAAACAAGTGTGTCTAATACTGGTGAAGTCAACATTGTTGAAGATCCAAGTACTGTTAAGCCAACTAAGCCGACTGCAAGTACTGCTGACATTGTTGAAGACCCAAGTACTACTAAGCCAACTAAGCCGATTGCAAGTACCGCTGGTGATCATCCTTCACTAGAAAGTCAAACTTCTTTTGGAGAAAATGAGACTTTAGCCCAATTGTTGCTTGATTTAAAGAAGAATTTAGTTGAAAAGACTAAACAAGTAGAAGTAGAGAAAAAGACACAACAAGAAGTTCTTGCCAAAAAGGATCAAATTCAAGGTAAGAAAGTTCAAGCTTCACACCCTACTAAAGGTATAGTCATTCAACAGCAAGCTGATGAAGAAACAGCTACCAAGCTGAAGAAGAAGCTACCTAAGATTAATCCAAAGGATAAGGGGAAGAAGCAATTATTATCAGAATCTGAAGATGAAAGTGATTCAGATGATGATATAAACAAAGTCATGTACAGATTTAATCAAATAGACCATGATGGGGAATTTGATTATAGAATGCAAGCACAAATTCGTGAAAATGAATTGCAGGAAGAACTTGCAGCAAAGCAAGATTTGCTAGAAGCTAAAAGGATACAGCAAGAATGAAACATACAAGAGTATGACATGATTCAAGCTGAGATACATGCAAGTGAGCTTCTTGCAGACTCATTGATAGCTGGAGAGAGAGATGCATATGATGAAGAAGAGAAATCAAAATTGATTGATGATCTGGTAAGGGAGCAACAAAGATTCTTTGCTGAAAAGAGAAGGAAAGAAAAGATTAAGCCTCCAACTACTATGTAGATTAGAAATCAGATGATGAACTTTCTTAAGAAAGTTAAAGGATTTACTCATATTCAGTTGGTCAAGAAGAATTTTGAAGAAATCAAGACTTTGTATGAGCAAAGTAAGAGGACTGAATTGAATTTTGTTGAGATTGGATCTGAAGCAGATAAGAAAGCTGTTGAAGAATTCAAGAAACATCTGCAACAACAAAGACAATTTGGTAGTACTCCTAGAATTGACCCAAGTACTGCTGAACCTACAAATACATCTCCACCTATCAAGACCACTTATGTGAGGAAGAATAGAAAGGAGAAAGTAAGTTCAAGAGAGGAAGAGACTGCTCAAAGAATGAATACGGGAGTTGAAACTCAAGGTATTGCTCAGACTGAAAATGTACAAGCAGTACATACACAGTCAACAGTACATACAACAGTACATACTGAGGAGACGGTACATAAAAACTTGTAAGAGGGTTCAACAGAACTTGAGAGAATTTCCAAGAGTGTTAAAAGGAAAAGGTCAACAAAGCTAAAGAAGAAAGCTAAGAAAGGTAAAACAACAGCAGAGGATAATGATGATGATGAGAGCTTAAAGAAGTACTTGAAGATTGTAAAATTTGAAGATTAATGTATTGATAAAGAGATTTTTGGAAAAAGAGCATCCATTGCTAAGTGGATTTACTCTATAGATCAAGGACTTGAAGCTCATGGAATTCAGAGAACTGATGGCACAACAAGAGTATTCAGACTTTTGGAGGATATTCTTCACATTCTTGACAGACAAGATATTCAAGATCTTTGAAGGTTAGTTCAAGAAGGGAGTGCAGGTAAAACTGAAGTATCACTATTATACTAGGAATTTCTCTTTATGTATGAGCCACACAATTATGATCAAGAAATGTTGAAGGAATTAGAGAATCAGGTTCCTAGTTATTGGAGATATTACAAGTCATGTGGATTGCATATTTTGGATGTAGATGATGTTACATACTATATGCTGCAAGAGAAAACTTACCCTTTCAAAAGAAAATTGTTGGAAAGGATGCTAGAAAAACAATTAGAAGTTACAGAAGAGTATGTTGATGCTTTGGAGTTGATCAGAATGGTTAAACAACAAATCAAGGATTTGAAAGATGAGGAAGAAGCTGAGAAAGAATCTTAAGTGTTTGACTTTCAGTCACACTTCACAAATGGTTCTCAATTCACCATGTCTAACACACATAAGAACTGGCTAGTCCATAAGCAACGGTTTGTGATAAAGACTTATCAAATCCGTTGAAAGCTGATAGTTTGCTAAAAACTATATGGTTCTAACTCACCTTGTTTCGAGACAAAGAGCTGGCTAGTCCTAGATAAACGGTACTAGGTAAAGACTTCATCAAATCCGTTGATGGTTGACAATTTACCAAAAATTATAAGGTTTTCATTACACCTTATTCTTTGTGAATAAAGTATTGGCTATTCCAGAGTGTACGACTAACTGGTAAAGAATTTATCAAATCCGTTGATAGCTGGTGATTTGCTAAAAATCATGAAGCCAATACAGATTGGTGTTTGTTGTTAACTGTTTTATTTCAGGTATGAAGTTTGCAGGAAAAGAAGTATTTATAAATAATACTTAGAAGGTTTTGTTATCATCAATCAAGATAAAGATTTATGATCAAGAGTTCAATGACTAAACTCAAGAAAACAATAACTGATGCTGAAAAGATGAATGAATGTTTAGAAGACACAAGAAGATCATAGTTTGAAGACAAAGATGATACTCATAATGTTTGAAGATTGTCTTGCCAGAAGAAGATCTACATTTGAAGTGTTTGGCTACATTCAGTTGGATACAAATACAAATTACCAAGTTCAATCCAAGGATGAAGCAAAGACTGAAGACATGTATTTTTAATACATCCAGTACAAGAGAAACAAGAAGACAACAAGTTATCATTTCTTGTTTAGGGGAGGATTGTTGGGAATTATTTGTTAACTGTCAAGTACCGTTAGTATATTCCAAGTACCGTTAGTGTTATGTAAGTACCATTAGTGTTAACGCGACATAGTAAGTACTGCTACTTATAAAGTAAGTATCGCTATGATGATTAGGACGAATATATCTTTGTATAAGATATGTCATAGTTATAGTTAGAGTATATCTTATGTGATATACCTAAATAGTTAGAATATTAATAATATATCGTTTGTGATATAGTTATCTTTATAGAATATTCTAAGGTTTCTAGGGTTCCTTACTCTATAAAAGGAACATAGGTACAATGTCTTTCATGTACCTCATTCAAGTCGATTAATAAGAGAATCGAATAGTTAAAAGTAATTATGTTCTTCTGTGCTTTATAAGTTAGATTCCGCATAACTTATTTAGTGTTAGTAAGAGTGCTTAAAGTGTTTTAGTTTGATTACAAACTATTATACTAATTCTTAATAGAATATAGATCCAACCAAAGGGATCAACAAAAACTAGTGCTGTTAGGGACTTTGAAAAGGAACAAATTGCTTTAAAACAGTGGAAAATAGATAACCCTGTTCTCTTTTCAAGAGAAGGATTATTCGGAAGTGATTCAAGTTCTAAGAGTAGTTCATCAAAACCTCTAGCAGATCTGAATCAAGATCAAAGTCCCCTAAGACTATTGTTAAATATGTTGGTATGTATAGGCCCATTAGAGGTAATCAAAGGAATTGGAACAACCAAAAGTCTCATCAATTAGGAGAGGACTTTGTGAAAAACACCAAACCTTGTTTCACTTGTGGCAGTTTTGATCACACTTATCAAGACTGTCAAGCACCAATGGAAATGGTGGCTGCAAATCCTTTATAGGAAATGCAACCAAAAGCCATTCTATTGAATGCAGGGGCAAAATCTTTTTCCCCTGCTAAGTATGTTGCCCCTGCTTTGAGAAACAATGTATCTAATAAGTATGTAGTTCATGCACTAAGAAAGGTGAATGATGCATGTCTCAAATCTAGCTCTTATATGACCAAACCAGAACCTTATACTGCATATAAATCTTTTTATAGACCCTACCAACACGCCAATAGAGGACAAAACAAAAGATGGGTTCCCTCTGCTAAGCATAGGAATTCCCCTGCTAAGTCTAGGGTATCCCCTGCTTGCAAAGTTTTGCCCTATAGAAACATGGGAAGATGGGGAAAAGTAGTGAAAGGCTCAGCTCGTTGGGTTTTGGGTACCTAAAAGGGGTACTCAATCCAATGGTGTATCTCTAGTCTTTGACAAGTTATCTTACATTGATACACGAGGTAGATCCAAGTCAGTAATGGCGTGGGTCCCCAAGAGAAACTAAACTGTTTTTCTTTTTGTAGGTGACAAAGCAGACAAGAAATGATAAAGCCTATTGGGGTAGTGGATGTTCAAGGAGTATGAATGGACATAAATCCTATCTGTCTAACTTTGTTCCCCTGCATGACAATGATGGTGTTTCTTTTGGAGATGGGCATGGAACAATCACAGGTAATGAACTATTGTCACTAATGGAATGACATTTGATAATGTTTACTTGGTGAAAGAGCTAAAGTACAATCTTTTTAGTGTGTCCCAGATGATTGATTACAAGAATTTTGTCCTCTTTACTGACACTAAATGTCTTATTTTGGGAAAGGAGTTTGTTTTACCACCAGACACTCCTATTGTACTCAGAACTCCAAGACAGAAGAACATGTACACCACTGATTTAAAGGACATTACTTTTCAAGACAATGAACATTGTTTCATTGCCAAAGCATCAGTTGATTAATGCAAGAAATGGCATAGAAGACTTGGTCATCTTAAATTTAAGAACATGAACAAACTGGTTAAGTATAATCTTGTTCATGGTCTTCCTTCTAAGTCCTTTACCAATGATCATACTTGTGTTGCTTGTCTGAAAGGGAAGCAACACAAAGCCTCTTGCAAGTAAAAAACAATTATGTCCACTACCAAGCCATTGGAACTGCTACACATGGACCTGTTTGGTCCTACTTTTGTGGCACGCATAATGAAGAAATGGTACTGCCTGGTGATTACTGATGATTTTTCAAGGTTCACATGGACATTCTTTCTGTTTGAAAAGAGTGACACAGCAGATGTACTCATAGGTTTTATCAATCAGATTAAACTTTCCAAGAGTACGAAGGTAGTGACCATGAGATCAGACAATGGTGGTGAGTTCAGAAACAAGAAGCTGGACACTTTCTGCATAAACAAAGGAATAAGGAGGGAGTATAGTATAACAAGAACACCTCAACAAAATGGAGTTGCAGAAAGAAGAAACAAAACACTTATTAAAGCTGCAAGGACTATGATGTCTGATTCCAAGCTTCCAGTTATCTTTTGGGCTGAAGCTGTAGCCACTGCTTGTTATGTTCAAAACAGGGCCTTGGTGGTAAAGGCACACAACAAGACCCCTTATCAGCTGTTCAATGGCAGACCCTCTTTGATTAACTTTTTCAGACTATTTGGATGTCATGTGATCATTCTGAACACAATTGATAATTTAGGCAAATTCAATGAAAAGGGGGATGATGGGTACTTTATAGGTTATTCATTAAACAGCAAGGGATATAGGGTTTTCAACAAGAAGACAAGCAAAGTGACAAAAAATATCCATGTAGATTTTCTTGAAGACAAGCCTGAAGATGTACAAACAGGTCCTGATTGGTTCTTTGATTGAAGTACTTTCAAAAGCAATGAATTATGTGCCTGTTGCTTTGTAGAATACTAACATTTCAGGTACAAAAGAACCAACTGCTGTGGAGAAGCCACCAATGAGGTACATGACTGTACCCTCATTGTTTCCCATTGATGATGCTGCTACAAAAACAGGTGAAGAAGATGACACATCTCAAAGGAAGGAGCAGTCAATCCCTTCCCCTCCTAAGTCAATTCCTAAAAGCAGGGGAATGCCTGAAAGCAGTGGAATCCAGGATTCCCCTGCTGGACCAAATGTTTCCCCTGCTGCTAAAGAACCAGTTGTCAATGATATAAATCATGAAGAAAGAGAATCCCCACTCATTTCCTCATCTTCACCTATCACTTTCTCCAGCAGTGGAAGCAGAATAATTAGGAATGGAGGTCCAAGTTATTCGGAGCTGCATTCAGCTGATCAGCATCCATCCCTCAGTCATGCAGTATCATTTGGAAGCTCTTTTGAGGATTTCTTTCCCAATCAAGATAGTACTATAAATCCTGATTTGGAAGAGGATGAAACAGAAGTAATCATGAGCATGCAGCCTACTTACAGAGTCAATAAAGATCACCCCCAATCACAAATCATAGGTGATCTTGATACTCCCAGACAAACAAGGTATTCAGCAAAGGAACACAGCTTCATTGCCAACATTACTATGAAGTTTAACCATGACAATGTGCAATGTTGTCTGTTTACTGCCTTTTTTTTCACAAGAATAGCCAAAGAAGATCTTTGAGGCTCTCAATGATCCAAGCTGGGTTGAAGCTACGCAAGAAGAACTACTACAATTTGACATCCAAGAAGTATGGATTCTGGTAGATTGTCCAAAATGGGCAAGGCCCATTGGGACAAAGTGGGTGCTCAGGAACAAAAAGGATGAGAGGGGCATTGTAGTCAGAGACAAAGCAAGACTGGTAGCATAGGGATATACTCATGAAGAGGGTATTGATTATGAAGAGGTCTTTGCTACAGTAGCCAGGATTGAAGCCATCAGATTGTTTCTGGCTTATGCTTCCTTTATGGACTTCACAGTATATCAAATGGATGTTAAGAGTGCCTTCTTATATGGCACCATTGATGAGGAAGTTTATGTGATACAACCTCTAGGGTTTGAAGACCCAGAACACCCAGACAAAGTTTACAAGGTGAAGAAGGCTATGTATGGACTTCATCAAGCTCTGAGGTCCTGGTATGGAACTCTTTCTAAATACCTGTAGGATAATGGCTTCAACAGGGGGAAAATTGACCAGACACTCTTTATTAAGAAACAAAAGGGTGACTTTCTTTTGGTGCAGTGGATGACATCATCTTTGGATCCACAAACTCTATGCTTAATAAAGAGTTTGCCAAGTTGATGCAAGATAAATTTCAAATGAGTGCAATGGGTGAAATCAACTTCTTTTTAGGGTTACAAGTTCAGCAGAGGAAAGATGGGATCTTTATCTCACAAGACAAGTATGTTGCTGAAATTGTGAAGAAGTTTGGAATGTGTGAAGGAAAGAAAGTTTCCACACCAAAGGATAAGGATCATCCTTAAGGAAAAGATGGCCCGGGGAAGCCTATTGATGTCAGGAACTATAGGTCCATGTAACACCCCCAAATTTCGGTCATAACAGCGGAAGGGTCATTGGGTGTTACTATCATAGTTCAATCTCATAATCATTAAAAACGGCTCAAAACGAGACGTTTTAATAAACATCCATTCATTTTCATTCAATAAAAGTACAATTTCATATACGGTCCCAGATAATTTCAAGTTTACAAAAGCTAGTAATTGGTAAAAATTATTTGAATGGATATAATTTATAAAAGCAGGCCAAAACATTTCAAATAAGCAAGCTTCACGAAACCGCCTTCCTCGAGTGCCTTCTATATGGACCTGAGATAAAACATGTTAAAAATTCAATAAAATTTGCCGAGTGAATCTATAGAGTTTAATTTAAATAAAGAGAACACTAGTATTCAAAAATAACCTTTCATGGTTAATAATTTATCAAAGACAATTATGTTGTACGGACATAATTATCGTGTCATTACATAAGTCTCATGACATTGAACGTTAACATATATTATTTCAGCCCAACACACCTAGCCAAGTGCGTATATTTCTCTTATACAATGCATCCGATGTTTCATTACTAGTGCATCACAACACCACGCGATAGCTAGTCGCGACCGGACTGGGTGTCACCCCGATAGTTCTATCCATAGCATTAGCGTTACTTCGATTAACAATTCACGATTCATGGGTATTTTAAGGCTAAACAAACTTATGTAATAACTTTCATCTAAACATACAATTAAGATCCTTGTGTTCAATTTTAAAACAATCATAAGTTTACCACTACTTGTAGTTGTACCTTTCAATTTCAATAAATACTTTTCAAGTATATAGGGTTCCCACAACTTCTCGTTGCACCCATTAATAGGGTTTCCACAACTTCTCGTTGTACCCTTTATTTTAATAAAACAAGCATGTTATCCCCCTCGCGGGTTTTATAAAACAAGTAAACATGTTAAAAGCGAGGCTATAGACTCACCTTAGCCAATAGTGGTAATGAGATGATCGCCGACGATTAGTGATGCCCGTTTAAACATGAAAACCGCAACCTACCAAATAAGGCGCGTTCTTTAATTATCGACTCAAGTATAAATCATACTTAAATAATAAAAAAAATCAAAATTACAAAACCAAGACAATCCCGAAAAGTTTTAATAATACAAGTGTTATTTCTATACCCTTTTATTCAACACTATTCTTTTAAACACTTGCCCTCTCGATATTGACCCGTCTTAAGACGCCAAGTCAACGCAAGTCAAACTATCATTTTACTTCTCTCGGACCAGTAACTAAGTCATTTATATAATGACTTAACACTTGAGTAAATAACCATGTCCAATTGAGAATACTCAAGTCACGCCACATAACTATTAAACTACGTGTCCAAAATACCAATCAGCATGTACACTCCAAATGTACACACCAATCTACCCTATCTAGACTTGTTCGATTTCGACGAAACTTGGTGAAAAACTCACACATAATATGAATAAGATTCAGTTCAAGTTTCATTCAAAAATATTACTTCTAAGGCTTTCTGCCCAACACATCTATAAGTTACAAAAAACCGGACAGATTTACGCCTTTGACTCGTAAAACCATTTTGACATATCTAAACAACTCCATTTATAAAACTGACACTTGGGTTTGAAAATAGACTCATGACCTGAGGTTTAGACTTTAACATCAGTCCTTAAACATTTTTAAAACTCATTCTATAGTCCCCGAGATTCGATCCAAATATCGACAACAATTTTTGGATTGTGCCGATACTCGTCTCCCGGTACACAAATACTAAAACTAGCATAACTTTTGACTCGTAATGATTAGAAGCTCTATCTTATACCGAAACGAGCATCTCAGAAAACTCTACAATAATATCAAATAATCTCAGCCTATCTCAGAACTTAAAGCCACGAAAAAATCTGTTATAAGCTGCTGTCCCAAAATACATTTTTAGAAATCATGTCAAATCAATATTTTAACCCATTTTCACCACTTCTATACTCTTAATTTCATCCTACAATCATCCTAATACAATCCTAACATTCCTTAATCACTTGTATGTACATATCTAATAAAACCACCTTTAAAAATTCATACATGCAACAACAAAATTTTAAATATAATAATAATAACACACTAGCACAACTATAAAAATGGATCAAACATCAAGTTCTTCATCAAAATTTGAAAAGAAAAATAAAGTTATTACATGTTAAAGAAAATCATACCAAAATGATCACAAATGAATTTGCAAGATGGGGTTTCCTTTAGTTTTATTAAAATCAAGCTATAAAATCAAAGATCAAAGGTTGTTGGTGTGTGTTCTTGGACGGCAAAAGCTAGGTGGGGAGAGAGTTTGATAAAAAATTTATTAAATCAATTTTTGGTTAGTGGGAAAAGCTTATACAGTGGGGACTTGGGGGTAGATTTGGCCAATTTGTGAAAGTTTTGGTCTAAAATGAAATTAAATAGTTGCAAGGGTAGAAAATATAAATATTAAATTTTGAAAATATTTACGGGACTCGGGTTTCGTAAAAATACTTTTTAAAAGTTAAAACGCTTCTTAAATATAATAATATAACTTCGACACGACTTAAAACGTAATTAAATCAAAAACGTCGAAAATATTAAATATCGAGACAATCGATAATAAAATGTAATTTTTTTTTGGGCATCCGTCGGTATCGCGATCATTAGTAGTTCTCGTCATTCTTTAAAACGTAAAACACGAGAAATTAAAATAAATACAATAAAATCATTCATATGATAATTTGAGAATATAATATCGATACTTAATGTATTTCTTGCCGGTTTTCATCTAAACGACATTCTTACGTTAAGTTTCAAGCCACAACCTTCTCGGTTAGCCGATAATTTAAAATTCTCATTAAAGTAAACATATAATACTTAATAGTCGAGATTAAAATATCGACCTGAAATTGACGGATTGTCACATTATCCCCACCAAAATGGGATCTTCGTCCCGAAGATCAACTTGCGTTCTTTCTCGATCGCTCGTTGAAATCAAAGAGTTAAACATATTTTTGGTCCTCGTCATGAGTTCCATCAGATTTGACAATAGGAATACGACTTTGCTTCTGTTGCCTAACTTCCTTATCGATAATATCAACAAGTACTTTGATGAAATGCAACTTACCGTCGATTCATACTTCATCAAGAGGGTTAGTAAGATCTTCGCCAGAAAGAAATATCTTTAGGTTCGACATATAAAAAGTATTGTGAATTCCTTGTAGCTCTCGAGGTAATTTAAGTTTTCATGCCACCGTACCTACTCTCGATATTATCTCGAATGGTCCAGACTAACGGGGACATAACTTCCCACGTTTTCCAAAATATATAACACCTTTTCAAGGTGATAGCTTTGACATAACTTTTCCACCTACCTCGATTTCCAAAGGTTTTCGCTTCACATCGTCATATCTTTTATGTCTACTACGATCAGTTAACAAACGATTCTTAGTTCGCACGATCATTTTATTTATCGGAATAAAATGAGCAGAGTCAATCAGTCAACATTGACACAAATTCAATCATATTCAGGCTGAGTTTTCAAGAGCTTAACAATGAAGTCCATTGTAATTTGCTCCTACCTCACGAATGATAACGAATAACACAATCGTAATCACTTAAAGGCTAAGTTACCTCTTTTATTCCAGAATACACTGTAGGCTCTTTCTATCGGTGGATTCCGTACATTAGTGCCATACCATTAATGTCTCAATAGACAAAGAGTAAAATCATCGCACCCAATTACAAGTCATGGGTTGTGCAGTTTTCTCATTCTTCTTAGGTTTACCTACAAGCATATACAAATCAGACAGCTCTAAATCCTTATAGGAGATGCATCACAATAAACAACAAAATTTTCACTTCCTTCGTGTAATGATGAGATCGGCGTGCTGCAGAGTTTTCTTTTCATGGTTTGAAAAGCTTTCTCTTCATCAATGCCACACACATACGATTCATTCTCTGAGTTAGCTTAGTTAATGGTTTTTATATCAAAGAGAATCCTTTAATAAACCTTCAGTAATAACCAGCCAAACCTAGAATTTGTCGTACTTCAGTTGGAATAGTTGGAACATTCAAATCTTCGATGGCTTCGATTTTCGCAGGAGCGACAGGTACCCCACTTTTATCAATCACATGTTAGAGAAATCGTACGGAACTAATCAGAAGATTACACTTTGAGAGTTTTGCGTACAATGTTCGTTCTTTAACAAGTTCAAGATAATCCTTAAGTGTTCGGCATGTTCTCCCTCACTCTTAGAGCAGATTAGAATATCATCAAAGAAAATGATTACGAATTTATCAAGACAAGGCTTACACATACAACTCATTAAGTCAATGAATATAGCAGGTGTATTGGTCAAACCAGAAGGCATAACCCTAAACTCATAATGATCATCACAAGTTCTAAACGCCGTAATAGGAATATCTTCCTCGCGTATGCGAAGTTGATGATAAGCAAAACAAAGATCAATCTTGGAGAAAACACCAGAAACTTGGAGAAAACACGAGAGTTTTGAAGTTGATCAAATAGATCATCAATTCTTGGAAGCGGATAACGATTATTGATCGTCAGCTTATTCAGCTCTCGGTAATCGATACACATACGGAACGAATCATCTTTCTTCTTAGTGGACAGAATAGGAGTTCTACAAGCTTACGGGCTTGGTCGAATAAAACATCTATCAGATAGTTCTTAAAACTGCACAATAATTACTTTAACTCGGATGGTGCTAATCGATATGGCTCATGTGCCACAGTTGCAACACCAGGAATTAGATAAATTTCGAATTCTGTTTGCCTTGGAGGCGGAAGCCTTGGCAAATCTTCCAGAAACACTTCAGGATAGCCACAAATAACTAGAGTAATTCTACTTACTTCTCTTATGATTCCTTCTACGATACCTAAGCCATGAATAATCCACAACCTTCTTCGATATACTTACGAGCTCTAATGCACGAAAAGAATTTTCAATTTGGAATTAATTTACCCTTTAGTAACCTCATCAGCCTTGCCTTAAATTATGTGTCCCACGAGCTAATAAGCCATACAGACAACTTCACAAATAGCAATTCGCTTAGAAGAAGTCACATCACCGCGTATATTCTTGGTCAGCCGTGAATATACTGCTTGACCTTGACGGTTCGGGTTCCATAATTCTTGGGCATAAAGGAGTCAACTTGTGGAAACACTTGATATATCTACCAATGTTAGTTCCCTTCAGTTTTAGATTGTACAACACTTGCTCCATACTTTGGAAATGCTTCGAGGACAAGCTCCTCAGTTAACCGTTTCCTCACCTTAGTCCAAGGTGTCCCATAAGTAACGATACCTATGGAAGCAAGTCTGCCATCCCACCAAATTAATGCACGACCTTGGAGAGTAGCGATTTTAAACTACATCATATCCTTCAGATTAGGGTCACTGATTCGAAAGACTGACGCCAGCTTTTCAACAACTGACACAATCCTCCATCATCTTTAGTCCCCTAAAGAGTCTACGGTTTGTACTTAATGAATGAAGTGTAGTTAGAGCCTATAATTTCGGATACATTTGTTCCATCCGTACCACGAACATTATCGGCTCCAGCTTCAGCTCCACCGGTTCCAGTTCCACCAGTTGTAGCTTCAACTCCAGTTCCATATCCATCATTCATGTTAGCCATGAATTTAACTAAAGATACAACAACTTATTCACTAATAACTTGGCTTATTCGTGCTTCAGTCATAGCTTTCATTGACTGTATGAGTCTTGTGTAACGTAAATCAAATCATAATGAGTATTCATTCAATGATTGCGTTATACCACAGGAATTTAAAGAGAAAAGCAAAGAAAGAATATAATAGAACGATGTAGAATTAGGAATCAAAAGATAGTCATTCCATTGATCACAAACTAGCACAAGTCGTATTGTCAACATCATGGATAATCATCGTCTAATGCCATACAACTTAAAAGACTAGTCCTACTAACTGTTGTCACAGTCTAGTTAGGGATTTATGAAAAGATACTACAATTGATAAGCTAATACACAAGAGTTACTAGGTAATTCACATGGCTAAGAAGGCTCCTCGGTCCCACAAGAAGAAGATTTCTTCAATGTTTTTCAGAGACGCTTGATCCTCCTCAATTGGCGTTTTGGAAAAGCCCCAATACAACCATTTCACGATAAAAGAATTAGAAAAACAAAATCAAAGAATGAATCGAGCAAACGAATTATGAGTCAATAAGAGTTTAATCACGCAGATGATATATGCTTAAGCCCACACGTTTATGAATCATTATTTCTATGGATTGATCAAGTCCTTCCAAATAAGATTCAGAAATTTGTAGTTCAACAATTTATAATTTCCTTGTTCAAATAAATGGCCAATTTATCTCAACGATTATAAATCACTTTATTCAAGCATCGCCATCTCAACGCGAAAGATCAAGATCGAAACAAATGAGAAACTGATTTAGCAGAAAATGATCAGTGATATGATATGGAATCCTGGTTGGCATGTGAACACCATAACAATCAATCTCAATTCCTAACAATCAATAGTACCATCTTAGACAAACTTGTTTTTATCAAAACAGTATGATGTCGAAGATTAATGAAAATGCAAATTAAATTTGCTAAAGAAATAAACAGATCGATAAATCAAGAATAAGAACCAACGAAATCAAAATCCTTGTAAACAAAAGAATATCAGCAAGAATATTAACCGTTTCGTTGGGATCATGTACATCCACAACTTAGTTAATCTCGAGAATAACAGGATTCATTTCAGGAATAACTTTGGCGCTAGCATTAAAATAACTAGAGTGGCTTCGTGACAATCTACGTCGTATAAATCTCGTATAAGTATAAAATTATCATTTATAATTAAATAAATGAAAACATACCTTGTAATTCACAAGTACAAATAATCGATAAAGATTATAGCAACATATTATAATTCCATATATATATATATATATATATATATATATATATATATATATATATATATATATATATATATATAAATACTATCATTCTCGTCCATTGGCAACTCGGAGGTTTCACTTGCAACAGTTATAGTTAAAAGATTTCAAAAATTCATTTTTGGAAAATCTTTTCGTTCACTATAACTTGAGCTCTGATACCAATCCATAACACCCTCAAATTTCGGTCATAACAGCGGAAGGGTCATTGGGTGTTACTATCATGGTTCAATCTCATAATCATAGAAAACGGCTCAAAACGAGACGTTTTAATAAACATCCATTCATTTTCATTCAATAAAAGTACAATTTCATATACGATCCCAGATAATTTCAAGTTTACAAAAGCTAGTAATTGGTAAAAATTATTTGAATGGATATAATTTATAAAAGCGGGCCAAAACATTTCAAATAAGCAAGCTTCACGAAACCGCCTTCCTCGAGTGCCTTCTATATGGACCTGAGATAAAACATGTTAAAAAGTCAGCAAAATTTGCCGAGTGAATCTATAGAGTTTAATTTAAATAAAGAGAACACTAGTATTCAAAAATAATCTTCCATGGTTAATAATTTATCGAAGACAGTTATGTTGTACGGACATAATTATCGTGTCATTACATAAGTCTTGTGACATTGAACGTTAACATATATTATTTCAGCCCAACACACCTAGCCAAGTGCGTATATTTCTCTTATACAATACATCCGATGTTTCATTACTAGTGCATCACAACACCACGCGATAGTTAGTCGCGACCGGACTGGGCGTTACCCCGATAGATCTATCCATAGCATTAGCGTTACTTCGATTAACAATTCACGATTCATGGGTCTTTTAAGGATAAACAAACTTATGTAATAACTTTCATCTAAACATACAATTAAGTTCCTTGTGTTCAATTTTAAAATAATCATGAGTTTACTACAACTTGTAGTTGTACCTTTCAATTTCAATAAATACTTTTCAAGTATATAGGGTTCCCACAACTTCTCGTTGCACCTATTAATAGGGTTTCCACAACTTCTCGTTGTACCCTTTATTTTAATAAAACAAGCATGTTATCCCCCTCGCGGGTTTTATAAAACAAGTAAACATGTTAAAAGCGAGGCTATACACTCACCTTAGCCAATAGTGGTAATGAGACGATCACCGACGATTAGTGATGCCCGTTTAAACATGAAAACCGCAACCTACCAAATAAGGCGCGTTCGCTAATAATCGACTCAAGTATAAATCATACTTAAATAATAAAAAAAATCAAAATTACAAAACCAAGACAATCCCGAAAAGTTTTAATAATACAAGTGTTATTTCTATACCCTTTTATTCAACACTATTCTTTTAAACACTTGCCCTCTCGATATTGACCCGTCTTAAGACGCCAAGTCAACGCAAGTCAAACTATCATTTTACTTCTCTCGGACCAGTAACTAAGTCATTTTTATAATGACTTACCACTTGAGTAAATCACCATGTTCAATGGCGAATACTCAACTCACGCCACATAACTATTGAACTACGTGTCCAAAATACCAATCAGCATGTACACACCAATCTACCCTATCTAGACTTGTCCGATTTCGACGAAACTTGGTGACAAACTCACACATAATATGAATAAGATTCAGTTCAAGTTTCATTCAAAAATATTACTTCTAAGGCTTTCTGCCCAACACATCTATAAGTTACAAAAAATCGGACAGATTTACGCCTTTGACTCGTAAAACCATTTTGACATATCTAAACAACTCCATTTATAAAACTGACACTCGGGTTTGAAAATAGACTCATGACCTAAGGTTTAGACTTTAACATCTGTCCTTAAACATTTTTAAGAACTCATTCTATAGTCCCCGAGATTCGATCCAAATATCGACAACAATTTTCGGATTGTGTCGATACTCGTCTCCCGGTACACGAATATTAAAACTAGCATAACTTTTGACTCGTAATGAATTAGAAGCTCTATCTTATACCGAAACGAGCGTCTCGGAAAATTCTACAACAATATCAAATAATCTCAGCCTATCTCAGAACTTAAACCCACGAAACAATCTGTTATAAGCTGCTCTCCCAAAATACATTTTTAGAAATCATGTCAAATCAATATTTTAACCCATTTTCACCACTTCTATACTCTTAATTTCATCCTACAATCATCCTAATACAATTCTAACATTCCTTAATCACTTGTATGTACATATCTAATAAAACCACCTTTAAAAATTCATACATGCAACAACAAAATTTTAAATATAATAATAATAACACACTAGCACAACTATAAAAATGGATCAAACATCAAGTTCTTCATCAAAATTTAAAAAGAAAAATAAAGTTATTGCATGTTAAAGAAAATCATACCAAAATGATCACAAATGAATTTGCAAGATGGGGTTTCCTTTAGATTTATCAAAATCTAGCTATAAAATCAAAGATCAAAGGTTGTTGGTGTATGTTCTTGGACGGCAAAAGCTAGGTGGGGAGAGAGTTTGATAAATAAATTTATTAAATCATTTTTGGTTAGTGGGAAAAGCTTATATAGTGGGGACTTGGGGGTAGATTTGGCCAATTTGTGATAGTTTTGGTCTTAAAATGAAATTAAATAGTTGTAAGGGTACAAAATGTAAATATTAAATTTTGAAAATATTTACGGGACCTGGGTTTCGTAAAAATACTTTTTAAAAGTTAAAACGCTTCTTAAATATAATAATATAACTTCGACACGACTTAAAACGTAATTAAATCGAAAACGTCGAAAATATTAAATATCGAGACAATCGATAATAAAACGTAATTTTTTTTGGGCATCCGTCGGTATCGCGATCATTAGTAGTTCTCATCATTCGTTAAAACGTAAAACACGAGAAATAAAAATAAATACAATAAAATCATTCATATTATAATTTGAGAATATAATATCGATACTTAATGTATTTCTTGTCGGTTTTCATCTAAACGACATTCTTACGTTAAGTTTCAAGCCACAACCTTCTCGGTTAGCCGATAATTTAAAATTCTCATTAAAGTAAACATATAATACTTAATAGTCGAGTTTAAAATATCGACCTGAAATTGACGGATTGTCACAGTCCATGATTGGATCTCTCATGTACCTTACAGCTTCAAGACCTGACATCATGTTTGCAGTCTGCTTATGTGCAAGATACCAAGTGGCACCCACAGAGTGTCATCTGTTTGCAGTGAAGAGAATTTTTAGGTATCTGAAGTGTCATCCAACTTTAGGACTTTGGTATCCCTAGGAGTCACAATTTAAGCTGGTATCCTATTCAGATAGTGATTATGATGGTGACAACAATGATAGGAAGTCTACAACAGGAGGATGTCAGTTTTTGGGAAGCAGGCTTATATCTTGGCAGTGTAAAAAGCAGACTATTCTGGCCACATCCACAACTGAAACTGAGTATGTAGCAGCTGCTGCATGCTGTGGACAAGTTCTTTGGGTTCAGAACCAGCTGCTTGATTATGGGTACAATTTTCTTAAAACCAAGATATTCATTGACAATAACAGCACCATTTGCATTATTAAAAATCCTTTTTTTCATAACAAGACTAAACATATTGAAATCAGACATCATTTCATTAGAGATTGTTTTGAAAAAGGATTGACTATCCCAGAGGCAATTGATACAGAACTTTATGTTGTTGATCTTTTGACAAAAGCTTTTGATGTGGGAGGTTTCAGTACTTGGTTGCAAGTATTGGAATGACCACTCCCTAATAATCAATGTCTAATTTGTCTTGTGTATTTAGGATTACTTTATTGCTGTTGTTGTACATATGTTAGTCACTTTTTCCGTTATTCTTCATTCCACTGCTTTTGAACAAAGATTCTCCTACTGGAGTTCATTCCCCTACAAAGGCAGTTTTCCATGCTAAGAGTTTTTCTCCTAAGTTGGGTTTTGTTCTTTTTAAAGTGGTTAGATGTGGTTTTTAGACTAACAATGCAGAGATCCAAATGGAGCATACTATATTATGCGAGGATCAGGTATATGCTCTATGTTTCAGGGGAGGTTAGGGCACAACTTTAGGATTTAGGGTATCCTTAAGATACTCATATATGATTCTAGATCATATCCACTAGTGAGTAGGAGTTTGGGACAATGAAGACTTGCTGCAAAGCCTGATGGAGTTCTCAAACCTTGAGGCGCTGTAATGTGTACTTAAAATTCTTTATTGAGCAGCTTGCTGTCTAATTTAAGATTTTTAGTGCATATTGCCAAGACCAACTAACCATAGCAAGGAAATGGTAGGGATGGAGTCTGGGGTATGCTTATTTTTTTTGGATTGACAAGGTGCATGATTGCTTATGTGTTAACTTTTTTAGTTTGGAACTTTGCTGAATGGAGGACTCTTGAGTTTTTATGTATCTAACTTGTTTTTACAAGGGTGTGCATTAGATTAGAGCTATTTAGCATTGATCCATTCAGGATTCGTCTAATACCCTTATGAAAGTTTCCCCTGTTTTAATTTTTGATACCCCTGCTAATACAACTTTCCCCTGCTTTACAAAACATTCCCCTGTTTGACCGTTGACCGACAATGTTGTTGCCCTGCTAATAGCCGTTGGGCCTGCTTGCTAACTTTTTGGTTAGGGAATATTTTATTCTTTTCAAAAGATATTTAAGGCGCTTTCTTCACTGATTGGTAACCTTTTCATTATTATTTCAAATAAATTACTTTCTTATCAAGATTTATTTTTGATATTTTTGCAATTTGAAAATTTGGTCTAATCACAGCTCTTCAATTCGCCTATATAAACTCAATCCCTTAACCAGCAGGCCTAACTCACTCTTTCGATCAAATCCTACTAATTTTTCACAAACATAAACCTTTTTACTCTTAAATTGTCTTCCACGACTCTCAAATTGCTGCTAACCATAATCAGATTGCTCTTTTATCACAAGAGCCTGTTGAATTTGCTGATGCTGTTGCTTACCTAAAATCTTGCTATTTCGGGTTAGCTCTTGTCATCAATCCTAGAATTTACACCTCACACATTCAACAGTTTTGGTCTAATGCCAAGGTTGAAACAGTGAATGGAGAGGTAACAATTAAAAGCCTGGTTGATGGCCATTCCAAGGTGGTTACACTTGCTCTCATTCGAGACAAATTAGTCTTGGATGATGAGGGTGGGGTGGTTGCTTTCAAAGAGACTGATATTTTTTAGGGTCTTACAAACTTGGGGTACAACATTTCTGCTAATCAAAAGTGTAAATTTGCTAAAGGTCAGTTTGCACCCCATTGGAAGTTTTTGATTCACACTATTTTGCAATGATTATCATCAAAAAATACAGCTTTTAATGAATTTGGGAGTCAAGTTGCTTATGCCCTTATTTGCTTGGCAACAGGGAGAAAATATTGTTTTTCTCAAATGATTTTTGAAGGAATAGTAAAAAATGTTACAAGTCATTCAAAATTTTGTATGTATCCAAGGTTTGTTGAAATTTTGTTGGATATGAGGCAACATGGTAAAATTCGTCACAAGGACTATTTACCCCCATACAACCAAATTATTCACAACTCTTGCAACACCTACCCTACAATTTTCTCGCAGGGCAGTTTCCCTTATACCAATCATGATGGACCAGATCAAAAGAGAAGCTGCTTCTAAACCAAGAGCATCCCAAGCCCCTCTTGCTGATGCCCCTGCTAGAGATACCCCTGGTAGTCAACTTTCCCCTGCCAACCCACAACATGAAAGGAGAACCAAAACCACGTTTGCTAGGTCTCCCTTGCCTGGTGAATCTTCAAAAGTAGTAGAGAGGAGAGTCTCCAAAAGGTTGGAGCACACTGGAGGTTTGGCTGCCACTACTGTCTCATCCCCAAGGGATGAGCAGGATAGTGACACCATAAGTAAGTCCTCCCTCACTCAGTGATACTTAAAGAGGGAAGAAATCTCCTCCTAGGGTTGAGAGCAGAATGAAACCACTATCCATCTTGGAATTGACGAATATGTGCATTAGCTTGAAAGAGCAAAATGCACACCTTGTATAAACTGTCAAAAAAGCAGGGTCTGGTTATCAAGAATTTGGAGACCACACTTGCTACACTTGAGGGGAGGAGAAGACCTAAGCTTATTGTCTCTACAGATGAGGATGCTTCCAAAGGGGAGGATGTTCCTCAAATAGATGAGTCTACTCAGTGGTATGCATTTCCTAGTGGACATGATCTAGGACAAGAAAAGGTGGCAAGTGATGAGAAAGGAAGTGATAAAGGAAGTGCCACAAAAGATATTACCCAAGCCTTGTTGAATATGGGCAATCAAGAAGAAGCCCCTTCTTCTACAAAAGTTTCCCCTGCTACAATTGACCCCCTGCTATAAGTCCTTCCCCTGCTAAACCTATTACTCAAACATTTGTTAGGAAGAACAGAAGGCAACCAGCTCAGAAGGGGATAAAAATTGGAGAAGCTTCACCCAAAGAAAAACCAGCAGTGGATCCAAAAGACAAAGGAAAGGGGAAGATGATTGAACAGCCCAAGAGAAAGTACAAGCACAAAATGCCTGAACAACTAAGGGCTAAAGAGGAACATTGTAACACCCCATTTTGGAAATGGAATATTACGCATATCATGGCGTGTCATCAAAGCATACAAGGATAAATGTCTAAGCATTATTCAACCATAAAAGGAAATACCGGAATCAAACATCGGTATCCCAAAGTAAAGCTCATCACACACAAACATAAATACTGAAAAAGGAAGGACGAAACAATGTCCAAAGCAACTGTATCAAAGTAAAGGAAATGCATAAAGTAAAGAAAGACAGTAAAGCTTCCAATCCATATGCACCTACGTTTGAGATCTACGAGCGTCCCTGAGTACCTGCCGTTTTGGGAACATGAAAAGGAAAACGGCTGAGCAAGACGCTCAGTGCACGGATGTACAATAAAGCATGATATAGGATAAGCATGTAACATATAACAGCGGAAGACTAAGTACTGAGTAAACTGGTTAAGTATCATGAAAACTGGTTTTATAGTTTGAAAAGCCTTATGTTTAACCTGTGAAAACTGTTTTAACATATATATACCATAGCCCATATAGGTCATGAAAAGGTCACGTGCATGAATACTTGGAGGGGTGACCTCATCATGCTGATTAGAGGGGATGCCTCTAATCAATATACTGTTTTGGGTAGGAGGGATCAGCTCCTTGTGAAGGGTGCAAGGCACACACCACATTCACCATGATAAACTGAATAAAACATGTAACTAGGATGCACCCATACGCCCCGACTGATATAATAATATGGCCAAACTGAAAAGGGACGCCACGAGCAATCACTCCGCCGTGGGGAAGTCATAACATCGGTGCCTCCAATGCTATGGTTATGGTACCTCCATAACTAGGTGAAACTGGTCATGCTTGTATATGGCTATAGTTTATGCTAAATTAACATAAGCAGTTCAAAACAATAAAACAAATGCTGGGGAAAACAGTTGGCTGCATACGGGGAAATCCTAATAAGGAAGGAATGTCCATACTGAAAGGACGGGAATCCGTACCTCAAGTCCAGTGAAATGAACGGAAGAAAGACTCCTACTTCTGGATCACTAACGCTACATGAATACACACGTGTATAAGTATCGATTCACTGATTACGTACTGGGTTTTGTGTCTCATTATAGCTGGTTTGGTATGTTTTAGGTCATGGCTCACTGTTTAAAGCCTTAAACTGTGTTTATCTTGTATTTCTGGTTTATCTGATTAAATATTACTGTTGTTTCATGTATTAATATACTTACTGTATAATAATAAGTAACTTTCCAAAAATAGCAGGTTTCCAAAAATAGAAAGTTTCCAAAAATAGAAAGTTTCCAAAAATAGAAAGTTTCCAAAAATAGAAAGTTACCAAAAATAGAAAGTTTCCAAAAATAGAAAGTTTCCAAAAATAGAAAGTTTCCAAAAATAGAATTTACTGCCTAAAATAGATTAGTTTCTAAAAATAGAAAGTTTCCAAAAATAGATCAGCTGCCTTAATCAAATAAGTTTCCATATATAGAAGGTTTCCATAATTAGATTAGCTGCCTGAAATAGATTGATTTCCATATATAGAAGGTTTCCATAATTAGATTAGTTGCCTTATTTAATTAAGTTTCTATAAATAGAAGTTTCCATAATTAGAATTAAGCTGATTTCATAAGCTAACATATAAGTCTAAGTGTCATAAGCTTACTACTTAAGTCATATGATATAGTGTATAGTTTAATTATTATTTCATGTATTTTAATTAAACTATAGGTTAAGCATTTTAATTAAAGTATAACATGTATAATTAAAATGAAATGAAAAAAATACTTAGGTTAAAACGTGTATTATTATTAATAATAATATAACCTAAGTCATGTCTAAATTAATTAATTATAGGCATGTTTTAATAATTAATTAATTATAACTTATAACATAAAATACTTAGGTTAAATTAATGTCATGATAAACTAATAATTAAAATAACCTAAGTCATGATTTAATTAATATTTCATGTTATTAATTAATTATATCCTAAGTTCATGATTCATAAAAATTACATGTAACATAGATCATGATTTTAACCAACGAACCATGAATCGGGTATGAATTCGACACCGTACCCCGGGCCAAACCCGGGGCACACGTGTCCCCTTGCTGCCGTGGGTCCCACATGAGCCAACCAAGACCAATTGTGGTCTTGGTGGTGGCGGCAATAGCAAACCAAACCCCCCTCGGGTTTGTTTTGCTAGGCGGCTAGAAACAAACACCCCTTTAAATCATTCCTTGATTTTATTTAATACCAAAACATGTTAGATCAATGATTAATTATCTTGTTTTCATAAGAAAAATAATAACATGTTCATGAAAATAATCAAAGATCAAAAGAATTAAAAAGAATTAAAAAAGAAGGGTTAGAAAGGTATACCACTATGTAGCTTGGAAAAAGGATGAACAAACACGTATTCTAACACTTGTTTTTAAGATCAAAATCAATCAAACACCCACTTATGGTGGTGTAAGGGTGGCGGCACAATAAGGAGAAAAAGGAGAGGAGAAAACTCTTTTTAGGGTTTTATGTTTATTTCTTGAAAAATGAAAATGAAAACATGTTTTTACTTTTACCCCCCTTAACTTGAAAAGTCCATGGGCTAAGCCCATTTCATGCATGTGTGCCGTGGGTATGGGGGCCCCACATGGGGTACCCGTACCTTTCTCGTGTCCCGATGTTTCGTGTTCGTTCGTGGTTAAACGTGCTCGTGTTTAACGTGTTTCTGTTTCTTTTAACGTGTCGTTTATCGTAAACTTAACGCTCGTAAATATATTATAAGTATTTACGTAATTATTTTAGTTAGTATTTTAAATGGTGTTCATGATTTAATTATGTTCACGTGATATATTATTAACTGTTTATCATGGGTTCGTACGTAATCGATACTTGTCATGACATACACGTATGCACTTGCTTGATTATTAGCACATGAATGTGATCAATACTACATGAGGTAAGTTTTAATCTAGAACGTACGATCTTAAGGGCACTATTCATGGTAAAAGCATGCGGGTTTTACAATTCTTCCCCCCTAAAAAGAATAATTCGTCCCCGAATTATAGATAAAGTAAGCTGAAAAGAAGTGACATACCCGAACTCAAAATATGAAGTGAGGGTAAGAAGCCCGGATAGACTCCTCTGTTTCCCAAGTGGCTTCCCGCTCGGTATGGTCCCTCCAAAGGATTTTGACGAAAGGAATCGTCTTCCTTCTCATGACTCGTTCTTGTCTGTCGAGTACTCGTTCGGGTTCTTCTATAAACGTGAGATCTTCACGTATCTGTTCCAGTGGATACTGAACCATGTGAAGGGGATGATAATTGTACCCTCTGAGTAAGGACACATGGAACACGTTATGCACGTGTGAAAGCTGAGGAGGTAACGCCAATCGGTAAGATACTTCACCGATTCGTTCAACGATATCAAATGGTCCGATGAACCGAGGACTGAGTTTTCCTTTGATCCCGAAGCGTTTAACACCACGTGCCGGCGAAACCTTGAGGAAGACATGATCTCCCACATTAAAATGTATGTCCCTACGATGCCTATCGGCGTAACTCTTCTGACGTGACCGTGCTTCCTGCAGTTTCTGTTTAGCTACCTCAATCTTCTGGTTGGTCATTTCTATAATCTCTGGTCCTTCAAGTGTTCGCTCTCCCACTTGATCCCAGCAAGTTGGAGCGCGACACTTTCTGCCATACAACATTTCGAAAGGAGCACATTTGATACTTGCGTGCCAGCTGTTGTTGTATGCAAACTCAACTAAACAGATGTAATCGTCCCAATCACCTGTCCATTCCAACGCACACGACCTTAACATATCTTCCAATGTCTGAATTGTTCGCTCCGACTGTCCGTCCGTTTGAGGATGAAAGGCTGTGCTCAGCTTAAGTTGTGTACCCCAAGCTTTTTGCAGACCTTTCCAGAATCGCGACCTGAAACGAGGATCTCTGTCTGAGACGATGCTGGAGGGAGTGTCGTGGAGTCTCATGATCTCCCTTCTGTACGTATCTGCGAGTTTACTTACCGGATCTTCCTTGCGTATCGGTAAGAAATGAGCTGATTTAGTGAGTCGATCAACGATGACCCAAATAGCATCGTGCTTCTTCTTGGTAGGCGGAAGACCGGTAACAAAATCCATGGTGATTTTGTCCCACTTCCACTCTGGAATATCCAACGGTTGAAGGAGACCGCCAGATCGCTGATGTTCAATCTTAACCTGCTGACAGGTAAGACATTTGGAGACATACGTGGCTACATCCTGTTTCATACCACTCCACCAAAAGTGCTGTCTGATGTCATGGTACATTTTTGTCGACCCAGGATGTATAGAAAATGGGGAGCTGTGAGCTTCAGCTAACAATGCTTCCCGGAGTTCTGGATTGTCAGGAACACACAGTCTCGTGCCCTGCCAAATGATACCGTCTGCGTCCATTCTGAATTCTGTCTGCTTCTCCAAATTCTGAATTATCGCCCAAATCTCTCCATCATCCTTCTGCGCTTCCTTGATCCTAGTCAGTAACTCAGGTTCTACTGTAAGATTCGCCCAGTATCCGTGCTGCCCACGTACCATGATTTCAATGTCAAGCCGCTCCAAGTCCCTTATGTTTTGCTCCTTGATCTCAATGCCGTTTATCATTCCGGACTTTCTGCTGAGTGCATCTGCTACTACATTAGCTTTCCCGGGATGATACTGTAGGTTAATATCATAATCCTTCAAAATATTTCGTGTGGGTTCAAAATATTTGATACATGCATTTTGTGTGGGTTCAAAATATTTCTCGGAATCCTCTCGAATTGATCTCAGTTAAAAGTGGAATGATTTGTTCTTGGTGACAAAAAGTGGATTTGGTTTTCTATTCTACTAAACAGGTAAGTAAATAAAATGGTAATGAAGTAAACTTAAAACAATCAACAATTAATAATCTGAAAAATAACTCTTACTGAAGAAGACCCTATGCGGAATAAAACACCATTTGGAAAGACAGCTCTATTCGGAAAGTATGTCCATTCGGAAAGTCTTCCTTATGCGGAAAATACTTCTATTCGGAAAATATTGTCTCATGCGGAAAATTAAGGTCATTCGGAAAAATCAGGGCTTTGCGGAAAAATAAAGGTCATTCGGAATATCTAAAATGTTCCGAATAGGGGGAAAGTGGAAACCCCTATTCGGAATAAAAACTCTATTCGGAAAATATGGAAAGTTCCGAATAAGACAACAAAAGAAAATTCTATTCGGAATATATGGAAAGTTCCGAATAAGGAAACAAAGAAACGGCTATGCGGAATATTGAAATATTCCGAGTAACAGAAATGAAAACACCCCTATTCGGAATATTGAAAGATTCCGAATAAGGGAAACACAAACTCTCCTATTCGGAAAGTTTGGCTCGTTCGGAAAATAAGGCCCTATTCGGAATATGTGGAATATTCCGAATAAAGAAGAAATGAAACCTCCACTCGGAATAATTGAAATATTCCGAGTAAGGCAAACAAGAAATTGGCTATTCGGAAAATCTGTCTTGTTCGGAAAGTCTGGAACGAAGAACAGATACAGCAGCAAGTAAAACAGGGACACGAGATTAAATCCAAATCAACTTGAATACTCAAAAAGGTTTTACTAAACTAACCAATAATCATTAACATACCATAAGAAACAAATCCCACTAATAAAAACACTAAATCAACAACTTTTTGAAATCAAACTTGAATCAAATAAGAAACTTAGAAACTTGCAATAAAAATGATGAAGAACAAGATGAATAGAAAGATGGAATGGATTGATTAATGTAAAAGTAACAAGATTAATGGTTAAGGATTACAAGATGAAAAGAAAAAGATGAAAATCACCAAACTCCCTAATGGAGTTGGTGATGGAACGAACTACAAAGAAACTGGGAAAGAAAAATGAAGCTCCCTAATATGTGAAGGGAGTGATCTATTTATACTCCTAGTGGTTGGTTGGTGAGTGGGCTTTCTCCCTTTCTTCTTGTCTTCTCGTCTTTTCAGAAAAGTTGACGTTTCCGATTCTGATTCGGGATTTGTTGTCGATTAAATCCAACTCGTCTTTTAATTTCTTCGTTAAATAGACTCGAGTTTCTTCGACTTATGAAAATCTTCCGTCTTTAGTCCTTTTCTTCGATAAATCTTCGAATAGGCCCAGTGACTTCAAATCTTTTGCATCTCTTGGACAATAGACTTTATCTTGAGTCTTTTTCCTTGATAAAACCCGTGCAATCCCATGTTTTCTTTAATATTCATCCGGTTAGCTCTGAAAACACAATAAACACAAAAACCACGCATAATTCCAAACAAATGATATTAAATACGTGTTTTGGTCTTGTTTTTAGCCCGAATTAAGTGGTAAAAGGATGGGTGTTTACACACCTATCAAATCCCCTACACTTAACCATTGCCATGCCCTCATGCAATGCTTAGTGATAAAGCAATTTTACATTTTTCTCATAATTCATCAACCTTGGCCTTATTCAAACTCTACTAAACAACAATTAAAATACTAAGAGAACTTAAAAATTTTAAAATAAACAAAAGGATGGAAATAACTTGTAAAGAAATCAAGGACTTACATTAGGGCTTTGGTGTTACGAAGATTTATCACCCTCAAGTTTCACGTTCCCCAAACTAAGCTTAAAAACGAGATCATTGTTATTATAAGTTAGTAAATCAAACACTTACACACATGGCTTAATTAAATGCTTAAACTCCCTTATTCCTAGGTGTATCTCTTATATTTTATTTTTGTCTTAGAATGATCATGAAGATGCATTTTTGGACTTATTTCGATAGTTTATTAAGGCTGAAAGCAAAGTAGGACGATTTGATCAATAGTTAGCTAAAGGACAAAATCTCTTAAAACTGCTTCTCGGGATATCAAAAAGTTCATATCTTGGCATAACTTGGTTCACGATTTGAGACCTTTCTCGGGCCGATATTTGGCATGTACTTCATACTTCATATCTTCGAGAGACGTTCTTGAGATAATGGTCTTCTCATCATAATAGAGTTTCTTCACTTTGGAGACTTTTGAGGGGTACTCCAACTTTGTTGACCACGACTTCATGATTATTTCTTCAATCTCTAATTGGGATTTTGAGATACAACGATCCGCCTCCTTTTCGGACTTGGATCTATTTATCCTCATACCTTGTTAGGGTCTTTTCGGATAGACTTCTCCATGATCTTTATGGGAGTTGATTGCTTTTCGTCGTGAGTCTTGATCCTTCATATTGACTTTAGGAATAATGCTTTTCACATCACTTTGGATCTTCAGCAATAAAATTGAATCCTCATGCCTTGTTAGGGCCTTTTCGGACTCGCCAATCTTCGCGCCCCGCTTCATAAGTTATGCCTTGGCTATGAACTCTTATCATTACCGAGCAACTTTTAAACGATCTTGGGCTAGAAGCTAAGTAACTTTTCAAATCGTAAGACCTTACTTATTGCAGATAAATTATTAGCAAGTGATGGGAGAATAGGCAAATAATTACACCAAGTGAGCTTGCGCAAGAATACCGACTTATAATTGACTCTATCATTTCTCGTCCTCCACAATTTAAAATCTCAAGTAATGAGACTCGTGTACACTTAGCCTAATAAACCAATTAAGGTCTATATGGTTAAGGATACTAGCTAGAATAAACTTGGATAAGTCTATTCGGGTTGAGTCAAAATAAACGCAACGGGCCTAATATGTTAAAGACTTCTAAACTAGCTACACCACTTTATTAATATTTTTGACTTTATTGCGGGATATATATTCATGAGAAAGCACGATAAAAATTTAAAAATTACGACTAAATGGCCAAAGTTAATAAAAAATTTGAAAAATGCTGAAAAATAGGATTTTCCGGTTAATTGAAGGCATTTTTATGGAAAAGTCCACTTAAAACTTCGATAGAAGTCTCCCCTACACTTAAGATAAACATTGTCCTCAATGTTTAAGCATGTGGGAAAAGTCTCCCCTACACTTATGACAATGTGCACGTTGGTTAACTCGAGTTAAGGAAGAGACGACTAAAGTGATCAATTTCAAATGTGAGTATGAAGAAAATTGAATCACGATAGTTGAGAGATAGAACCGGATTTCGGATAACACGGGAGCACGGTTCTTCAAAGATTTCCAAGATTGCAGTAATCCCTGTAAGCACATCACCACACAAACACAAATGGCCAAAATAGGTCCTCCCCTACACTTAGGGGGTTAAAGGGATAGATACTCGGGCTGCCTCCCGAGGAGCGCTTGTTTTTGATAACCGAGTCACGAGCCTGACTCGACCCAAATTTAGTTCATGGGGAACGTGGTGAGGGATGGAATCACCTCGTGAGAGGTGTCCTCACCAAAGTACAATTTCACTCGTTGGCCATTCACCTTAAAATTTGGTCCATTAGGTTGAGCGAGCTCGAGAGTACCATATGGAAAAATTTGGGCAATGGTGAATGGGCCGGACCAACGAGATTTGAGCTTGCCCGAAAAGATTTTCAACCGAGAGTTAAAAAGTAAGACTTTGTCTCCAACATGGAACTCTCGGTTTTTGATCTTGGAGTCGTGAATGAGCTTAGTTCGTTCCTTATAGATCAAAGAATTTTCATAAGCCTCATTCCGAAGTTCATTTAGCTCATTGAGTTGGATCTTGCGTAGGTCACCGGCTTTGTTTATATCAAAATTAGCCCACTTCAAGGCCCAATAAGCCTTGTGCTCCAACTCAATGGGGAGGTGGCACGCTTTCCCGTACACAAGACGATAAGGCGTACAGCCGATCGGGGTCTTGTAAGCAGTACGGAAAGCCCACAAAGCATCATCGAGTTTATCAGCCCATGCGGCACGATGCTCTCCCACGGTTCTTTCCAGAATTCGCTTCAGCCCTCGGTTTGATATTTCAGCCTGGCCATTAGTTTGTGGGTGGTAGGCTGTGGAAAGACGATGATTTACACCGCACTTAGCCATGACTCTAGCAAATTGGTCATTGCAGAAATGAGTCCCACGATCACTAATAATGGCACGAGGCACACCGAATCTAGCGAATAGAGCTTTCAAAAAGTTACAAACCACCCTTGCGTCATTAGTAGGCAAAGCTTTGGCTTCAACCCACTTGGAAACGTAGTCAACGGCTACAAGGATGTATTTGTTTCCTTTAGATTAGGGGAATGGCCCCATAAAGTCGATACCCCAAACATCAAAAATTTCACACTCTTGAATGAAATTTTGAGGCATCTCGTCTTTATGTGTGATTTTGCCTTGCTTTTGGCAAACATCACATCGTTTGACCATATCGTGAGCGTCACGGTATATGGAGGGCCAATAAAATCCCGAGTCAAACACTTTCTTTGCGGTGTAGTTGGGACCAAAGTGACCACCGGTGGGTCCTTTGTGGCAAGCATCAAGGATGTCCGACGCTGCCGGTCCATCAACACATCGACGAATTATCAGATCAGCACATTGTTTGAATAGGTAAGGGTCGTCCCAAAAGTAAGTCTTGATGTCGGTAAAGAACTTCTTCTTTTGCTGGGACGTCAACCCTTCCTTAAGAATTCCACCCGCCAAATAGTTTGCAAAGTCCGCAAACCACGGGGTTTCATTCGGCTTCGAGTTTATAGACATTAAGGTCTCCAAGGGAAAAGAATCATTGATTTCTTTGGTCGGATGATCCCCTTGGTATGGATCCTCAAGTCTACTAAGATGGTCCGCGGCTAGGTTTTCTGCTCCTTTTTTATCGCGGATGTCGATTTTAAATTCCTGGAGCAGCAAAACCCAGCGAAGAAGTCTTGGTTTGGAATCTTGCTTTGTCAACAAGTACTTCAGCGCGGAATGATCGGTGTACACAATGGTGGTGGAAAGGACAAGATAGGGGCGGAATTTTTCAAAAGCATAGACAACAGCTAAAAGCTCTTTTTCGGTTGTCGTATAATGCAATTGTGCCCCAGTCATTGTCTTGCTAGCGTAATGGATCGGTTGGAAGTGTTTGTTCACTCTTTGTCCAAGAACCGCTCCAATAGCAAAATCGCTATCATCACACATCAACTCAAAGGGCAGCTCCCAATTAGGGGTAACCAAGACGGGTGCCTTAGTTAGCTTATCCTTAAGTGAGTTAAAGGCTTCAAGGCACTCTTTGGAGAAGATAAATGGAGTATCTTTTTCCAAGAGGTGGGTCATCGGGCGAGCGATTTGAGAAAAATCTTTGATGAATCGACGATAGAAGCCCGCATGACCCAAGAAACTTCTCACACCCTTCACAGTGGAAGGTGGAGGCAACTTTGCTATAACGTCAACTTTAGCACGGTCTACTTCAAGACCGGCTTTCGAAATCTTATGTCCAAGCACGACGCCTTCTTTTACCATAAAATGGCATTTTTCCCAATTTAGAACAAGGCGAGTGTCTTCGCACCGCTTTAGCATACGTTCTAAATTGGCAAGGCAAGCAGAGAAGGAATCCCCGAAGACCGAGAAATCATCCATGAAGACTTCCATGGTTTGTTCAACCATATCATGGAAGATAGCTAACATACACCTTTGGAAAGTCCCTGGCGCATTACATAAGCCAAAAGGCATTCTTTTGTAAGCGAAAGTGCCATAGGGACAAGTGAATGTTGTTTTCTCTTGATCTTGGGGATCGATGGGTATTTGGAAATAACCCGAGAAACCATCAAGAAAGCAGTAATATTCATTACCGGCTAATCGTTCAAGCATTTGGTCCATAAAAGGTAGAGGGAAATGATCCTTTCTCGTGGCATCATTGAGTTTGCGGTAGTCTATACAAACTCTCCACCCAGTAACGAGACGAGTGGGAATCAACTCGTTGTGTTCATTGGGAACAACGGTTATTCCGCCCTTCTTGGGCACACAATGGATTGGACTAACCCACGGTGAATCCGAAATAGGGTAAATCATACCCGCATCAAGAAGTTTGATAACCTCTGTTTTGATGACTTCATGTATTTTTGGATTCACCCTTCGTTGGCTTTGAATAGTGGGCTTGAAGTCGTCCTCCATGAGAATTTTGTGTGTGCAGAAGTGAGGATCAATTCCACGAATATCGGAAATCTTCCAAGCGATAGCCTTCTTATGGTCCTTCAACACAGCGACGAGGCGAGTCTTCTCTTCATCTTTCAAATCCTTCGCAATAATGACGGGCGACTTCTTGTTGTCGTCAAGGAACACGTACTCGAGATGAGGCGGCAACTCCTTAAGTTCCAAATCCGGAGGATTTTCGACGGGAGGCGTTTTCAAAGTGGTGGCATCGATAGCAATAACCGTGGGAAATGGAGGTGAAGGATTGTCTTCGGTGAGAAGATTGTCAAAGAAACTCATGTCTTCATCCCCCTCGGTGGGAGAATCATTAGTAGCTAAATTCGCATCTCCCATGGTAGCGTCAAGATTGTTCCAGAATAAATCACTATCTCCAAATAGAGACAACGATGAATCAATAGATGACACGGTCTCAACAGTGGGAAGAGAGGTAGGAATACTTTTGCAAGCATCATTAAAGTGTTCTTCACAAGCCTCATCAAGAACGTCAATACAATTAACGCTCTCATATGAATAAGGCTGTTTAGACAACTTACCCATGTTGAAGACTACTTTGTCGTCACCCACTCTCATGATAAGCTCACCGGCTTCAACATCAATGAGAGTGCGACCGGTCCTAAGGAATGGACGACCAACAATCAGTGGTACACGAGGGTCCATCTCGTAGTCGACGACAACAAAATCAGCAGGGAAGGTGAATTTGTCGACTCCTACAATGACATCTTCGGCGATCCCCACTGGATAAGCAACCGTACGGTTGGCCAATTCCAAAGTCATTTTAGTGGGGAGTAGCTCTGGGAGAGATAATTGCTTCCAAACACTTAGAGGCATGAGATTAATACTGGCACCTAGATCGGCTAGGGCCATGCAATTCTCTACTCCCGGGAAATTGCAAGGGATAAGAAATCGACCCGGATCACCAAGCTTAGTTGGCAATTTCCTTAAGAGCACTGCAGAGCAGTTCTCATTAAGTTGGGTGTTGGCAATTTCGAGGAGCTTTTCCTTGTCGCTCAAAAGATCTTTAAACATTTTAGCATACTTGGGCATGTGAGCGAGAGCCTCAGCGAAGGAGATATTGAAATTCAGTTGTTTAAACATTTTAAGAAAGTTAGAAACCTGAATATCATCCTTGCTCTTTTGCTTCTCTTTCCTCAACCTTGAAGGATAAGGTATATTGGAAGAAGAGGAAGGCTTTAGGGGAATAGGGTCACTCACAACCACGGGTGGAGGAGGGGTAGAAAGAAGAGGTGGAGAAATTGGGGAAGGAGAAGGAGGAGGAATAGGAGCAGGCGACTCGTTCTCCTGAGTCACAATCACCGGTGGAGGTATAGGAAGCTCGGGTTCCTTGGTACCTTTACCACTTCGAGTGGTGATTGCTTTCATCTCCCCTCTTGGGTTCGCAACGGTGTTACTCGGAAGAGTACCCGAAGAAGAGGGTTGACTACTTTGGAAGAAACTAGCCATCATGTTCCTCAGATCATTCGTCTGACTATCCAACGTGTTTCGCATATCGGCTCTCAAATCATTTCCTTGCTTTACCAAATCTGCCTTCAAATTGCGTACTTCCTCTTGGAGGTTTCCTACTATCACATCATTGGTTCTCATGTAGGTGGCGACCTCTTGGTGTAATGCAGTGGTGGCTTGGTTGGGAGGAGCATTGTATGCAAGTGGTTGGTAAGCAGGTTGTTGGTATACTTGATTGGTACGTTGAGGCGGTTGTTGCTGCTTGTGAGGTGGGATGTATGGTTGTCGAGGTTGTTGTTGTTGTTGAGGAGGGCGTTTAAGGTTTTGTTGTTGGTTTGGGTTGGCAGGAGGAAAGCCAGGTGGTGAAAGATAGTTGTTGTTGCGGTAGCTAAGCAAGTTACGGTCACCTTGGGGTTTAGCTTGATAAGCAGGTTGTTGGTAGGTGCCATATGCCGCATTCACAGTCTCAGCAGGGTAATCTTGGGTAGCGGTACAAGTTGTGTAAGAGTGGGGACCACCGCATATCTCACAAGGTAGGCTGACAGCGTTCACTTGTGCATTTTTGGCGTTGTTGCTGTTGTTGTTGCTGACGGTGTGGGTGACAAGCGTTTCAAGAAGCGTAGTGAGTTTGTCTAATCGCTTGTCGCTGTCATTAGTGCTAGCACTAGCAACATTGGTCCTAACGCTCTTGGTTTGCACACGAGACTTGTTCTCAATGATATCCCAAGCAGCATTGGAAGTCTTAGCCAATAAATTACCCCCTGAGGCACTATTCAGTGAATCTTGGTCACTCATGCTTAAACCATTGTAAAAAGTATTTATTTGATGTACTTTGGTAAAACCATGTTGTGGGCATTTTCTTAAAAGATCTTTAAAACGATCCCAAGATTCACTGAATGACTCATCGTACTTTTGTTTAAAGTTTATAATCTCATTCCGCAAAGCGGTAGTACGAGAGGGTGGAAAAAAGTAGTTAATAAACTTTGTTTCCAAATCCGTCCACGAGAGAATACTCTGTGGCGGTTCCTTAGCAAGCCAATGTCGGGCTTGTCCCTCTAAAGAAAAGGGAAAAAGTTGTAACCTTATAACCTCCTGTGGAACTCCATTGAATTTGACCGTGTTGGTGAGTTGTAGAAATCTCTTAATGTGGTCGTGTGGGTCATCAATGGTTCGTCCCAAGAATGGTTGAGCTGAGACCATCTGGATAAAGCCTGACTTGAGCTCGAAATTGTTGGCGGCAATTGGTGGTATAACAATTGGATCCGTATTGCCATCAACATGAGCTTGCAGCAGTTCAATCATTGGGCGATTATCCGGAAGGGGCTCATTGTTGTTGTTATTCATGTTGTTGAAAGGCGGGTTGTTGTTGTTATTATTGTTGTTCGGAGGTGGTATGTTATTGTTGTTTTGTACACCAGCCATGTCTAAGTTATCGAGAGGCTCGGGCTCTTGATAGGACGTGGATCGAGTGCGCATACACCTGCAAAAGAACGAACAAAGAAAAACAAAGCAAAAATATTTTTGGTTTTTATGGTTTTTTAATTTTTAGGATTTTTGAAAGTTTTGTATTTTTTAGTTGTTTTTGAAAAGTGTTGTGAAAAAGTAACGTTCACGGGGAACGGATCCCAAAATCCAAATTCTCACAAAAAACTTTTGATCTTAACGAGAGGAGCCGGCAGCGGCGCCATTTGATACATGCATTTTGTGTGGGTTCAAAATATTTCTCGGAATCCTCTCGAATTGATCTCAGTTAAAAGTGGAATGATTTGTTCTTGGTGACAAAAAGTGGATTTGGTTTTCTATTCTACTAAACAGGTAAGTAAATAAAATGGTAATGAAGTAAACTTAAAACAATCAACAATTAATAATCTGAAAAATAACTCTTACTGAAGAAGACCCTATGCGGAATAAAACACCATTTGGAAAGACAGCTCTATTCGGAAAGTATGTCCATTCGGAAAGTCTTCCTTATGCGGAAAATACTTCTATTCGGAAAATATTGTCTCATGCGGAAAATTAAGGTCATTCGGAAAAATCAGGGCTTTGCGGAAAAATAAAGGTCATTCGGAATATCTAAAATGTTCCGAATAGGGGGAAAGTGGAAACCCCTATTCGGAATAAAAACTCTATTCGGAAAATATGGAAAGTTCTGAATAAGACAACAAAAGAAAACTCTATTCGGAATATATGGAAAGTTCCGAATAAGGAAACAAAGAAACGGCTATGCGGAATATTGAAATATTCCGAGTAACAGAAATGAAAACACCCCTATTCGGAATATTGAAAGATTCCGAATAAGGGAAACACAAACTCTCCTATTCGGAAAGTTTGGCTCGTTCGGAAAATAAGGCCCTATTCGGAATATGTGGAATATTCCGAATAAAGAAGAAATGAAACCTCCACTCGGAATAATTGAAATATTCCGAGTAAGGCAAACAAGAAATTGGCTATTCGGAAAATCTGTCTTGTTCGGAAAGTCTGGAACGAAGAACAGATACAGCAGCAAGTAAAACAGGGACACGAGATTAAATCCAAATCAACTTGAATACTCAAAAAGGTTTTACTAAACTAACCAATAATCATTAACATACCATAAGAAACAAATCCCACTAATAAAAACACTAAATCAACAACTTTTTGAAATCAAACTTGAATCAAATAAGAAACTTAGAAACTTGCAATAAAAATGATGAAGAACAAGATGAATAGAAAGATGGAATGGATTGATTAATGTAAAAGTAACAAGATTAATGGTTAAGGATTACAAGATGAAAAGAAAAAGATGAAAATCACCAAACTCCCTAATGGAGTTGGTGATGGAACGAACTACAAAGAAACTGGGAAAGAAAAATGAAGCTCCCTAATATGTGAAGGGAGTGATCTATTTATACTCCTAGTGGTTGGTTGGTGAGTGGGCTTTCTCCCTTTCTTCTTGTCTTCTCGTCTTTTCAGAAAAGTTGACGTTTTCGATTCTGATTCGGGATTTGTTGTCGATTAAATCCAACTCGTCTTTTAATTTCTTCGTTAAATAGACTCGAGTTTCTTCGACTTATGAAAATCTTCCGTCTTTAGTCCTTTTCTTCGATAAATCTTCGAATAGGCCCAGTGACTTCAAATCTTTTGCATCTCTTGGACAATAGACTTTATCTTGAGTCTTTTTCCTTGATAAAACCCGTGCAATCCCATGTTTTCTTTAATATTCATCCGGTTAGCTCTGAAAACACAATAAACACAAAAACCACGCATAATTCCAAACAAATGATATTAAATACGTGTTTTGGTCTTGTTTTTAGCCCGAATTAAGTGGTAAAAGGATGGGTGTTTACACACCTATCACAAATTTATCAAGGAATTCATGGAAGATTCTGTTCATCAGATCCATGAATACTGCTGGAGCGTTAGTCAGGCCGAATGGCATGACTACAAACTCATAATGGCCATAGCGGGTACGAAAAGCAGTCTTGGCAATATCCTGCTCTTTAACCCTTAGCTGATGGTAGCCTGACCTTAGATCGATCTTTGAGAAGTGTTTGGCTCCTTGAAGTTGGTCAAACAGATCGTCTATACGTGGCAGTGGATATCTGTTGCGGATGGTAATCTTATTAAGTTCACGATAGTCAATGCAAAGTCGCATGCTGCCGTCCTTCTTCTTAACAAACAAGACCGGTGCGCCCCATGGAGATGCGCTCGGTCTAATGAACCCTCGTTCAAGAAGTTCCTGCAGTTGGTCCTTCAGTTCTTTTAGCTCTATGGGAGCCATACGATACGGAGCCTTAGAGATTGGCTCAGCTCCTGGAACAAGGTCGATGTTGAACTCCACTTCTCTTGCAGGTGGTATGCCTGGAAGTTCATCTTGGAAGACGTCTAGAAATTCTGAAACTACTGGTTGATCCTGAATCGATGGGGATTCAGCATCCATGTCATGAACCGTAGCGAGATAACCTTCGCAGCCATGTGACAGTAATGCACGTGCTTGCAAGGTAGATATGACTTGTACAGACCGTCCGGGTATGAACCCGTTATGGATGTACTCTGGTGCATTAATGTCGCCGAAGATCACTCGATAAGAGTGGCAGTCTATGGTAGCATGGTGCTTGGATAGCCAATCCATGCCGAGAATCATATCGAACTCCATCATGTCTAGAGGAAGTGCATCTACTGCACGAACTTTATCGTCAAACTCTAGAGGAAGACTCTTGTATACATGAGTTATTAATACAGAGTCCCTCAGAGGCGTGGAAATGGTAAGCTTAGTTTCTAATGGCAAGGGAAGTGTCCTGATGTTCTTAGCATAAGTAGTGGAAACAACTGAATGAGTGGCACCCGTGTCGAAAAGAACACATGCGGCCTGGCCGTACATATACAAAATTCCAGTAATGGTACCTGTAGATTTGTTTGCCTGATCGCGCGATGTCGTGTAGACACGCCCAGTGGTAGGAGGCGGTTTAGTATCAGCATGACCCGAAGTACCCTCCATTTCACCCTTACGGCAATCTCTCATACGATGGCCAGGGAGGCCGCACTTGTAGCACGCGTCGGAGTCACGACGACATGGGCCAGGGTGTCTGCGATGGCAGGTGCTGCAAAGAGGATGAGTGAATCCTCCAGCAGGAGTTCTTGCTTGCTGAGGGCCTGCTGATGACAGAACGTGTTAAGAATAAGGTATATGCACGAGTATAGGACGTAAACGTCGTAAGATGCTTACCAGTGTTAGCTGAACGGTTGGGCTGAGAACCCCTGTGGTTCTGGTCCCTTCCGTTACCGTGGTTCCTGGTAGAGATTAATATAGTGTCAGCATGAGAGATATAACATGAAATCATAAGAAGATGCGTAAATAGTAGGACCTGCTGTTGTTGGACTGTCCCGCATTGTTACGGTAATTGTCATTACCGCTGCGCCTTTCCACAACAGAACGGTCGTTAGAGTGACCGTTTCCTTTGGGCTGATTGGGCTGCTGCTGAGTAGCCGGCTGAGACCGGTCCCCAGTTTTCTGCCTGGAAGATACAGTTTAAGAGATGATTATAGAACATATAACGATAGGATGCGGTCTGGTTAACGCTAGAACATGAAATGTTTTACCTCTTGTCGGGTCTTTCTGCTTCCCCGAACTCATCACGTTCCTGCAACATCTCAAGCTTTCTTGCTGCGTCAGCCACTTGTGCTACCGTATTGAACGTAGCACATACTAGATTGTTCGCAACCGAGGTGCGAAGTGCCCACCTAAAATGGTGTGCCTGCTCCTCAGGAGTACCAGCCGCTGCTCCTAGAAAACCAGCAAGGCGAAGAAAGCGCTGCATGAATTCGTTGCTATTCTCGCCCTGCCTCTGACGTATCCCGTGGTATTCACGCTTGAGTTTGTCCTGCTCTGCTTTAGGAAAGAACTGTTCCATCACTCTCTCCTTGAATTGGGCCCATGTCAAACCAGCGACCCATTCATCACCTCCTTCTGACTGTGTCAAAGCTAGCCACCAGTTGAGTACATCGCCTTCAAACCTGTAGCACGCCAATCTTGCCTTGAAGGCGGGGTCACATCCCATAGCATTGAAGATTTTCTCAATGTGAGTCAGCCAGCTTTCAGCATCGCTGGGGCTATCAGTCTTTTCAAAAGCTCTCGGACGGAGCTTGTTAAATCGTTCCAACCATACCGCTAGAGTCACTGGGGGAGGAGGAGGAGGAGGTGCCTGATTCTGCGGCTGCTGATTATTCGCAGCTTGGACTTCAGCACGAATGTCATTCCTCAGTTGAGGAAGTAGGGCTTGCATGGCAGCCTGAATCGCAGCATTGAGCTGCTCTTGCTCGCGTGTGAGAACCATCTGACAGTATAACATAAAACATATGATTAACAGTTCAAACATAAAATATATAAAAGAAAAATTTTATGCCAAAATTTCACGAGAAAAATTTTATGCAAGAAAATCTTTGTATGAATGCATGATGCAGTTTTATGAAAACTTTTGATGCTCGAGAGTGAACGCCTTCGGTCAGTTCACTCAAAATAAAAGACATATCGAGGGGACGCCTATGGGTCGGTCCCAAATCTAAAAGTTTCGATAAAGCACATGCGACTAAATAGGGCCAGTCCTGTACCAACCATTACTTAGTCAAAAACCCTGTAACAATGACATGTATATGTATGCTTAAAAAAATGATGAATGCATGAAAACAACTGTCAGTTCTAGGAAGACCGTAGTGACTACCCACTAATCACAGGTCATATTTGAGAGCCTACAGGTCGAAGCCTTGGCTCTGATACCATAATTGTAACACCCCATTTTGGAAATGGAATATTACGCATATCATGGCGTGTCATCAAAGCATACAAGGATAAATGTCTAAGCATTATTCAACCATAAAAGGAAATACCGGAATCAAACATCGGTATCCCAAAGTAAAGCTCATCACACACAAACATAAATACTGAAAAAGGAAGGACGAAACAATGTCCAAAGCAACTGTATCAAAGTAAAGGAAATGCATAAAGTAAAGAAAGACAGTAAAGCTTCCAATCCATATGCACCTACGTTTGAGATCTACGAGCGTCCCTGAGTACCTGCCGTTTTGGGAACATGAAAAGGAAAACGGCTGAGCAAGACGCTCAGTGCACGGATGTACAATAAAGCATGATATAGGATAAGCATGTAACATATAACAGCGGAAGACTAAGTACTGAGTAAACTGGTTAAGTATCATGAAAACTGGTTTTATAGTTTGAAAAGCCTTATGTTTAACCTGTGAAAACTGTTTTAACATATATATACCATAGCCCATATAGGTCATGAAAAGGTCACGTGCATGAATACTTGGAGGGGTGACCTCATCATGCTGATTAGAGGGGATGCCTCTAATCAATATACTGTTTTGGGTAGGAGGGATCAGCTCCTTGTGAAGGGTGCAAGGCACACACCACATTCACCATGATAAACTGAATAAAACATGTAACTAGGATGCACCCATACGCCCCGACTGATATAATAATATGGCCAAACTGAAAAGGGACGCCACGAGCAATCACTCCGCCGTGGGGAAGTCATAACATCGGTGCCTCCAATGCTATGGTTATGGTACCTCCATAACTAGGTGAAACTGGTCATGCTTGTATATGGCTATAGTTTATGCTAAATTAACATAAGCAGTTCAAAACAATAAAACAAATGCTGGGGAAAACAGTTGGCTGCATACGGGGAAATCCTAATAAGGAAGGAATGTCCATACTGAAAGGACGGGAATCCGTACCTCAAGTCCAGTGAAATGAACGGAAGAAAGACTCCTACTTCTGGATCACTAACGCTACATGAATACACACGTGTATAAGTATCGATTCACTGATTACGTACTGGGTTTTGTGTCTCATTATAGCTGGTTTGGTATGTTTTAGGTCATGGCTCACTGTTTAAAGCCTTAAACTGTGTTTATCTTGTATTTCTGGTTTATCTGATTAAATATTACTGTTGTTTCATGTATTAATATACTTACTGTATAATAATAAGTAACTTTCCAAAAATAGCAGGTTTCCAAAAATAGAAAGTTTCCAAAAATAGAAAGTTTCCAAAAATAGAAAGTTTCCAAAAATAGAAAGTTACCAAAAATAGAAAGTTTCCAAAAATAGAAAGTTTCCAAAAATAGAAAGTTTCCAAAAATAGAAAGTTTCCAAAAATAGAATTTACTGCCTAAAATAGATTAGTTTCTAAAAATAGAAAGTTTCCAAAAATAGATCAGCTGCCTTAATCAAATAAGTTTCCATATATAGAAGGTTTCCATAATTAGATTAGCTGCCTGAAATAGATTGATTTCCATATATAGAAGGTTTCCATAATTAGATTAGTTGCTTTATTTAATTAAGTTTCTATAAATAGAAGTTTCCATAATTAGAATTAAGCTGATTTCATAAGCTAACATATAAGTCTAAGTGTCATAAGCTTACTACTTAAGTCATATGATATAGTGTATAGTTTAATTATTATTTCATGTATTTTAATTAAACTATAGGTTAAGCATTTTAATTAAAGTATAACATGTATAATTAAAATGAAATGAAAAAAATGCTTAGGTTAAAACGTGTATTATTATTAATAATAATATAACCTAAGTCATGTCTAAATTAATTAATTATAGGCATGTTTTAATAATTAATTAATTATAACTTATAACATAAAATACTTAGGTTAAATTAATGTCATGATAAACTAATAATTAAAATAACCTAAGTCATGATTTAATTAATATTTCATGTTATTAATTAATTATATCCTAAGTTCATGATTCATAAAAATTACATGTAACATAGATCATGATTTTAACCAACGAACCATGAATCGGGTATGAATTCGACACCGTACCCCGGGCCAAACCCGGGGCACACGTGTCCCCTTGCTGCCGTGGGTCCCACATGAGCCAACCAAGACCAATTGTGGTCTTGGTGGTGGCGGCAATAGCAAACCAAACCCCCCTCGGGTTTGTTTTGCTAGGCGGCTAGAAACAAACACCCCTTTAAATCATTCCTTGATTTTATTTAATACCAAAACATGTTAGATCAATGATTAATTATCTTGTTTTCATAAGAAAAATAATAACATGTTCATGAAAATAATCAAAGATCAAAAGAATTAAAAAGAATTAAAAAAAAGAAGGGTTAGAAAGGTATACCACTATGTAGCTTGGAAAAAGGATGAACAAACACGTATTCTAACACTTGTTTTTAAGATCAAAATCAATCAAACACCCACTTATAGTGGTGTAAGGGTGGCGGCACAATAAGGAGAAAAAGGAGAGGAGAAAACTCTTTTTAGGGTTTTATGTTTATTTCTTGAAAAATGAAAATGAAAACATGTTTTTACTTTTACCCCCCTTAACTTGAAAAGTCCATGGGCTAAGCCCATTTCATGCATGTGTGCCGTGGGTATGGGGGCCCCACATGGGGTACCCGTACCTTTCTCGTGTCCCGATGTTTCGTGTTCGTTCGTGGTTAAACGTGCTCGTGTTTAACGTGTTTCTGTTTCTTTTAACGTGTCGTTTATCGTAAACTTAACGCTCGTAAATATATTATAAGTATTTACGTAATTATTTTAGTTAGTATTTTAAATGGTGTTCATGATTTAATTATGTTCACGTGATATATTATTAACTGTTTATCATGGGTTCGTACGTAATCGATACTTGTCATGACATACACGTATGCACTTGCTTGATTATTAGCACATGAATGTGATCAATACTACATGAGGTAAGTTTTAATCTAGAACGTACGATCTTAAGGGCACTATTCATGGTAAAAGCATGCGGGTTTTACAAACATGATGAACAGGTAGCTCTCAGAATTCAAGAAGAAGAGCTACACATGCAAGAACAGAGAATGCAACAAATGAGGCCCAAAGAAATGCTTAAACAGGTTGAAATCATGCATAGAGAGCTGGATGACAGGGTACCTCATGTTCAAGAATTTCTAGACCAATGGGAAAAGGAGTTGATGAATGCTCCTTTGGAAGACAGGTATGAACTGACTCTTTTGGTCTTCAATTATCAAAAGGGATATCTGGAAAGAAGGACGAGTCAAATTCAGAAGGAAAAGTATTTAAGGTCTGAGAAAGGGAGGCTGGCACACTACAAGGTTATGCTTAAAAGACACAAGAGGTGGACTGATGCTCACTTCAAAGTCATGACTTTTGAGGAGATAGAGAGAGCATTTAGGCCAGTACCAAAGGAGACAAATGTGGATGACTTCATAGCTGTAAACACTCCTGAAGAGGTTGAGTATCTCAGGAGGAAATATGAGGTGATACAGAATGCTAGAGAGTCCAGAAAAAGAAAGGCTGAAGGAGTGGCAGTGGAAACAACACAAGAAGGTGCATCATCCCAAGCAGGTGCAACTTTTCCAGCAGTTGAAAGATCTGTTCTCAATGCACAGAGAGCAGCCAAAGGATAAAAAGGATGGAAAAGGTTGGTACAGTTACTGGAAACTCAGCATCCTTCCAATGATGAAATAGATAAGCATTTGATTGTGGAAGAGAATGATGAAATTCCACCAAGTGAGTTTGGGAAGAAGTACGCCATAGTAGAGTATGTTGTTTATGAACACAAAGGGATGTCTTGGTGGAAGCTTACAAGAGCTGACAATACAACACTGACCTTTCTAAGGTTAGATCTGCTATTTCAAACTCTAGACCGTGAGGACTTAGATGATCTATGGAAAATTCCGAAGAAGACATTTGCTGCAAATCCTCCTACTTTGGATGGTGTAGAGAAGGACTGGGTGATTTGGGACTGCATGCACAGGATGTATGAGCATGAGTTGTTTGATCCCATCTTTGATATAGTGAATGGGGGAAATATGTTATATTGGAAGCTGTTTACCAATCCTGAGGTTTATGAGGTAGCCATGGAAGGTGTAAGTGTTTATTTGCTTAATCATCGTTATTATCCTTTCACTCAAGAGACCTTGAAGAAGCTAGCACAAGCTGATCTAATTGTGGATGCTAAAGCACCTGTTGCTTATGATTTGGTAAGATTAATTCATAGTCAACTTTGGCCAGGAACTTTGTAAGCATCCTCATCAACTAGCATTTATTCATAAACTTGTCTTTAGGCTAAAACACAAGTTTAGGGGAGGATTGTTGGGAATAAATGTATGAGTATTAGTTCCTCCTGCTGGTTGATCAAAGTTCCCTCTGCTAGATTAAGTTCCCCCTGCTAAATAACAAAGGCAGGGGGATTGGTCCCCCTGCTGAAAGTTAAAGACTCTGCTATTAAGATAAACTTGGAAGAGATTATGCCGCGTTTTAGTTACTACTCCAAGATAGTTTCCTAGTTTGTTGGTAGTGATCTTGTACGCGAGTCCTTGTGCTATAAAAGGACTCACTAGGTTGTCATGTAAAATACATCTTTCTCTGTTCATTTCATCTCACACTTTAAGGTTGTATAACCCTAATACCACTATTGGGTATTCGTATATCTTTGATATATTAAAGTTTAACATTTGATCTTAATATTTGTTCTTGTGCTAAACACTATATTCCCCATCTTGTTTAGTTACTTTGTATTGCAAAGTTTCTCTAGTGTTAGATTGAATTTATTCTTTCTATCACAATCCTTTAACAAGCTAAGGTTTAAGATCTGAGTTTGGGATCAACAATATTGATTAATGAAAATTTCTACGACAATATTTTTACCTTTCTTCAATAGCATTATTTCCTTTGCTGCTTGAAAAATCTTTTCTAGATTTTGTATCCTGATTTCAAGATCATCGAAGCCCTTTTCAAGATCTTCAAAATCTGCCATTGATGCACAAAAATTAGGTTTTTTTGTTACGCGTTATAGTTGTTGTTACTGGCGGTTGTATTTCTAAGGGCAATGCCCTAAATGTGATGGGTTGGACCCATATGTATGAAAAATGGACTTTTGCAACCCTGTACCAAGCAATAGTTTGGTTACAACACCACATCCAAACACCCTTTAACAAGAACCACAACCATATAGTTCACGTCTATGACTACACCTCCAGTTATCCTTACAATTCATAATTCATAAAAGTTCATTACCATTTTATAAGTGAACACCATAGTACATTAGATTATGATATAAGATTACAAAAAATGTGATAAACACACTCAAACAAACAACACTTAATCAATAAGACGTGAAAGCATTCTAGTCATGAACACACTATTGGCTTTTGCGGCACGACGGGTTGCTATTACCAGCTCGTTCAACCTCGCCACCATTTCCTCATTACGCTCACGAGCGTTCTTCAATTCCACGGAACCTTCAACCGTAGGAATACAGCCCGTCAGAATGCCACCTCATTGATAAAGAGGTTCTGATGGTTGATCCTCTCCTGAATTTCATTAATTAGGACCTGAAGGTCCCTAGCATTTTCAAGATTATGAGCCCTTTAACAAACAACTGTCTCTCCATGCGAGACGAGTTTGCATCACGGGCCAATCTATCTCACGATATCAATCTCCTAGAAACACCGACTTGGTTTGCCATTGAATTATTTACTCTTTAAGTATAAGTTTAGGTTTGAAATTGTGGTTAGGGGTAGTGATACTTATAGGGTAGAGTGCAACTGACATTGATGTCCATGAACCGTCGTGAATGTTGTTAACAATTTTCAACTTTAATCTATGGATCGAAGAGCCTAAGGAGTTAAGTGTTATAAGTATTTCTAAGTCCTTGAAAGTGTGTCAGAAAGTGGACTATCAAGACTTTTTTGCGGGAAATTTAATTTCAGGGATGAAATTTGCAGTTATGAAAGGTGCATGTTGAAGTGTTAAGTGGGAAATTCCTTTCGAAGAAGTTTTTAGCATAAAACGAAAGGTAGGTAAAGGGTTTAGGCTGTAAACGATAAGAAATGACGAAATACCCTCACGTGCCATGTAAAATTGTCATGCTATTTTGCATGGAAATGAAGTTAACGGGGAAAAAGGACCAAAGTCAAAAAAGTTAATTCGACGGCTATTTTGCATGGAAATGAAAAGTTGATTGCCGTTTTTGTAAAGTCGAGGGATAAAACTTACAATTTACCCTTTTATATATGAGTAAACTACAAACTCTGTCCTCATGGTTTACTCACGATCAAGAGTGAAGCTTAATAAAGGTTGAGGAGGATGGTAGTTCCTAAAAAAAATCACTACCGTACAATGTTATTTTTATGATAAAATTTTATATCATGCTTTTTAGCCTATATATAAAATTTATCTTAATGATCTTTTCAAAATTCATATTGTAGCTCCGCCACTACACACGGTACCATTTTTCATTCTATTGTTCAAAGTAAGTTTACTAGACGTCCTTGTGATTGTCGACTATTGCATTTTTCATCCTTAGTTCTAACCATTGTTAAGAAAATTTCGTTAGCAGTTACACATTAGATTTTTTTAAGCAACACCATTGCAATGTCTATCCTTTACACTAACGACTCTATAGTAATTTTTAATTTTCCATTTACTCAAAGTTTTTCATTCTTTTGTATACGTTTGTATATCACACGGATTTACAAATGATACATATCGTGACTCATTACAAAAGATAATTCTAATCTCTTTAGATAAATACATCAACGTACAACCATTAATGCACAAAATACAACTCATTCACCCATTCAACTTCACAAATAAAGACACATCAACAATCCACCCGTTACTTTATATACCCCAATAAAACTCACCCCTCACCCAAACAAACCACTCATTCACTCATCTCCCCCAAAACCCTAAATCCAAACACCCAAATTCCGATCAAAATCATACCAAAACCATGTCACCATCACCAGCCCAACCCAAACTCAACGGCGCATACTACGGCCCACCAGTCACCACCACCGCCTACAACCGCCCCAACCGCCGCTCCGGCGGCGGCTCCTCCTCCTCCTGCTGCTGCAATCCCTTCACCTGCTTATTCAAATGCATCTGCAGCTGCATATTCAACTGCATCTTCCAAATCCTCTTAACCCTCTTCATCATCATAGCAGTCATCGTTTTAATCTCCTGGTTCATCTTCCGTCCAAACGTCCCCAAGTTCCACGTGGATGACGTCACCCTGACCTCATTCACCCACTCCGACACCAACAACACTTTACTTTACAAATTCTCGACCAATATGACTTTTAGAAACCCTAACAAAAGACTAGGTGTTTATTACGATAAGATCGAGATTAATGCAATGTATCATGGTTTAAGGTTTGCGAGTAAGGATCTGGATGTGTTTTATTTAGGGCATAAGAAGGAGAAGAGTGTGGAGAGTAGTTTTGATGGGCAGCAAGTGGTGGTGTTTGGGAATGGGGTTAAGGAAAAGTACGGGAACGAGGTTAATGATGGGGTTTATAAAATTGATTTGAAATTGAGGTTGAAGATTAGGTTTAAGGTGTTGTGGATGAAGACGCCTAGGTTTACGCCGAGGTTTGATTGCGATTTGAAGGTTCCGTTGAGCGCGAAAGGGAAGGTTTCGAGTGTGAAGTTTGAGAGGACTAAGTGCGATTTTGATTGGTAGTGTTTGTTCGTTGGTTTGCAGAATGTTGATACTATTATTATTTTGATTGGTTTATTAGTTTGTTTCTTTTGTTAATGCTATTTTTAATGAAGTTTTTGGTGATATGATAGTGATTATGATGAATTAATCTTTGGTTTAATTATTTTGCAATATTATGGACTTATGGTATATGTTAATGCCATGTTTCTAATGAAAATTTAGGTGGTTTTATTTCCGTTGAGCGAAAGGGAAAGGGGTTTTGTGTGTTTAAGTTTGAGAGGACTAAGTGCGATTTTGATTGGTAGTGTTTGCTTGTTCGTTTGCAGAATGTTGATAACCGTCAATGTTAAAATTTTGCAAAATTGTGGACTTATGGTATATGTTAATGCCATGTTTCTAATGAAAATTTAGGTGTTATATGATTAATGGTATTGTGATTATAATGTCATAGCTGTGATATTTTTGGTTTAATTTTGTGTTTGATTGGGAATGAAGTGAAGTAACGGAAAGTATTTAAAATTTGAATATGGATTTGCTTTTTGGACGTTAAGATAACGGAAAGTGGGGCCATGGAATCATGTGATATTTTCAGTGGAATATGGTAATGCGTCTTTTTTTTCTTTTTCCCGATGATTTTTGTACAAAGTTTTATCAACACTTTAATTCGTGGCTTATGCAAAAAAGCTAGTGGTAGATAGGACGTAATTCGTGGCTTATGCACAACGCTGGTAGTAGATAACACGGTTGTATTTCGATTATTATCTTAAGATTTTGTGATATTACAAATTAAAAACACTTCAATGCATATATAAATGCACTGTTATAAGATTTTAAAATGTACTGTTATAAGATCTTTCTTTTTTTAAACCGCAAATTAAAAAACTATAAATTTGTATGATACATTTTGTATAATTTCAAAATAAGTGTTAAACTTTTTAAATATTTATGGTCATAATTTATGACAATATTTTAATAAAATATTCATACAATTTTGTGTTTATTGTATAGTGAGTGATTTGTAAATTTGTATAATCTTACAAATTTTTTTAAAAAAAAACTGACATTATGGTAAAATCTTACGATCTTAATAAAACTTTACAATTACAATTTTGATCTTCCAAAAATGAAAACAGCTTTGAAAAAAATTCAAATCTTAAAAATCTTGGCAGATAGGAAGGTTTTATGAGCAAGAGAAACATGATCGACATTCAATTTAGGGGTGTTTGGTATTACTTATTCAAATAGATTATGAGTTTTGAAAATGAATAAGTAGGTAATTAGCTGTTACAAAACGTGTTTTTAAAATATAGTGTTTGGATTTGATTATTTTGTTTGATAACGTAATAATCAAATAATTATGTTTGGGAATCGAGATTATTTCATCATATAATCGTAAAATGACAAAAATGAACATTTGCATTATAAATAAAGAGAGTGATGTGGGGGCAACTTTGTATTATTACCCCAAAAAGAGAATAACGTTTTCCAAAAAGTGGTCTCCTCCTACAGCCAGAAAACGATGTTTTTAAGCAAGTCAAACGCAAAAAAACGGTTATTAAATTGACTTTACCAATCGTCCTTTGGGGGACATCCGATAAAAAAAATTGATTTTGCCAAACACTTAAAACACATTATTTGCGTTTTTTAAATTGAAATAAGCAAATAATCTGAACAACAACCAATTCCAAACACCCCTTTAATTGTACCTCATTGATGAAAGTTAATTGACGAAAGTTAGTTTTTTTTAACATTGATGAAATTGAGTCTTTACGTCCTTTAGAAACTTAATTTGAATACTATTTATCAAATAGGGGTGTCGAAAAAGTCGACCTAACTCGAATCCGAATAAGTCTATTCAGGTCGGGTCATTTATGTCCAAAAGTGTATTCGGGTCAATTTGGGTTAACCCGAGTTCTAATTAGGCTCGGGTTAGGTTTATATTTTTTAGTCTTGACTCGAATTGACCCGACCCGTCTTAACCCGAATCCAACCAACCCGACTTGACCATACCCGAATAACACTTTTTTACATTGTATTAATACTTAAATAAACCACTTTTTATACTTTTTCTTTATACTCGGGTCAACCCAAACCCGAATTGATCCGACCTGAACAGACGCGAACCCGAGTTCTAATTAAGCTCGAGTGTGAGTATAATTTTTTTTACTCTCAACACGAGTTGACCCGACCCGAGTTAACCCAAAACCGACCGAATCAACCCGAATTACACCCCTAACTCCAAACAACAATGAATACCTCCTAAAATCTCATTTTACAAAAAGTCATTTACAAATAAGGATTATTACCATGGGAATTCTCCGTTAAGAGTTTAGGGTACGGTGGCGTCGTGCCTTGTGTCGTACCCTATGGCGTCATTTTTGCTCAGCGCATCACACAGGCCCTTGTGTCATGGAGTGTCGGGCTATAACTCCCAGCCCAACTAAAGTCGCGTTTTGCCAAAAAAAAATTCAAAATCTATCCGTTGAAAAGGAAGGGTAACGTTTAATTGTTTTTGAAAACCCCTACTTTTTCGAAATCGTCTACGCCCCATTCCCGAAGGCAAATCCAAACTATTCGGACCGGACGCGGTGCCGCATCCAGAAGGCCTATATCGGGTTTCAAAGAGTCAACGTTCAACTAACTCGTCCCCCGCTAGTTTCGATTCAAACCCGGAAATATATAAAACAATGATGGAATAATAATACGAGTTGGATCACAATGCTAAAATGGATATCATCGAGGCCGAGACAAAGACTCGAATAGAACTAATGTCATCTCTCATTAATTCGAGTCGGATATGAGGGCGTTACAAATCGACACGGGTAAAATGTCACCAATCGACGCGACTGTTGTTGAGGCGAAGAAAGAAATGATCCGGGCTCATTATGCCTAGTTTTTGTTTAAGTCCGTGTGTGTTTTTTTATGTTTTTTAATTTTATGTTTTTTTCTTATTTTCGTGTATATTTTTATGTAATGTTGTTTTCTATGAATAAAACGTGTTTTTATTTAAGTATATATTTTATTTAAGTTTTTTAAAACGCACAAAAAAGGTTATGACACCATTTTTTTTGGCTCACTGCTACCTCACTACATGTGGTGACATTCTGGTACCATATCCTACGTGTCAATTATGACACCACTTTTCATTATGACACCACACGCACTGTACCCAGTGCTCTAACACCATTCAAGCTATGTATTGGAGATATTGTCACATGACTCACTTAGACCATGTTCATTTACGATCTGATCCAACCGATCGGCCGGTACAGGAAAAAAACTCAATATTTTAATAAAATAGTACAAAAGAAAGAAAGATAAAGATACGACCCGATAGTCATATGACTTCCAAATCCTTAAACCAACCTTACCACGTGTCACTCTCTAAATTCATTAGCACCGTGATCTGGCCACTGGTTAGAAATAACAAGATGGTATCATAGAAGGAACCCGTACTAGAGGTATGATATGGACGAGTTGGGCACCTCAACCGCACCTCAACAAAAAATACTAGGTCATGGGTCGGTGTGTGCTTTCTTAAATCATTGTGGTTGGGGATGGATTGTTGAAGGTTAGATGTTTGATTATAGTAACAGAGGTATATGATATGGAAGAAGAAAGACTGAATAATCACAATGATTGCGTTTTTAGGGTAATTAGGTATCGATGTGCTCTTTGGGCTCTTTGAACTAAGATGAGTTTTGATTTTTAAATGGGCTTAACCTATTGCTGTGTATGTGTGTAGGCGTAATTACTACTGATTTGTTTGATGTTTATAAGGTTTATTAAGCTATTTTTTAGTTTAGATATTTGTTAATGGTTACATTAGACAAGTAATTGAATTAATGAAAATAAAAATATTATATGTTAAGTTGAATTGAGTTGGGTTGTCAATAAATGATAAAAATATGAAGATTGGTTGTATATATAGGTTGCTTAGGTGGAAGAGTAAAAAAATAATATTTTAACGAAAAATTGGATTTGATTGAGCTGAATGGGGGGTTATTGATAAACATAGTCTTATGGGCTTATGGCTAAGTCAAACTCACGTCCGAAACCTAATCAAAGCTTTCCCGTCAAGATAAAGGACGTGAGACACTACAACCAACCCGTTGCCAAAATCCATGAGACACCTCATGAGTTTCGGTTCAAGTGCATAAAGCTTGTTAAGCATTCATAAAACCATAATCACGTATTTACTCAAACGCTTGAGTTTGATTCAGAAGGTCCAATCCACTTAACAAAATGTTTCGGTGTCTCTTATTCTCATTCTCAGGTTAATGTAATTAGAATGAATTCCATTACAACTACGTTAAATCAAATCAAACCATAATGTAATTTAAATTATGATTCTCTCATTTTAATGAAAGAAACAAAATTACGATATTACGAAATTCTATATCTTATGGACTAAGCCCTTATAATTGGGCTGGCCCTTAATCAGTCAGTACTTATCTTAGACCT